>JASWHV010000008.1:2500-602500 GCA_030760725.1 Neostapfia colusana | reverse complement strand
GATCGGGAGATCATTGTGAGGGATCGCAGTAGGTTCCACCATTTCAAAAGCGGATCATGTTCATGCAAAGATTATTGGTAGTTGATCAGTGTTTGGATTGGCAAAGCCCTATGATCCAAAGGCCGCTGAATTCTGATTGTGCAACAAGCTCTGTTGAAGTTCAGCTGTGGCAAAACATGTTTGGATTCAGCCACCATATCTAATTTCTGTTACGGTACACAAGACATGCTGAGAAAAAATAATTTATTATTCATGTCCCCACTGTAAAGTTTCCATGGAATGCAGAAAGCAGGTTCAGAACTGGATCAGAAAAGCTTCACATCTTACGACACTTCCCTACCTTGTAAAATGGTAGCTGTTATAGTTACATGTATTTTTATTGTAGTCTACACCTTGCATGGAATAAAACAAATGTGGAATCTGGCTGTTCCGTTCCTGTTAAGTCTGAGTACGTGCTACAGTAAATGATTAAATGTTTGGGACTCCACCTGTTTGATGTGGTTTTGAATCAGGCACGCTTTTGCAACTTCCTTTCCAGAACCATCAATGCAAGGCCCTTACTACCTTTAAAGCTTGAAGAGAGCAGTATTAAATATAACTAACTGCTTTCATCATAACGCCACCAAAGGTTGGCTTAATATTGTACATTCTCTGTATCCCTTTCTAATGGATGTTGCTTTGCTCCATTTGAGTTCAACTCATTGGGTATACAACTGATGTTTTCTGCACTACTCTCATTCCTTTAATTACTTTATGAAGTTTTCATTGCAGCACCATCACGTCTTTACGTTCCATCCTTGTATTTCAGAATGTAGTTTTGTTCCCCGTGCAGCCCAACAGAAAGCTTTTCCCTAGCGATCCTGTTCAGGGAACCACCTTCATTAAGCTTCACCATTTCAGTGTAAAGGCTCTTCACTTACTGTGCTGCTTTCCTTTTACTTCTTTTTCATTACTGGAAGTTTTCCAAGTTACCACCGACATATCATTGTCTTCATCCTTCAATTTCATAAAACTCAGCCCCAGCTAGGTAAGAATTCCATTCCTAGTTGTTTCCTTCAATTATAATCGAAGTACGGGTCCGACGTAGCGGTAGAGTCTCTATCCAGAGGTTTTAATTTGGGTTTGAATCAACATCTTTGCAAAACAAGCAAGAGGAAGGTTGTCTATAAATCCTCTTACCCAAACCTCGCAATGTGTGAGTGTTCAACACTAGGTACCACCATTCCCCCTTTTTTTCAGTGTCTGAAAAGTGAAAGTTCTTCCCTTAATACACAAGGAAAGCTCTTCCTCATTAAGCTCCCACATATGGTATCAGGAAGCAGCATGGAAAAGGATCTAGATCGAGCACACACTAGGCCACTTCAAATGTCACGGAACCTACTGCCTAAGATCTCCTTTTGTCCCTTTAGAAATCATGCCCACGCACGCATATCGGCATGCATGCTGGAGGGCAAAAGAATCCCGTGGTTTCCTGTCCGTCAAGTCATTCTCTCGAGTAGTAGCATATTATACTCATAATAAAGGTCAGTGTGTTAGTTGTACAGTCTACGAGCTGAGCAGGTGTTTGTTTGTATGATGGTTTATAGACAGTTTTGTTTCAGGCATGCTCAGTAATTAACTGCAGTTCCAACTCAGTAAACAATCTGCATTTGCACGCATGATTCTTAGACATGGTGGTAAAGCTAAGTAAATTATTGATTCGGTGTGGCACTGTCATGAGCTCCAAAAACGTCAGTTGGAAGTCGTTTTGGTTAGAGCCAAGTGAGTCAAATGGAGACCTTTGTGCCACTGCCACTTTGCAAGCCACCTCCCTGCCTTGGACATAAATACACAACATCGTGTGAGAGAGAGAGAGAGAGCTTGCTTTGTTGGTTCACGTCTAGCTTCGTGATCCGAGCTAGTGAAATCCATCCTTTCTCCCCCCCATCAACAGTGGCTGCTTTTCCTGTCAATACACCTGCTGCTCCTCACGCATACTGATCTGTGTTACACACACACAGACAGACAGATGGTTCTGTAACCTCTGCCTCGATCAGCGCCATGAAGAGGGACGAGATGGTCATGCACGCCCTCTTGATTCTTGGATGGTTCACAGGTTGGTAATACTCGTATCCAGATCCTATCTTTCATTCGTGGGTGATGCTACAATGTCAGCTCAGCTGCGAGTGTCTGTGTTGGTGGTCAGGCTCTGGAGCCGGTGGTGCCGTTGCGAGGCCGCAGATGATGAAGGCGGAGTCGGTGACGCCGATCCCCACGCTGTCGCCGCCGGAAGGCAACACGACGTTCGTGGACGGCGCGACGTGGTGCGTGGCCCGGCCGGGCGCGTCCCAGCCGGACCTCCAGGCCGCGCTGGACTGGGCGTGCGGCCCCGCCGGCGGCGCGGACTGCGCGCCGCTGCAGCCCGGCGGGCGGTGCTACCAGCCGGACACGCTCCTGGCCCACGCCTCCTACGCCTTCAACGTCTTCTACCAGCAGAACGGCAACTCCGACGTCGCCTGCAACTTCGGCGGCGCCGGGGCCATCGTCAGGCGCGACCCGAGTACGTATCGGCCGGTCGTTACTACCGATCGTCAAACCTTGAATCACAGCATCATCGATCACTGCGTGCTTTTCTTCTTCTTCCCCGATCGAGCGACCGGCCGGCCGGCATCGGTCGTCGATCGGCGCTCGTCCCCGTTTCCCAGTGACCTGACGGCGTGCGTACGTGTGCTCTCTGCTGTGTGTGTCCTTGGCAGGTTTCGGCTCGTGCAAGTTCTTGGCATCCGAGTAAGTTGATCCGTCCGTGGTGCAAGTTCGTCCGCCGCCAATAATGCCGGCCGGCCGGGCTTACCTTATTCTCATGGCGTGGTATGCAATATATTGTGCGCAGGACTTCGGGTGCCGCCGCCGCCGCTGCTGCTCCGCGGGTGGGCTCGGGACGACGGACGCGGACGGCCGTCGCTGCAAACGTGGCGGTGTCGCTGGTCGCGCTCTGGCTGATGAGAGTTCACCGGGACGTGAACTGATCAGGCCGGTGGTGTCGATGGCCGGATCCGGATGCATGCATGCATGCTGCTGCGTATGACGCGATGAAAGATCAGTGTTCTTATGGTCGTCTCTCTCTATCTGTTTTTCCTTTGCTCTTTTTCTTTTGGGAGAATTTGTCTATGCTATCAAATTAGTCTGTCATGTCGAACACTCATGCTGAACAATGAGAAAAGGAGTTGGTAGTAGCCTAACATGCATCGTTCCACGCGTTATGCTGGGATCCAGTGGCTGCAGGCCTCATGGGCCACGGGACGAGCAGAACGGGCTTCCGCGATCGTGTGTGGGCCGAAACTCTCTGAGGAAAGGCCCACCAGGCCTTCTTCCTTCCTTCCTTGAAGCAAAACAGGCCACGACTCGGGTAAGAGAACAACACGCACACGCGCGGCGCGGGGGACTGAACCCGCGATTAGCACCGCCTCGGCCAGTTAGCGATACGGCTCACAGGTTATAGTCTGCAGCGTCCCAAACGGTGGCGTCTCTTCGGAGACATCCGATAAAATTGGAACGATACAGAGAAGATTAGCATGGCCCCTGCGCAAGGATGACACGCACAAATCGAGAAATGGTCCAAATTTTTTTGCCATTTTCGTCCCCGGTCCCATTGTGCCCCTCGCGTTTCTCTTTTTGGCCCCTTCCGCTCGGTAGTAGGTTCTCGCAGTTTCACTCCG
Organism: Neostapfia colusana; assembly: GCA_030760725.1. Lineage (NCBI taxonomy): Eukaryota > Viridiplantae > Streptophyta > Magnoliopsida > Poales > Poaceae > Neostapfia > Neostapfia colusana. Next base: position 598,805 of record JASWHV010000008.1, on the reverse strand, counting down.
CCCCGCGGGCTTGCCGTACCACTAGGGCCTCGAGATATTATGATGCGCGCACAACGCACATGTGATGGTTCGAGCTGAGAAACAGTGAGCTCAGCTCTGACGTACGGGTGGGTGGACCTACTCCTAGCTAGCCGATGATCTGGTCGAGCGCGCCGGTGTTCTTGAGCCCGAGCGAGCACGATGCCCACGCCGAGGATGTGGCCGACGTACGGCGCCGCAGGCCCCCGCTGGGCCGTCGATCGCCCGTCTGCGCAGCCCGGAGTCGCGCGCCTCCAGCTTCAGCCCCGCCGGCCGTCGCCTTCCGGTTCGTTCGCCGACGGCGCCAGACCGAACCGAACCGCCCCGCCACCACCAGCATCAGCGTCGTACGTCGTCGCGACCATGATCTGCGTACACCACGGACGCGCCGCGCGCGTCACCCAGAGTCCCAGACCCATTGTTCTACGCCTACACGCCATCGGTAGAGCCAGGCTCTGAGTTAGTTATGAGCTAGGATATATATACGTGTACCTGGTTGGTGGCTGAGCCGATGTAGTCGCAGCGGACGCCCTGCGACCTCTTCCTCGTCGACGACGGCACGGCCACCGAGGACCTGGGCGTGGAACTGCGGCGCTACGGCGGCAGTGATGATGCGCCTCCTGACTAGGCAATCCAATGGGCATTCCCCAAAATCTAACGCAAAGCTGTGCGGAGAACAGATACTAACAGTAGAGATAAAGCAAATCTATTTCACCAACCAGCATGGCTTAATGAGAATGGCATGCACGACTGTATATAAATACAGCACCAACTCAGCTCTGGTACTCCCTCACTGACACGCTATGTACATTTCACGACTCATGTAGAAAAAACTCAGAGCCATAATTTAATATAAAAAGCACGCACAGGCTCCCCCCCCCATCCCACGCCAATACATACAAGCTGCCACACTACAAACCCTACTGAATATGCACACTCTTGTAACAACCTAACTGGTTTCTTACATTGTCAGGTATATCAGGTAGGCATCCAGATCTCTCACGCCTCGATCCTGAGGAGGGTGTTGAGGGAGGTGCTGTTGAATTTCTGGGCAAGACCTCTGATCACGAGAACGATGACATCTCGCATGTGTCGTGTTTGCACCATTAAGTCAACTTCATTATCTCCGTCAACGACAATCTTGAAGCGATGCTGATCGTTGTGATACAGCTCGACCTGCGAGGTTTCATTTCCTGCTTAGCATCATATCAGCATGAAAGAGCTCTACAGTATTAGCAGGCTAGCAGCAGCCAAGAAAATAACAGGAAGCACTCACATGGAAGGGTGGAGCATATGTTCCTCGGATTTCCGTAGTTGGAAAAGATGTCTTGGATCCAGGCTTTACAACTTTAATTCTCTTTCTATTGACTTCCAAGATCCTCCGTTCCAAATGTCCCATTACCTGTGCCTGTTATTTTAGTGAAAAGTAAAATCATAAGTTCCTTTATGTTGATGCACTGATGAAGTATAGGGCGGGCAAGCAAGCCACACTGTAGCAAGGGATACCTTTTTGGGAGTACGATCCTTGTCACATAGAACCTGTTAAAATAACCAATGAATAAATTTTATTGAAGATAACAAAATGTATAAACTTGATGTGCAAACATCAAAAATATTTTCCTAGATGAAGGATCTTAAAGCTGGCATCATTAAGCTTGAATCATTTTTCTTGTGAAACAATAGTCATCAAGCTTCATCAGCAAATACAAGTACTATAAACCATTATAAATGATCATATCAGAATCTAAACCAGTATAAATGAATCCAGCAACATATTCAGTGATCAAGGATTGCATGGCGAATAGGTGGGATCCGATGTTCTGGAAGCTTCGATGCCATTGGTACCACAAACCTCATGTGTATGGTACTACTATGGTCGAGCAGGTCATCTTCTGCCTCCTTGGGCCCTTCTCCAAGCTAAAAGGCCTCTCGGTAGTCAAGGGTCATGGATTGTATCATTTTAAGTGCTGTGTTGGTTATGTCATCATTGTTTGGCGTGCTGACTAGGAGACGTCTTGGTATGTAAGGTCTGTCATGTAAGGTCAATGAGTTTGGTCGCTTGTTCGTCGTGGTTGGTAAGGTGCAAGTCAGGTCATGTGGCAGCTTTGGTCATGTTAAGGTCGCTCGGTCGTGGTTTGTATGGTCGGGTAGGGTCATAACCATTGGTCATTGTACTTGGCTATTTTGGCCTTATTCTTAATGCAATAGCACGATGTTTGAGAGAAAAAAATGAAATCAGCATCACCTCAAATTTGACTAAACCATCATCAAGCTTCTGTTTAACTTCCCTGCAAATTTCAGGTTCTGCATAAGATGAAAGCAGCAGTTATGACAATATGACGAAGGATATAAAATAATAATGATGATAGTGACTAACAAAGCATCATTAATACTTAAAGCAAGAAAGCTGCAGGATTGAACAATAAGAGCACATGAATAGGAAACACAATATGGTAGGTGATTTGAAAGTACCAACTGCAATAGGCTCTGTTGAAACAGAAATCGGCTGTCCCTCAGCTCCATCCTCTCTAACAGGTGTATAAATTGCAACAAGTCTATACCCTACATCGTCAACATTAGCTTCATACATTCTTCCAATTTCGCCTGCACAAGTTCATACAGTTCAAAGATAATTTCAAAGTACATGTATAGAAGCAATATATAGGGTAAATTACATCAGAATATAAACATTACTGCATTTTTAAATGTTATTACAGATTATGAAAAGATCATACCAGGTATGGAGATAAGATCAGGGCTTCCAACCATCGATCTAAGCCACTGGATTTTACTCTTGCCTTCTTTCCCTCCACTGTAGGTACCCCAAACAGCATATAGGTTAGTATGGAAACCTCTTCCTTCAATTTCCAGCTTTGAAATTTTAGGTATTCCTGTTAAAATAAATATCAAACTGTTTACAGACGTACATTTCATCATTCTGCATGAAAATAGATATTGACATGATCACTAAAAGCTGCAATTTTACGATCAGGTCGGTCAGTCAGAGTTCAATGTTGCATTAGACATAAGCCACAATTTTCTTTTTAGCACACACAAGAACATAAATGAAGATGACAAGCTCTACATATGATGAAGTAAAGTAACATAATAAAAGTGGAAATCAGCGGATATGAGATATTCATGATTGATAGGGAGCGAGTGTGTGAGTACCAAAAACCTAAATGAATATGAAATATCAAGTTAAATAAAAAGTAAATCCCAACAAGTAATCAAAGATGCAGTGATATGAGCCTATAAAACAGATACTGTTTGAATTAGCTACACTTCCCTATAATCAGTATTATATTGATCTCAGAAAGGAAATTCTTTTGTAGAAATACAAAGGTGCAGCAATTTGCTGACTACTGAAATAGCAACAACTTTCATGAATTACATTACGCAGAGAAATTTGGTAGATTTTTTTTTCAAAAAAATGGAGCATAAGCAGAAGACAAAAGAACCTGGTGAAATAGGAGCAGTCACAGCTGATACCACTTCACTGGATCGTCCAAATACATCAGTTACAAAGCATTCACATTTCACGCAACGACCGATATCTTCAAAGCGTACTTTGTATGAGCGAGAACACTGGGTAGCCAATGGTTCAAAGGATTGATCCACTCCTGATCCAGTTGAAACAAGCCTACATCCGGATGTCCACAGTCATTGGCTCATTGCTACAAACATATCAACCAAAGTAACAAAGCATACTCACTTCTCTTACCATTGATATTTCATCTCTTTCTTATAGTTGTTCCATATATGTTGCTGAATCTCATTGCCTGGAATTTGTTCAACAGCAGTCAGAGTCTCTCTCTCAACCTGATTTCCCTTGAAAACAAGTGTCTCGATTTTCAGTAGCTCTGGAAGGAAAAGTGAATACGTGTTACACAAACTGCAAACCTAAAGCTACATCTAATGGTTCAAAGACTACAACTTACCTGGCAAAATAACATCAGATGGTCCAGACAGCTTTTCTTCACCAACAATCCCATCTGAACGAACAGGAGTATAACTGCCAATGGCAATTTTGTATTCAGCATCCAATAGCAATGTAACAAACAACCAAATCGTTCATGTGATCATGAGCAACTTCAAATATATCTTAGCCTATGTATTCTAGAACCCAAGATAAATGGCTTCTAAACAACTGCTATAGATTGTCTGTCATGTATGGTATACTGACAAGTGGGGCTTAGAACAGCAGAAAGACAAATCCTTGGGAAAGAAGCAAAGACAAGTTTCTTCATGAACCACAACCATTATAAGAAGTTTTGTGATAGCTTCAAAATTGAAGTACTCAATAGAACCTAAAAGGGATGCCTGATGCTTAGTGTGGGCAATTTTCTCTATGACACTAAATCAAAATAGAATACTGAAGAAATTTACCCAAACAACAGACGACAGCTGTAATCTGCATCAGTCACTTCATATGTAACTGAATCAGCACCATCTATATGAAGCCTGGTTCCATCACTGGATTCCCTGTACCACCTATATAAGCTTGATCCCTCATATCCACCATAATAGATGCCAAGTCCAAGATATACATCTGAACTTTTCTGCTCCAAGTGAACATTTGAAACAGATGGAAACGCTGCAAGCATCAAGACAGAATTAGAATCTGCAGGCAGTGAACCTGAAAATACAGGTATGAACTATCAAGGGGCAACCTGCCATGACCGGGTTGTCAGTTATGGCTATAAATGGATTGCCAGTCTTTCCATCACATCGTGTAGGAACCCAATAAAGAATCAGATAGGAGCCAACGTCATCCAATGAAGGCTTGTACTTTCTGTCACATATTCCATAGTTTCAAGAAATCAATTCCTTATATGAATCATTCAACACTAACAAGTAACAACTTCACACAGCTAGTAAAAAAACTCACAAGGCTTCGCCGGTAACTTCTAAAGATGCAGCTACCAGATCATATTCCAAGTTATTAAGCTTCTCTTTACTTCGGAACCATGTATATTTCCCAGTGCCTTCCTTGCCACCAAAGTAGGTTTTGACAGGAGAAATTTCATTGTCCTCAAAACATTCAGGTAGAATAAGATCGAGGCCCTTGGGTTCACCTATGTGCAATGATTGATTAATATATAACCGGTGCTCAGGTTGGTTCAATTATCTATTATATTTATATATTTGGCCAACAAAAGGGGCCACCATGTCAATTGGAGAAAAAAGAAAGAAAATTACCCATCATTGTCATTATGAAAAAATAGACAAAAAATACCCATCCACATGTTTTTAATTTACCCACCATTGCCATTACAAAAAAAATCTGAAAATATCCCCATATAAATTTGTAAATTGCGATAGCTGCCATTATAAAGAAATTCAGTGATGGAAAAATAAAAATGACAAGATAAGAGTAAACTAATGGACATTTAAGAAAACAAAATGGCGACAACAATTGGATTGTTCATACTAGCACTAAAGTCGAAATGTTGATACTAGCCATGCAAATGTGCGGGCCACCACACTAGTATTGTATAATACATCATGCACGTGCTATGTTCAAAGCTATAACTATCTTATATTCTTATCAGGTTTGCAAATGATACAGATTGGTATTTTGTTTAAACAATGGCCACTCATATTTTGGTCTGTCGTGACCCTTCTCTAAGCAACAAAAAACATAAGTCCTAGTTGTCAGGGCTTTTATAGTGAACAATACAAGTTACTAGCCAGATTACAGTTGCTCCAGCCAGTGGGAAAATAAATTTTGTGAGGAAACACTAACCAGGGACGATTGTATCAGAAATGACACGTCTGGGTAGCCCCTGCACCCCATCTTCTCGTACAGGTGTATACATAAGTTCGATCCGGCAATTAACATCAGCTAGATTAAGATCTAGACATTCTATTATGAGAAATAATTGACAGTTAGTTCCGATAAAAACAACAAACCATGGAGCTTCATGTGTAGTATAGCACCAGTCTTAAAGAAACCATATATACTGACCATCCACAGTCAGTTTATCCTTGCGACCATCACCATGTAATCTGAACCATTCTTGGATGCAACTTCCCCTCACACTAGAATGGTAAGAGAAAAAGATATAATTAGTAGGCGTATAACTTTAGCGACTACCTGGAACTGAAGAAGAGCATCTCACCCTCCAGTATATTCAGCATGAAAGGTCAAACTGCCACCTTCGACCATAGAGCCAGCCAGTTCAAGAGATAGACATGTCGGTGGCCCTGCAAAAGCAAGTAAGTTACAGAAATATGTTGGTTCGTCACTCAGTGTTATTATTAAAACAAAGTCCCATATACATGCAAGGGCAAGTGTGCACAAAGGTACACACAGTTAAGAAAATTGATTATTTTCTAAAGAGAGGACAATTGTCAATTTTCTACCAGGTATAATAGGACCAATCACTTCTGTTGACACCAAGGAACCCAGAACTCCATCACTTCTAACAGGTGTGCATACGACTGATATGTAAAAGCCAATATCATCACATTTCAAGGTGTACGATGGACTTCTTGCGCCTTCAATTTCTTTCTGAGTTCCATCAGAACTTGCCTACAAACACAAATACACAATATTAATACAGAGCATGTAATTGGTCTAGGTATAGTATAGCAAGGCTGTTAGTGCTTACTAATCATTACTGTTAGACTCTGTAATTGTGTGGGCAATACAGGGGTAGTTTAGTCATTAGTGAGGGATTAGGGTTAGGGGTAGTTTAGTCTTTTCCCCTCACCTAATCCCTCTATATAATGGACCCTGTACCCTCATTATCATTATCATCTAATACAGTCCTCTATTAGCCCTCTAATATCATGTAAAAAGAAAAGAATAATAGTATGTAAGCGACCTACCAGTATCCAGCAGAATATTGTGTCCCCTTCTCCTCCCCAGTATCTTGTACTGGCAACTAGAGTTGTTCCTTCAATGGCCTCACCCGTTAGGTCAAGGGAAAGCAGTGTCGGTATTCCTGTTAGCAATACAACAAATTGAAACGAAGTTGTTATATATAAATATTTTTAATCACAGCTATACAGAACATATCATAACATCAAAGAAGGAAAGATGTACAAATTTCATAAAATAATGAAACAGCTAAAGTAGGCAGTAGGCTGCAGAAACAACGCAACAGTGTAATAAAGTTCTGATGTTTCTTTTATCTTTCACATCTTTGTGATATCATGTATCATTGTAAAAGCATGCATCCTACTTATTCATACAAACTCCATGTTCATTACATTTCTAAACAAACATTCCATGCCATCCAGTGATGAAGAAAACAAATAAATGCATGTTTATAAGATTGTTAATGGCAAAAAGCAAAATAAAGGTACCTGGACTAACTCTGTCCTTTCCTATGAAAATTCTTGGCTCACCAACGATACCATCATCTCGAACCGGTGTACATTTGAAAGAGACAAACTTTCTAATAGCTTCCTTTGTAACACGGTACTGTAGCAAACTAGATGCCTCCGAAACTGGAGTGCCTTCATCATCTTCAGTCTGTCAGACTATATATTAGTGAAGCAAAATTGGCCGAAGGACGTGCTATGCTGCCAACCAGTACTTTTTAATTATTTAGGTACACAATATATAATCAGCAATATTTATCGTGCATCAGCAGGAACAATAGTTATAACCAAGAAAATACAATACATACCTCATGAAGATACCAACTATATAAACTATTTCCTTCATGGCCTCCAATGTAACCATATGATGCTGTCAATATCTGACCCTCGCAGAATTCTCCAGTGATTGTTAAGAAGTTTAGGCTTGGTGGCAGTGCTGCAGCAGAGGAGGGTAAGCACACTATTTCAGCAAAGAAATGGCACCAGGACTGTGAACAGAGAGGCGAAACACAAATCTTTGCATCCATAAGTAAGAAGTCAAAACGAAAGGGCTGCCCATCAATTCTAGAGTTCACTTATCTAAATCTTAAAAGCAGAGACATAAAATTCTTGACTTAGTCCAATTTACATGTGCAAACATTGGCCCAGAAAAATGGAGGTCATGCAAATGAAATAATCAGGATATTGGCACTATTTGATGGCATGTGGGCAAATGGATTAGTGGGAAAAAAACTATGCATGGTCGTTGGGCAAAACTTTGAAGATGATGAGGTTGATTGACATGACACTTACTTTCAACAACATTATCTGATATAGCATAGGCTGGTTCCCCAATTTCACCATCAGGTGCCACAGGAGTAAACTTGGCAACAATGTAGTGTCCAACAGCACCAAGAGGGATGCGAAATGTCTAATACACAATCAAAAGAAGTAGTTAGACCAGCTTAAATGATAAAAGAAATAAATAATGGTCAGAGTTATGACTTATGGGCAGTGCTTCAACAGCAACGGAAATATAACAGACTTAATCTTACCTTAGAAACTTTTGATGCACTAAGGGCTTCAAGCTCACGTTCGTTCTTAAATTCAGGGGAAGGTGCCTTGTACCACTGAACCCTGCTGGATCCTACAGTTCCACCTGTAACAATAGCACTCACAGACACCTTGCTTCCTTCCCTTGCTTCCCCAGAAATCTTTAAATTGAAGATTTTTGGAGGAGCTGAACAAACAAGGAGAGGAAAGCAATCACGTATTTATTTGCAGTTCTATGCAGCATATAACTTTATGACAAAGTGGCAGAGATCAAACATTACTACCTTTCTTAACTACATCTGTTATGGCGCAAGCAGGTTCACCCTCCTGACCTGGGGAAGTCATCAATATGTTAGGGTCTTAGGGAAACACATTGTGCAAAACAAGCAGTTGACATGTTACAGGCTGACGACTGACAATTAAACAAACCTTCAAGATTGATCGGGGTGTATACAAATTTGAGGTGCCTCCCCACATCATCCTTGGCTAGTGTGTACTCCATGCTATTCGAGAACACTAGAAGATATTCACTGCATACGCATAGATTGTAAATTACTCCATTGCATAAATATCTGTGCCCATTACATTCAACATGAACTTGTATGGATCTATCACGATTTGGCACTTGCATTCATCCTGTTCTCTAGCAGTCTAGGTTAAACCCTTCTACTTAATTTGCTCTTCATTTCCTAATCGATTTACAAATCAATATTCAGCGGGACCAGAAGATGCCTTTAGTTATCAAAAGTTATTCCCTGACATAGTTTAACGGACACTGCTAAATGAGTCTAGTCTATCCATCTACTTGGACTATGAAGTCATTTCAATATTACAGGCAATGCAAGTAATCTTTTTCCAATGAAATCATAAGAATGATTCATTCCGATCCTGAAAGATACAGAATCCAAGCCATCTGAGCTTTGACTTAAGCAGAACAAAAATCTCAGAGGAAATATTTTGTTCACCGAGCAAACAGATAATACGCTTATCAAGTGCTGTTCGTTGTTATTTTTTACCACAACAGACTACAGCTACATAAATGTATGGGGAAGACAAGACTGAGCAGGATTGATAGCTCAAGAAGCGTGGAAATGTGTAATTTTGATGGCATGCACCAGATTATCACTTGTATCTTGTATTGACAATGCAATTAAGAATTGTGATGGTTGCTAGCGATAAAACAATCCAACCCGCTCACCATAACAGTTTCCTTATTCAACAGTTAAGAGAATAGCAATCTAATGACTCGTACCCGTTTTCCTTTTCTCTAAACCACTGGAGTTTGCTTAGCCCCTCTTTGCCACCAAAGTACTTTCCGTTCCCTTTGATAATGTTATCTTCGACAACATCTCCCAAGACATGTACATCACTGACTGATGGTGTTGCTGAAATGTCATATTGAAAAAGCGATAAACATTAGAAAAGGAGAAAAGGACTGGTAATCAGTTCAGCTATAAATACACCATATGAACAGCTTTCTTGAACATGTAAATGATATTGACAGGATACCCAATCCTTGTAAACAAACATAAAGTATTTTACCAGCCTTTACAAAATCTGTCATTGTACACTGTGGCTCTCCCTTGACACCTTCATCTGTAACAGGCGTGTACATAAATACCAAACTTGAATTGATATCATCAATAGTCAGCTGATACTCCATCCTGTCAGCTCCATCTATTACTACAGCATTGTCATTCCATCTCCGCCTTAACCAACTAGGATCAAGAGAAGGTTTACCAGAGTCAGTTGCATTCCTTAAGTTGTAAGTGTTGGTTTAGTAGAATTGAATGCATTTAGAACTTCCACTAGGTCAATAAAGATATTGTAAACAAACCTGGCAACTCCTTTTCCTGGTGTCCCACCACACCAGGCAATTTCAGGAACTCCAGTGAGTATGTTTCCTTCCACTAGTTCACCATTCACGGACAGATTTATGACCTTTGGACATCCAGTTCCTGGTAAACAAAAACTGATATAGCACTTCGCATAGTTTCAATCGAGCTAGTAGATTGCATGATTCATCAATTAGACTTAGTTGTTAGCAGCTCGGCATCAAGTGCTAAATCAACTCCCTAACAAGAACCAGAAATATCGAGGGGCACCAAAATAAACATTGAGTACTTCTATTGAAATCGGACTCTATCAAACAATTAGCTAGAAAGGTCTTGCTCATTGGATACTGTTAATATAAGATGAGTCTTCAACATACCTGGAGAAACGGGTAAAGATACAGCGAAAATAGGTGGGAATTCAGCATCATTCAGTATCAGAGTGCACTCAACTCTCAAGCATCTTCCGACATCCTCAAGCTTAGGCCAATACACCTTATTTTTTGAAACATCAGGGGTTTAGAGCTTGCAAAAGAATGGCATAACAGAAAAAATGGTGCAACAATGACAGGACAGGCTTAGAATTTGCAGAAGTTAATAGTAGTAACATGAGGTACAAGTATTTATATTTGATAAGACTAAAATATACAAATTACAAAATGTATACTAGGGATGGAGCCTTTTCAAAATATACCAATTACACATGAGGTGCAAGCTTGTATTTATGGTTTGAATCCTTTGTCCAAACCACACATAATAGTAACTAATCATCAATATGGTTAGGTAGTTTTGTGAACTAGTAGCCAAATGACAGAAGTGGCCTTATTACTGGTGTCATGTACTCGTGTTTAACAACCTAAGTACTCACAGTACCAAGGTTTTTTTTCATCTCTTCATAGATGTTGGACAAGATATACGAAGCATGCTGGAATTCTGATGTGCACAACCATAAACTGATGTAAATGCAAGTACTCATTAAAACTAAGAGATATATGGAGTATGCTTGAATTCTGATGTGCACGATTATATAATGATGTAAACAGCAAGTATTCCATAAAACAAAATGATACATGGATAATTATAATAAGCACAAAAAACATGGTTTTGTCTTATGAAAATTACTTGAATGAGTATTATACCTCGCTCGATGCTCCAGGAATAGGCACAAAATCAGTTGGTATTTGGCCACCTAGAAACCATTGGTATTTGAGTACAAGCTCGCCCTCACTACCAGGATTTGTGAAGCTAAAATAGCAATGGCACGGATCCTCTTCAAATGGGTGGTCAACATAAGCTTTTTTCACTGTGTAATCTTGAGGCAACTTATTCTTCCATTGCTCAAGTAGGAAGGAAAATGTTGAATCTGTCCAGCAACATAATTGTTCACTTAGAAGTTAGAACTCAGATGGATACTTACAAAACAGGTAAAAATAGATGTACAGCTTCACTTTAGTCCGTGCAATGACTTCAATCTTTGATCTGTGGCACTTCTATTTTAGTCCATGGGAAGAAAAACAAAAGAAATACAATAAGCAGTATTTTTCAGATAAGAAGAAAAAAATGTGTGCATGCCAACTTCTACATGGGATAGAAAGTCCTTAGACTATAGTACAATACAATTGCCTTTATGGCCTTGAGAACAAATAACAAGCTCAAACCATTTGTATCAAAATGGAGACAGTGCTAACAAAACATGTTTTGAAAATAATACAGTAGCAGAATCAGTATTGATGATGATATAAAATATTAACTGGCCATTCTTCTCCAGTTAAACCATACCAGCAGCAAGTTCATGAGAGCAAAATTCCCAGCCATCACGAATGCAAATAGCCGTGTGAGCAGGATATAGCTTTGCTACCTCAGCCTCCTTGGGATCCAGATCTGCATCAGATATAGCCATTTAATATGCAATTATAACAAGGTAAGCCGTTCCGGTTGCACCAAACAATTTAGTGTATAAACATACGTTTTAACAAGTAGTAAAATAGCAATTTTGCTGATAGTAGGAGCTTTACAGTAGGCATAACTAATGATCATACTAATATACATGTAGATAAATTATTGAAATTGAACTTCTTTTCAAGCATTTGAAAAATCATAACACTTATTTGAAACATGTTTGGACATACCTCGGTCATTGAACCTTTTCAATGTAGGACCTATAAGCAGAATGGAAGCAGCTTCCAAGTGTGGCATCTCAAGCACTGGGTTCTCCTCAACTCGCAAGTGCTGCAGTCAGTTCAATATTGACAGGTGAGCTTATAGTACCAGGCTAGCACTTAAGCATATCGATACTATTAATTAATTCATATAATTTGTATACAGAAAGTTTAGATTTATTCGTGTCCCATGGTAGACGGGTGACATCTGATCATGCATGATGTGAATTGCTCCTTTCGTGTATATGAGTTATCCATAGCATGAAAGCTCGAGCGCACTGCAGTTATATCCAACCTAATATCTGTTTTAAAAATCTTTCATGCTTTGTTAAGCAGCAATACTGCATTCTTCATGAGTTGCCCTTGCTACATAACAGATAAATGTACAGAATGAAAAGGCCAAAATCAAAGAGATTTCTACACTAGTGAAAATGCTAGTTTAATAACAAAATAAAGGATTGTAAATATTTGTGACTACAAAATGGAAAACGGACCTCCAGAGAAGGCAAATGTGGAAATCCCTTCAAAGTTGATATTTTATTTCTGCTGGCCGCCAAAACCTTCATACAAAAGAAAAGACTAATTGAGGCCTTCATGGAAGATTCAAATATGTTCAAGGCAAAAGCCAAAATGAAAGAAAATAGAATACTCACTTGAAGTCGAGGCTGACGAGCCATAGAGAGTGACTTTAGCCTGTTTTGAGCAACAGAAAGGAACTGGTGCAGCAAGAAAGATAAGTCAATATATTTATCTATGCCAAAGTAAGTAAAGACAACTGCTATGACCAAGTTGGAAGTAGTGGCATACCTCCAAATTAGGAAGTTCAGGAAGGCTAGCAAGTGAAGTTATTTGATTTCCAGCAAGATAAAGTTGCTACATGGTATATTTTAAACGAAAATTAGTGCATGTAAGTTCACTACAGACTCAATCAATAGGATGGAGATGGGGGAAAAGCACACAAACCTGGAGGACTTTGCAATTCCCAAGAGCCTCAAACCCAGGGAGCTTAAAATCATTAAAGCTCAAGTCAAGAACCTGCAAATATTACAACCAACATAAGCCAGTAAATCCAAAATCAACAAGCAATTAGCATAGATATAGTGCATATCAGAAAATAACAAACGGATAAGCTCCCAATATATCAAAGAAATAAAATAAGGCATACCTTTACCCCCCTAAGGATCTCGATGCCCTCCAAACTTGATAAAAGGTTGTCTCTGAGATAGACAAACTACAGACAGTAAAGATAATCAGCAACAATTCCCATTATTTCCTATTCATAACTTAAGTTGGTTATCCAGAATAATGCATATTTCCTTTTTAGCGGCGACTACTGTATACTTCATAGGCTAGAAATCTAGCAAAACCCAGGAACCTTGCGCTGTCTAGCTATCACCGAAGCACCGGAAGCAGAGAGGACGTGAAGAAAAACAATAGGCCCAATAAGCTCACCTCAAGAGAATTTGTTAACCTCAATTGCTTCAGGCTACGAACCCTGTGACCTCTTGAATCCAGTCTCTGCAGTGGCAGAAAATGTGATGAGTGGTCAAGGTGAGGAAACATAAAATGTTAGTAAGCATCTGAATTACTCGTAAAAATGCAGAAGAACTACACTAACCACTTCAGCACTAGCTTTGAAATCCACCTGTGGCAGCATCATGAACCTGGAATCACGGCTGTCAGCAGTTGAGCTCTTCCTCCGACTAGACACGGAACCTTTGTCTGCTGATGATGCCTGAGAACCCAACTTCTTTGAGACATTACTTGAAACAGAAGGTGAACGCGGTGAGTGCAAAGAAGAAGAATTTGAGGCCGCTCTTCTAGTGCTGCCACTGCTGCCATTGGAGCCCTCTGTCTTGGACTGGACCTTCATTAGCATAGTAGTCGGTGATGCCTTAACAGCAGGTTTCTTCGTCACATCCACCTTGGCTCTTTCCGACGCCAGAGATGTTTTCTTTTCCAGTGAAGGCTTTGACCTAACAGTGGAAGACGACAGCGGTTTACTCTTCTTCAACCCATCCGACATCGTAGGACTGGCCTTCTTTGCATTAGCAGCATCTGAGCCCCCATTATCCTGTTGCTTTCCAGCACTTCCAGTGCTGCTTCCTCTCTGCACGGAACCGGCTTTCACCGAAGAGGTAGACTTCGTCATGGACGACCTCACACCCAGCTCAGCTGAAGCACCACCATGAGCCTGCTTTTTGCTGGATGAAGTAGTCCCAAACACAAACCTGCCGGTGGAAACCGCTTTCCATGGTTTCACGGGTTTACCATCTGCCTGCTTTGAGGTTTCTGATGGAGTTTCCATTTCCCCTGTGACGGCAATGGAACCTCAAGCAGTCCACCCCAAACTGCCACTAGGAGTCAAGCCTGGAACACCCCGATAATTGATTGGTTCATGAACAACCACCTGAATGCGGACAAACGTACCCCCGTTAGTGATTGATGGATCGCTGAGTAACCACTCAATAATTTGTACACCAGCCGAGCACTCGACGGAATTTTTGGAAAGCCAACCCGCACACAAAATTCGTCAACGGCTCGACGGAAATTACGAGGGCTACAGCACATGGTACCGAGCGGAACAGAATGATGCGACCGTGCAAGCACGACGCGGGTAGCTACGGCTCGTACAGAAATACGTCAAAACGGTGTATTGTAAAAACCCAAAAAAAATAAGAAAAACAGAGCAGTAACCGTAGGTTTCGGTTGGAATTCAAAAGGGAAACGAGCAGGAATTCACCGCGACGGATCGAAATCCCACCGCGCTCGAGGGGCGTCAAAGAGACAGCTAGTCGATGGTAGTAAACCCTACCACTAGGCGCATAAACGTCGCAGCGAGACACACCGCAGCGAGACCAAGGCTGAACCGAAATCCCGGACGGAAACCACCACCGCGATTCAGCGAGACCCGAACCGGCGAGCTTCCAGTAAACTCGCACGGAAAAAATCCTCGGAGAAAAAAGTACTCAGGAAACGCGCGGCACCAAGCCCGAGCAGGGTGATAAAAAACAGAACACTGAGGGAATTCGGAGGAGGAACCGTCCCACGACGAAACCGCGCGGCGCCCACGGACGGGGGGGGGGGGGAGGTCTCAGGGACTCACCCTCTCCGATAGCCGCGGACGTTGGAGTCCGGCGGCCCCCGCGACGAGCGGCGTGAGCGGGGCAGAGCGGGAGACAGCAGTGGAATGGAACGGAGTGCAGAGGAAAAGGAGACGCAGAGGAGGAGGAGTATCCGAGGGGCAAGGACTGCGGTGTAATAGATGAGTGTTTCAGGGAGCTGTGGGCAACAAAAACGCGAAAAAGGCCGCTCGTGATGTGTCCCGCCCCGGCCGCTTTCGCGGTTTCATTTGGGCCCCCGGTACAGCGCCGCGGCTGCCGGCGTGGCGTAGTGGTGGGTCCGCCATGGCTTTCGTGTAAGACATCTCCATGTTAACCTCTGCATGGGCCACGGACCCTACTCCAGACAAAACAAACCCAACCAATGCCTTGCTTTGCACATTCACTTTCATCCGGAATACGAACAGGCTGGACTAATAAGTACTTTCATTTCTAAATATTTGATGTTGGTTAGTTCAATTTTAAATTAATCGACTTCAAATATTTCGGAACGAAAGCAGCAGTAGCTTTATTAGTTAAATAGGTTACATGCTCTTTATTTAAGTGTAATTGATTTATACCGCCAACTAGTGGCGTTTACTGGAAACTCTAATTCACATCACCTCTATTTAAAGGCGATATTTCCAGAATAGACTGGAATAATAAATAATAGCTTATTCATTTAGTAGGTTACGTGATTTTAATTTACTAGAACCTTTTGTCCTAAACATCACCTCTGTCTGGAAGACGATACTTTCAGAACAGGTTGAAATAATAAGTAGTAGCTTATTCATTGAGTAGGTTGCATGATTTTAATTTAAATGCAAATGATTTATACCACCAAGTGCCAGTGTCTACTAGAACCCTCTGTTCTAACACAATTGACATCACCTCAGAACAGGCTAGACTAATAAATTGTAGGTTTATTAATTGAGTACGTTGCATGCTTTTCATTTACATGCAATCGGTTTCTACTGCCAACTTATAGTGTTTTTAGTCCTACCTCACCTATCAGAACCAACACCACCTCCGTTCGGAACACGATGCTTCCAGAACACGCCGGACTAGTAAGTAGTAGCTTATCCATTGAGTAGGTTGCATGACTTTTATTTAAATGCATTTAATCTTTACTGCCAGCTAGTAGTGTTTTTGGTCCAACCTCATATAACAGGACCGACATCACCTCTGTCCAAAAGACGATGCTTCCAGAATATGCTGAACTACTAAGTAGTAGCTTATTCATCAAGTAGGTTACATGATTTTCATTCAAAATACCTCTGATCTTTACTGCCAGCTAGCAGTGTTTTTAGTCCTACCTCACCTAACAGAACCGACATCACCTCTATCCGGAAGATGATGCTTCTAGAACAGGCTAGATTAGTAAGTAGTAGCTTATTCATCGAGCAGGTTGCATGATTTTCATTCAAAATGCCTTTGATCTTTACTGTCGGCTAGCAGTGTTTTTGGTCCTACCTCACATAACAGAATCGACATCATCTCTGTCCGAAGACGGTGCTTCTAGAGTGGTAGCTCATTCATTGAGTAGGTTGCATGATTTTCATTTAAATACCTTTGATCTTTATTGCCAGCTAGCAGTGTTTTTGGTCCTACCTCACCTAACAGAACCCACGTCACCTCTGTCCGTAAGACGATGCTTCCAGAACAGGTTGGACTAGTAAGTAGTAGCTTATTCATGGAGCAGGTTGCATGATTGTCATTCAAAATGCCTTTGATCTTTACTGTCGGCTAGCAGTGTTTTTGGTCCTTCCTCACCTAACAGAATCGACATCACCTCTGTCCGAAGACGATGCTTCTAGAGTAGTAGCTCATTCATTGAGTAGGTTGCATGATTTTCATTTAAATGCCTTTGATCTTTATTGCCAGCTAGCAGTGTTTTTGGTTCTACCTCACCTAACAGAACCCACGTCACCTCTGTCCGCAAGACGATGCTTCCAAAACAGGTTGGACTAGTAAGTAGTAGCTTATTCATCGAGTAGGATGCATGCTTTTCATTCAAATGCCTTTGATCTTTACTGCCAGCTAGCAGTGTTTTTGGTCCTACCTCACCTAACAGAACTGACATCACCCCATTCGCAAGACGATGCTTTCAGAATGGGTTGGACTAATAAGTAGTACCTTTTTCATTGAGTAGGTTGCATGGTTTTCATTTAGATATCTTTGACCTTTACTGCGAGCTAGCAGTGTTTTTGGTCCTACCTCATCTAACAGAACCGACATCACCTCTTTTCGAAAGACCCTTATAGAACAGTCTAGACTAAGAAGTAGTAGCTTATTAATTGAGTAGGTTGCATGGTTTTTATTTGAATGGCTTTGATCTTTACTGCCAGCTAGCAGTGTTTTTAGTCCTACCTCACCTAACAGAACTGACATCACCTCTGTGCGGAAGACGATGCTTACAGAACAGACTGGACTAATAAGTAGTAGTTTTTCATTGAGTAGGTTGCATGGTTTTCATTAGATGCCTTTGACCTTTACTTCGAGCTAGCAGTGTTTTTGATCCTACCTCATCTAACAGAATCGACATCATCTCTATCCGAAACACGATGCTTACAAAACAGTTTGGACTAATAAGTAGTAGTTTATTAATTGAGTAGGTTGCATGATTTTTATTTAAATGTCTTTGATCTTTGCTGCCAGGTAGCAGTGTTTTTGTCCTACCTCACGTAAAAGAACCGACATCACTTGTCAGCGGAAGACGATGCTTACAAAACAGGCTGGACTAATAAGTAGTAGCTTATTAATTGAGTATGTTGCATGGTTTTCATTTAAAAGTCTTTGATCTTTACTGCCAGCTAGCAGTGTTTTTGGTCCTACCTCACCTAACAGAACGACATCACCTCTGTGTGGAAGACGATTCTTACTGAATAGATTGGACTAATAAGTAGTAGCTTTTTCATTGAGTAGGTTGCATGGTTTTCATTTAGATGTTTTTGATCTTTACTTGCAGCTAGCAGTGTTTTTGGTCTTACCTCACCTAACAGAACGAGATCACCTCTGTGTGGAAGACGATTCTTACTGAACATGTTGGATTAAGAAGTAGTAGTTTTTTCACTGAGTAGGTTGCATGGTTTTCATTTAGACGCCTTTGATTTTTACTGGCAGCTAGCAGTGTTTTTGGTCCTACCTCACCTAACAGAACCGACATCACCCCTGTGCGGAAGATAATGCTTACAGGACAGGCTGGACTAATAAGTAGTAGCTTATTAATTGAGTAGGTTGCATGGTTTTCATTTAGATGCGTTTGATGTTTACTGCCAGCTAGCAGTGTTTTTGGTCCTACCTCACCTAACAGAATCGGCATCACCTATGTGTGGAAGACAATGCTTACAGGACAGGCTGGACTAATAAGTATTAGCTTATTAATCGAGTAGGTTGCATCGTTTTCATTTAAAAGCCTTTGATCTTTACTGTCAGCTAGCAGCGATTTTGGTCCTACCTCACCCAACAGAATGACATCACCTCCGTGCGGAAGACGATGCTTACAGAACAGGCTAGACTAGTAAGTAGTAGCTTATTCATCGAGTAGGTTGCATCGTTTTCATTTAAATGCATTTGATCTTTAGTGCAAGCTAGCAGTGTTTTTGGTCCTACCTCACCTAACAGAACCGGCATCACCTCTGTGTGGAAGATGATGCTTACAGAATAGGCTGTACTAATAAGTAGTAGCTTATTAATTGAGTAAGTTGCATGGTTTTTATTTAAAAAGCCCTTGATATTTACAACCAACTAGCAGCGTTTTTGATCCTACCTTACCTAACAGAACAAACATCACCCCTGTCCGAAACACCATGCTTACAGAACAGTCTGAACTAATAAGTAGTAGCTTATTAATTGAGTAGGTTGCATGGTTTTTATTTAAATGCCTTTGATCTCTACTGCCAGCTAGGATTGTTTTTGGTCCTACCTCACCTAACAGAACCGTTATCACCTCTGTGCGGAAGACGATGCTTACAGAACAGGCTGGACTAATAAGTAGTAGATTTTTTATTGAGTATGTTGCATAGTTTTCATTTAAATGTCTTTGATCTTTACCGCGAGCTAGCACTGTTTTTGGTCCTACCTCACCTAACAGAACCGACATCACCTCTGCGTGGAAGATGAGCTTACAAAACAGGCTAGACTAATAAGTAGTAGCTTACTAATTGAGTAGGTTGCATGATTTTCATTTAAAAGGCTTTGATTTTTACTGCCAGCTAGCAGTGTTTTTGGTCCTACCTCACCTAACAGAACGGCATCACCTCTGTGGGGAAGACAGTGCTTACAGAACAGGCTAGACTAATAAGTAGTAGCTTTTTCATTGAGTAGGTTGCATGGTTTTCATTCAAATGCATTTGATCTTTACTGCGAGTTTGCAGTGTTTTTGGTCCTACCTCACCTAACAGAACCGACATCATCTCTGTGCGGAAGACGATGCTTACAGAACAGGCTGAACTAATAAGTAGTAGCTTTTTCATTGAGTAGGTTGCATGATTTTTATTTAAATACCTTTGATCTTTACTGCGAGCCAGCACTATTTTTGGTCATACCTCACCTAACAGTACCAACATCACCTTTGTGCGGAAGACGATGCTTACAGAACAGGCTGGACTAATCAGTAGTAGCTTTTTCATTGAGTAGATTGCATGGTTTTTATTTAAATACCTTTGATCTTTACTGCCAACTAGCCCTGTTTTTTTATCCTACCTCACCTAACAGGACTGAAATCACCTTTATCGGAAACACGATGCTTATAGAACATGACGGAGTTATAAGTAGTAGAGCGGGTTAATGTAATAAGTAGTAGCTTATTACTAGCTCTGTTCTGATTTAATTGACGCTGGAAGTAACTAAGTAGGTTGCGTGACTTTTATTTCATTTATGCTTGATTGATTTTCAGAGCCCATTAACCGATGTACCGGTCAAAATAGGTTGGAGTAATAAGCAGTAGCCTATTAATTGAGTAGGCCATGTAGTTTTTTTATCGAAGTGCAATTGATTTCTATAACGGTAACAATTTGACAGGCATGTGGATCGTTGACGATAGCGCGGACTCGGTGCATGAAACATAAGACATGGAGAGTAGAAAAGCTTTGTGCTCTAAGTTGTAGCGGCCAACATGAAGGTTGAAGCCTTTTTTTGTCATAGGGTGCGTTCTGCAAAATGCAGTTATATATATGTGGATATATATATATATATATATATATATATGGAGATTATACTGGACGTTGTAGTAACCGGTTGGCTAACCGCGGATTAAACTACGACGACTACGGGTGGGCGTGGTTGGTTGGTGACAGAGACGGCGCCGGCGGTTGTGGCAGCGACGCGCCACCCCTCCTCCGCCCGCCGCAACGGGGGGTCTCTGTGGACACGGCCTACTACCCACAAAACCCCGCCACTGACACGTGGGCCCGGAACTCCGCGTCGTCGGCTGGAGGAGCGGGTGACGGGGGCAGGATCGGTGGGAAACGCTGCCGACGACACCCACCCACGGCACTGGCACGGCAGGAAAAAAAAAGAAGCGTGGTCAAACGAATCTACTCATGAGACCCCCCTCCCTTTAAAGAAATTACGGTGAGAGCAGGATCAGTTGGTTAGGGGAGACAAAGGTGAAGAAGAAGAAGAAGAGACGGAAAGCAGGACGATTGACTGATCAGGAGAGAGAGGGATTATCCTTTCCCCTTTTAGCAAAAGAAGAGACTTGTCACTTGTGGTGGGCCCAGTAAATGTGGTAGTAGGACGCTGGCAACCATCAGCAGACCACATCGATCAGTCGCTTTTTTTAAGGACATATTTTCTCTGTCGTTAGATAGAACACTAGGATTCTACTGTAGTTTTTTTTTCTTTGAGAAAACGAGCCAGTGTCGATGTGGTGGGCATGAGAAGCCACGAAGCAGAGCGAGAGAGAGAGGGGCTCTGCTTGGTCGCGGACAGCTGAGACGGAGGCGGGGCCAGACGGAGGCGGCGACCCAGGCCCATCAAGCAAGGCCCGCCGCACGCGTGCCCAGCCCAGTGTCCATACGCGTGCGCTCTAATGGCCGAGCCGCTCGTGCGGGGCCGGACCCTCTCCGTCCAGTTCCGCCGCCGCCGCCGCCGTCGCGGCGGCGGCGCCTTCGACTACGAGGGGTGCGGCGGAGCCGGCCGAGTGGGCTCGGGGAAGAAGATGAGCCGCGGCGCACAGGTCCCGCTCCTCTCCCGGCCGGGCCGCCTCCGCGGGGCGGGGGTTTCCTTCCAGGCGAAGAAGCCTCCCCCAGGTGTGCTGGTACTGGCTTTTGAAATTCGTAAAAATCACTTTGCGCTCACGACCGTCCAGTCGGCTAACGTTTCCACTCTGGCGTGCCCATCTTTACACCGATGGGTTGGTTCCTGCTTTTCAGCAAGGATTCAAGGAGAAACTGAAGTTTGAGTCTTGTCTTTTACTGTGCAGAGCTAATTTCCTTCCTTCCTTCCTTCACCAACACCACCACCAACAAAGCATTTGTCTCAAGCACGTTGGGGTAAGATAGTTAAATTCCTTCACCAGTAAAGGAAAAGAAATCCGGAGCAAGTCGGATTTAGCATCGCGATACGAGGGGAAGAAAACCTGTTTAATTGTAACGGGGTAAAATGTGCTCACGCTCACATGATATCATCAAGAACTAATTATAAATGCGAGCGTGAACATTATTGGCAATTTAGGCTGTTAGGATTACCCTTTTCACTTTTTTTATGGGGAGTAGCAGTGGGGCTACTATCTATCCATTTAATTAGGCATGGAATTATGAACGATTGTCTTGCAGATAGAAATGTAATGACGCAGGTTTGACATGTAAAGGACATCTGAGCCCAATACTTATCCTCCGGATGACTTGTCGTCGCATCCGGTATCCGATGGGCGTGATTTGGAACTACAAGGCGACCTTTCGTGGGATTGGAGAGAGTTTCCTTTACAACTAATCTGATGTGCGTACAGCTCACTAAAACGGAAGCCAACAATACAATGAGCACTTGATCCATGAGATGCCGTTGTGTGTTGCTAGTGTCCATCGGTTACTTTGGATGCCAGTGAAGAACCATGTGGAGTTTCCTAGTGTGATTTCGTGCACGGCATCTATTTCTGGGGCTATTTAAATTAAACCTCATTGCCCACTGCTGTCGTATCCAATTCTCGTAGAAGCAACTTGGCGTTGTTGGATTTTGTAACTCTTAGCAATGTCGAACGACGGAGGTCCCAGTCCAGATGACCAAGAACTTATTGAGAGTCTCGTTCATGATTTGTCAAATCCAGGACTCAGAGAGCATGCACTTTCCATGTTGTGTCAGGTAATTACGTTTCTCCTGTAAACGGTCAATTTCATCTTCTAGTTTGACATAATTTTTCAATGTAATAGGGACTCTGAGTTGGTTCAAAATGGATAATAGCTTTGATGAAGTAAAATGTTATCTTTTTGCCAAATTTTGATGTAATTTACCATCCATATTTTTATTAAGTCGTAAACTAGAACTTGTTTGAGGATATTGGTGCTTGATCCTAGGCCTGTTGATTAAGGGTGTGGGCGTACAGCCTGACTACCCAGGTTGGAGTCTTTGACGCGACTTTGGATGCCTATTTCTTCATAACTAAAAGCCACCTAGTTTCTCCTAGGTTGTTTTTTCCTTTTAATGTAGAAATTATAATGTAGACATGCTTATTGGATGGCGGAAAATGCATATTTATTTATTATTTATGAAGGAAAAGTTTTCTAATTCTGTTACTAAGTACTACTTTGTTAACCCCTGAGCATCTGTTTACTGTTGTTACCTTAACTGTTAGGAATTATACTAAAAGTACTTTTGATATCATTAACATCTATTCCCAAAATATTGATTTCCCCATTTACACTACCTTTTTTTCTCCACATTTCTAATCTGGATTGACTTATTGATCGTAAAGGGATAATTTATTTTCAGATTTATCATGCTATATATGATTTTATATTTAGTGTCTAGGGACGTCACTGGTGCTAGGGACACGCTCTCTTCTATATGCATTCAGAGATTACATATAAAAGAGAAAACATAAAAAGGTTATCTTAAATTTCAATATAAAAGGTACAAATCTTTGGAATAAATATCATTCCCGAAAATCAAATATGACCATAACTAAAAGTTCAGAAGCACAACTTTACCCCATCTGTCACAGGAAACCCCCCACTATTTCGTCATACTAAAGACAACCCGGATTCAAGGATGTATTTATTTTTTGCCCTGTAAACCAAGGTGATAAGGTTAGGTGTCTTTAAATGGAACATCGAGTCGACAGCCATAGTATTCTTCTATTCATTATGCCTCTTTGAAATGGAAGATTTCCAATCCTCCTTCAATATGCCCCGCTCCTCCCCCAAACCCAAAGATCCGCTTCTGTCTCCCACTGTGACTGGAAGCCACGGAAGTTGCAACACAGTAGCGCAGGCAGCGAGGGACATTAAGATGACGCCGGTGGAACAGCTTGTGCTCGACCTCTGCAATCCTGAGTTGCGCGGAAACGCCCTCTCTGAGCTCTCCAAGGTCCCTCTTGTTCATTCTCGTCCATACCTGTAGATTATTTACCATCGAGAGAATAGCCTTTTTTGGTACTTACTGGAGTTCCTTGCAATAATTTTAAAAGGTTGCTTTATTTGTGATGCTTTGCGGTTTTTGGGGATAGGATTGTTCAGATCCAATGATGGGGTGGGGGATTTGGCGCACAACCATGGCGATTAAACAACATCCCTTTCCGATCGTTCTTGATATGCAAAGTTTAACCTTTTGGGGATTTATCGGAGGATCAGCGGTCTAGTTGGCGATTTAGTTCTATTCATTGATTTCTTTTGCTTGATCCATTTGGGAATCGAAGGGCGGACCTGGCGCAGTGGCAGTGTGTCTCCACTTGTGTCTTGAGGTCTTGGGTTCGAACCAGTCTCCCTGCAAAAACAGGGGTAAGCCTGTCTAGAAATAACCCTTCCTTAGACCTCACAATGTGTGGGAGCCTTCGGCACTGGGTACACCCTTTTTATCCACTTGGGAATCATGAGATTTAGGGACTTTAAGATGATTTCTTAATTTTTTCATAGCCATATATAGGTTCACCAGGGCATTTGGTTTGGTCTATTTTAGAGTTTTTTTGGAGGTCTATTAGGTTTGGCCTATCTCGATAGTAATTTAAGTAGTTTTTTTTCTATAGAATGGATGTGCTTATTATGAAATGCCCTTAGTAACTTATTATTCACAGGTAGTCTCCTTTTACTGTTCAACATTGATCTGGTTCCGTGGAGCAGCTTTGAATCTGTTAATAAGCTACTACTTCCCTATTTATACATAGTAGCATGGAATGCCTTAGTTACATATTGTTACTGTTACATTCTAAATTGCCAAAGGTATGAATCATTCCAAAGTGTGGTATTGGTTGTGCTGTAGCTTATTAATTCAGTAATGGTGCTGATCTGAAAAACCGATCGTATATTCAGCCTGTAACATGTGGCAGCATTGAAGACGACATATGATTTGGCATATAATGCTGTTTCTTGCATTTATTTCAGAAAAGGGGGATGTATAAGGATTTGGCTCTGCTGCTGTGGTACTCATTTGGCACAGTGGCTGTACTGGTCCAGGTATCCGGAAACCCCTGCTCCCTTCTAGCTTATACCATGGGAGCTTTGAGCATACTCTTATCTATTGTTTTCATGATCAGTCTGTTAGGTTTGTCATTCTTATGCTTCAATAATGGAGCCGATAGCTGTGTTAGTTATTGTTAATATGTGTCTGGAAGTTTAAACTGATCTTCTATTCGAGTTTCGGCCAGTCTTGTTGTCTCACTTTGTATGTTTGGCTACATGAAAACACAAACAGGAAATTTTGGCAGTCTACCCTACCGTTTTTTCTCCCACAACGTTATCAGCAAGCGCATCAAGCCGAGCCTGCAATGCACTCGCGCTTCTTCAGGTATGATTGTAGGAAAAAAATGAATAATGGAAGAAAAGTTTGGCTGCAGGTTGAAATCATCCCATGGCATACTGTGCTGGGGAAGGAACTTCTTTCCCTGTTCATTGTTAATTATTTAAGCTTCCAGCATTCGATTTTGTGTCATATCGATTATTGACTCCTCTTAAACTGTTGCAGACTATTGCATCACACCCTGAGACCAGGATCCCTTTGATACGAGGTAATGACTAATAAGCACGATTTGTATGCAAAGCTGAAACGCACAGAAGGTGTACTTTGTTGTCCAACATTGTCTTCCAAGGTTTTCTCACATTATGATGTAGTGGTGGACATATTACTGGCTTGATTTTTGTCTAGCTCTTCTTAAGGCCCCCGGAAATTGTTTTCCTTGTACAGTGCTAGTGAAATTTGTGTTTCTGGATATATTACCGTTAGTTATTCACTTTTTTTTTCCATCCTTTGTTTTTGCAGCTCAAACCCCGCTGTACTTTTACCCATTCCTTGACTGTGCCAACAACGGCAGTGCTTTTGAGTGTCTGCGTCTGACCGGCCTTGGTGTTTTGGGTGCTCTTGTTAAGGTAATTAATACCTGGAACTTTAAACTTGCCTCCAACGCAAACTGGATCTGCTTCACTAAACATGCGACACAATTATCAATTAAAATTCATGTTTGTATTTGTTCCATAACAATTTTTTTATATTTAGAATATATATTTAGAAGGGCGGACCTGACACAGTGGTAGTGTGTCTCCGCTTGTGTCCTGAGGTCTCGGGTTTGAACCAGCCTCTCTGCAAAAGCAGGGGTAAGGCTGTCTAGAAATAACCCTTCCCAGACCCCACATGTGTGGGAGCCTTCGGCATTGGGTACGTCCTTTTTAGAATGTATACATGACAACATGCCACTGGACATGCAAGGATTATCTATTTCTTTCAGCAGAAAATTTTCTTACGTTTAAACTTCTTTCTGGTATAGTATAATACGATCAGTTACCCCTAACAGCGATACATCCTAGTCGAAGACCCATTTGTTGCTTTTAAGTTTTACAAAGTACATGTAGATGAGAATTGAGCTTCTTTGACTGACCTCATGCAGGTAGATGATATGGAAGTTGAAGTCATCAATTTTCTTCTGCAAAGTCAAGTTATTCCTCTGTGCCTGCAGATCATGGAGATGGGCAGTGAGATTTCAAAAATAGTACGTCGCATCATCTTTTGCGTGAAACATCATCATATTTTACCTTTCTCAAAAGTTTTGTCGGACACACTGTCTTGCAATCTCACCTGGCATCAGTTCACACTTCACACTTCACTGTCTCCATGAGCCATGATATGTCAGCACAGCACGCAGGAGACCTTAGACTGTTTATTTCCTACCAATGTCGTCCGTAACGGTTGCGTTGATTCAGTAACCAGTCAGATGCTTATGCAGGTAGCCACTTTCATCGTGGAAAGGATTCTGCTAAACGATGCTGGGCTGACGTTCGTCTGTGCCTCGGTGGACCGTTTCTTTAACCTGACCAATGTCCTCGCAACCATGGTCGCCGCACTGGTGAATGAGCCTTCTACCAAGATCCTGAAGCATGTTATCCGCTGCTACCTCAGGCTGACATACGATTCCAGGTACCGTCATCCGCGCATATCTGGAAACGTGTGTTTCTTTTTACGCCTGTACTTCTTCTCAAGGCGACGGCGCCTGTTTCTTCCTGTCACTGTCACTGTCACTGCTGTAGGGCCCTCGTCGCGCTGCGGATTAGATCTCCTGAGGCTCTGAAAGATGGGACTTTCGACAACTACCTTAGAGTGAGTCTCGCTCCGGGTTCCAGCTGTTCGTCACTTTGTTGCTAACCACGCCATGCTGGATTGAATGTTCCAACCACAGGATAGCTAATCCAAGTAAATTTCTTTTCTTTTTTTGGTTACTACGAACACAGGGGGACCCTGTAGCGGTGCAGTGGCTCCAACAACTGCTGGACAGGCTGAAGGGTGGAGGCGCGGAAGGAGCATCTGTCCCAGGCGCGGGTGCTCCAGGCGCGGGTGGGAGCGCGTGGGGTGGAGCACCACCTCCTCCTCCTCCTCCTCCTGGTCCTCGAGTCCCAGGTGACGTCGCCGGTGGGAGCGTCGCCGGAGCAGCCATTCTGGGCAGCGGCATCTGGGCGTGGGGGGACAAGCCAATCTGATCGCCGCGGTGCACTGCAGCGGCGCGACACCTCGCCGTGAATCGCTCGCGGCTGGTGGAATAAAATAAACAAGCGTCATGCATGCCGCAGTTTGCTTACTATTTAAATAAATAAATAAACAAGAACCAGCGTGCTGTAATAAAATAAAATAAGCTAGGGAACGGACCCTTTTATGTGAAACTCGTCGTCTGATGCATCAGGTGCCATGTTTTTATCGTTTTTTTTTTCTTTGTGTATATGCCGGGTGTATGTTGGAGTTGATCCTGTTTGCAGGGGTCGTCTGGAGCCGTGGTGTTAGAAGCCAAAAATACGGATGGAATCCAGAACGATGGATCGGCCGTCGCTGCCGTTCTCCTGCACGTGTTCTGCTTGCTTGGAACGCGTCGTTGCACATGTCGTAGACCATGGGAAGATGCTGCTGTACACTGCGCGTTTCTGGCATGCGCGAGCTCATATTTTCCTGAGCTCACAGTCACATGTGCAGCAGCCGCGTCAGGACTGAAGCGAGCCTTCCCCCTCACTCCTCCTCTCTCCCTCCAGCTCCAGCCGCCACCTCCAAAACCAAAACTTCCGGACCCGTCGCTCTGCCGCCTCCGGCGGATCAAAGCCCTAGCTAACCCCACCCTCTCCCTCGCGGCCGATCGGGTTCGGCCATGGCGGCCTCCGCCCTCGGAGCTCAGGTACTCACGCTCACCCGCACGCCCCCCCGTCGTGCGCGACGCCGGTCTTGTTCTTGTCCACGCCTCGTGCCGCTTCTGATCGACTGAGCTCCGTCCCGCTCCCGCAGGTGGCCGCAGCCGCGGCGCCGGCCGGTTCGGATGGCTTCCTCAGGGGTTCTTCGCCCAAGGTGCGTGGCTTCGACTCCGCTCCGATTGGTTTCCGTGGCTTCTGCGTTGGCACCGTAGAACAGTAATTTGAAGTGGAAATGCTCTTCAAGTTTGCTCCCACCTTTGTGCCAACTGTAGATATGGCACAAGTTGAGGTTCAATCTTGTTTTTCATTGCTAAAGGGTAGTACTTCGCCAGGATGGTTGTAATTCTCCACTGTACTGTATCTTCCGATAGTTCCTACCAGGCTGGTATTTAGGTGTCGTTTTAGATTTTTTCCTGCAGCTGCCGAGTGCCGACTTATGGGCTAGGTTGATTCCTACCAAGTTATGAAGTATTCTACCACATGAACAATTCTTTTGTTGATGTTGTTTCTGGTAAGAATGGTATCGAGCATAGCTCAGGACTGAAACCGGTTCCTGGGACCCTGGAAGGTTTTACCTTTAGGGATATATGGAGGATAAACATACTGGCACAAATGTATATTCTTGCTTCTACTTGTAGCTGAGTTCCCGGATTTTTACGTTCCATGTATTTGGTGCTACACGTTGTTAGCCACTTGGCCTTACAAGATTCACTTGTTTGTGTTCAGGGTAGCAGTAATGTTAACTTCCGGAACGAACCATGGACCGCACAAACATTAGCATGGGAACACAAGACCCGTCGATCAAGGCGTTTGAACAAGGTCTTTTGCATGTCTGTTCAACAAGCAAGTAAAAGCAAGGTTGCCGTTAAACCTGTTGAATTAGAAAACGCAAAGGAGCCACCGCTCAACTTATACAAACCGAAGGAGCCTCACGCAGCCACAATTGTCTCCGTTGAGAGGCTCGTAGGCCCTAAAGCTCCTGGTGAAACCTGCCACATTGTCATTGACCATGGTGGAAATGTTCCGTACTGGGAAGGGCAGAGTTATGGTGTTATTCCTCCTGTGAGTATTTCCACCCTATTCGTACTTAGCATTTTGAAATACTGATATGTTACTCGTATGTGGGATTTATCACCTTCGTCCTCTTAATTGTCTGCAAGCAAATGTTGATCAACTGTTTTCTTTCTTTCTTTTTTTGATGAGAACTGGAGGAGCAAGCTCCTACAGTGCTTTATTGATTAAAAGAAAGAAAGTTCTGTACAAAGCAAAAATGAATAAAGATAAACTAAAAAAAGATATACAAAAACAGCCTAAGAAAAGCCTTCTATCCATTATCTGAGACTCTGAGCCAGCTCTTTGTTACTGATCACCTGTTTTCTATAGCTCTGGATTTTGATCCCCTTATTATTGTTGTTGTTACTGTTATCAAGTGGCGATTCTTCAGTGGCTTTTGGTCCCATCTATAAATACAATATCCTTCAAATGTACCGTGTTGACATTCTCTTGTTAGAAAATAGTATTTAGAAAATACCATTGTGGCCTTCAAATATACTGTGTTGACATTTATTCCTCACATATACTGGGGAACGACATGCAGATCTTTCACCCCGAATCATTTTTCTTTCATCTTCTTTCTTTTATTCTGCATTTCCTACATCCAATACATTTGTTTCTAACATAGTCTATTGTGTATTTACTATTTCGTTGCTAGGGAGAGAATCCAAAGAAACCTGGATCCCCAAATACTGTTAGACTATATTCTATTGCCTCTACTAGATATGGCGATTCGTTTGATGGAAGGACAGCAAGCTTGTGTGTTCGTCGTGCTGTTTATTATGATCCGGAAACTGGAAAGGAAGACCCATCAAAGAAAGGTATCTGCAGTAACTTCTTGTGCGATTCAAAACCAGGCGACAAAGTTCAGATCACAGGTATGGAATTTATCTCAAGTCCCATAGAAAAGAATTGGTATGTCCTTACCAACTATAAATGATAGCATCTAAGGCTCTGATTGCAAAATAAGCGTTTGGAGTCTACGTGTTCTGGAAAATACAGTTGCTTTGTAATTTGTATAGGGTCACATATAGAGGTTATATTATCATGATTATGTTTCCCAAGTTTTGTTATAACTGTTATATTTTCCAATGTTTAACTCATGGTGTATGTTTGACATTCCTGCATTAAGCATCTCATAGTGATTTCTTTTTGTTCTCAGGCCCCTCTGGAAAAATAATGCTTCTTCCAGAGGATGATCCAAATGCAACTCATATCATGATTGCAACCGGCACAGGTGTTGCTCCTTACCGTGGCTACCTACGTCGTATGTTCATGGAAGATGTCCCAACATTCAAATTCGGTGGTCTGGCCTGGCTCTTCCTTGGTGTTGCTAACTCTGACAGCCTTCTTTACGATGAAGAGTTCGCAAACTACCTTCAGCAGTATCCGGATAATTTCAGGTTTCCAGGGTTCATCATGCTTTAACGACCTGCTTTCATTCTGTTCTAGTGACACAGTCCAGAAAACTACCGTCAAGTGCTATGTGGCTATGTGGGGGGGGGGGGGGGGGGGTCAAGCAATGTTAAATAGTTCTTGTCTAATCGACCAATGTTTCGGTGGCACTGCAGGTACGACAAGGCACTAAGCAGAGAGCAGAAGAACAAGAACGGTGGCAAGATGTACGTGCAGGACAAAATCGAGGAATACAGTGACGAAATTTTCAGGCTCTTGGATGGCGGCGGCGCGCACATCTACTTTTGCGGTTTGAAGGGGATGATGCCAGGGATCCAGGACACGCTGAAGAGGGTGGCTGAGCAGAGGGGTGAGAGTTGGGACCAGAAGCTGTCGCAGCTGAAAAAGAACAAGCAGTGGCACGTGGAGGTTTACTAGGCTACAAAAATTCCGAGGTCTGTGATGGAAAACTGGATGATATAATGATTGTCATTGCGATGTGATATTAAAAATGGGTGTACCCAGTGCTGAAAGCTCCCGCACATTGTGGGCGTCTGGGGCTGGGGCATTGAGATGTGATATTGTGGGTCTTTATTCATAAGCTTCAGCCTCAAACGGTGAATAAAGCGAATCACATGCTTTTGAATTGGCCTTACCCGTACTACTAGGTGGGGGCAGAACCTGCTTTGTCCCCAACGTGCTTAGGACAAAGGCTTTTATTGTTGTTGTTGGTATCTCTTCTCTTCCTGGCTGCATATGTAAACTTAAATCTGTGATGCTCTAATAAATTGTAATATCCATGATTACACTATCCCACTCAACTTTGGTCCTTGATTAGAGGACATCACCTCCTCAGGATCCACTTTATTCCGCCGGAAATAAAACTATACGCTAATCTCCATCACCCCGCATGATTGCCACTTTTAATTTATGCCTGCTTATCTGCCCTCTCCCATATCATCTGCAGCGGTTTCAGGTAAAAGAGACTGGGAAACCAGGAGACGTTCAGCGGCGGACTTGCTGCGTCCTCGTTGCCTTTTTTCTCACTGCTGTTTCTGGACGTGCAACTGAACTCTGACTGCAGCAGCAATGGGAAAGACGACAAAAAAGAAGAGCCGCTTTTCACCTGACGCGCTCGCGCCTCTTACATCTCGTGACCTTCTGATCTGTAAAGCTGGTGCCCATGATCCGTGATTGTTCCCTGTTCATTTCACCGATGACCAGTTGATTCTACATCTGTTTTCTGATGTTCTTGGCGATGTAAGTTCGTAAACTATGACCTCCTGACGCACAGAGTTTGTCTTACCTTCTCTCTAGTTTTTCAGCAAAAAAGACAAAGGCCACGCACATGGTTCATGTCACCATCTGTGGTTCTGTCTGAACGTGATGAGTGTGTCCAGATCTACTACTGCTACACTACAACCTACTGTATCGTCTAGCAGATCGTCGGGTCCAGTCCAGTGTCAGCGTGTGATCACAGCGTGACCTCCACACAAATCAAAATCAAAACCTGCTCCCATCCTGCGTTATTTAAGCTTGTTTAAACGAGGTTTTTCAAATCGTTTAAAATAAACAAAATGGCAATCGTTTGAACTGAAGCCAGCATGCAGGAGAGTCGAACGGGGCGAGCGAGGGATCCGACGGTCACCCTGAAACCCCGCACGGCGTCCACGGTCCACGTCTCCCGCAGCTGATGCATCCAGCTCAGCATTCCACGCGCTCCCACAGCCGCCGGGCCCCGCCTCCGGCCCGGAGTACACTGCACTGCACCCACACGTCCCAGCTACTCGACCGGCGCGGCGCGGGGGAGGGGGGGGCGTCCGTTGGGAGGGGGCCCGCGGGACAGCGACTCGTGCGCCGCGCCGCCGACGTGGTTCGTTTTTTATTCGTTTAGTACTTTTTAACCGCGCGAGTCGTTCACGCGCGGAGCCCGGCAGTGAGGAACTGAGGACTCGTTCTCGTTCCCACCCCCACCCTGCTCTGGCCGCGTTCGTCGTCTTCCCCCCTCGCGATCGCCGCTCAAGCCCAATCCAGTTCACCGCGGGCCAGCCGTCCGTTCACCACCACCGCCACCACCACCTCTCTTCTCTCTCTCTCTACTTTTCTACCGCCGTCGCGACCCGCTTCCGTCCCCAGCCACTCGGGAGGAGGCCGGGGCCGCAGCGAGGTGGCAGCGGCAGCTGGCTACGGCGGCGGACGAGGTCGGGAACGGGAGCTGGAGCGGGGGTGGGGGGTTGACGAGCGAGAATCCCCAGGCCCATGGCGCGGATCCAGCCTGTAAGTAACGACTCCCGCGCCTCTTCCTTGGCCCGTGTTCCTGATCTCGCGGCGGTGAAAATCGGTTCCTTCGGATTGGCCGGCTGCTGCTGCTGCTGCTGTTCGGAGCGGGCGCGCGCGGCGTGGGGGGGGGGGGGGGGGGGTGGTTCGGTTTCCGTTAGGGTTCTGGGGTTGATGAGACTCCGGTGAGGCTCCAGCGCGCGCGCTCCGCTCCGCTCCCGTCTAATCCGTGGCTGGTTCGCCGGTTCGTCGCCGGCGTGGGCTTGGAACGGGGCGGCGGGCGGGCGAGCGAGCGAGCAGGGCCGACGCGCTGAACAGCTCCTACCTCAACTGCTGTCGTAGTTGGGATAGAAACAGACTAGCGCTTTACCTTGTGTTCTAGTGCTTGTTTCCTCCCCTGTACTGTATTTCTCAGTCGCCGTCGTCTGCTACTCCTCGTCCGTGCCTGGAGTGCCCGCCTTACTACTTTTTTGTCGAACAGTGACCTACGTATTGTATTTGGTACTATCTGACATAACTGTCGAACAGTATCACGCCGGTACATTATCTTTTTTTTTTCTTAGTCGGTATTTTTTTCTGAGGGAAGACAAGACTACATTCTCACTTACTCGGCTTTGTTAAATTCCTTTTGTTGTAAGAAAATTGGTTTTCTAAAGCGGCAACTTTCAAATCTTAAACGTGCTGCAGGTATTGGATGAAAGAATGGACCCATTCAGTAGATTGACTACACCAGCTACGGTCGGCCAATCACGATGTCAGAGTGGTCTGTCCTTGTTCAGTGGCCCTTTTTGTGACACAACGGATTCTCCAAGAGAGCCTAACGGTGGCCTAGTGAAGCTCATGGATGAAACAGCACCACCAACAAGGTCGTCGACCTCCAGTACCTGCTGCAACATCGACAATAATTTTGAAGCATTTACAACTGTACTGTCGCGATTGCATCAGCACCTCGTAGATGCAAATGTGGAAACCAGTTACACTGAACACCTTGATATGTTGAAAGCAGAAGTGGATCGACTGCTTAATAAGCTAGATGAGGATATAAGGGCTTTCAAAAGCTATAACTGGGCCCATGATATTGATGCGGATGATTCATGCTCTGTGGTATGTCATTGTGGGAGGCTGATTGAGATAGGTGAGGGGTTCAATAGCTTGAAGTTACTGCTGGCTGTAGTGTTCCAACATATCAGGGAGATGCTCAGACCGGTTTATCCTTCAGTTCATGATCTTCAGTGGCAGCATGAGCTGCAACTAGAGGTTACTAACATCATTGTTGGAGACTGCATTAGAGGTCTT
Source organism: Neostapfia colusana (assembly GCA_030760725.1). Classification (NCBI taxonomy): domain Eukaryota; kingdom Viridiplantae; phylum Streptophyta; class Magnoliopsida; order Poales; family Poaceae; genus Neostapfia; species Neostapfia colusana. The sequence goes on along the minus strand of JASWHV010000008.1, from coordinate 564,498 downwards.
CAGGATGAGCTGGAGAGGAAGTTGTACGAGCAAAGTTCCATAATAAGTAGTATAAGAAAGAACTGGCAGGAAACTGTGTCCCAGTGTGCTTCCATCCGTGAAGATCTGATTGCTATTTCGAATATGCTATTACCTCCAGAAGAGGAATCACATATGTCACATAGTAAGCATGAAAGTATAGGTAACAGAAGCGATAGATGGAAGTTCAGTTTTTTGGGAAAGAGGACATGTGACAATCACTCTCCATCTTCTGAAGAGGGAAATGTGAATTCCGCGACACAGAAGTCTATAAGTCCCAGTGAAGTTATTTCAGAAAAGTCTGACTTTCGACACCTGAAGGGTATGGCTAGACAAGACATGCTTAACTATTTCAGATCTGAGATTAGTAAGTTAAAAAGGTTGCATGAATTGGATTTGCAAGAGAGAACAGAAGAGCTGTTCAAATTCAAACGAGAGAAATGGTCACTGGCTTTTAAGTATGATGTTGAATTCGAGCCTTTAAGGAAGAAATTTCCTGAGGTTATTTCAAGATTTGACCAAATCATGTCGAATGTAACAGAAGCACCAATAATTTGCAGTAGCAGTGATGCAATTGATGAAAGTAGCAGATTGAAGAGAAAAATTGATTCACTATATTCTGAAAACCAGCATCTTCGTGGTCTGCTAGCAAAGAAGACAAGGGAGGCTCAGGAATTATCAGGCCAGATATCTGGTGCCAATAAGAAAATTTCACTTCAATATTCACTAGAGAAACAACTTTTGAGACGAGTCGTGAACATTGAAGCAGAATATGATGATTTTTATGTTGAAAGCACTGTTAGAGATGAAATATACCAAAATGTTACGAGCCATTTGTTCAGTAGTCATAGGGATATCTTGGAGGACACAGCGCAGAATTTTCATGCAAAATTGACTGCCTTTGAAGCCGCACTCCTGGAGAAGGATAAGTCACTGTGTTTAGCTAATGAAGAAAATCAGAAGTTAAAGGAAAAGTTGTCCATAATGGAAAAGGAGTATTTCATCCGGAGTAATCAGCAAGATCCAGAGATAACGAAGCAAGAGAGCGAGGAAATGATACTCCGTGATATCGAGATGGAGCCTCATGTGTCTTCACAAAGATCTTGGGAGATTTCTGATCAGGATATGCACTACGAAGACCTTATCAAACTGAATCAGACACTAGAGATTGCTTCAATCACCTTAAAAGAAGTTGAAGCGAAAAAATTGGACTACAGTAATCTCCTAGGTAACAGAGAGCAAGAAAGGCAGCTAGATTGCATTCTGACATCTATTATGGATTTATCAGAAGAATTTATCAAAATCAAACATAAAATGTCAGAAGGAGACGTGAAAAAGTATGTGTATATACTCTCTCATTGTTTTAAGAACACAGTAAAATAGTTCACCAGGCTTGTCTTTTTATTGGAATATACCTAATAACTGATATACTCATTGCTAAATCCAGGACAGAAAATCTGAATGATCGATGCAACCATATGGTACAACAGGCCATTGCGCTGACAAAGAAGGGCGTATGGTACAAGCAAACACTTGACACGAGACGTTCTGAGCTCCAGAAAGCTGAATCTGAGGTATTTCATTTTTTAATCTTGTTGAATATATGTGTTTTGTGTACAGCAAGCTTCTATTTGTCAGGAACACCAAATGATACTCCAAATTCTTCTTACGTCCTCTTTTATCCTTGATTCAGGTTGAAATTCTGGGAGAAAAGGTCAATGCACTCTTAAGCCTTGTTCAAAAGATATATATAACTCTTGAGCACTACTCTCCTGTTTTTCAGCAACACCCTGTGGTAAGTATTATAAATGTGATCATAACAATTCCGGTTTTTACACCTTGAACATTTGGTGTTTATTTACATGTAAATTACCTTCTGTGTATGCATGTACCTTATGATGAATCATTGAGAGTCAGAGGACAGCTATAATTCAGATTTCATATTTAATGTTGTGTGTGCAGTTACTGGATGCCTTCTTGAAGACATGCAAGCTTGTTGCAGGTATAAGAAGTAGACAAAAAGAGGACTCAGAAGATAAAACATAAATTTGAGGCGCTAGGTGAGATTTCACTTCCTTATCCATGACCAAATGGATATCCTCATGTTCTAGACTTCAAGTCTATTACAAAATTTCGTGGCTTATTAGAGTCCTAGTTTTTCTAGTGTGTTTTGTTTGGTAGTCAAAATCTGTGTGTGGCACTGGCGCGTCTGTTTATGTAACTAAGCCTAAGTGTGTGTTGGACCGGGTATAGGGGGTACACCGTCATTTTGTACTTTATCTTCTTAATGAAATGATACACGGCTCTCCTGCGTATTGAGGAAACACACTTCTTAGGGGACAACTAGAGTAGTATATTCCCAAAAGAAATATCTATAGTCTCAGCCAGGATAAAATGTTTTGCTTGTTTTTTTTTTGAAAATAAAAACAAAGTTGTGGCATGCTACTTCTTGTGATTTTTTTGTCTAAATAATGTAACCCAAAATCTACCTGAAAATCAATAGCTAGTTCTCTTGTGTTTGTATATTTGTCACCATACTGGATACTAAGAAGTTATGTTTCAATTACAACAGATTATTTTGTATGATGCACGTGTACTGCTGGTTATAATTGATGCTTACTATATATTGGTCTACCTTTGTTTCTTTTGCAGAAAATTTAGGTTCTAGATTTAGTTGAGCAAAGCTTAAGAGGTGCTAGAAAGGCAACATCACGGTGGAGCGACAACATCCTATTACGAGAACCTGAAATAAATCCATATCCAAGTCTAAGGAGCTGAGGTGTTCCATTCCATTGGACTGAATTTCGAAACACAGGATCTGCGTGCCACTGCAAGTTGCAACTGCACTGCAATTACCTGCGCTTGCCCCAACTCATGAAGAAACGGATACAGTACTTGACTCCTGGGTGCTCGCTTCGCAGATGAGTTGGAACACATCACGTCCCGTATGGTGTATACAAAAGTGAACTCTAAACAGGCTTCAAAATGTACCAAGTCAGAACACTTTATATAGTTCGTTACCCTGACCTGCGTGGGTGACAGTATACTTTTGTTAGCAGCATGTATAGAAGAAGTAAGACGTCGGTCTTATGCAAGCCGAAGTCGACATATTGTAAGCTCACTACCTTCATTAGGTTTTAGTTCTTTTTGTCCTTATAAATTTGGTAGTCCAGGTTTGTACTAATTTTTATACCTGTGTCAGAATATTCTTATGTACATTTGCTCATTTTTTTTGAAGGAAGCAACCTATTTTTTTATAAGGAGGTCAACTAAACTTCATGTGGTATAAACCTTCTTTTTTCTTTTCTTTCTTTCTTAATGAAGGTTACAGCATATTCAAAGCAATCTGTCGTCGTTACAGAAGATGCAAAGGACTAGAACATAATGTACACATAATGTATAGGAAACTCTCCATCATTGAGCAGTTTGAACATCGCCATCCAGTTCTCTTGCAACAGCATTCCACGCTAATAGCGCTGCACCAACAGCTGGCTCCACCTGCACAGGTACGACAAGTGCATGTATATACGAGCCCATGAATATTGCTAATTACTCATTGCAGCAGACTGCACGATCTCTGGAGGATACTACTAGTATAAGTACTGTAGATCTTAGAGGGAAAGGAAAATGCTTCTGCTTCTTCTTTTTTTGTTTTTGTGTTTACCTTGGAGTGTATCGGATAGGCACCTGGGTAATCCTTGGTGACGCAAGCCACCACCTGTTCACCGATGTCCCACCTCTTGTTCGCCTCGAGGACTTTCCCAACCATGACAAGCGGGAACGGACGTTCGCCATCTTCACCGCCCAGTCCAAGCCTCCGCACGACGGCCTTGACACTGGAAGCCAGTTCGCCGACCGAGTTGTGCAGGATGCCGTCCGCCACCTCGTCGCCGTCCTCGGCAGACCGCACCACGACAGGGAGGAGGTCAGCGATGCGAGCCCATGACTGGTCCTCGTACGTCCACCTGCGCCAGTAGTAATAGACAGGTAACTCTCTCTCTCTCTCTCTCTCTGCTTCTTTGATGCGAGCGAGCCAAAATGGATTCTTTTTTGTACCCTATCAGCTCATCCGGTGACGCCAGCCCGAGAAAGTCAAGGATGTTGTCTGTAAGCGCCGTTTCAGGACCGCGGCCGTCGTAAGCTCTGACCACGGCCGTCAATGCCTGTGCAGCGATCCCATACCCACTGCAGCCACGTAGGCGTGAGTCAGCTTCCACCAACTGATCCACTGTCTCTGACTGTCCTATAATACTCCCTCCGTTCTGAAATAAATGACGTTTAGGACAGCTAATTTAATTCAAAATAAACTAGATTTTATGTACTAAACATCATTTATTTTAAAACGGAGGGAGTACTAGAAAACATGAGAAAAGAAAAAAGAAAGCATTTGAACTAACCTGCCCCAGTCACCGAGGACTGGGCCTGCGCCGGCTGCTCTGGCCTCCCTGCCGTCGCCACCGGTGAAACCGTAGGCTATCGTCCCCGTGCCCGCGATCAGCACGCACCCGTGGAGTCTGCCCATGGTCCCGCTCGCTAGCGCCGCCACCGCGTCGTTCTCCACGAACAGCTTCACATGGCTCGGGAAAATCTCTCTGAAAGAAAGAAGAAGAAGAGAAAAAGAATGTCTGGTCTGGTTCGTTCATTCAGACCGGTGGGGACTCCGATCCGCCGTGCAGTGGTGGTGGTGGTTACAGTGAACTAGCTAGCTAGACCTGAGCCAGTCCAGCATCCTCCGCTGGTCGATGGGGTGGTTGACGCCCGCCACGGCCAAGCACACCGCACGGACGCTCGACCGTCCCCGCCGCGCCTTGACCAGCGCCTGCGCCATCACCCTGTCCAGCGTCTCCCGCGCCCTCTCCTCTGCACAACTCGCAACGGTAAGCGGCAGCAGCAGCAGCAGCAGCGGCAGGCGGAAGATGGTCGGCAGCAGCCGCCGTCCGTCGTCGTCGCGTACCTCCGACGGAGTTGTGGTTGGAGCAGCCGGCGACGGTGCGGGAGAGGAGGACCGGGAGCGGGTCGTCGTCGGCGAGGCAGCAGGGCGTGGCCGCCGGGATGCAGACGCAGACGGTGTTGCTAGCGCCGCCGTCGACGCCGAGGATGACGCCGCCGTCGCCCGCGCGCGGGCTCCGGCGCCCGTCGTCGTCCGCGTCGACCCGCGCCTCCCTCCCCCCGGGCCGGCGCCTCTGCATCTTCTCCGGCTTTCTCCACCTCACACTCTCTGCTGCACACCAACCGGACGGGATCTTCTCCCGCCACCGATTCGACTGCAAGTCAGCTGCCGAGGTGATAGCGCAGCTCCATATATTAGGTGCGCGCTGTTGCGGTCATGTCTAGTCGGGAGGAGCTAGGGAGAAAGCGACGGGCCGGGGAGGGAGGGAGAAGACGACACAGGGAAACGCAGGTGCACTCCGAAGGGCGGCCGGCCGGCCGCGCGCACGCGCGTCCAATGCATGGCGAGACGACGGCCGGGTTGTTTACTGATGTGTGTGACCGTGACGACCTTCCATATTGCGTTCTGAAGCTTATCCTTGCTCAAGTTGTATGTGGCTAAGCTGCAAGCAGAAGATGACAGAGCAGGGAAAAAAAAACTGTTGCAAGTGCAGTCTAATTAACCAGCTGATCCAGGTGATAGATCAGCGTCGTCGTCGTCCAGTTATCGTAATAGAAAAAAAAAACAAAAAACACGTTTGACGATCTCCAAATGTCGACATGCATGCGTCTGCAAGTCGACTCAACGACGCTCACACCGCTAGCTGCCATCGTCGCTTGCTGCTCAACGTCGCTTTTTTTTCCTTTTTCCTCCAGATTATCGTTACGCGCTTCTTCTTCTTGTTCGGATTAGAGGCCCCTGGAACTGCAAGAAGACCTCTGGTGCCGCCACACGTCTGCTCCTGGTGACCCGGAGGCCGGAGCTACGAGACGTTTCAGACGCAGACACCGAGCTGATGGCACCATATCATGATTTCTTTCCCTCTCTGGCTCTCTCTCTCTCTTTTTCTCTGATATGCGTTGGTGAACCTTACACGCAGACGCATCTGCACCCAGATGGCTCCAACGTCGAGTCGACCAACAGATCACCACACGAGGTTCAGTAATACACTTCTGAACGACCAAGGTCTGGTTGACACAGTGATGTTGCAGCAGGTCGACCTCTTCCATGCATTACTGCCTGATTGATCGACGACGACCAACACAGACGTACGAATCGATCGGGCCTTGCGAAATACTAACTGACAAAGGATCCGTAGTATCGGGCCGGGCCGATAAAAGCCCAGTAAGAAAGCTAGCACTAACTAAAATAATAAAAAAAAATCGATGCCAACTTCATAAAGTTATTAGGATCTTTCACCAACCAAGTCTACGACTTCCCATCTTAATCGCGTGTTAGTGTGTGTGTGTGTGTCGGTACGTGTGGATGGGCCGGGGCAGACCAATCATGCATGCAAGGGAGGAGGTACATTAGAATTAACTGCTCTAATCCCCGCCTAACGAATCAACGTACGGCCCTCTTCAGATCGGTAGTAGTATGATGCGATGATATATGGTGATGATAGGAATAGGAATATATAGGATAGGATAGCTGCCAACTCGATCCTCGTACGAAGAATCATGACCTCTACTATATGTAATCAATTACTCCCTCCGTTCTGAAATAAATGATGGTTAGGACTAGAAATCTAGTTCAGTTTGGACTAAATTAGTTGTTCTAAACGTCATTTATTTTAAAACAGAGGCGGTTAAAAGGTTAAAAGCTAGGTATAGTTACCGCTGAACCGTTTGGCCCGTACGTACGTACGTACGTAGTTATGCTCACCGATCGATTAGATTTCGTGTGGATCTCACATGACATCATCATCCGATTCCGACCTCGAAATGATGGAGCATGTGGCTCCAGCTGGAGTAGAGAGTAGCATGTCGGACACAGCAGCAGGAAAAAAACCAGCTGGCAGGAGCTGTGGAATAGAGTATACAAGTGCTTGGGGGTCAACAACAACAACAAAAAAAAAACAACTACAACATATGGATAGCTTTTGCTCGTGACAGAACACAGAAAGATGAGTAGTCGTATATAGGTGGTTTCACTTGAAAGTTTGCAACTAAAATACGTACACCGCGAGAGGGGGAACCGAAAGGCGACTTTCGACGACGGAGCGAGTGGAAGACACGCCCATGCCCATCCACCACTCCCCACTGCCACTGCCACACTGCCGCCACCTTTCTCCCCCTCCTCCGCCACCCCAGTCCCCAACAGCGCGGCCGCCCCCGTCCCGTCCCTGCCTAGGGTTAGGGTTCCGCATTCGCCGTCCCTTCCTCGGAGCGCAACGAGCCTTCGGGCTGAGACGGGGAGCGGCCGGCGCCTCCATTGCCCGGTAACAAGTCTTTCTTTTTTTCCCTTCAAAAAAAAAAGAAAACAGTGGTAAACAAGATTTTTACAAACTCCACGCCGCTGTTCTTGGCGGTCTCGCATTGCGAGTGTTGCTTTTTATCTCTTGGATGCTTGGATGGGAAAACGAGGCTAAAAGGTCCCGTTGCCTTTTTTTTTTCTTTCTTTTGAGCCGTGTTGTTCATTCATGGTGGTCCAATCTGTGGTGGTAGGTGGCTGGTTTAGTGGCCAAAGCTCCCGCTTTTACGCGCGTGGCCGAGGGGGTTAAAGCCGTGGGGGGGCTGAATGTTTGGATCATTTACTAAGATGATTTTTTTCCTTTTTTTGTTTGTTCTAAGATTTTCAGCTGGTTGGGAGTTCAAAGATTCGGTGTGTGTCTTTGGTGGTTTGCTTTGAAGCAGGAATCGGTGCCTAGTTAGTTGACAATCTTGCTCCCGTTTCAGGTTCGAAGGAGTTAAAAAAAAAAGAGGAATCTTGGGTTTTTCTGCCAGTGTGGCCTGCTGTGGAGATCAGTTGAAAGGGACACCGAGTGCTCTGGATGCTAGTAGCAGTGTGATAGGTACACTATCGACGCGCGCACGCACGCGCCCCCGCTCGCTCCATTTTTCTCCAAGGAATGCACGCGTTCTTGAGCTGCTAGCTAGCTTCGAGCCTGTTCGTGGAAGGGGGCTGAGTGATGGGGCTTCTTGGGAGTTTCCTGCTCCTGCTCCTGCTCCTGCTCCTGCTTGGTTTCCCTGCACTTGGTCAGCTGCCGTCGCAGGACATCCTCGCGCTCCTCGCCTTCAAGAAGGGGATCACGCACGATCCTGCCGGGTTCATCACCGGCTCCTGGAACGATGACTCCGTCGATTTCAGTGGCTGCCCGGCTTCCTGGAACGGCATCGTGTGCAACGGCACGAGCGTCGCGGGGGTCGTGCTCGACGGCCACGGAATCTCGGGCGTCGCCGACCTCTCCGTGTTTGCCAACCTCACCGTGCTCGTGAAGCTCTCTATGGCCAATAACAACCTCTCCGGGAGCCTTCCGAGCAATGTGGGCAGCCTCAAGAGCTTGAGGTTCATGGACATCTCTAACAATCGGTTCTCCGGTCCGATACCTGAAGAAATCGGCAATCTTCGAAGCCTGCAGAACCTGTCGCTCGCTGGGAACGACTTCTCAGGGCCACTGCCTGAGTCCGTTGATGGGCTTACGTCGCTTCAGTCGCTGGACGCGAGCGGCAACTCTTTGTCTGGCCCGTTGCCTGCAGGTCTGAAAGGGCTGCGCGGCTTGGTTGCACTTAACCTGTCACGCAATGCCTTCACGAACGGCATTCCTGCTGGTCTCGGACTCCTCGTGAACCTCCAGTCTGTGGATCTGAGCTGGAACCAAATGGATGGTGGTGTTGATTGGAAATTCTTGATTGAGTCAACTGTTGCTCATGTTGACTTCAGTGGGAACTTGCTCACCAGTACTACCCCCAAAGAGCTCAAGTTTCTAGCTGATATTTCAGAGACGGTTCTATATCTGAACCTGAGCAACAATAAGCTAACTGGATCGTTGATCGATGGGGTCGAGCTCTCGACTTTTGGGAGGTTGAAGGTTCTTGATCTGAGCAATAATCAGTTATCTGGTGACCTGCCAGGGTTCAATTATGTTTATGATCTTGAGGTCTTGCGGCTTTCCAACAATGCATTCACTGGATTTGTACCTACCGGGCTTCTGAAGGGTGATTCTCTGGTACTAAGCGAGCTGGACCTGAGTGCTAATAACTTGACAGGTACCAACTCTATTGAAGTAGTATTCTTGTTTCGGTAAACCTGTTCCTTTTTTTTCTGCTTCATATCTCCATTCTGATTAATGATTGTGAAGATGGAGGAGAGTGTTGTCCTTTTTGTCAATTCAGTTTGGAAAAAAAGGAAATAATGTACTCATGTACCATTTGCATGTTTGGTCCATACATCATCTTATTTTGATAATTTGATGTGAGCTGCTTGATTACTCTAGTCAAATGAGCTGACTGATATGTGCTTTTCTAGTTAGCTTACTCTGGTGTTGCCTTGAGTAAGTTTAATTTGTAGTTCTCATTCGGCATAAAATACCTTTATACAATTTCTTGCTCATATTTACCTACCCTGGTGGCATTACCCAAAAACTTCGTTATTTCATCCAGTCATGATGAGCAGATAAATTCCTGATATCAGTTAGGTAGTTCTTTGACATAGAAGCAGTTTGGGTAGGGATGTATCTTGATTGCAGCATTTTTTTATGGACCGATTGCATTTTATGTGTTGTACAGGTCATATCAACATGATCACATCAACTACCTTGCAAGTCCTTAATTTGTCCTCCAATGCTCTTTTTGGGGACCTTCCATTGCTTGCTGGGAGTTGTACTGTGTTAGATCTCTCCAATAACAAGTTCAGAGGAAATTTATCAGTTATTGCCAAATGGAGCAGCGATTTGGAATATGTAGACCTTAGTCAGAACAACCTAACCGGGACAATTCCTGATGTGAGCTCTCAATTCCTTCGCCTAAATTACCTAAATCTTTCCCATAATTCTCTATCCGACACCATCCCTGAAGCTGTTGTTCAGTACCCCAAACTTACTGTACTTGACCTTAGCTCCAATCAGTTCCGTGGTCCAATCCCTGCTGATTTACTCACTTCATCCATGCTGCAAGAGCTATACATCCAAGATAACATGCTTTCTGGTGGCATATTGTTTCCGGGACCCTCATCCAAAAACTTGAGTCTTCAAGTGCTTGATATTTCTGGAAATCACTTCAATGGTAGCCTCCCTGATGAGATTGCCTCTTTATCTGGCCTCCGAGTTCTTGACATATCTACAAACAATTTCTCCGGTCCATTGCCTGTTGCTGTCACTAAACTTGGAGCGCTCACTGATCTTGACATATCAACGAATCAGTTCACGGGCCCATTGCCTGAGGAGCTTCCAGATGACCTCCGATCCTTCAACGCGTCATATAATGACCTCTCTGGTGTCGTGCCTGTGAATTTGAGGAAGTTTCCAGAATCTTCTTTCCATCCGGGGAACTCAAAATTAGAGTATCCTGCTGGCTCATCTGGGTCTGGCAATTTCCCCTCTGGTCCAGGTGGCAAATCTCTCGGTACAGCTGCTAAAGTAGCAATTATAGCAGCCAGCATTGTTCTTGTCATCCTTATCATCCTTATTGCTATTGTGTACCACTATAAGAAGATGTCACGGCAGTTCCCTAGCTCAGAAAAGGTTTCAGACAAGAATCTCCACATGGCTCCTAAAGATATGGTGGCCAGTACAAAAGGAAAGGACAACAAAGGTGGGTTGGTCTCCGCAGATGAGCTCGTTACTCCTCAAAAAGTCTCCACATCTGAAGCACTAAGCCAAGAAGAGAAGTCAGCTGCTGGGGGCTTTTCGCCATCGAAGGCCAGCCGCTCCTCTTGGTCACCGGATTCTGGAGAGGCATACGGCCAGGAAGGCTTGTCACGGTTGGATGTTAGATCACCGAGCAGGCTAGCAGGAGAGCTATATTTGCTGGATGAGACAATCACACTGACACGGGAGGAGCTCTCAAGGGCACCAGCTCAGGTTCTGGGGAGGAGCAGCAATGGCAGCTCGTACAGGGCGACGTTGGAGAACGGCGTGTTCCTGACTGTGAAATGGCTGGAGGATGGTGTTGGAAGGCGCAAGAAAGAGTTTGCGAAGGAGGCCAAGAAGTTCACAAACATCCGGCATCCAAACGTGGTTGGCTTGCGCGGATACTACTGGGGTCCAACACCACATGAGAAACTGATCTTGTCGGATTATGTCGCGCCAGGAAGTCTCGCGAGTTTTCTATATGGTAAAACAACCGCCTCGTTTACCCGATTTCCATTTCATTCCGATGCTCTGATAGATTTCTTGCATGCTCCACCCAAGTAGCTTCCTACTGATAAACATGTGTCTTTCTTTTCTGCAATGGTGCAGATCGACCGGAAAGGAGGGGTCCTCCTCTGACCTGGGCGCAGCGCCTGAAGATCGCGGTCGACGTCTCGCGCGGCCTGAACTACCTCCACTTCGACCGGGCGATGCCCCATGGGAACCTCAAGGCCACCAACATCCTGCTGGACGGCCTGGACCTCAGCGCCCGCGTGGCCGACTACTGCCTGCACCGCCTGATGACCCAGGCAGGCGTGGCGGCTCAGACCCTGGACCTGGGCGTGCTGGGCTACCGCGCCCCGGAGCTGGCCGCCTCCAGGAAGCCGTCCCCGTCGTTCAAGTCCGACGTGTACGCCTTCGGCGTCGTGCTGCTGGAGCTCCTGACGGGCAGGTGCGCTGCGGACGTCGTCTCAGGGCCCGAGGGGGGCGTCGACCTCGCTGACTGGGTCCGGCTGCGGGTGGCAGAAGGCCGGGGATCTGAATGCTTCGACCCGGCCATGGCCTCGGATTGCGAGAACCCGCAGGCGGTGAATGGCATGAAGGAGGCCCTGGGCATTGCGCTGAGGTGCATCCGGCCGGTGTCCGAGAGGCCTGGGATCAAGTCGGTGTATGAGGATCTTTCATCAATCTAGCTAGCTAGCCTCATTGCTTAGCTTTGTAGATCAACTAACACCATCTGAGTGTTAGAACGCGCGCGTGTGTGTGAGTTGTCTGAAACTCTGGTATGCAAATTCAAGTGTATTTTTGGCCTCGCCTTGATGCCTGGATCCATGGATGGTTCTGCGATCTCGTCATCTCTGAGCTTTTCGAAGATCAATCAAGGAGGCGGGTAAAAGTAATTTGATGGGGAAGTTTACCGCACCGTCGTTGCGAGATCCGGCCCCGTACCATGGCGCGGCGCACCTGGCGGGATCCCCGCCATCGCCGCGCTGCCACCGGCGGCGAGCTCTCCACATGTCGCCGCTTGCCCTGGATCCATGGATCCAGCACTCCTCCCTCTCCCTCGCTTGAAGTGCCGGCGGAGCAGGAGAGACCCGATACCTTCGGACTGAAGGGCCCAAAACGGCATAAAATACGGTTCGAATTCCTGGGCCCGAAACGGCCCATATTTCCAGAGGTTGCCGGGCCTCATCTTGTCGGCCCACTTGTGGGTGCCCAGCCCAGCCCACCACCACCACCACCGCTGCGCCTCCATCATTTTCCTCTTCTCCTCTTCCACCCGCTCGGGCATCAGCACAAGGGTTCCGCGGAAATACGAGCCGGCATGGCGGCGGTGCGGCACCTCAGATCCGGCCTCCCCCTCCTCCGCGCCCGCCTCGCGGCTCCCGAGCCCGCCGCTCAGGTACCCTTGTCCCGCGCCCCCCTTTCCGCGTCCGTTTCTGTCGGTTTCGACTCGCCTTCCGAGTCCCGTTTTCGAATCTAGGCTCGCTCTGCGTCCCTGATGCGTGCCGCGGGAGACTTTCGGCGTCATGATTTTTGTGGTTGTTTCCTGGAGGAAGACTGACGCGTCCGTTCTGATGCAGGGCGTGAGGGGCTTCGCGTCGCAGGTGGCCAAGCCCACCGGGAAGCAGATCAAGGTACTTCTGTTTTACCTTAATTTCCTACGAACGTAGCTGCGGTGCAGGATTTCAAAATACCATGCTTTTTGTAGTCGTCCAGTGATGATCTCCTACTGAATGTTTTTTTTTTGTGTTTGCACCGATCGCTTGTTTAGTCATACACAATGGGTTGGTCAGTAGATTATAGTCAACAAGCTATTCGTTTGCTGCTTCAGGGAAGGAGAGTTTTTTTTTCAGAAAACTGTATTGCTTAGTAGGCACTCTGTGGGGGCAGCACAAGGTGTTCCGTTGTTTGGTGTAGGAGCACGTTTGTTTGTTTCGTGTTAGTATCTGTCTAGTTTATATAGATTGAGGCATAGCCAGGCCTCGGCTTAAGTTTATTCATTCTTTGCTTATTTAGACATGCATCTTTTCCTTTATTTCTTGTTACGTGTCGCCAGTTATCTTATCATGTTATTGTCATTGTGTCACTAGGTTCCAGAAGCTCTGTATGGTGGCACAGGCAATTATGCTAGCGCGCTGTTCCTTACAGCTGCCAAAGCAAACGTGTTGGAAAAAGTTGAATCTGAGATTAACACTGTTGTGGAGGCATCCAAGAAGAGCCCGTTGTTTTCTCAGTTCATTAAGGACTTGTCAGTTCCAAAGGAGACCAGGGTGAAGGCTATAACAGAAATCTTTGCTGAAGCTGGCTTTTCAGATGTCACAAAGAACTTCTTGGGTATGCTTTTTGCCAACTCATCTTTATGCTCCTGATTTTTTGTTACAGTATATATATAGTCAATTACGTGCTTGTTAGCAAGACTTGTCGGTTGAAGGATTCCTCTTTGAATGTTTTTTTTCTCACTTTTTCATGTCCTCTGTATTGTTGAGAAGTGTACATATACTATTCCAATCTATTAAGTATCTTAACAGTTGCTTTTTCTTTTTGTTATTATATGAAGCTGTCCTGGCGGACAATGGCAGGCTGAAATATATTGAACGCATTGCGGAGAGGTTTGTTGACTTGACTATGGCACATAAGGGGGAGGTGAAGGTTGTTGTCAGGACAGTTGTTGTAAGTTAATATTTTGCACTCGCTTTCCTCTTGCTATCTGAAATTTATTGTCTTGTTAAATAGCTCGATTCCCTTGGCATGTCAAAAGAACTTGTGATGATGATGCATGGCTTTCCTTTATTGATTGATTGGCAATATGACATGATTCGTTTCACCCTTAATCTTTGAAAATTTCTTGAAGGCTTCCATAGTCACGGAACTGTATCTATGTATGTCCTTCACATCTATAAGATGTGGAGAAAAAAAAAGCTTCTGGGCTGTTTGAATCCTTTTTGCCTCAGTTTATCGGTAGATGGATGCATATGAAGTGCAGTTTTTGAATGGTTCCTTGATTTTGTGTTGGTAAGAATAGAATTTGCTAGCTGATATTTTTGCTCCCTCCTGTTAGCCAATTCCTGAGAAGGAGGAGAAAGAACTCAAGGAGACCTTGCAAGATATCCTTGGGAAGAACAAAACTATTTTGGTTGAACAGAAGGTAACTACTTGACACCTGAGCTCTTGTCTTATATCCTTGAGAGTAATATTCGAATGATCATTCCTCGATCGTGCTTCCTTTGCAGATTGACTACAGCATCATGGGAGGGCTAGTGATTGAATTTGGCCAGAAGGTGTTTGATATGTCGATCAAGACTAGGGCGAAGCAAATGGAGATGTTCTTGAGGCAACCCCTCGAGTTTTAACCTCCTTTTCACAATGCAGCATTTTCTTTGCTGACGGTTTCCTTGTTTCTGTAACTTTGATCCGGTCGTTGAATAAAATTCTCTGCAAGAGAAAGGCACTGTATTTATTTCGTCCTGTGGGCTAAAGGCCCGCCGAATGGTTTATGTTTCGTTTGTTTGTGACTTGGAGAAGCATGATCATGAATAGTATTGTTGATTCACTGAATAGTATACTATGTATTCTCCTTGGCGACGTAACTCCTGCGGGCTGTCGTGGGGAAGAAGGATTCTTCGGTACAGTTTCAGATTCACTTGGAAACATTTTAGTTTCAGATTATTTTCTTTGAAACGTTTCTCAAACTGAATCAGAATCCCTCGTGAATCAGAAGCGTCTCGCGTGCTATCTAATGCCCAATTTTTGTATGATTAGCTTGGCAGACAGACATGATCAGACTTGCAAGATGAAGTTGCACGCACCAGCAAGCAGAAATGAAAGCGAGCTGAATTCTACCAGCCAGCCCAAAGGGAAGGAGAGAGAGAGAGAGAGAGAAATGCAAGGGCCTTACACTTCCCTGCCAGTGTTCCCCGGCCGGAAAAGGCCAGGCCCGCAGCCCCCCCACGACGGCGACGGATTGGGCTCCGACAAATCCGGCGACGACCGAGGAGATAAGAATAAGATAAGATACTGCGCAAGTGCGTGCCTGCGTGCGGGCTGCACGGACGGCGGCGAGGGAGTCCAGCAAGCTTCAGGCATCGTCGATCACCCGACGAGCGAGGACCAACAACCCCAGAGGCCAGATCAGGCTTCTCCAAAGCAGCTGCTGCGAATGCCCGATCCCCCATCACAGCTCGACCAGCCGCCGCCGCCTCCTCCTCCTCCTCCTGCCGACCAGAAAGGAGCAACAAATGCGCAGCCTAACCTGGTACTACCTCCGCCGCGTATCCGGTTCCTCCTCCGTCTCATCTTCTTCGCCGGCCGGGCGAGAAAAAAAAACGAACGAAACGAACGAATCTCGCTGAGGCAGCACGGGCTCATCAGCAGCTGGTGGAGCCACGACCAGCTGAGCCAGAGCGGTCAGTGCTCTTCTTGTTCCCACACGCATGCATGCCCCTTGTCGTCAGGAAAAATAAAAAATCAAATAACTCTACCTGTAATCGACACCGTGGTTAACACGTACGTTTGCCTAATTGCCTTCGTTCTTCTTCTTCTTCATCGTCTTCGTCGTAGGTTTTCCGAGCAATATGACCCTTGAATCGGCAAGGTGTTACACCATGGCTACCATCAGAGGTCTGGTCAGGGACGCCATTAGTTACGCAAGCCAGGTTTCAGGAGGAGGTGATGCGCCCAGGTTGGGGAAAGGCAAGGCGTGTCAGTAATTAGCATCCAGTCCAAAACAGGAGGAGTTGATTGACCTGTGCCCGAGTTGGGGAAAGGCAAGGCGTGTCAAATAGCATCCAGTCCAGTCCACAGTGGAGTGGTGTATGATCAGCTAAGGGTCTTGTAATTAAAGATCAGAAATTTGCCTCCCTGACTTATGAAGGGGAAGCTGTTCCTGCTTAACAAAATGGTTGCCTGCTGCCACTAGCTAGGTAGTCATTTGTGTAGATGGGTATGTACATATAAGATTATGGTCTATTGTTCCATATATATCAAAACACTTGTATTCTTCAGAATTGTACCCTGTTATAGGTACCATTATTTGTCCTTGTACTTGAATATTCTATGCAAATAATTTCTGCTTAATAATGTCCTATTTTACTGATAATTAGTCACGTACCTCGGCTTTCGGCCATTATTAAGTCATACTACAGGGTATACGTGTGCTAGTGCTTGATACTTCAGATATTTTCAGTGAGAAAAGCTCGGAGAGTCGGAACTCGGCAGATGAAACTATAGGCATGCATAAACGCACGCAGTCGATATATTTCGTTCTGCACAAAGTAGCAGCTGGAGAGTCGGAACTCGACAGAGAAATAAATCGGCGGGCACAGATGAGGGAATCATCATCAGCGATCATCAGACCATGGATGCAACTGTTCAGCTGCATGCATGCTCAACTGAAGAATCATGCATAGTCGTTGCAGTGCAGCGAGACACTGCTCGATCCGTCCAGCATGCAGCTAGGGTCAATTGGTGTGGTGCCATAGCATGTAAGTACTACGCAGCTAGCCGGCGCGCGGCGGCCTGGAACATGGATCCGGCCGGCCCACACACCACCACCACCACCACCACCATCAGCAGAGAATTAATTTGCAGGAAGACAAGAGGTGCTCCACACTCCATCGTCGACGACCGACCAACCAAACTCCTCTGCGGCGCCGCAGTAAATTTGCAGCGGAGTCGCTTCATTTGCCGGGCTTGTCGTCGTTGGGTAGCGCGCGGCCACGGCGAATCTACTCCATCCTCCTCGATCTCTGATCCGCACCGATCAATCGCCATGCACCGTCCACAGCTCTTACGCGTGCACGTGGCGTCCATGCGTTATCCTATTGTCATCGTCTCCGAACCGTCCTCTCTGAAAAATATGAAATCTTTTACTTTAGTATATATATATACTCCCTCGGTTTTGAATTATTTGACGCTAGTTAGTTTAATTTTGAACTAACAAACGTTAAATAATTCGAAATGGAGTGACTAGCTTGGTTTTGATGGCTCATAATAGGCTATTGTGATATTGTATTTACTTAAGAAATGCATGATAAACGGTCTTAATTAGATGTCAAGTAGTAGTATGTTGAGTGGAGATGTAATACAAGTAAACGGTCACTGAATTCCTACCCGCCAAGTTCAAAATGTTAAAGGAAACGACAAAGATTCTTGCCTCAATGCTTGCATGCTCTTTTTACCTTGACTGGTGGTCTTAAGTACTGCAGTGCTTTTATGTCGTCGTCGTTATCGTTGTCAACATCTCCTCGTCCACCGTGGTAACTAGTAGAAAATAATTCTACTTCAAGGTACAGGCTTTAGCTTTCTTTTTTAACACTAGTAGAAGATTAGGGTTAAGTATATGCATGTCATGCTTGAATCTCACAGTTTTGGCATGCACCCACGTAGTAGAAAAGAATTACTCACTCCGTTCTGAAATAAATGACGTTTAGGACAGAAAATCTAGTTTATTTTGAACTAAATTACTTGTCCTAAACGTTATTTATTTCATAACGGAGGGATTACAATGCGAGCTGATGCAAGGGGCTTGACCCACACTGCACACACACACCCATTGCCTGCACAGAGGAATCACATCCTACCTGTTGACAAGCACTGGCAGCCAAAGCCCCGTCCAGAAGGACAGCCCCATGCATGCATGCAAGGGGCCGGAGACATCAGGAGAGAGGCTGCCTGCAAACATCCACACGAAAAGTTCAAAAGGCCGGCGGCCTCTCGGTAGTAGGTGCATGTTTAGTCCATGAGCAGCATTCAAATTTGGTGATATTCGTTGTTGCGGCAGTGCTTTCAGAGGCCCATTGTGTAGATGCGTACAAGCACAAGGTTTTAACAACCACCGTGTAGAGCAGGACGACAAGGTAGAGAGTGCATGCATGGCTCCTGACAGAGTGTCGTGTCGTGCTCTGCCAGCTCGTAGCGTTCCTCCTCCTCTAGGGCTTACTCATCTGCGTGCAGGCATGTGTTTGTCTGTGTTCGCCTTACCTATAGGCCATGGAGAAGCTTGCTTTAATTTAGGGTTTGTGGCGCGGTGCCCATGCATGCCGCCTGCGCTGTGATGCAAGTGTGTGCATTATGCAGGATTAGCTAGCTAGGGCATGTCGAGGACCAGCAGGGGTCCATGGATCTGGAGCTATATATTTATGTGCTAGTTGTGTAGTGGTAGTCATGAATAGGCTACACATACCCGTCTTTCTCCTCGCCAAACATCATCTTCTTCTTCTTCTTCTTCACCTGCAGCCTCATCCCATGGCGTCTCCATTTTAACTTCTATTTTATTAGACAGTAGTCACCAGCAGTCCCTCCCATTGTTCAGATGTGTGTGCGAGTTGGGACTTGGGAGGGTGTTGTTGTTGAGAAGTACTAGCAAGCATAGTAGGGTGGCAATAGCTAGCATATGCAATTAAGCACATGACGATGAGCTTGTTGCGTGCATGGCATGCTGGAAGCCGCAATGGCGGCAGCAGGAGGAAGAGGTGAAAACGAAGGGAATATGCCTGGCTCCCTGTATGCCACTCGCACGGCTGCCAACCGGATCGGAGAGCTTGATCGATCGGTGGCCGCTGCGGCTGGCGTGCGAGGGGCCAAGCATGGCCCTCTCTCTCTCTCTCTCTCTCTCTCTCTCTCTCTCTCTCTCTCTCTATTCTCTCTCTTCTCTCTCCATTAAAACATACTGCTATATGTTCATACAATCAGACTGAATGTTTCCTCTGAGAGGAGCCCAACTGCTGCTCTTTCTGCAGGAAGCTGTGAATGTTCTTCAGTCCAGCTGCTGCTACCGAGTTCATCATATGCATGAATGGGTGAAGACGAGTCAATCCGGAAATTACTCTTGGGTCAAGCTGAAACTAACTACCGCTGCAAACTAAATCAAATTGACGTGGAACTTCTTTGCATCTTTGTGTGTAATCGTTGTCTTATTTTCGTGAGTACTGAACCTGTTTAATTTGCTGGCTACGCGCCTTTTTCCTTTTTGTTATATGTACGCTGTAGGATCCCTTTGTATAAAATTTCGACGTCTTGGTGATGGGATTCGGGTGTATATACGCAACCAATTAAGCACCCGTTGTAAAAAAATATATATACTCCTTCTATTCTGAAATATATGATGTTTATGACAGCTAATTTAGTTTAATTTGAATTTTTTTTATCCTAAACGACATTTGTCTCAGAACGAAGAGAGTACTATAAACCTATTTTGCAGTTTGTTAGTAGCCGGCTGGTATACAACCGGTGTTCCGGTATTTGGTAGTGCCCAGTTACTATGGTTGGCTCATCTTAATTGACTCCTTTGTTCAAGTGAATTTGAAAGTTTCATACATGAATTCATGTCACAGACGTGGTAAAGGGGAACGTTCAGTGCCAATCCTGATAGAAAATGGATGTACAAAAAAATTCGTTTGGAGGCCAAAGTGACAAGTAAATTTAAACGGAGGGAGTAAAAAAAACAGAGAGATCTTCAGCTACTGAACTGTGGTTTGGTTGATAATGATAAGACCGTATACTAAACATGGGCGAAGCTACGTTGAAGCTTCACCACTGATACCGAACTGCTTTTTATTATCGAAGTATACTGAATAACTGACTGCAACTTTCGGAAGCCATGACATTTTTTTCTAGTTGCTTTGTATTTTTTTCTGGGGAAGGGCAGGCCTGGCGCAGTGGTAGAGTCTCTCCACTTGTGTCCTGGAGGTCCTGGGTTCGAATCAGCCTCCTTGCAAAATAAACAAGGGAAAGGCTGCCTAGAAATTCCCTTCTCCAGATCCCACAACGTGTGGGAGCTTTCAGCACTGGGTATGCCCTTTGTATTTTACGTTTTGATTAATACAGTACATACTTTGCCTATATATCTATACTATATCTAAGCCTGGTGTCATGAGGTTCAGAGCTTCATCAGGCAACCAAAATTCTCGCCGCTGCAGCCAGCCAGCCAGCTAGCCAGGTCGTTTTTACAGCTTCTCCACCGGGAACCCGATAACGGGCTTCACCTCGCGCGCCATGGACCGCAGCTCCTCCACCTCCTGGTCCGTCAGGCTCCACCCCAGCGCGCCGGCGAACTCCCTGGCCTGCTCCGCGTTCTTGGCGCCCGGGATCGGCACCACGTTGCCCTGGCACACCAGCCAGTTCAGAACAACCTGAACAAAGTGCAGAGACTGTCAGGCAAAGATACTCCTATTCGAGTTGAAATGCAACCAACGTTCTTGGACATCAGAATGGAGTGCCAGTTTGAACTGCTATTGGTTCATCATGAGTATTGGTTGCAGCCAGAAACTGGTTTCATTCTGTTAGTCAGTCTATTCAACATTTTTTTCTCGAACACGTAAAAGAGTTGCGATCATTATATTAAGAAGAAAAAAATAGGACAAGATCCCATAGTTCATTCAAGGCTATGTCTGAAGATGTAAACAATTACTTGCCACTGCCTCCACTCTGCAAGGGGAAACATTGTAGAAGACTCAAGGCTGACAGTTAGATAGAGCACCTGAGTTGGGGTCCTTTCGTAGTTCCCTCCAATCTCCTTAATCCTGTTAATAAGTGGTTGAAGCTGCGTGGCAAAGAAAAACCGTCATTAAGCATGGTATTGAGGAACAAGGTGCAATAATCTTAACGGTTGGAAATTCAGTAACCTTGGTCAGGAATTCTGGAGTGTATATCCGGCCGCGAGGACCTTTTGGGGGATTCTCCGGAGTGTATTTTCCAGTCAGCGCACCTGAACAGAGGAAATAGAAACATCACTGTAGGATCCGATATTGAACTGAAAAAAGTGAAATTAACATCCACTGAGCAAGCCATTAAGTTCTGAAATAGGTAATTTATCTTCACAATATTTATAAGCTTAGTCTATTTATCAGCTAAACAAATGTACTAGATGCATAAAATAAGTAGAAATAGTTAATCTGAAAAAATGATATTCCGGATGTAGTAGAGCAGTCAATGTGTATAAACAAAAATATAATCATACCTTGGGCTATTGGTGAGTATGCAATCAATGTAATACCAAGCTCATCACAAGTTGCCTTCACCCCATTTTCCTCTGGATTCCTGTATATCAGACTGTAATTTACTTGATTCGAAGCGAGTGGAACCCCCCGCTTCTTGAGTTGCTCATACGCATCTCGGAGCCGTTTCTCTGGTACCCAATTAAGAAAATGAACGTGACTTGAGTTAATATTACTGAAAAAGCTAACTAGCATAGCAAATCAGATAATAAAATGGTTGAGGTCAGATCAAAACCGCTGTAGTTTGAGACTCCAACAGCTTTCACAAGACCTTGCTCATAAGCATCTCCAAGGCCATCGAGGTAACCTACATCATGTAAGAACAGTGAAGGTGATGCATTGGAGAGGGTTCAGACCGACTTGTGAATACTTTATTGACAGACATATTTGAGATACCTTCATTGCCCCATATGCCTGGCCTGCAAAGGGGATGAGAAAACAGTTAAGGAAATCAATAGGGGTTAATGGACAGAAATTATCGATGAAAAGGCTGATGAACCAACCAATGAAGTTGGTAGAGCTCAACCGAGGAAACACCAAGGCGATCTAATGAGGCCTTCAGTGCACAAATAACGCTTCCCCGACCAAGCCTCCATGGAAGAGCTGCAAATTTTGTTGCGATGGCCACCTCAACCTGTTCCTTTTGCTGCCTTTCCTTGATGAATCTGATGGAAATAGAGGATTTCAGGTCGAATATCGGGCAAAGGTATAATACATCTGAGTAGTGAATAATGACACATGATTTACCTTCCTAGCAGACTTTCTGAGTTTATGGATCCTGATATCTACATAGCGGGTAATTTCAAAAACTTGATGTCAAATATGCACTTTGAAATGAGGTGCGGAAATAAGCAATAGTACAACACATCTGTTTTCTTACCCCTGCTCCGTATACTTCAGCTGTATCGAAGAAGGTAATTCCACAATCGATGCTCGCGTCAAATGCTCCTTTAGCTGCCTTCAGTTTCCTGTCTGGTTGATTTTCAGAGCGTGCTTGTATTAGAGGACAACTGTTCACATGTTTTGTGATAAAAAATTGCACTAATTTAGTAATTTTATTGAGTTGGCAGGCACATAGCACTCTTTGCTAACGACTGAAGATCATAAAGGCATTTCAATCGCACTAGCGATCCATATTCATCTTATGAGATGCCATAGTTCTTATCTGCATATACACATGTTTTCTTGTGGGTAATGCAACATGCACCTCATGTGCATGGGAAGTATGACCAGAATTTCAGGCAACCTAATGCCGACAGCATGCTAGAAACGAGGAACCCGAGTACAGAATTCCTTCATCACACTTTTTGGCCCTGCTTCAGTAATTGAGTAACTTAATCTCAGTGCATAGAAGATCGACTCGCGTCAGAAAATTATTATTCCACATCAGTAAAGAGTATACTAATGCGTGTTTACATTAAGAAAAATGATATTTTGTCTAGCATTTAGCAAGATTCACCCACAATCCAGTTGTCAGTTGTCACGAGCCATAACTAATACTAATGCGTCATGCGTGGTTGCACTAGGAATAGGATTGATGATGTTATTTTGCATCACCTGATGAGGTAATTAATCGGCTGAAAAAACGTCACTCTGCTGCCTGTTCTTCGATGGGAATATGGGTTCATAGAAGTAACCTAAGCTGCGCCCTCGATCAAATAAATTGTACCGCTAATATGCATGGGATTGCGGAACACAAGTACTTGAGAGTAGCTAGTGACTGATCGACTTGCAGAATATGGATGGGATTGCGGAATCCTGAAGCAATAAAGCGGTTGGAACGGATCACGTACCGTCCCACTGGAACTCGTTCCAGTAGGCGGTGTCGCCCCAGGACCAGGCGCCGACGCCGAGCTTGGTGACCGCGACGCCGGACCCGCCGAGCGTCACCTCGCCCTCCTTCGCCGCCGTCGCCGCGGCGCCGGACGCCACCGCGCGGGGCGGCGGCCGGAAAGCCGGGCGCCGCCGGCCCCGGGAGAGGAGGGGCGGGGGCGAGGAGACGACGCGGCCCGCGGCAGCGGCGACCTGCAGCGGGGCCATCAACAAGCGGCGGCCGGGCTCTGTCCTGCTCGCTGCCGTGCCGTGGTGGGTTTTCTGTGGCGCGGCCTCTGCCTCTCACCTGACCTGAGCTGGGCTGGTGGTAATGGTGGGTGGGTCAGGTGGCGCGAGTTTTGTTCGGCTGGGAGAGGAGGGACGACGGCGGGTGGCGACGTGGCGGCGTCCGTGGCCGCGTGCCTGCCCTTGTGGCGCGCGTCGACTTGGCGTTTCGTTCTGTTTTGTAATGGCCACCCTGGGCACTTTGCGAGCCGTCCGATCCGCCCTGTGCGGCTTCGATCGAGTGGGTTGACTAGTCGTCGTAAGGCTCGGAAGCCGTGCTCCTCCTGTATGACGGTAATGGCGAGAGCAGAGCGCGCGGCTGGGCTGACCGAGGTCGACGACGAGCTGGGGCATGGCCACGGAGGAAGGAGATCATGGAGCAGGCGAAGGCTAACGTGTTCCGAGATGAGCACTGCTTGCAGTTCTGAAACGAACTACTCATATATCATGTGATGATGCAGATATACATAACTGAGCACTCCTCACTAGTAGTACAAATACTGAGATACTCGTATACATACATGAAGAGTCGACGTACGACGACCAGAAACCACTCGACTGATGCATGACATGTAAAGAAACGTATACATAAAAAGGGAAAACAGAGAAGAAAAAACAAATACTTTACTAGCTCAACAGCCAGATCTGCTCATGCAAAGACAGCATGCATGACCAGCGACAGACCCATCGTCGTCGATAATCAAGTTTCAGCTCGCCATTGACAGACGCTCCACGGGTGCACAGAGCTCCTGCTGCTGCTTCCATTATGTTACGCCGAAGGTGGCGACGGTGCGGCGAAAGGAGTCGTCGGGATGGCGGGCATGGGCGGCAGCGTCACCCTGGGAACGGCGGGCATCGGCGGCAAAGTGACCGTAGGCACCGCGGGCATCGGTGGCAGCGTCACCTTCGGCACGGCGGGCATCGGTGGCAGCGTCACCTTCGGCACGGCGGGAATAATGGCCGGCACTGCGGGCATCGGTGGCAGCGTCACCTTCGGCACCGCGGGAATAATGGCCGGCACTGCGGGCATCGGCGGCACGGTGAGTGCGGGAAGCTTTGGCACCGGCGGCAAGGTGGCCGCGGGAATCGACGGCACGGCGCCGCCGGCCGCGGGCACCGCCGGAACGGGTGGCAATGCGACCCCGGGCACCGGCGGCTTCGGCATCGCAGGAACGCCGGCGGGAGCAGCGGCGGCCGGGGCCGTGTCGTCGGCGAGAACGCGCGCGGCGTGGCACGTGGTAGTGGTGCCGGCGGCGGCGAGCATGAGCGCCACGACAAGCGCCGTGGCGAAGATACCCGAGGCGGAGACCATGACGTACAGCTGATCCCAAGCTAGTTAAGTTGATGCCCACACCACAGGTCACCAGGTCCGCGCCGGCAGCTACGAGCAAGAGCAGTGCTTATTAAGAGCTAGCTAGAAAAACTGAAGCTGTCTTGCTGGTGATGCAAAGGCACGGCTCTTATTGCTGCTCAATTTATAGCTTGATGTGATCGAGAACGAAGCGGAGCACACACTAGTTGCCGACTTCGACATGGTTGGTGGCCTTCCCATTTGCAAAGCTAGCTAGCTTGCAGGGCTGGCATGGCAGCCACGGCTGTTTCCAAGAGTTTGGTTGATTAGCTCACCTTCTCGTAGTAGCTGGAACAGGTGACTTGCTAATCTTCCATGCTGACGCGAGAGATTCGACAGTCGTCTTTTGTGGAGCCCCCTGATGACCTCTATCATTGGGCATACTAAGGTCTCTTCTTTAGGTACAACAGTAAAGCAAGTACTGTTTTAGTTAGAGCTCCAGCTGGTTCATCTGGTGATTTACCTTTTGTTTTGGCACTAATCATCCAAACATCACATATACTAGCTAGTCAATAGCGAGTAGGATATGATTGTTGTGGACGGTTACAGTGATCCACTAATTCGTTTTTTTTTGTTGCTTCTGTCCTAGAAAAAAAGGCACTGTTTATAAAAATGATTGTTGGTTGGTAGTTAGACAGTCTAACTTAGATTCAATATAATATTCTCTTTTGGAATAAATACATAGTTCATTTGTATCTATGTATGGCGCCTAAAAGTATATATTGGAATAAAAATATATAGACTCAATACTCTCTTTGGAATAAACAAGGCAGTGTTGCATCTATAAAAGTACTCCCTCCGTTCTAAAATAAATGATGTTTAGGATAAAAATTTTAGTTTAATTTGAACTAAATTAGATGCACTAAACGTCATTTATTTCAGAATAGAGGGAGTATTTCAGAACAATTTATGAACCCTGAGTAAGTTCTTGAAAAGAAAAATTCACCAACTGAAACCGTTGATCTTCTTTTTTTTTCATAATAAAAATTGATCAATTCCAAGACAGTTAGCTAGCACGCTCATTTGTGTAAGAACCACACTATACCATGTTCAAATTGTTTCAAGAAAAATCACTTTTTCTTAAACACGGGTATGCATATATATATGTATATATATATATATATACTTAAGCTAAAATGAAACTGGAAGTTTACGTGTTGAATCCACATGTACAAGAGCAATACAGAGGTCCATATATTTGTTTTAAATGAATCCGTATGCAATAGCTCTGCTAACTGTAAATCTATAAATTGCCTGTTCCGTTGCATGTTACTCCCTTGTATGAGACTTGTTTATATTCATCTGTCCCTCATGATCCTGCTTGTAGACAAGGAATTCACTATAGCAATTGCCTTATGGATTATATTGGCTGGGAGATTATTTATTACTCCTCCTGTTTTGAAATAAATAACGCAGGTTAGTTTAATTTTAAACTGACCAGCGTTATTTTATTTTGAAAGCACTTGATTTGTCTTGCTAACACAATAAGGAAATCAGGCTTAACCACTCTTTGCCAACTGAGAGAATCTAGTAAAATCTTTCAAATGACCAAGTCCTCACTCCTAATAAAAAGATCAAAAAGAAGAAGAATCCAAAGAACATCAACTTAAAATCGCAACAACTTCACAGTTCAGTTTCGATAACCACAATTATATAAAGCTTCTCCATATGTAGAAATGTGTTCGGAAATGCATACAAGCATGCCTCTTTATTGACAACTAAGCTTAGACTTATACTAACTAATTAAGACTACTAGCAGCTCAATTCGGAGGCATCAAATATACAGCGCCTCAAGATCTTTACTTTACCTCTCTCTCTCTCTCATAGTCTCATACGCGGCTCTCACTGAGTACTTCACTGCATGCATGCACGGATCATTATTACCGCATACGTACGTAAGTCCTCCAGCTGACGTATTACTGGTGGTAAATTACGCCGCCGGAGCCACGTCGTGGTCGTCATCGTCGTCGTCGTCGTCGCCGCAGCGCCCATGGTCGTTCTCCAGGAGCAACGGCCACACAAGGCGATCGTTCTCCGACCTGGGCACAGCCATTAATTGTCGCACTGTACTATCAGCTGTGACCTGTGAGTGAGTGAGTGAGTGAGGGAGTGAGTGGGGAAGCTGATGGGTTGCTGAGTGAAGAGGTTTGGGGGGTAGGCAGGGCGTATTTATAGCCGTTGAACCTGCGCTCTCGACCCATCGCAGCTCTTGGTAGATGATAGTGAAGGGTGCAGTATCGAACCTCGTTCGTGATCAGTGGTTGTGCCGGGGCATCGACGTCCGTGCCGCGTCGCCGATCGAGGTCGATCATATATATGTGCCCTCTGGGCAATACAATAGCCCGGCTCCCTTTCATCGTCTTCCATGACCGGCCGCGCATCCGGCCGGATGTTCACGGAGCGCGGCCGGGGCCCGTCCGAGGTGGGCGCCGGCGGTGCCCGACGTACGCCGAGCACGGTGCTCCACGTGGAGGCGCGCCGCCGCGCACGTTCCCTCCATGCGCCGTGCTCGAGCAGCACAGTCGAGCTGAGCCCGACGCGACGTCCGACGTGCCACCCCCTAGCTCTGCTGGTGGGCCGTGCTTTCGGACCCGGGTTACGGGCCGTGGTTCTTGTGCCGTTCTGCGGCCCAGATGAAACACTCGCCGCGTCCAGTTCCCAGCATAGGCCGGCCTGATCTGATTCGTCCCCAGATTCCAGCATAAATATATACTCTCTCCGTTCTGAAAGTAAAAAAAATTTAGTTCAATTTGAACTAAATTAGCTGTAATAAACCTCAATTAGTTCAGAACGGAGGGAGTAAACACTAAATTCAGGTTCACTCGCTTCTGAGTTTTCTGACCATGGCAAGAGAACACATTTTGCCTGCACTTTGGAGTTTCAGGATTACCACAACGCGCGCAGGTTATTTCACTGTACAACACACAACATCGAACACCCACCCTCTTCAGCACAGCGAGCTGAAGCTATATTGTTCATCGAGAGAGCACAGTTCACAAAGCAGGGCCGGGCGGCCGGGACACAGCATGAGCTAGCTATACGTATGACTGACGATGACGAAAGTGACAGCCGCGCATCACCGGATGAGCTACTCGTCCTTGGTGAACCTGACGCTCCCTTTCAGCGCGCCCTGCTTGCCGAGCTTCTGGTACTTGTTCTGGAGCAGGCCGAGGACGTTGTAGAGGAGGTCGTCCACCTGGTCCTGGTACTTCTCGTAGAGCACCGGCAGAGTGTGCGCGCACACGAACCCTGAACCCCCATCCCCCCCCAGGTGTAAGCAAACAGGCCAATCGGCTAGCTAGCTAGCTGCTCTGCTGAGAGATTACCCACCCAGGTAGATGACGGTGAGCAGGTTGCACCAGCTCCCGACGACAGCGGCCGCGAATAATCCCGCGATCACCTGAAGAAGAATCAAAGACGACGAGAAATGATGAACTGAGCTCGATCAACTGATGAGACAAGGTTAATTACTACTGTACAAGCAATGGAACGTTATCAGTTACTAGCTGCTATGCGCCAACCGGCCGGCCGGCCGGCGGCGGCGGCAGCAGCATACGTACCAGGACGAACTGCTTCAGGTTTCTCCCGCACGCCACGTCCTGAACGGCATTCAGGGCCCTGTTCGCCTGGGCGCCGACGGCCGCGCCGACGCTCGCGAACACCTCCTCCGGCAGCTCGACCCGGGGCACCTTGGACGGGGACCTGCATGCATCCATGTAAATGCGTAATGTCCAGTCCTTCAGCTAGCCAGCTAGATCGTCGGCCACGTACTTTTTCTACGTACGTACTCCTAATGCATGCATGCAACCGATCGACCGGCCGACCGCCACGGTGCGGTGAGCGCGGTCTCGGGGAGAGCTAGCGGGTACGTGCCTGCTGACGGTGGACCAGGCGAACTGCGCGGCCATGCCGAGGACGAGCACGAAGCACAGGATGGTGAGGAGGTGGTAGTCGAGCCACTCGAAGAAGACCCACACGGCGGTGGCCGCGGCCAGCACGCCCGACGAGATCTTCTTGTTCCTCCACAGCATCACGTCCGCGGCTGCACCGCGCGCGTCGTCGTCAAGGAGAAGAAGAAGAAGAAGCGGAGAAATTATAAGAGTGGCGGGGCGGGCGTACGCTTTCCGCCGCCGAGAACGTGGTGGAGGCTACTCCTCCTCCTCCTGCCGCCGCCGCCGCCGAAGAGCAGCCTCTGCGCCTGGTCGGAGACCGAGTCGTCGTCGCCGGCCCCGTCGGGCCTGCTGTTCGGGAGACTGTCCGCGATGGTGTCCATGATGCTGCTCACGATGTCCTCCGCCGCCGCGTTCTCCGAGCGCTCAGGCGCCATCTTCCGCCGCGCCCGCTCCTGAGTTTCCTGCAGCTAGCAGAGCAGAGCGTTCGTTAAAGCAGGACTCCCACGGACGACAGCAACCAGCAGAAAAAGGTAGATCGAGAGCGGCGAGGCGACGAGATTATTACCGATGAAAGAAGGCTGCACGAGATACGGCGAATCGGAGAGCTCGATCTAGTAGTAGCTGCTGGTTACTAGTATGATTGGAGAACAGGGCAGGGAGGTAGGGTGTGGAGACGAAGAAGAGCAGCTGCAGCTGCTGCAGCAGCAGCAATTGTGTGGTCAGCGCGGCAGGAGCGTGTCATCCACCCACCCACCCACCCACCCACATTTTTCTTCTCTTTTTTTTTTCTCTCTTTCTCTCTCGTTTTGGTCTCGGAGTCCAACCTCCACTGAACTTGGGCCGTATCTGACGTGAGCCCAGACAAGTCCATGATACGGCCCAAGTAGCGACGTGTGACGGTGGGCGGCGAAACGGCAGGGGCGACAGCCAGTAAGAGATGCGGTCGTCCGATCCGACGTGGCCCAATGGCGCGTCGCGCAGCCTTATCCGGCGGCGTCGCCCCTGATCCGAACCCCGTCGACCACAGGCCCCGCGGCCTCCCGTCGTTAACACGGCGCGAGAGCTACCACGCCCGCTCGCACGTACTAGCGGGCAGGGGCAGTAGTGTCCGGCATCCACACACACACCCTTGCACACATGGCGTCCACCACCACCTCGGCCTGCTTCCTCCTCCACCAGTCCACGGCCCGCTTCGGCGCCGCCGCCGCCGCCGTGCCGAGGGCCCAGTTCGTCTGCAAGGCGCAGAGGCAGCAGGCCTCCGCCGCTGCCGCCGAGGGCGAGGTCTCCCGGCGCGCCGCGCTCGCGCTCCTCGCCGGCGCCGCGGCCGCCGGCGCCAAGGTGGCCCCGGCCGCCGCCGCCTACGGAGAAGCAGGTAACTTTTAATTTACGACGTACAGCTAGCCGGTTTACACACACACACACACACACGCCTAAGGTAGGCGTAGCGCGAGCTAGCGGTACCGCGCCGGCAACACGTGGAGTGAATTGAACCCGACGACGACGTCGTCGTTGTTGTTGTTGTGATGGTGTGCGCAGCGAACGTGTTCGGGAAGCCCAAGACGAGCACCGAGTACACCGCGTACAGCGGCGACGGCTTCAAGCTGCTCATCCCGTCCAAGTGGAACCCCAGCCGGGAGCGCGAGTACCCCGGCCAGGTGCTCCGCTACGAGGACAACTTCGACGCCAACAGCAACGTCTCCGTCATGGTCACGCCCACCGACAAGAAGACCATCGCCGACTACGGCTCGCCGGAGGAGTTCCTCTCCCAGGTACGTACGTAGGCCACCCGGCCCGTACGTCGTCTACTACGCGTCCACCCTCTCCTCTCATCTCCTCTCCGCGCTGATCAACTCCTTACCGCACACGTGCATCACTATAGCTAGCTAGATAACGAGTACGTTACACATGCACACACACGCACGCATGAAATTATGAAGGTGGACTACGTCCTCGGCAAGAGCGCCTTCGACGGCAAGACGGACTCGGAGGGCGGCTTCGAGTCCGGCGAGGTGGCCACCGCCAACGTCCTGGAGAGCTCGGCGCCGGTGGTGGACGGCAGGCAGTACTACAGCGTCTCCGTGCTGACCAGGACGGCGGACGGCGACGAGGGCGGCAAGCACCAGCTCATCACGGCCACCGTCGCCGACGGCAAGCTCTACATCTGCAAGGCGCAGGCCGGCGACAAGAGGTGGTTCAAGGGCGCCAGGAAGGGCGTCGAGAAGGCCGTCACCTCCTTCAGCGTCGCGTGACGATCGGATCGAGGGCTCCGTCGTGTCGTCGTCAAGGACGGCGCCGCCGCGTGTGTGTGTTTGTAGAGGGGCACGCATGCACGCATGTGTGCTATAAGCTAGCTCCTTGTGATGACTGTACATGAGAACAAGACTGATGAGGAGGAGAGCTACTGCATTTCCTGATTATTTCTGCTGTCATCGAACAAACTAGCAGTAGTGCATGATATATAATGCTTCCAATTTTGCACCCTTTATATATATTTGTACATCTCACAATAGGGAAGCTCTATGTCGAGCTGATTCGAATACAGTACCAGGGTATATAGGTAAGGGGGGAAAATTCAAGATCCTGGAATAGCTTGTTGGATTTTTATTTTATAACCTTATACATAATGAATACAATCATCATCTTACAAAGAACAGCTAAACCTGCACTAATTAAATACGAGGATCGAACGAATGACCATGAGCGCTCTCTGTATATATAAACTGCCATCTGTGAGTGAGCGACTAGAGAGCTCTTGAGCAGATTCTCTACAAGTATGTTCATTCACCTAAGCTTTAGCCAGCCGGTTGTTACTACAAGACGACCTACCCTAAGCTCTTCATCTTCACAGAATCACGGCTGATGGCGGCTCATATCCACTGCGGTGCGCCTTCTGCCATGTCCAGGCAACCCTGAGGCTCTCATGGAGGTCGGTGTGCTGCGCCGTCCAGTTCAGCTCCCGGTTGATCTTCCCCGGGTCGCTGTATACTTCTGCGTAGTCGCCTGGTCGACGCGGGAAGTAGTCGACCTTGATGTCGACTCCGGTTGCCTTCTTGCACGCTTCCACAAACTCCTTCACCGACCGACCTGAGGAATCAAATGAAAGAACAAGTATTAGATCACTGGAACAGTAGTAGTATTTTGAGTCTCTGTTTTCATGTAAAAAGAGCGACGTTGATCTGATGATATGACCTTTTCCAGTGCCAACGTTGTATATGCCGACTCTGCCTCGTTCTGCCTTGTTGAGCGCCTTCACATGGGCGTCAACCAGGTCAGTGACATCAATGTAATCTCTCACACATGTGCCATCAGGCGTTTCGTAGTCAGTACCTTTAACCTGTCATGGCACAAGGCCTCATGTTATATAAGCTAAAGAACATATTATTAATGTCAAAAGGCAATAGGCTACAAGCCTACAATGCTTCCGGTGTTTTCAGACGTTAAAACTTCAGGGCAAACAAATATCAGAAGTTGGTCATCGTACCTTCAAACCTGGAATTACACCCAAGGCAGCATCAAAGCATGCACCAGATATACGGCCATGCTCACGCAATTCCGGTCTGGGAGCCTCACCCAGCCTCCCTTCTGGATCAGAACCAATGACATTGAAGTACCTAGCAGTGTCAGGTTACTCGTCAATACCTTGGCATCCAAATGATAGTTTGAGGAAGCACTGAATATTCATTGTGCCAACCTTAGAATCATCACAGCCATATCTGATTTCTTGGATTTGGAAAAGTCCAAAATGATGTCCTCTGCCATCTTTTTGGCCTTCCCATATGGGTTGATAGGAAGCTGAAGAGCAATAGTTAGCATATTAATTCAGACGAAACTTTGAAAGGTCTAATCTTCATTGATGACATCCTGAAAGCCTTCAGTCTATTTCAGACATAATGAAAATTTTATGGAAGCAACAGCTGACCTGTGGAGTTTCTTCAGTGATAGGCATCTTCTCAGGCTCTCCATAGGTAGCGCATGTGCTGGAGTAGATCAGAGTTCTCACACTGTGGGTTGCCATAGCTTCCAGGACCACCAAAGTGTTTGCAGTGATGTTATGATAGTATCTGTTTTAGAAGTGTTTCAGTATCATAAGTAGGTACGGCAGTCAAGGAATAACAAGAGACTAATAAGCAACTGTGTACCTCAGAGGTTCAAGTGTGCTCTCACCAACATAAGCAACAGCAGCAAAGTGCATCACAGCATCAAATGCATTTTCTGCAAATATTCTATTAACCTAATACACGTTAAGGAGATGAAATTTTAGAAATCTTCAAATTGTCAAACGGGTGTTTCTTTAATGGAAGTGTGTCGAACAGAACTATAAATTTAAATAGGTAAGATATCAGGATACAGCTTTTGGATCGCCTAAATCAGCCTGTATGAATTGCAATCGCCCAGGTTCCGGAAATAAGTTCTGAAGAACCTTGATTGCACCGATATTTCCTCTTGAAAGATTATCCTGGAGACACCAACAGCGTGTGTGTAAGCGTCACACGGACACCTGATTTGCAGTAATGATAGTTAAGCAAGAAAGTGCAAAGAAATAACAATACCACTACGGTGACTCTGAATGAGTCTTTCAATAGCCGAAGAGCAGCGTGTGAACCTATGTAGCCAGCGCCACCCGTCACTAGCACGTGCGTCACTCCAGGTTCATGGATAGAGAACTGGACACATCACAGAAGCAAATATTCTACTATCAGCCACTTGAACTCGAATTATCAGGGAGAAGACATTCAGCTGCTGAAACATAAGTAGATGAAGACAGTGCTACAATCAACTAATTTCGCACTCACTACTTTTAGTAGCACTCAATTAAATTCCAGTTTGGTGAAACCTCTAGGCAGCATTTTTGGAAATTTACAGCAAAAACTTGAATCAAACGGATCCATCTAGACTGATAAAAGACTCAAGAGGATTACCACACTGGGAGGCCTTCTGTGGCAGGGCGGCTGCGTGAGCATCACGACGCACATGGCGGTGAGGAGCGCCGCCATGATGATCTTGCTGAGGTAGCGCGGCTTGCGCTTCGGATCCGAGAAGTCCATTATTTCTGCGAAGAGAACCAGTTGAGTAAGATAACATGCATGCGCACGGGAGAAAATTCCAACCATCAGATGAGCATGAGAAAGGGAACATGAACCTACATAGCTGAAGAGTCCCAAAATCTGAAACCCCGAATGCTACACACCAAGGACCAAATCGCAAGAGGAAAACCGAAGCATCCATACTCAGGTTGTCACCAACTCGAACTGCTTCGGAAATAATAATAACAACGAACAGAGCAAGCTGAGAACGAGAAGCGAACCTGAGAACGACCAAGATCTGGCAGGCCTCTGCTGCGGCCTGTTCCGGTTGGTGGGCAGCATCTGGAGCCGCCGCGGCTGCACACCGACCTCGAACTACTCTCTTCCTCACCCGAGCAAAGGCAGTGAGGGCTCGGAGGGAGGTGTTCCCACGGCAGCTCAGCTACCTGCGGGAGGGAGGCAGATCCAATCGGCGCGCGCGCAACAACCCGGCGGCGGCAACCTCTTTACAGCTCGCGAAAGGGAAAAGCGACGGCAGATCGCGTTCGGGGGCCGTCGGAATCGGGACGAGGACACGCGGATGCGACCAGGAGGGGGGGAACAAAGGTGGCGGCTTTCGCTGCGATTATTGCAGCCACGACCCGACCCGGCCCGACGCGGCGGGGAGGGACGAGGGCTGTCGGTTGGGTTCTCCCGGGCAGCGGGGGAGGAGATGAGGAATGGAAGGTTGCCGCGCCCCTCTCCTCTGCTGTTGAGTCGAGTAAAATTCAGGTGAGTGAGAGAGATGGCAGGTGTCGTCGCGAGCAGAACAGCCACCAACCAACGCCGACGACGGCTGTTCCGTCGCCGACGACGTCGCGCGCGTGGCCACCACCGCCGGAAAACGCGGTTTCTCACCGTGCTACACTAGTATCGTAATCTACGGCCAGCTCCCTTTCCTCACCGCATCCCAAATCATCGCACCTACTCCTCTAATTACGGCTGGATTAATACTGATAAGCAAGCTCTTGTTGGTTCCCAAAAATCACGCGTTGCAGTTCGATTCGACGAGCACGAGAACCGACAGAGTGCATGGCATGGTAGGTGAGCGCGTGCGTGTCAACAGGGACGTGATCGTTGCATAGTGCTTGCTGATCGAGGTGGCAGGGACGGCACTGCTCATCTGCTCATCAGACAGTCATGTGCGCGCATCACAGTTTGGGCACATTCTGCTCGTCGCTTTCACGTTTCTCTTTGCTTTCTTCCGAGTGATGAGTGGGAACCAGCGAGTGCTAAACAAATTTGACGGAACAAACTGAACTGTCTTTTTCTTTTTAGTCGCTTTACCTTGTTGCGTCTTTTGCATATGCTCTCTCCGTTTATTTTTATTTGAAATGAACAGAGATATTATCTGAAATGAACAGAGACAGTACATAATAATTCATCTGTTTCTGATTGAGAACTGGAAAAGAACTTTGAGCCACCGACTGATCGTGGTCAATTATCGGCATTGCCGCCACCTAACACTCCATCCTTAAACTGTCCAACAAGGCACCAAGACAATGATGATCTTTATGCGAATCTTATTGTAAACAGGTCCCAGTAATATGCTCATAAACAACAATAGCAGCTTAGAAATAAATAATCTGTTTTTTTTAAAAAATCACCGTAATGTCAAACGGAGGCTTGATATATATATACAATCATCTTCTTCTTCGAGAGGAGGATGTGTATGGTGCACACGTTTTTCAAAAGCAGCAGCCCGATCACAGAATCATAACGGGCCGCAGGTCAAGACACAGAACACAAGCAACAGTACGTAGCATCAAAGCTCAATGAGGATGGTACACTACCTTCTTCGTGTATGATTCTGACCTGTAATAGTTGCTGCATCACAGCTATCAGCTTGACGACCAAACATATCTTGAGATGGCACCGGCATGGCAAAGTAACAGTTTGGCGTGACAAAAGAAGGGCATGCACTATTATCACAAGTTGATCCGGAGCATTTACAACCACCTGATATCCCATGAGTGAATCTTCTTCTAAAGGGTAAGAAAAGAGAAGGGGAAAGGAACTAAGAATAATCTAATCTTATACCTCGCTATCAGTACGCTAGTCACCAGTTTGAATCTAAAAGGGTTTACAAGGACAACACAGAAAATACACTAGAGCTGATCACAATTGCTGCTCTTCTTCCTTTTTCTTTACTTTTTGGATCTTCTTGCCCCACCCCCCCCCACCCCCACCCTATACCTCCAGTATGGTTTCAGTAAGAGTTGTTTAGCTCTGCAGGAACTGAAAACGGAGCAAGGGTATTTGAAGGGATAGGAATACCACCACCTCGGAGAGAAACTGTGGGTCTGCTCCAGGTAGCAGTTGTTATAGCGTGTAAATCGAAAAAAACCACAATGACGGTTATGTCATCATGGAAGTGCCGTCTTACCCCTCGATCAATTTTCTTGAGATCCGAATACCTCATCTCCCTCTTCTTCGCCGCTTCCTGCATTGCGGTCTTTACTAATTTTCGAGCAATTCCCTGGCGCACAAAAGTTAAGTGGCATCAACAAAACAGCAAGTGATTTTATTATGTAAAACCAATAGGAAAAACATAGAAGAATCATGGTACAGTGACAATTTTGACTTCATTTTGTGGTCTGGTGATTGTACATGTGTATCATATTTATTTAAAATAGTCCTTGGCCTGTTCATTACTTGTTTAGGGACAACAGACATCCTGCCCAATGCACACAACAGACATCCTGCCGATCACAACTTAACTGTTACCTGTCTCCTGATTATATGGTAAGAAATAACTAAAAACCGCAACAATGAAGAAGTACTTGATGATGAATTGGTAGTGATATCACCTTTAAATAAAAAAATGCTTGCAGTCAGTCTTTAAAAGGTGACCACATCCATTCTAGGATGAAATTTACTTAAAATTTTAACAGTACTATGTCTGAAAATCATGTGCATTCTAGAATGAAATTTGCTTTAGAACGTAGCAGCACTCCATTCTGAAAATCAAAGCATGGTTTTTATTGATTGAAAAAATATGTAGTTTTGAGGAGGCACGAGAAAACTGCCTGTGCCCGGGGATAAGGAGACTAAAGGTGATGAGGCTGAAAATGTAGGAAATGATCGTTGAACAGATCAGAAGAACACTGGTGATCAGCCTCCTTGCAAAATAAGCAAGGGGAAGGCTGCCTAGAAGTCCCCTTCCCCAGACCCCACAAAGTGTGGGAGCTTTCAGCACTGGGTATGCCCTTTTTATCGGTGAATGATGTTGCGTTTTCGTCATAACATTTTAGCTCTACCCACCAAATCCTCATCACCAAATGAATTGCATAAACTTTGTCCTATCTCTCAAATTCTTTATATTTTGGTACAAAATATTGAATACTATAATCCCTTATATACTAAAATAAATGGAGTACATTGTACACTACTATAGAACATTACGTGTTACATCTTTACAGGACTCAGAACAAAATGCTCAAAAAAATGCATGATACACTCACATTTCTTAGATGACAAAGCAAAGCCATTTAATTCAACAAAACCATCAATCAATGCATGATGAAAACACTACAAAAGTATATACATTTATAGTTCTGGCCGGACAAGCAATAGTGCAAACTAGCCCTGAACCTCCAATGAACCAAGTTATAGAAACTAAAGCATAAGATAGGAATACATACATTTCGAGGGCTACTTTGGACAAGGTCAACTGCTTCCTGATTACTAAGATGCTCCCAAAGTCCATCAGATGCGAAAATGACGAACCTATCAGTCGGCTGTATCTGGTGTACAGTAATCGCTGGATCAGAACTAAGAAGTGGTCTCTTGAAAGTTTCCTGAAGACGAAACTTTGTGTGCAAAGGTTCTCTATTGAACTCCGGTTTTTTCAGATATACATCTCCAATAGATCTTGTTATCTGCAAACATCATCATAC
This sequence comes from Neostapfia colusana, assembly GCA_030760725.1. Lineage (NCBI taxonomy): Eukaryota > Viridiplantae > Streptophyta > Magnoliopsida > Poales > Poaceae > Neostapfia > Neostapfia colusana. The sequence goes on along the minus strand of JASWHV010000008.1, from coordinate 526,963 downwards.
CATAAGAGATGTGCCATGGAAGCAGAGAATTTTGACAAGGTAAACATTGCAAGCAGAAGTAACTGGTGTGGATTTGAAATGGAAAAAAAAAACTACCTAAACTGATTGTTCCCAACCAAGATAATTCAAAGAACGAAAAAGGATTCACCTTGAAAACACACCATATATCGTGCTACTCGTGCAGCTATATCTGTTTAAGGCACCACATGAACAATACGATCATCGATGGAGCTTGTATTAAGAGAATTACTTTCAACTCCTGTTTTATTCTTGGTTCATAACAACATCGCCATATTACTGAATAGACATAAGTTTTTGAGAAAAGAAATGGTTGGTTCATGACACAAGATCCACAAATATACATAAGTTACTATACAAATACATAATACCACATAAAAAGGAAACTGCAACCATAAAAGTAGCGATCAACAACATGTAAGCTGAGGTACAATGACCATACAAGATTATGAAATAGAAAACTGAAAGTGTGTTGAACAAAAAAAAGGTGGGGAGGGGGGCAAAGTTTTGTCAGGCTGAATGGACAGAAAAAAGTGGCTTGGTCTCACACAACAAGTTCCGAGTTCTTAAATTTTTTCTATACCTGGATGATACCCTTGACACGCCAAACATTGTGCTTTAGGACCACAATATGGGGATCATCAGGATGTGATGCTTGCAGCTCTCGTCTAACCTCCTCATAGGATGCATTGTGTTCTGCCGAGAGCTGCATCGCTAAAACCTCTCCGGTTCCCTTGACGAGTCTCCCAAGGACCGCACGGGAGTCCCCGAGGCTTGCAACATATAGAGTTCCAGCACAAATCACGCCAACCAGACAGCAAGAGCCTACTGCCGCTAATTGAGGCCTGATCGACCATTGGCTGCTAACTACAGAAACAAACCCCTCCTCAGTCGCTCGGAAAGCCTTCCGAATCACGTCCGTTGACATGCACTTATGCTCGGATGCAAATCCTGAAAAACAAAGTTTGTCATGCAACAACAAAAATGAAAATTGGCAAGTAGTTACAACAAATTATGGTAAGCGAATTAATACACCATCTTTTGTAGTTAGTTTCTAGTCTTCTAGCTTATTTACACTTGGCAAAATATAACAAATGGTAACCATTCTAGTCCAATTACATCAATAGCAAATTGAATAGGGTAACCTTGACCCCTCATCTAAACAACACTGCATTTACATTCACACGAGCATTTCCTGTGTGGCTGTGTAACTGTATGTAGAAGAGCATTCCGTCTTACAACAGCGAGCTACCCCAAAAGAAGCTTTTTTACCCCCAGGGCAATCAGCACCAACCGAGACATTTGCATATCATACAATAACTATACATACCGAAATGGAAACATGTTTCCCCAGGGAGTAATCAGCATCAACTAGGACACTTGCATATGAAGCAAGAGGACGTTTAGTTGCGAATCTAACAGGTCAGGTTGACTAACGTTTCGATTTTGAAAACAGCATGAAACCGAGCAGCATTAGACGCCTTACTCCTGAGATGGTTGAAGAGGTGATCGTTGATGTAGCGCGCGGTCTCCGGGCCACCATGGCCATCATAGACGCCGACGAAGGTGCCTTGCAGGCCGGGGTCCGTGGTGCTCAGCGGCCCGGACTCCACCTGGCTGTGGTCCTCCAGCAGGTTATTGGCCTGGACCACGGCCATGGAGAACTCGCCGTCGACGACCTGGCCGCCGTCCTTGTACCACAGGAGCCCGTCCTGCCGCCCCGTGGCGTCCGATCCTCTGCGGGGGCGTCCGGGCGGCGACGCCGCCGGCCCCCAGCAAGATCTCAGGTACTCCATGGCAGGGGCGGGGGTTGGGCTGGGCTGGGCGTTGGTCGGTCGGAGCACCCAATCCTCGTCCCTTGTCGGAAAACACGGATTTTTTTTCTCGGCAGCTCACAGAGCAGGCAAGAGATCTACCTCCCAGAACAAATTGCATCCAAGCGCTGGGTTAGGCTCCCTTACCATCGGAGGGAAACGAGCCTAAATTGGGACGGATCTGGATCCGGTCCGGTGCGGTCCGATCCAATTGAACGCCGCGTCTGTCGACGGAGGAGGGAGAGGCGCGGCTGTCCCGCCGCGGGAGCGGGAGCGGGAGCGGGAGCGGCAGGGCTTCTTCCCCGGCGGCTCGGTGGGTGTGCTGCGATCGACGGAGACTCGAGTCAGGCGCCGGAACCGGAAGCGCAGAATGATTACCAATAAACTGTCTTTTTTTTCTCTCTTCTTTTTGCTCTCCCTATCCCTTCCCCTCTCCCCCTCTCTCTCCTTCAGTCATGCAGAAAAAGAAGTCCACTTCTTCCACACTGGAAACAAAATGTGCAATTTTTATACTTCCGGCGGTGCCCGCCGCCGACGGTTGAGTAAACGACCCGTTTATGTTCCTGAGTAAGAAAACCATAAAAAAAAACAAAAAGGCTGCTGCTTTCGAATGGAAGAAACATTTTTTCCCTGTGAAATTTCGATAGGAATTCGTGCGTGCGTTTCAAAGGGGGAGGAGAAGGAGGAGGAGCATTTTTAACTGGCTCACGCTCCTCATCCGCCACAAACAACTGGCCGGCGTCGGCTGAGCTGTGGCTTCGCTGGTGGAAGAGAAGGCGGACGGTCCGATCGCCATCAGGTGGACGGACGGACGGACGGACGGGGCTTCATCGATCATCACTGGGAGCTGCATGCCTTGCCTAGCTGGTGGTGGTGGTCCCGGTCGCGTTGAACGACGAACTGTGCATGCATGCGTGCGTGCGTGCATGTGCATGTGGTCATGTGGATGTGGCTACACCGAAATGCTGTCACGCGTGCGTGTGCTTCATTCGGTCAACGCCTCCCAGGAGATCCAGAGGCTTTGATCCGGGCTGCTGGGTTTTCCTCCACTGAATCCTATAGCTAGCTACAACACTCTAATTCCCATACTGTGGTACAGTAGCTAGCAGCTTGCATCGTCATGCAGTTGAACCCAGGCCTTTCCATCAGTATTACTGGGCTCGACGTCGCACGGACACGTTCAGGGCCTGGCAATATTATTGGGCTGACAGCAAGCCCATGACTTCTTTTTTTCCCCTTTTCCATTTTGAAGGGAAGAAACTGGACGAGTTGAAGGGAAATTGCCTTGTGTTATGGACTCTGAAACCCTAAACTCATTTCGAGGCCTTCAAAACTTTTCCACGTGCCGTGCACATCTTCCTGATCTTCTCGACCCTGTCGTCTGAAAAAATCTGAGCTAGCTGCGAGATCAGCATGCGACTGAAGAACGTTAGTTCAGGACGACATGCATACCCGCCGGCTGCACGACGGAAGAGTCGGTCAGAGAGAGAGCACAGCTAGCTAGCCACAGTAGAAAAGTTTATAAAGTTCTGGAAGCCACAGCATGGACATGGACAAAGCTGCGAAAGATGATCGAAGCACGTACGCACGCACGCACGCACGCACGCACGCACCTGACTCTGACTGCGTGACCCGGCCTCCTCCTCCGACGACGACAGGTACTGTGTCGCCGGCGACGATGTCGTCGTCTCGATCGGGTCGCGCGCGGTTTCGACGCACGAGCGGGAATTGGACTGGAGGAGGAGGAGGAACGTGTGTGTGTGTGTGTCTGCAGAAGAAGCGCAGCCAGCTATGGCGGCTAGCATGAGCTAGCTAGCGACAGCTTCAGCAGCTGCCTGGCCGGGTCACCTGCCACGAAAGCGACAGAGTGACGAGGAGTCTGGAGCCCGAAACACCCGTGTGGACCCCGATGTTCTCTGTCCAAACTGTAAAAAACTCTGAAGTCTGGTGGACGACCTGATCCTGATGTTGTGTTCTTTAGTTTGGTGCCGTCCGTCCAAACATTCAGTAAATTTAATTAAGCAGCTCTCTGATGTGAACTCGACAACGGATCAGCAGGGATATCAATCAAACTTGCGTTTGCTAGATGTCTACTAGTAGATGTTGGCTATGGGATCAATTTTACGGTAGTTTTCCAAATAAACGTTCAGCGTCTAGCTATATATTAGTTTTGATCAATTTAATTACGCTAATTCCAAATAAATAGGATTCAATAAAATCTGTCATGTATCACATCTTAGTTATGCAGAAGCAGGGTGTATAGAACTATATTGTATCATCTTGATACTGTCGGGTTTAATAAAATGCTCTTATTGAAAAAAAAAAGTTCTGCCAATGTTTCTCGTCAAAAAAATATAAAATCCGCCATTTAGATAGGAGTACGCATGGAACAGTGAATGAGAGGTGAGAAACGTGTTCCGTTTCCGCAAAAGAGCAACATGCAAAGACATCATGTCAAAAGTTTATTCCTACTTAATTTTGCCATGACTAAGTATCGTCCGTCGAGGAAAATTATATATATATATGACATCTGTAAAGCTTTGCTGTTGAAGTGACATAAATTAGTTTAAAATTTCTACCGTCATATATATAACTTTGTGCAATAGCACTGCAACATATTAATATACCAATCGAACATATATGATGTTCACACACTGATCCAGTAATCGACTACAAAAAATTTTTGTTATTTGTTACTCTCTGAGTCGTCTCCTAGCTAGAACACTGCACGTACACTCCTGTAAGAACTAGACATGCAGGCCCCACATGTCAGTCACGCGTTTTGTCGGCAAGTCCGCTAAGCGAACGTACAGTCGTCGTCGTAGAACACGCTGGGATCAGTCAGTTCCATCACCATCCTGCCAATGTCGTCCCAACTGCAGTACTCGTCCTTGTAGTACGACAGGTCGTCCGCCGGTGCGGCCGGGATGCTATGCGCGCCGTGGTCGTAGAACGCGCTGGCCATCTCCGGCAGCGCACACGCGGCCGGCTGCACCGCGCCGTTGTTCCACTGCGGCCCCTGAAGCTGAAGCAGGTAGCTGTTGTTGTCGTAGACCACGTTGCTGACGTTGTTTTCCGTTGGAGCCGCCTGCTGCGGCGGCGGCAGGCCGTTCATGTACTCGTCTCCGGTGTCTGTCTCGATGAGGCTGCCGTCGGACGAGTCCGGCTGCGCCGCCGCCGCCGCGGCGACGTTGTTGCCGGCGACCTGCGGCTGCTTCTTGTAGGTGATGCTCCTCCTGAAGATCCGGCAGATGGTCCACACTTCCTGCGTTTTTCAGGCAGAATAAGCTCATTAATTATCTTAGTCACACTCTCTCAATTAAGCACAGCTTCTCGAGGAGAAACATTCACACGACGACACGTCATATAAGTGTATGCGCGCGTATTGAGAGAAGAGACGAGGTCGTCGGGTTGATTTTTTATTTATTTACCGCTTCTTGACTGCTCGGCGAGGAGCCGGCTCTTTCAGGGCGCGGCGGGAGGCGGAACTCGTGCATCATCCACTCCGTCTTGGTGCCCTTGCCGGCGCTGCCGCGGTAGAACACGAGGGACTTCTTCAGCCCGATGTAGTCGTCGTCGCCGCCGGCGCGACGACGACCGGCGGCGGCGGAGTATATGGGGCGGTCGATGCCGGTGGCCTTCCAGAAGCCGGAGCCGGTGACCCTGTTGGGCCTGACGCTGTTCCGGTACTTCCTCCCACGCAGGCAGAAGAAGTACCACTCCTTGTCCATGGAAATCGTGCTCGCCTCTGCATGCGTGAATCAATCGATCGATCGATCGGTTGCACCAAAATTAATTACGTAGTTGTCAGCAGGACACCATCTGCTCCTTAATTTCACTGCTTGTTGTTCTACACATCATCTCGATCGATCATGCACGCAGCTAGCTACCAATAAAAATATTAGAAAGTTAGCTGCTAGCTAGCTAGCTTACTTGGAAGATCCCAAGGATCATGCTTGTAGATGTCGAACTCCTTGATGATCTCGATGCTAAGCCTCTTCCCGGCCACCTTACGCCGGAGATAGAAGGTGACGAGCTCCTCGTCGGTGGGGTGGAACCGGAACCCGGGGAGGACCAAGTCCTCTCCCTCTTCTTCTTCGTCTCCTACAAGCACCACCTCTTCCTCCTCTTCTTGATCCCCACCATGGTCGCACTTCATCCTCCTGGACGAGACCATGTTTTCCTTTTCTGTCGCCAAGTTGTAGTACTCTTGCACCATCGGCGACGACGACGACGACGACGACGATCTCTTTTGCATGCACTAGCTAGCGATCAAGTGCTTGATCTGTTGCTCTTCGATCTGTTTGCTTTTATTGCAGTTCTTTCTTCACAGATCGTTTCGATCGAGCGGTCAAGTTGCTAATACTTGGTCCCTCTTTGTTGTTGCACTTATCTATCTGTAGTATAGTGCTTTTGTTGCGGTGGGAGAAACTGACAGCCGTATGGAAGCAGCGATCGACCTCTGTTTCTATATATACAAATGCAGGTACTGAACTTGTCCAAGATATTCTGAGGATGGATGGAGTCATGAAGCTTCGTAGGCTTTGGTCTAAAGCTTTTGTTTGACTTCTCTACTACTATAGCTAGGCTAGCTACCAAACCATATTGTTTTTATCTGCTTGAACTCTAGACATTATTACTATTGATTTGCACATTGAATTCCCTTGGCTGTGTTCTTCTATGATGGATTATTACTCGTGGTGAAATCTCCCTTTTTTATGAGTTTATCTGTCGCTTTATTAGGGTAATCAACAAGACAAGACACACGCACCAGCCTGCCCTGTTCCGTTTTGACACGTGAGATGCGCAGCCAAGGTTTACCAGCTGGTGTAACCGGGAGAGACAGAGGCTAATTAAGTTCGTGTATTATTAGTTGCTTTATTGACTGTGGAAAACTATTTCACCGCACTAATTCGATCGGCGGGGCTATACCTGAAAGATTGGAAAAGACGATCTAGATAAGCTAGCCATCTCTTTTTTGTTTTCGGAGATATAGATAAGATAGCAATTATATAACGAGCTAGGATATGATGCTGCTATTGATCTGCTAGACCAACTTTTTTCATGACAGTGCACTACTTTCACATAAGCTAGTTTTTTCTTCGGGTATATGCTACTGATGCAAGCATAAATTACTACTGGGCTGTAAACGTTTTTGCATACATGGAAAAGTAGAAAGCGAATTTGACATCCAACCACCAAGTCTAATATCCATTACATTCGTCATCGTGTGAAGAGCTGCACCATGATCACATGCCATGTATGTATCTACTACACCAAGTCTTCAAACGTATTCACCAATTGCCCTCCCTTCACTAGCAACAGAAAGGGTGTTCAAATTAAAGAAAAAGTTGGAACGGTAATAAAGCTCAGTTATGATAAAGAAAAACTTTGCTCGTCCACTATTGTTGTTGTTGTTGTTGGAGACGAATATATATATAGAGGCGGCGAAGTCTCAACAAGACGTCAACTTCGTAGGTATATAATAAGCTAGCTTATTAAGAAAATATATTTAGGGCCCATGAGTGAGAAATGTATGGTAACTCGACTTGGACAAGTAATCCTTTTGTTTTGCCTTTTTGGCTATCCTATGTGTCAAAAAAGGGTCTCCTCCCCCTTGACACTTATCCTAAAGCACAAGTGTAAAAGACAAATAAAATATACTGGGTTGCATACTAGTAATTTTTTTGTCTGGGTTCCTATTAAATGATAGTAGCTTATATCCGAGTACTTGTTTCCATGTTTTGTAGACTAGCAATTGTTTTGTATTATGCTCTACAGGACACTAGCTAGATAAGAAGAAATGTGGCAGTGCACTTCATGCTAAAGTAGAAAAAATCGTAGTTGTTTGAGTCGTCTTTCAGAATTTAGGGGGTTTGGCAACGTTAATTGTTCATTTTGTAATTTACTTTAGAAGCAATATCGAAAGTTTTAGTTTTCTCCTCTCGAGTTATTGTGATTTTGAGTGCCTTAGAGTGAGGAGTTGTTCCATATTTTGTACTTCCTTCGTTTCAAATTATTTAACGCTGTTTAGTTTAAGATTAAACTAACCGGTGTCAAATAATTCGAAATTAAGACCACCCTTTAGTGAGCCAAAATCCACTGCACTGGCTGCTTAGTTTATCCATGCTAAGGTTAGCACTTGTTGTTGGGGAGGAAAAGGGTGAGGGAACCGCTAAGGTTAGCACTTGTTGTTGTGGAGAGGAAAAGGGTGAGGGAAACTGGAAAGGGGTCGAAGTGGCGATGGACCCAGCTGGGTGAGGCAATATATGCACGTAAGGTCAGTAGATCGACTCTGCATGGACACAAATGAAAAATACTGAAGATCTTGTTCCAACCCGATGAACTATGGCATATGTCTGTTGTTATTAGGTAAAGAAACGTTCAAATGCAAAAGGAGAGAAAAAATCGTTGTGGTTACTCACTCTGTTTCGAATTATTTGACGTTGTATAGTTTAAAATTAATTAAACTAGCTAGCGTCAAATAATTCTAAACGGAAGGAGTATAATATAATCTTGCACTGTTGGTTTAGTTTTCAACGACACCCAACACAATGTGAACATGCATGGAATCAACTGTGTGTTGATACCTTCACAATTGATAACATTTCATCCACACGTGACATATTGTACGGCCCGCCCGGCCGGGCTGATGAACCTTTTTTATTTTGTGAAAAGTCAATACGATCGAAGCACTCGTCAGCTAGCTGGAAGATATAAGTCATGGTCCTCATAATTATTCCTTAGGAAAATCCCTTAAACGTGACCCTCGAGCAGTTTTTCTTTTCTGTTGTTGATCGACTCATCTTTGGCTGTGTTTCCTCCGATCGATCGATACTTGCGAGCTAGCTAGCTAGCTACTTCTGTTTCTGTACGTAATGAATGCATCGAGTTAGTTTGCTCGATGTTTAGAAGCCGCGCATCGACATTTCCTGCTGCTCAATGCAAGTATATATATATATTCGTCCTTAGCTTCTCCAGCTAGCTTGTTCACTGCTTCAAACCACGATTCTTCGAGTAATTCTTAATGCAGTAAGATTTAGACGAGAGTTTTCTTCTTCTTCTTCTTCGTCGTCGTCGTCGTCGTAGTTATTTTATCGCTTACATACATATATGCAAAGGACGACAATTAATGACATGACCTTGATTTGTCCACGACGTCGTCGTACACGTAATAGCCAATGGAGAACTCTCAGCACCAAGAGAGACCAACCAAGAGACGACTATACTGAAGTAATTAATTAAAAGATGATGATGACCGAGATTTTTTCCCCTTTTAATTTGTACACATTACATTTCATTTGGCGGAGCTAGCTCTCACCAACAACAAGTGCGCGAAAGCTTATTTAGCGTCCGACACGTACGTAGCAGCAGCCGGACTCAAATCCTCTGCAGTACTGCACATGCAGTAGCAGTCACTGACATGTGGGCTCGTGGTCTACGCACCCGCAGCAGCCTGGGCCTGCTTGTGCTCGTTCAAATTGTCCTTGTCAGCAAGCTAGTGTGGACGGTCAACGCATAATAGCCAACACATCATCGATCCTACCATGTTCAACCCATGCATGCATGCATGCGTGATCATCTCTGGGTCACGTGTCTACTTTGTTTACGTAATCTTTGCCGCCTCTCTACTATGACCATGCATAGAGATATGTAACATTATGCATGGACGAGCGAGAAGGGTGTTTCATTATTCATTCAGACAGTTTATTACTTCATTTTATTATTTCCAGGCAGAGAAGGCACATGCATATGATGGTCTTTTTCACATTAGATTTTGTTATTATTAGTTATAGCATAAATCTGTCGATCGACAGTAAGCTTCCAACTGGCATTTTAGTTAGCATGCATATAAACTGACGTACGTACGTGTTCATAAAAATGTCTCTGTGTGTTTGTACCGTATGTTTGGTGAGGAAAAAACTTCCAGCTGCAGAAATTAATGGAACAGTAAGCTAGCTACCAACCAAGCAAGCAAATGCTTACAGGTCCAAGCTAGTACGGTTTTGACCGAAGACAAAATATGCTTATTAGCAGCTCCCTCGGTTTTGGACCGGCCGGAGTAAGATTTCATTTGAACCAGTTAGATTTTCTATTATTGGTCATGAACTTTGACAGGCAGGCAGGCATGCATGTCGGTATATAAATGGGGCGGCCTAGCTAGCTTGTTTCCGGCCGGTCGTCTCTCTTGTCCTCAAGAGATAGAGTCAATATCATGGCTCCAACAAAGTCTAGGCCGTGAGGTCACGTACGGCCGATCTCTTCTTCTCAGACGTCACGTACTGGATCAACTACAGCATAAAGAAAGATAGTGTATAGCAAGAGCTAGCGAGACTGAACAGCCAAGTACTAAGACTTGAAAGAATTTTGGGCCTTCATTCCGTTGGTGCCAGTAATCTGATCAATTCATGTCTGCCTCTTGATATGATCCCGTCTCCTCCCAGATTGAACTGTTCTCGTCTGCTGTTATGCGTACGGAGGTGCATATCATTTCTGGGCCGGGTGACCAAAAACGATGGAAATTTGCTTGTTCAGTTCAAAGGAGAACACGACGCTACATTCCTGATGAACAAGGCAAAACAGTAGGCAACGATACATTCCTGATTAATAAGGCAAAACAGTAGGCAACAGGCATATCTCGGATCTTGTCAGATAAAATCAGTTTCTATTAAAAGCAAACTTCTGCCTGTTACTGGAACCTAACTAAAAGTTGTCTCGACAAAATGGGTCAGGAACCAAAACCACCACATGAGCGGCTATGAAAGCTCAGCTCTCAGCAAAAAAAACATTCGAACAACTAATGATCCATGAGAGCACTACCAGGGACACGCCAAATATCCCTCTCCTGTGAGCAGTCGATACTAGGGCGAGGCCCAACTTGTAAGCTATGTACGTACATGAGTAGTCATGAGGTGATGCCCCGGGGTAAGAGAGGGTATGTACATTGTGCCCATCACCGGTCCTAATCAACATTCTGGATCTCACCCATCATTATACGGTTGCTCACAACATTGAATCCTAAAACCGCCGCGCTCACCTTCTTTCCCTTCTTCCCTTTCTTCTTCCCTCCGCCATCCAGCTCCGTCTCTGCGCTTGTGCCTCCTCCTCTGGCTGCAGCGCCAGGGTTTGAACGTTGTGTACTGGGAGCTCTGAATGCCATCTCAATCACTTCTGCTGAAAGAAAAGCCTTGTAATTGAGGAACTTGTCGATGAACTCATGGTTGCGGTCAAAAGAACCAATGTTCTCCTGAAGGAGCAGTTCTGCTTCAACAGTCGATTGCTTTATGCAGAACTCGAGGAAACTTGTATCTGGTCGACAAAGCAAACAGAAATTAATGGTGTCACCATTTGAACACTTGCATACCAAACGTACATGATAAACAAAAGATTGATGTGTAACCCAAAGAAAATCTCAAGACGAGTTTCAGTACCGTTTGTTCCAGTAAGCCTGAGCCACTCACTCTCGCACCAATCACGGAAGTCCATTGCCTCTGCAAATAGCAATTGTTAGAATGCAAAGATACAGACTTCAGAAATGAAAGTAAATATTTGCAACAGTACCTGTCTGCTTGTTAGCAGCCTCTGCTTTCACTTTACCAGATTGGTTAGCAGGAGCAGCAGATGAATGCGGCAATCTACCTGCCTGAGACTTTTGACGATTCAATGGAGATTGATCCTTCATCATGGAACTTTTGCTCTGACTTGAAAGAGATGGAAACTCGGATCTGGTTAAGGTATTAAAATAAAACATGAGTATCTTGAGAAAATCTCTGTACAATATTAAATTACTTATGCAAGTAAGATCTATACAACAAAGCAATATTTCACAGTCACTCATAAACCAAACACAGTAAATGTTACACACACTACAACTGATACAATATATATGTCATGGAGCAAAAAACAATAGCAAAGTAAACTCCGGAACTCGATGCATATGGACCAAGAAAACAAAAACCCAAAAGAAATAGCTACTGGAAGGATCGTAATTCAAACACACTACATAGGACAGTGAAGATTTAATTTTTACATAGAGATCTATTATTAAGCTCGAAATCAAACTATGTTCAAAAACAATGTGCTAATTCAGTTTATTTGTTACTAATTGAGCTGAAATGCTTGGAAATCAAGGAAGAAGGGTATATCATATACACAGAACAACACAAAAACTAATCGATTAAATTCAAAAGGTCACTGCAAAACATACTGCCGCTTATCTTGTTTGGAGTTCTCAGAAGGGCCCCAAAAGAAATCTTCTTCAGCACTCGACTTGGAACGATTGGGAGTATTGGAGCTCACTTGGACAGGGGCAACTGTCTTTGATGGAGATGATCCAGAAGTTTGCCAAGAAGCAGCATTCCCATGAACTTTTTGGTTCATGGACAACTTCGCTGGAGTTGGCAGGGGTGCTTGCTGCTTGACCGCACCCAATCTCCTTTCTTCCTCTCTCTGAATCTCTCTCAAAGACAAAGGTTTGTGTACCTTTGCAGAGTCATTAGACCATGCTGGAGCAGGCACAGGGTTGGCATCACTCTTCCAAGGAACAAAATCTCCAAAAGATGGACCACTTGGCAGAGCAGGCAATATTTCGATCTCTTGTTGTGCTTGCTTGGCTGACTTCCCCTTTTCAGTAGGCATAGCAATAGCTGATGGATCGAAGGACCCAGCAGGCGATGGTGCTTTTAGAGTGGAACCTTTTGCTTTTGTTGCTTTCTTTTTGTTCTTCTTGTCCATAGCCTCAATGAAATCATTATCATCAAGTGCGGGAGCATTGAGCTGAGGGGCAGCAGTCAATAAAGGTGGGAAAAGTGCATCACTTGCATGGCTGATGTTCTTGTTATCTTCAATGCTTGACCTTGCCAAAACTTCTTCTGCCAGCAGATCATGCAACTGACCTTTCTTACTCCTTTCACCAGCACTTTCCATGCCTCCCAATGACTTACTTGCACCGCCCACGTGTAGCTCTGAAGATGTTGTCATGCCATTCCAAGGAACTGAAGCTGCTGGCACAGCTGACTTAGCACTTTCCATAACTAATGCTCTCTGTGCTCGCAGTTGTTCCTCAGCTTGAATTTCCAGCAGTGATTTAGGTCTGGGTCCCTGGGTAGGTTTCCATGTTTGCTGCTTTGCCGCAGAATGATGATCAGATTTAGATCCATCTTTGTTAGTGTTGTATTCCTCGGACAGGTTTTTGGGAAGTAAAAGCTCATTTTCCACTTTGATAGGTGAACCCCAAAATAGTTCCTCTGTATCATCTGGTAAATCATGCTTAGTTCCAGCAATATCATAATTATCAGCCTCAGTTTCCTGTCTTGACTGTTGGGAAGAAACTGTCTTTGTCACTCCTTTGCCAGTATTTGAAGGAGCCTGTTTCTTTTTTTGCTTCTTTTTCTTTTCTGCTTTCTTTGTCTCTTGTGTATCAGCATCTTTTTCTTCATCAGGGGTAGCTTCTGAAGAAAGTTTCATTCCCTGGATCTGTTTAGAAATATTAGCTGATACATTGTCCGACTTTGGAGTCATTGGTGGCTGAGAAAAATCCTTAGCCCCCCCTGAGACATCAGTAGATGCAGTTTCAGAAGCTCCAACCTTTGTAGTTCCAGCACCCATTTCATGAGATTTAACCTCTTTTTGATTAGCAAACTGCTCATTATTAGTGTCTGTGGCTTTTTCCAGAAGTGTATTCACCATAGTTGAGTTCAGTTGTGCATCATCATTTGCAAAAACTTCCGGCACCTGAGGATGAGAATAGCCTTCTTTTGAAAGTGAGCCCACAGCAATTTCATGGGGCAAAGGCAGTGAAGTTGCAGAGGTTTGGGATAAACCAATGCCATCCATATCTCTCATACTCATAGACTGACTAGATTGTTGCCCCACCTGCATACCATGGACAGGCAACTTTCGATCAACTTCAATACTTTCCTGCATTCTTCGAAGAGCATGATTCAAGGAATCACCAGATGGCACAGAAGAATGCCTCGATCCATAAGACTCCTCAGGCTGCTGATTGGGATGTCCCTGAGGTACCATGTGTGAGAGTAGATGTTGCTGTTGCAATAACACCTTCTGTTGCTGCTCAAGCTGAAGCTGCTGCTGCTGCTGCTTGAGCAGTAACATCTTGTCCAACATAGAGAGTTGAGGCTGAGATATCAAAGGTGGCTGTGATTGCAACTGTAGTTGTGACATCAGATACTGTTGCTGAAGTACATTTAAGAGTTGTGGATCTTGAGATATCTCGCTAAGCAGCTTCTCAGGTGGCATATTGGCCAATGCTGGTCGATTTGGTGGCATGAATCTGTGCTGTTGAGTGCCAAAACCAATGTTCTGAGAGTTCTGAAGATCTTGACGAGTGTTAAGCGGCCCTTTATTCAGATCTACGCCATGCATGTTAGGATTAAGATTTCTTGCTTCAGGATAGTTGGGCCATAGCTGCAATCCAGAGTTACCAGCAGGTAGCTGGGGCTTCTCCTTAGAATGCAGCATGGCAAGCAAATCAACATTCTGAGATTGCAAGGATTGCCGAGATGGATCAGACATGGGTGGAAGTAACTTTGAATGTAGGATAGATGATTCTGCAGATATATCCTTGTTATGTGTTTGTGCTGCTGGAAGAGCATCTCCCGGCCAATAGGGAATAGGGTTTTGCCCAGAATTTTGTCTTTCCAGAAGTGTTTTCTGTGCCAAAAGGTAATTCATGTTGTTCCCACTCTCACCTCCTCCAACAGCAATTTTACCGAAGCTACTGCTATCTGATTCAAAACAAAACAGTGTTAGGTAAGGAATTACAGATGACCAGTAACAAAGAGGCCCCACAGTAAAAGAAAGAAAACACAAATGGAACCTGCCACCAACTAACCTCCAGTTATAGGCACCGAATTACTATGAATGCTATTAGACATAAGTGACTCCAGAAAACGATTCTGAGTCTCAACTGCACTATCGTTCCTAGACCCACTGTTGAGAATTCCGACAGCAGCGGATCCTGCATGCACAGTACTGGAGCTGACAAAATTTCCAGCGGACAGAGTATCTGGGAGTAGCATATCACTGGGCTTTGAAGTGGCAAACCCTGGTGGTGGTCTTGCCTTTGCTCGTAGGTGAGGCATAACATCACCAAGCATTAAAAAAGGAGTATCAGTGGGTGCATTTGCAACACGAACTAGCAAATCGATACCAAAATAACCAGCCTCAAACCAGCCAATAATGTCAGCACCAGAGAAAGGTCCTTGAATTTGGCCCTGTGGATCTTTGTAGTATAGGGAGAGGTTTTCTGGATTAGGATGAGGCTGCATTGGAATGGCAAAGCCTTCCACTCTCGCCATGCCTACAGATCTTTCTTGATTTAAGAAATTGGGTACTTGTCCAAATTCAGAAGATGGTCCAGACCGATGTTCTCCGACAAACTGAGATCTTTGTGGAACAACATAAGTAGATGCCCCAGGTCGCAAGGACTCTCCTCTGCCTGGCAAGTCCATATTACCAGGAACACCTGTCAAAGATCAATATATTTAGTGGTAAAAGAACTTTACAAACTTCAAATCTTATAACTACAGAATAAGAAATGAAACAATGAGTCCACCAGTGTAGTATACATCTAAGACAAGTTTCTAAATATCTCCAAATATATTCATAAACTTTGTACCATTTCGAATGATGTTTGCCTATTCTATGGTATTCTCATTTTCTAAGTGTATACAGAAGGACACTTCAAGTGACATAATTTCCACTGCAACTCAAAAATAATTGTTAAAACTACTATGCAACTTAACTAAAGTACTAAACAATGAACAGCATTGTGCCACACCAAGCAACAAATTTAAGAATATTTGAAAGAGATTAAGCATGAATTTTCTCCAAGTTACTAAACACTATATTTTGACAGACGATAAAGCTATGCAAGGACATGAATATCCTAAGCATGATCACTTGAAGTTTGGTCAACTGTGGGCCACTCCGTAAACAACAAAACTATGGAAGCGGTAAATTAAACATGTGACCCCTGAGACTTATCAAAGAAATTGACAAACAATAAATCTACGTATGGACACAGAAACCTTTGTCATGCTCACTTGAAGTTTGGTCAATTCTGACACACGGTAAATAACAAAATTGTGGAAACTGTGAACAAAATAGGTTACTCCTAGGACTTATCAATGACCGTATTTTAACAAACAATAAATCTATTCATGGACCCAAATCCCCACTGCATTATCAATGGGAATTTGGTCAAATATGTGATGTTAGATTTAATCATGTTTTTGAAATATTAGTCAATTTTGAGTAGGGAATCCTTGGCGGGTACGGGTTGAGGGGTCCCCGCTGTATTGCAGTATTGGTCTCGGCTTCTAGTTTAGGAAAGAAAGGGTCTTAGTATAGCAGGAATAAAGAGTCCTAGTACAACTACACATGTACCCTATATAAGTAAAGGAATAGAGGAGTGGTCGGTAAATAACAAGATCACAGAAACAATGAACTATGTTACCCCTGAGACTTCCAAGCGTGTCTCCTTTATAATCTTCCATGCCTCCTGGTTGATCTTCTCTACCAACTCCAGAAAGTTAGAAGAGAATCAAGTTAGAAAATATCTAAAAGATTTAGATGACAGTATTTTATGACAAAGTAAATAAATTGTTCTTGTATGAAGACGAATAAACTGTTCACAAACTTGTTTTGATAGTTTCAATGACAGCACATCAGGGTTACCTTTTCCAACAGAACCATCTTTCGAGGCCTGATGGACACCACTGTTTATGATATCCCCTTTTTCAATTGCCTTTAAAAGGGTCTGCAAATGAAATTCAATTGTGAGATATGGGCATTGTAGTAGAATGAAAGTAAGATCCTTTTATTTGACGAAATAATAGCAAAGTTACCGCTTCTTCAGCAACAGGAGCAGATAGTGCTAACGGTTCAGAGGCCTCTTCTTGCATGAACACAGAAAATTCCTCAAAGCCATCAACAGGAATCTTAAAGCTAGTAAGATCACAAGTTCTGTATATATCAAGTAATTTCATCCTACTATATCTGAATGCAGAACGATCTCCTGATGTACCACCAGGTCTGTCAGAAAGGAGGCCAAGATGGAATGGGCGTGAAGATCCACTACTGATCGCACCTGTACCAGATGTGAACTTTACACGAGAATTCTGAAGATTTGAAATCTCGTTGTCTGGCTTCCCTCTACCATACCCATAAGTAGCAGATGATTTTTGTGGAGTCTGAGAGGGATAATGAGATGTATCTCCCCGCCCGCGGCCAACAGGCAAACTAGATTTCCATGAACGGGATATATTGTCATCCCTTTCAGTATCCTTTTCATAACTGTTCCCCTCCTTTCCATGTGGTGCATAGTGAGAAAAACTTTTTTCACGGGAAGCATCACCCTCTTTGCCTGAATCTCCCCACCTGTCACGCCACTTTTCAGACTCCTTCTCATTGGAACCCCAACGTGTACTCCACTTCTCACGACGTTGGTCATAGTTGCCTTCCTTACTATTGGAATCACCCCAACGCTCCTGTGGAGTACGACGTCCATCCACAGAGTACTTGGAAGAGTCATCTGACCATCTTTCCACTTTGCGTGTATCACCATGTTCCTTGTCCGTCTCCCTCCAACGACTCCACCGATGGTTTGAATTTGGCTCCCTCTCATCATCATGCCAACGGTCACGGCGCCCAGTTTCACCATCAAGCACGGATGCTCTGAAAACATCCTTTTTCTTTGCACTTAAGCCCGGGTCTTCACCATTCCCTGGTGTCTTAGGAACATCTGAGCGGATACCCTGTGAAACAGGATCCTGCAATAAACGAATAAACATATAAAATCATGATTGCACCATATACAAGCAAACAGCTAAGACTAAAATATACCAAAAAAATTCCTATTAATGCAATAACCATGTATGATACCAATACCATGATTTCCAGGCGCAAAAGTCTAGCTACTGTCTAAGTAGACTAACCTTATTTTCTCCCACCTTCATAAGCCACTGAGGAGAAAGAGGAATCTCAGCATCCATGCCTTGCTTCTCTGAAACAACCAAAATATACCATCAATCAATGCTACAGGAAACAAGCTTTGATAACCAAAAATATTGGTTAAGCCTCAGAAGTCAGAACTCAGTGTAAACAGTGCACTACTGAAGGAAGCCCTCATCTGATCCAATTGTAAGTAAAATTAACCAAAACATGCTAAGTAGGTATACAATATAAACATGCAAGTACTAGGGGTATATCTGGGATGGAAGTAAAATTTGATCAAATATTATTCTATAGTACGTTCTAAAATGAATGGACTTCTTTACCAAAATGTCGTCACAACACCAAATGTAATTGAAAGAAGGTTCTAGATGATTATTTACACAAATAAAACCGTATGTGATGTAGTACCCCATACAAACCTACAGAGTAAAACAGTTAATAAACAAATAGGGATGGGCCACTGATCTTCAGCTACATCTAGAAACCTAGGCATATTACCACATACATCACCACTGCCACAAACAGAAATTGTTCACGGAGACATCCACACTAGTGTTGCACTCAGTGAAACTAAAACAGAGCAAAAACAAAGATCTCTACATTGCAAAGACGATATTTACACAGATGAACAACTAAATAATACTGCAGTAACTTCCTGGAACGAATCCATTCAGTCAAATCAGCCGCGCAAAATAAGAAACGGAAGACAGCCTGACGAGTAACCCTCACACCAACCCAAATCGAGACAAAACTAACTCGTCTACCTGTTTGCGCCACACTTTAAAACATCCACATATCTGGCGCCACCACGCATAAGTGGCCCAACCACAAACCCAACGCCGGGAATTATAGCACGAAAATCCACGGGGGTAGCACCGCCCAACACACGCCCGAACCCCCAAAAAACCTGGAACCTACGCCACTGATAGAACGGCCAGACGAGAAATGAATCGGCCCAATCCGCGCAGCGGCGGGAAGCTAGGGTTCCCTGCGGGTCGAAAGGGGGGAGGATGAGCGCGGGTACCTTTGGCGATCTGGGGCGTCGGAGAGGCGTCTACGGCGAGGCGACGACGGAGGTCAGCATTGGCGCGGTCCGGCGCGGCGGCCATGGCGGGCGGCGGCGGCGAAAACCCTAGGGCTGGTTGCAGAGGTTTGGGAGCAGGAAGATGGGGGGCGCGAGCGAAGTGTGGGGGCTGCAGTTTCCGGCCCTGATAAAGGACCTGGCGCTCGGATCTTTTGCTCCTAGGCCCTCGATTGTGTGCAAACTTTCTTATCCAGAAGACTCTTTACGTTTTGCTCCTTACAGGTTTTCATTCTTTCTTATTGCTTTTTATGTGTTCATGAGTGTGTAAATATTTTTTCAGACGTTATGGTGGCATTAATAAATAAAAATAATATAGTGGTGGTATATGGCATTTTACGAGTGCACTTATGTTCGTTGTTGCAACGACAGATACATTTTGAAATGCTAGATGCATCCAACTAGTTGAGAGCGGTACTGGATTTTTCATCATTTAGGTGCGATATCGAGGGCTACGCATGCGTTCATGCTTGTGGCTACAACGGCGACATGTTTGACCTAGATCCACACCCAACTAGGTGCAATGTTTTTGTGGTTGTTTAGGTGTAATATCGAGCGTTACACATGAATTTATGTTTGTGGCTACAATGACGACACCTTTGACTTAGAGCCACATCGGACTAGGTGCAATGCTACTAGACTGGTCGTTTAGGTGTAATATTAAGCGCCATACATTCATTTATGCTCGTGGCTACAATGACGACACCTTTGACGTAAAATTGCGTCTAACTAGGTGCGGTGATACTAGACTTGGTTGTTTAGGTGTAGTGTGAGTGTTTTACATGTATTTATGATCGACGCTACAATGACGACACCTTTAACGTATTATTGGGTCCAACCAAGTGCAATGGCGCTAGACTGTTGTGATCGTTTAGGTGAGATATCAAGTGCTACACATGTATTAATGCTTGTGGCTACGATGACTATATTTTTTATTTAGGGTCACCCAACTAGGTGCAATGTTTTCGCGGTTCTTTAGATGCAATATTGAGCGCTACACGAGAATTTATGTTTGTGGCTATAATGACGATAGATTTGACTTAGAGCCGCGTCCGACTAGGTGCAATGCTACTAGACTGGTCGTTTAGGTGTAATACCGAGCGCTACACATGTATTTATGCTCGTGGCTACAACGACATCACCTTTGACGTAAAGTCGCACCCAGTTAGGTGCAGTGGTACTAGACGGTGGTTCTTTAGGTGTAATACCAACGCTTCACACGCATTTATGTCTGTGGCTACAAAACGACACATTTGACGTAGAATCGCGTCCAACTAGATGCGGTGGCACTAAATCGTGGTCGTTTAGATGTAATATTAAGCACTACACATGCATTTTAGGGCGCGTTTGGTTTGGAGACAAACTGAAATGGGTCGGTCCATCATTCTTTTTAGGGATGGAATCATTCTTTTAACATTCTATTTTTATGCTCGTGCGATTAATTTCGAGCACTACGTTGCACTCGGTAAAACATTTTTCTGATCTAACGTTATATTTTAATTAATCCTCCATTAGGAGGACACTTGGCTACTAAAAATATTAGACAGCATGATTACATTTTTCACTAAATTTGAGAGGTTCAAGATGTATCACAGTGTTTGATCGATGAGGACATATGTCCATGAGAAGGGAAGAGCCAAAGGAGATGGTGACCTGGTGCTGCATCGTCTCTGAACCGGTGGTGTTTTTGCGGGAGAAGGCAGTGCCGCGTATTGCTGCTCTCTGAAGCCGTCGTCGTGGCCATGCCCAGCTCCACTGGAGGTGCAGTGCAGCCCGCTCCTTCACGAGAAAAAAATACGCATTTGCCCTTTTTTTACTGTCACAATTCCGTGACCGCAGCAGGGGAAAAAATAGGCAGGACGAGAAGGTAATAATAAAAGAAACGGTTACCCACATCCAGTGGCACTGCCATAGAATATCCAACGAACGCGAGGGTAAAACCGTCTCATTTGACGCCCTACCCGGCCCGAGAATAAACGACCTCCCCCTCCCCTCCCCTTCCGTCGTGTCGTCTTCTCCACCCCTCCCACTCTCCACCTCCCCTCTCTCCCACGCACGCCGCCGCCCAGAAGCCCTGCGGCCGCCGCCCTGACATCCACGCGCGATGTGGCGCAGCTGCGTCTCGCGCGGCCTCTCCAAGGCCAGGGCCTCCGCCTCCAGGCTCCTCTCCACGGCCTCGGTACGCCCCCGATCCAGCGCCCCCTTTCCCCGCCGACCCGCTTCCGAGTTCCGACCGCGCGTTGATCCGGGACCGTGGCGACGCGTCCATTTCTAGCAATCCGTTGGCAGCGCGATCAAATGATCTGGCTCCTAGTCCTAGGATGCGGGCACCGATCTGATCTGATCTGATTTCATTTGTTTCCCAGTCGTCCTACACGGTGGTGGACCACACGTACGACGCGGTGGTGGTGGGGGCCGGCGGCGCGGGGCTCCGGGCCGCGATCGGCCTCTCTGAGCACGGCTTCAACACCGCCTGCATCACCAAGCTCTTCCCCACGCGCTCGCACACGGTCGCGGCACAGGTGACGCTGCTCTTTCTGCCGCGTAACCTCATCTCGCTGCTAGCCAGCTGTTCCCTGCATAACCTCATCGCCGGTTGATCGGTTTGATTTGGAATGGAACTGACACATATTCTGTCTGGGCGAGCTTCTCCGTTTGTGCGGTGGCGTGGATTCTGTGTAGTATAGGATTGAAATTGGTTGCTCAGACAAGTGAAATTATGTTAACTGGTGATGGACCGCTTCTTTGAGTACTTGGGTCGCATCATCCATTTTGTGCAGGGAAGCATGAGGCATCTGCTCTCTCACAAGGCTCCCTTGGAGGAGTTTTGATGCTGTTTTTTAAGTAGTTCTAGATCCCATTTATTTTTTTTGCATTTAGGCATGATACGTTTTAAGGAAGCTAGCCGAGGAACATAGATTTCGGGTGGGTAGTTGGAATGTAGGATCCTTGACGGGGAAGCTACGTGAGTTAGTAGATGTTGCCATTAGGAGACGAGTAAATATCCTTTGTGTACAAGAGACTAGATGGGCGGGCCAAAAGGCGAGAGAAGTCGAGAATACCGGTTTCAAGCTTTGGTATTCTGGTTCGGCTGGGACTAGGAATGGCGTAGGTGTTCTAATAGATAAGAGTCTTAAGGATGGAGTAGTGGATGTTCGAAGACGAGGGGATAGGATCATCTTAATCAAGATAGTAATTGGGGACATTGTCTTGAACGTCATTAGTGCTTATGCCCCACAAGTTGGGCTCAACATGAGTGCTAAGAGGCAATTTTGGGAGGACTTGGAGGATATGGTTAGTAGTGTACCGATAACCGAGAAACTCCTCATAGGGGGAGATCTCAATGGTCATGTGGGTGCAACTAACCTAGGATTTGAAGGAGTACATGGAGGTTTTGGATGCGGCGATAGAAATCAAGAGGGTAAGGACATCCTAGACTTTGCCGTAGCCTATGATCTGTTGATAGCTAACACCCTCTTTAGGAAGAGGCAATCTCACCTAGTGACCTTTAGTAGTGCCCAACACTCTAGCCAGATTGACTTTGTCCTCACTAGGAGAAAGGATAGACGGGAGTGTCTAGATTGTAAGGTGATCCCGGGGGAGTGTGTTGTGACACAACATAAGCTTGTGGTAGCTGACTTTCGCTTCCATACATGTTCTTTGCGGGACAAAGGTGTCAAAATCACAAGAACAAAGTGGTGGAAGTTGAAGGAAGAATCACAAGAATCCTTTAAAAATAGGGTGATCACAGAAGGACCCTGGGCAGAAAATGGAGATGCAGATAGTATGTGGATGAAGATGGCAACTTGCATTAGGAAGGTAGCTAGTGAGGTGCTCGGTGTGACAAAGGGAAAGAAACTTACAGATAAAGACACTTGGTGGTGGAATGAGGATGTACAAAAGGCCATTAAGGAGAAGAAGGAGTGTTACAAGAGTTGGCATAATGATAGAAACGCAAGCAACATGCTTAAGTACAAAGAGGCTAAGAAGAATGCAAGGCGGGTTGTGAGTAAGGCAAGAGGACAAACCTATGATAAGTTATATGAGAGACTAGGGACAAAAGAAGGTGAAAAAGACATATACAAGGTAGCAAAAATCCGCGAGAGAAAGATGAGGGATCTCAATCAAGTTAAATGCATCAAAGATGAGTCTGACCGCATTCTAGTGAAGGATGAAGAGATTAAGAATAGATGGCGTGATTACTTTAATGGGCTATTCAATGATGGGAATGAGAGCACTATGGTTGAGTTGGATGACTCCTTTGATGACTCCAACAGGCGGTTCGTGCGGAGGATACAAGAGTTTGAGGTTAAGGAGGCCTTAAAAAGGATGAAAGGAGGAAAGGCCCTCGGCCCTGACGATGTCCCTATTGAGGTGTGGAGATGTCTTGGGGACGTCGCAATAGTATGGCTCACAAAGCTATTCAACCACATTTTTCGGTCAAACAAGATGCCTGAAGAATGGAGGAAAAGTATATTAGTACCTATCTTCAAAAATAAAGGAGATATTCAAAGTTGTACTAATTATCGAGGTATTAAGCTTATGAGTCATACTATGAAGCTTTGGGAGAGAGTGATTGAACACCGCCTGAGGAAAGTGACCAATGTCACTAAAAACCAGTTTGGTTTTATGCCTGGGAGGTCTACAATGGAGGCGATTTTCTTGCTTCGTCAGCTTATGGAGAGATATAGGGAGCAGAAGAAGGACTTGCATATGGTGTTCATCGACTTGGAGAAGGCGTACGACAAGATACCAAGGTCAGTCATGTGGTGGGCACTAGAGAAACATAAAGTGCCAACAAAGTACATTACCCTTATCAAGGATATGTACAATAATGTTAGGACAAGTGTGCGCGTAAGTGATAGTGAGACTGATGCATTTCCTATCACGGTAGGATTACATCAAGGATCAACTTTGAGCCCATACATCTTTTCCTTGGTCATGGATGAGGTGTCGAAGGATATACAAGGGGATATCCCTTGGTGCATGCTCTTTGCTGATGATGTAGTGCTGGTAGATGAAACTAGAAATGGTGTTGATAAGAAATTAGAGTTATGGAGACAAACCTTAGAGTCCAAGGGGTTTAGATTTAGTAGGACCAAAACCGAGTATATGAGGTGCGACTTTAGTGGTGTTGGTCGTGAAGAGGGAAATGTTAGTCTACAAGGACAAATAGTACCTAGAAGGGACTCTTTCCGATACTTAGGATCAATGTTACAAAGCAATGGCGATATTGATGAGGATGTTTGCCACAGGATCAAGGTAGGGTGGATGAAATGGCGACAAGCCTCTGGAATCCTATGTGATAGGAAAGTCCCACAAAAGCTAAAAGGGAAGTTCTATAGGACGGTGATCAGACCCGCGATGCTCTATGGGGCGGAATGTTGGCCAACTAAACGGCAACATGTCCAACAAATGAGTGTCGCAGAGATGCGCATGCTACGGTGGATGTGTGGGCACACGAGAAGAGACCGAATAAGGAATGAGGCGATTCGTGATAAGGTAGGGGTGGCGCCGATTGAAGAGAAGTTAGTCCAACATCGGCTTAGGTGGTTTGGACATATCCAACGGAGACCTCCAGAAGCACCGGTTAACAGTGGGATTTTAAGAGGTAGAGAAAATATTAGGAGGGGTAGAGGACGACCAAGGTTGACCTGGGAGGAGGCGGTAAAACGAGATTTGAGAGATTGGAATGTATCCAGAGACTTAGCTCATGATAGGACCGCATGGAAAGTAGCAATTCATGTGCCAGAATCGTAGTCTTGTTTTTTTCTTTTCTCTTTTTCTTTTCCTTTTTTCTTATTTCTTTTCTCTTTTCTCTTTTTCCTTTTTCTTTTTTTTCCTTTTTTTCTTTTTTTTTTCCTTTTTTTCCCCTTGTTCTCATATCTCTTCCTCTGTTTTACTTCATTGATATTGGGTTTCATGTCTAGCCGACCCCAACAGGCTTGGGATAAAGGCTTGGTTGTTGTTGTTGTAGGCATGATACGTTTTGCACCACTACTGTGCTTTGCCATTTCATGAGCTTCGTTTTTTGGCACTAATTTGCAAGACTATATGCAGGGAGGCATAAATGCTGCTCTTGGAAACATGTCCGAAGATGATTGGAGGTGGCATATGTATGACACTGTTAAGGGGAGCGATTGGCTTGGTAAGCTGCATTATAACAAGTGTTTTAACCATATCAGTTTTAGTGTTATAGTAGGAATGACTGACAGTTTTAGCCTGTGTTAGTTTTATTTTGTAAGTATTATCTTGAAATAACAATTTCAGGCTGCTATCGTAGTGTCATATGTTTTGACATCGCTTTTGATACACGTTCTCATTCATATCCAGGTGACCAAGATTCCATCCAATATATGTGCAGAGAAGCACCAAAAGCTGTCATAGAGCTTGAGAACTATGGTTTACCTTTCTCAAGAACTGAAGATGGAAAGATATACCAGCGTGCCTTTGGAGGACAGAGCTTAGATTTTGGGAAAGGTCATAACTGAGTAACTTATTAGTATTGCTTTTGTAAAGCAGTGTTCACTTACCTTTGTCTGTCTCCTATACCGATTTGCTATCACCAGGTGGACAGGCCTACCGATGTGCTTGTGCTGCTGACAGAACAGGACATGCTATGCTACACACACTATATGGTCAAGCAATGAAGCACAATACTCAGTTTTTCGTGGAATATTTTGCATTAGACCTTTGCATGGACAGTGAAGGTTAGATAGCTTGGCCTTCTTTGTACATTGCCAACTATCCTTGTACCTTGTCGCATTCCACAGAGTAAATAATGAATTTGACAAGATTGTCTTAAGTTAATATGAGCTGTTAGAATTCCCTTTCCCAAAACTTGGCGACCTTTGTTGGGTTAACTGGGTTCTAGCACATATGTCTTGGCACACTATTTTTATATATCGGTCTCTTTCAAGTTTCAATTGCCATCGTGTTTCATGAAACTAGGATTGCTTAGTTTTATTCAGTGATAATAGAAATTAACTCACAATACTTGCTTACTCTGTTGTAATTGCACTTCTGTTAATAATATTATTCACATCCATGTTTTTTCCTGGCATTGCTTTTATCTTATGACATGTGAAGTGTATATATTCCACGTCTATGGTTCTGATGAGTAACTCGCAACGATATTCCAGGTAACTGTCAGGGAGTCATTGCCTTAAACATGGAGGATGGCACCCTTCACCGTTTCCGTGCTAACAATACGATTCTAGCCACAGGAGTAAGAAATCTTAAAAATTTTGAAATATAAAATTGTTTGTTTGCATCAATCATAGTGACGGGTTCGTTTTTGGTTTATGGACATAGGGCTACGGCAGAGCCTATTTCTCAGCAACATCAGCACACACATGTACTGGAGATGGCAATGCTATGGTTGCACGTGCTGGTTTACCTCTTCAAGTCAGTCTTCTCAATTTCTCATCTGATATTGCTTTATTAATTATTTTATTGTGTCCACATTTCTCCTATCAATCACTTGTCCATGTTTCTGTCCTGATTTTTCTTTCCTGATACGTGCAACTGCAGGATCTTGAGTTTGTGCAGTTCCATCCAACAGGCATTTACGGTGCTGGATGCCTGATCACTGAAGGTTGTATATGTTCAAACCTATTCTCCTTTGTTTATTTTGGAAAAGTCATCTATTTACAAGCAAGTAGTTATGGATGGTGTATTGGTGTATTTCATATGTTGGTTTAAGGTTTTCCTTTCCTGATGGTTTCTGTATTTTTCTCATCAGGTTCCCGTGGTGAAGGTGGTATACTTAGGAACAGTGAAGGCGAGCGCTTCATGGAACGATACGCCCCTACTGCAAAAGATCTTGCTTCTCGTGATGTTGTTTCAAGGTCTATGACAATGGAAATTAGAGAGGGCCGTGGTGTTGGTATGTTCTGCATCACTCGTTTTGTTAATTAGAACCGTCGTTCTTTTTTTGTGTGGAACTTACCCTTCTTATCTGGTTATTAACTTCAGGGCCATTGAAGGACCACATCTATTTGCATCTGAACCATCTGCCTCCTGAGGTTCTTAAGGAAAGGCTTCCTGGTATTTCTGAGACTGCTGCTATTTTTGCTGGTGTTGATGTCACCAAGGAACCCATTCCAGTTTTGCCTACTGTGCACTACAACATGGGTGGTATCCCGACAAATTACCATGGGGAGGTTTGTATCGAATATGCAGTAAATATGATTAGACTGCACTTCCTGACATGATATGCAAATGGAGTCTGTTCTGCATTTTAGGTTGTGCACATTAAGGGTGATAATCCAGATGTTGTTGTTCCTGGCCTTATGGCTGCTGGAGAAGCAGCCTGTGCATCTGTTCATGGTGCGAATCGGCTTGGGGCGAACTCACTTCTTGACATAGTTGTTTTTGGCAGAGCTTGCGCGAACAGGGTGGCTGAAATTTCTAAACCAGGCATGTTTCTTTCTTCTACATGGTAATTCATTCTCTTCTTCTTGACGCCCGCTAAAATGCCTATTGAACTATTGTACAGGTGACAAGCAGAAACCACTTGAAAAAGATGCTGGAGAAAAGACCATAGCTTGGTTGGACAAGCTAAGAAATGCAAATGGATCATTACCAACTTCCAAGATCCGTCTCAACATGCAACGTGTTATGCAAAACAATGCTGCTGTGTTCCGTACCCAAGAAACTCTTGAAGAAGGTATGCTTATGTTACTTAGAGTTCTTCTGCCCCTTGCTGTGCTACAGAAATATCTGTAAAGTGTTATCACATCCCACCATAGACAAGTGGCAGATATTTAGAGAAGGAAAAAATCATGACAGATGCTGTGGAGATAAAATTACTAGGCGTTACTATTTGTTAGGATTGTTTGTTTGTTTGTGTATCTAACTGACCTTATGGTTTATTAGGTTGTCAGCTGATTAGCAAAGCATGGGAGAGTTTCCATGATGTGAAGCTCAGCGATCGGAGTCTCATATGGTATGTATTTCCTAATAAGGTGCTAACAATATGTTTGGCTGGTACTCATGCATCTATTAACTTTGTTCATCATCCGTAATTTATTTCTACAGGAATTCAGACTTGATAGAGACCATAGAGCTGGAAAATCTGTTGATAAATGCATGCATAACAATGCATTCAGCAGAGGCTCGGAAGGAAAGCAGAGGAGCTCATGCTCGTGAAGATTTCACGGTTTGTTGCTTATTTGTTTCCTCTCCTTTTCCTTGTACCACATGTGTTTCTGTTATAACAGCTATCATTTCTGTCTTTGCTTACAGACAAGAGATGATGAGCACTGGATGAAGCACTCACTGGGGTAATTGTCATCTTGCTTCCACAATTTTTGTCAAATGCTCTCTTCTCTGTTTTCGGTTGCTGCATTCTGGCATGCTGTCAGTTTGTTGCTTGTCATAGAAACCAATATTTAAACTTTAGGCCAATCATGAGTTCTGAGGAGTTGAATGTAAAAAACCCACGTGAAAAGCAGAGGCAACCTGTGGCATGCATCATTTGAGCTTAACACAGTACAACAATCATGGTGATGTTTGATTGAGGATCCAGAGGGTATTCTGTTGTGTAGTGCTATCCTGATTTACTGATGTTCTTTCCTGCGCAGATACTGGGAAAACGAGAAGGTTCGATTGGCATACAGGCCGGTGCACATGAACACACTGGACGATGAAGTCGAGTCGTTCCCACCAAAGGCTCGTGTTTATTAATTGGAGTCCCGTCCACCTTAGAAAATTCCTTGTAAGGTGTTAATAAAGCAGGAGCTGGGCATTCCTGGCTGAGAGAGTGACTTGGATTTTAGCCTTATCTTTGTTTTCTCTGCACTTTGTGTAATGCGCTAGAAATAAAAGGAAAGAAACATATACGCTAATGTCTAACAGATGTTTGTGTAAATGAAAATTTTGGATGAGTGGGTAATGCTCTGCCTGAATTTTTGACCTCTCGCGTGTCTGGTGGATTGATGATGCAATATTTTTTGTCATACAACATAAGCTTTGGTTGGTTGGCCTGTTTTTGGCAATTACTCCCTTGAGTCAATTTTAGACAGAGACTATGTGCTGTGTCTGGTTTGAAGAGTCGGCTGATTTCATATGAAATGTCCCATTTTGGTGGGATTACCGTGATCTTCATGAATTCATGTACTTGCGAGGGATGAGGTGGTGGTCCGCAACCCATCTTGTTCCTCAAACGAGACAAGTAAAATGGTCCACGATCATCTGGCTATTCAAACTGAACATACAGTGGAGGAACCAAGAACCAGCACTCCAATTTAGTATTGCTTCCATTCTATGGGACCAAATCTTGAAACCTACAGTACAATGAAGATTTACAATCTTTGCCTATTTCGTATCATTCTTCTTAGAGTCTGAAATCCAACTGTTCGAGACACCAAAATTCCATGACATAATTTGAGCATGGAGAACTGGTAGCAGAAGAAAAAAAATGGAAAGTCTGTCTCGCATCATGCAAACTAAGCAAGAAGTTGAACTAACCATGGAACGAGCGTGCAAGACCGATCACCACATCTGTCTGCTCACCCAACAATCTACTCGAGACGGTTCGGGAGGTCAACAACCAACGTCAGATTGCCAGCGCGATCGCCATTCCTCTGGGGCTATATAAATCGCCATCCTTCCCCTCACGCTTCTCCATCGCGAACCAATCGTCAGGGCGCTCAAGTGTGTACTCAACTAGCTCTCGACTCAGAGCGTCCGGGCCAGCCTGATAGCGCTAGCGGAGCTCGCCAATGGCGTCCACCTCTCGTCTCCCCGCGATGGCCCTGGTCGTGGCCGTCATGCTCATGCTAGGCAGCGGCACTTGCCATGCGGCTCGCCGGCTGGCCGACAGCACGACCGAGGCCGCCGCGCCGGCTGCCGTCCCTAGCATACCGGCCGTGCCGAAACCAGCCGTGCCGGCGGTGACCGTGCCACCGATGCCCGCAGTGACTCTACCACCGATGCCTGCGGTGCCGACCGTGCCGGCGGTGACCGTGCCAACTGTTCCCGGCGCCGCGTTGCCTCCCATGCCCGCGGCGGTCGTGCCGGCCGTGCCCAAGGTGACCCTGCCACCGATGCCGGCGGTCCCTGGCATCCCCAAGGTCACGCTGCCGCCGATGCCTTCCATCCCCAACGTGCCGACGATGCCCGCCATCCCCGGCGTGCCCATGCCCTTCCCGGCGCCTCCTCCCAAGGCCTAAGCAAGCCATGCCGAGCGTGCATGCACGGCACGCCTGTGTTTCTGTTCTTGTTCTGATGTACCTGCAGACTTTTGTGTTCTTTCGTGCGTTGTTGCGTTTTACGTATCCGATTTGTTTTGCCAGTTGTATACGTGTAAGAGCTTTCTAGCTTTTCATTTGATTGCTACGTATTTATGTATCAAACTTGTTTGATTTAAGAGGTTATTTCTCTCTTTCTTTAAAAAAAGTCAGATCTTTCATCTGCACTGTATTTGTGGCGTCTCAAATATGGTAAATTCATCATTGAATTCTCAGTAACATTTTTTCTGCACCCAAGGTTAGGACACATGACTTTCAGCTATATAAAAAAGAACAAACTGCAAGCAAATATTCTCCATATGACTTTAGGAGAACAAAAACGCCCTCTCTAACATGATAGCATTCTATATTACAACACGAACCTCAGAAATAAGCAAGCTGGTTATTGGAGTCTACATTGGGTTCAAAATACTAAATGTGGTAAAAATGAGCTCCGTAATGGTTATTGGAATCTATAGACTAGAATAGGTTCAAAGTACTAAAAGTGGTAAAACATGAGCTCCATATTGCTACAATTAACAACCACGCAAGCTTCATTTAGGCCACAAACACAGATAAGCTGCACTCCTTGAGGTCCATCAAAAGTCCAAAAGCATTTGACAGCAACAGCAACCTTCACAACCTGCATAATTCAATGAAGGTTCAACCAGGAAAGCAATAGCGACATCGAGAAGATTAAACTGAAAAAGCGATCAGCAGTATTTACCTTAGCCGGTTTCCCCCTCATCTTTTAGCATAAAGCCACTCCACAGTAGTGAAGTCACCTCCTTTGTACTGGCTGAAGTGACAACAGTCACATTGAACCCTCGCATATGCTCAAAGATCTCAAAATGATCTTCCAGTTCTGGGGAGAATTCACAAAACTCTGTTTCCATGAAGAATTTTATCGTGTTTTCCTTCACTTCGACCTTAGAATCTAACATAGACATTACTGTCAACATCCTGATCAAAAAATTGTACATTGCATGCCCTCGGAGAACGCTTTGTCGTGCAAAGCCACTGGCAGGGTCTTTCTCGCCACCATAGAATGGATTGGACCGAGCAGACTTTCCAGCTGGACCTTCTTGTGCCTGTACGAATCTCTGACCACACAAAATCTCCATAGCCAATTTTCCAATTTGGGGCTTGAAATCAGATGCTGTTTTTGGTACTAGTCTGATTTCGAACAATCCAGGGATTCCCATAATATTTCTGTGATTAAGTTTGAGCAGCAGATCCTGACGCAACACATCTTCGTAATGAAAATGGAGTGGAAGCATCATGGCTTCTCCCCCTTTTTTCCCGATAGATCGAGTACGCTTTGCCTTGGGCGCATCTAGTTCCAAACCCCTCTCTAAGTCCCTCACTGCTTTGTCCACCTCTTCTATGCTCCTACAAGGACCAGATAGTTCTGCATAATGACGAATGCCCTGCATGTAAACTTTTGTCATTATTACCTCATCAAAAGGTGCAACTACACACAGGGAAATTTAAGATTTTTCTCACAGCTGACTCTTTGGATGAAGAACAAATCCTATATGGTTAGAATAAGAAGAGGGCTGGACCATTTTACTGCACACAGCGAGCCATATGATGTCCAGCAGCATGCAGTGGTGGGAGTTTTACCACCGATCAAGTAGTGATCTGCGCAATGTAAAATTCCTAAGTGGCATACTTTTGAGGTCATGTGGTGTTCTTCACTTAACCGGCCACGCATGTAACTCAGTTTGCCTCAAACTGTTTTATAGGAAACATGGCGGATACCGTAATACTGCAAGGTAAAGCATCAATCTCAAGCTACTAGTATGGCTATAGGTTAACAATTCCTTGTATTTTTTTTTCTTGCACTAAAAAACTGTCTAATGGCACATTCAGTGCACTGGGAGTTGGAAGAGAATTTTATGCAGTTGAGCTTGTGGAACCAAACGGACAGCAGATATACAGTCTTGTTAAGCGATCATGTTTCTCTGATGCATTCAATCTTAAAATTTGCGGTTAACTGAAGCGACCCCAAAATCCAGTCCAATCCCTGAGCCATAGAAGCAGTAAAGATACAAACTACAGCAGTGGCCTTATACATACGAAAAGAAAACTGTAAAGCTCAGGCTAGCA
Source organism: Neostapfia colusana (assembly GCA_030760725.1). Lineage (NCBI taxonomy): Eukaryota > Viridiplantae > Streptophyta > Magnoliopsida > Poales > Poaceae > Neostapfia > Neostapfia colusana. The sequence continues at coordinate 494,726 of JASWHV010000008.1, read as the reverse complement.
GCTAGCCCAGTCGTCGTGGTGACAACGAATCTAAACTGAAACCATACCAGAAATGGTTCTGGTCGGGACACGTAAGGACTGATTAGCGTCTGGACAGGAAGATGAGATAAGGAATGTAATGGAGCAGAACGGGCGGACGGACGGACCTGACCGGCGGCGGGAATGCTTCCGAGGAAAGAGATAGAGCCGGTCGGGTGATCCAGCAGCGGCGCCCGGAAGATCTGTCCCGCGGGAGCACCTTGGATGCGCGCCGATCGGCCGACAGCCGAGGCCACACCGCGCAGAAGGAACCGGGACGCCATTGCTGCCGCTGCCGCTGCCGCTGCCGCCGCCACGCCTTCTTCCGTCCGGCGACGCAGCTCAGACACACAGGCCTCTAGGTTTAGGTTTCAACTGGGCCACGAACGGGAGGGAGATGAAGAATCATCTGGGCCGGACTAGGACGCTATCTGTGTGCAGGCTCTACTAGCCCAGTTACACTTTTAAGTAGTAATGGTTTTTTTCACCTAAAAATAGTGTTTATATTTTGTTTTTTTTTAATTTACGATGCTAGGTGAAGAGATTAAGTGAAAAAATACAATAACGCTAAAGTAAATATGGTGTGAATTAACTGAATTGTTTTTACAATTGCATCAAATATTTGTGTAGTCTTCCCTTTTTTCTTAAAAACAAGTTTACATCATATCACTCCCAAAACATAGAAAAAGTTGTTTAAAAATTGCTCTTTTAAACACAATTTGTCGGAACACCGGATCATATATCAGACGACAATAGATTTACACACACACAAGACATGCGACTCGATAGGAGAAAAGAATCACCAACGCCGGCAAAGAATCGCGCGCAACTAAATAAAAAAAAAAGAATCAATGGTGTCCTCCTACACGACGCCGTCGTCATCTTCCCGCCCAGCCGGCGGCTCCGGCACGATCTCCGGCGTGGCCGGGGCTCTCCTGTACGAGAACGACGCCCCTCCTCCGCTCCCGAACGACCTGGCCGAGTGCCTCCGGTCCAGCGCCCGCCCCGACGCCGCCACGTCCAGGCTCTGCACCCGGCCGTTCCCCTGCTGGAACACGGACTGCCACGAGCTGCGCGACGAGCAGCTCCGCAGCTGCCGCGCCGAGTTGGACCGTGACGTCGGCGCGCGCACCACGCGCAGCGGGTTCTCCAGGGCGCGCAGCACGTAGCGCGCCGACGGGCGGCGCGAGGGCTTGGAGCTCAGGCATGTCTTGGCGATGATGGCCACCGCCCACACTTCCTCCAGGTGGTCATCGTCGACCAGGAGCAGCGGGTCGACGATGTTCGTGATGGCCGACTTGTCACCGGCGTTGATGTGGCTCAGCGTGTTCGTCAGCAACTCCGACTCCTCTGAGGCCGCGGCAGCTGGCCCGCTGATGCTGAAGTTGCCTGTTACCAGCTCGAGCAGCACCTTGCCGAAGCAGTGGACGTCGTATGAGCAAGTGGCTGGCGGGCCTGCCATGTAAGTCAGAGGGAATGGATGTTAGAACATGGAATTTTTATTTTATTAATCTACGGGACAAAAAGGTAATTACTGTTCCTCTATTATAAACAAGCATTAGAATTTTGGATAAATAGCAGTGTGAAAGATTTAGGCACCTGATGTGTGCTTCTCGAGCGACCTGCCACAAGAAAGCGCCATAAACCGATGTCAGTTAACAACTTCAATCTAGCGGTCCATAGAAACTTTCAAGAGGAAATAAATAATCAGATTGAGAAGATCAAGGTTGTTGTTTGCTCAACTACTAACAGGAAGATCAGATTCAGAAGGCAGTGAGATATTGCAGTGAACTACCAAGTGCCAACCACCATGCTAAATTGATATGCAATTCAATATCATGAAATTGTTTACAGATGTGCTCTTTGTTTGTGTGACATCTGGCAAAAGGTTACATCCTTGGGAGGTCTCCAGGATTCATACTGTCTTATCATTCAACTAGTATTGGTGATAGGCCAACTGTTCCTTTTTTCGATAACGAGGCCAACTGTTCCTAGTTGCCAAGAAAATCTCTGTCGCGGTACATTCAAATGAACTCATAAAGGCAAATACACAAATAAAGTATTTTATTCTTTATACAGAATCATCCACGATCGAACATTACTTGTCAGACTAGAAGTGTATTTAATCTATCGACAGATTAACACTGTTTAAGCCATATCAAGGTGTAGAATCATCGAATTGCTTAATGAGTATGCTTAGTCAAAAGGATAAGGATGACCAAGTAGTAATCTTACTTTGATGATCTCAATATCCGAGAGAAGACATTCTGGCTTCCCCCACTTTGCTGAGCACATATCTCACTCATACTCCCAAGTCGGACTTCGAATTTGTCATCAAGAAGGACACTGCTTGCTTGGATATCTCTACAATAACATTAAAAAATACCAGAATATGTTGAATAGAATGTCAACATTAACCTCAAAGAGAATTAAGGCATTGAACAGTATGCATCAACTTAGAAAACTAGCAGTCTTAAGCCCACCTACTGAAAAAAATACCCAGTCAAAGTGATGCGAGGTAGAAACAATTAATCAAATGAAACATGCAGGAGGTGCAAAAGATGACTGCTTCCAGTTATGTCAAAAGTACATCACATAAAGTTTCCTGGAATGATTGATGATATGCACAGACAATAAAAGGTAAAGTGTCAAATGTGAATGCAATGTTGCGATAGAGACTGTATGTAATGGTGCACTTGTTCCAGACCGAAAGTGCCATAATTCCAAAAGACGCATATACAAGCAACACATCTCCATCTTCACCCAGAAAAAAGTGACGTCTCTAGCCAATGGGAGGATTAATTACATTCAGTCTCCAAAGCCTGAGATTTTTTTCTCAACGCTTGCAAGTGATTCACAATATCAGAAAAAAAATTGGTGTTTAGGATTTCTTTTCTTCGGCAACACTGCACCAATGATATGAAATGCAATTTCTGCATCATAAAAATCCGGGAGGGGTCCCCAGCAATTACAAAACTAAAGATTGCAAATTATTTCATAAGGTTATGTACTACTTCATTATTCCAACCGCAGTTGTTGCCTTCAACATAACTTTCACCTTATTTTTCCTAGAAGCTGCTATTAATGAAGATATGTTGGCTTTCTATAGTATTCAAAACTATGATCTTATCGTTGATGTCAAATAAAAGGTAGGACATCCAGGACCAAATATTTGAATACGTTGTACCAACAGCATAACATGCAGAGTAACAAAGGGAACAAGTAGATGTCTGGACCATGTAGAACTGCATACCTGTGAACTAATGGCGGGCTACACTCATCATGAAGGAAGCACATGGCTTCAGCCATACCAGTAGCAATCTTCAGTCTAGTTATCCAATCCAACGAGGGCAAGCTATCTGCAGTGTCCACAGGTTTCTTGTGCAGCGCATGGATCAAGTCCCCCTTTGGCATGTACTTGTAGGCCAGAAATTCCTCATCATCCTTAGCGAAATGCCCAAGCAACGGAACAATCCTCTCGTGTGTGTACCTCTTATAGAAGTCCAGCTCACTTGCATGCTTGTTGACACTCTTTGCACCAACCTTCTTAACAATAACGTGGGAGCTATTCTCCAAGATACCATGGTAAATATCCCCTGAGTGGCCATGCTTGAGGAGGTTATCGTCGCCAAAGCCCCCAGTGGCATGGACAAGCTGCTCAAAGGTGAATTCACCTGAAGTTGAAGACACGTCCTTGGGTTCAGCATTGGCTCTCGGTGACACTGCTGGTGGTGATGACCCCACCGGATTTACGCTGCTACCTGTCCTACGCCCAGAGCGTGTGCCTTCCTCATTTGGTTCCACACCCCTTCCTGCTCCTCTTCCTCTCCTTCTCCTTCCAATCAAACAGAACGCCAATGCAACCAAAAACACAACCATCAATGCCCCGGCAGCGACAAGGACTCCAATGAGAACATTTTTGGAGATCCTCTGCTTCTTCTCCTTTTCCAGTAACGGTTGTAGTGAAGGTGACGGCTGTGGCAAAGGCGATGGTGCCGGAGCATCAACAAGCCGCACACCTTGCTTCCTATAAAAATCCTCACAGTCCACACGGCTGCGCTGACCCGGCACACCAGAGAAGCAGTTCATCGTGGCAAGCACTGTTCCATCAGACCCGTTCCATGCTCCATCCAAATAGTTGCCCGACACGTCCACCGCCTGAAACCTTCTCCTGAGCACCCGAATGGCATCACCGGCCATGCCGTACAGAGAATTCCCGGAAACATTAAACAACGAGGCGGCCCCGTCACCAGCGACGACGGAGACGTTCGGCAGCTCGCCGGTGAAGCTGTTGCGGGAGAGGTCAAGAAAGCGGATGCCTTTGACGGAGAGCAGCGACGCCGGGACGGGGCCGGAGAGGTTGTTCCCGGCGAGGAGCAAGGCCGTGAGGTTCCCCGACGCGCCGAGATCGGCGGGCAGCGTGCCATTGACCGCGGCGGAGCTGAGGTCGAGCACGGCGAGCGTCGGCGGGAGGCCGCGGGCGAACCACGCGGGGATCTCCCCCGGAAGCGCGAACCCGGACGCGTTGAAGCGCTCGAGCGCGGTGAGGCCCCGCAGCCCGTCGAGCGCGAGCCGCGGCGCGCGCGCGGCGAGGCGGCCGCGGCGGAGGCCCGCGACGGCGACGGCCACGACGCGGCCGGCGCGGCAGCCGACGCCCGCCCACGTCGAGCACGGGTCCGACCTGGCCGGCCAGTCCCGCGCCCGCAGCCCCAGCGAGGCGCGCAGGCTGTACAGCCCCGCCGCGTCCGTCCGCGACGCCAGCGGCCGCGGCTGCGCCTCGACCGCCGCGGCCGCTGCCAGGAGCAGCATCTGCAGCGCCAGGAGCATGGCCGCCGGGACGGAGAACGAGGCGCCTAGCGGGTCGCGGACGATGGCGACGGCGCGGCCATGTGGGCGGGGGCGACGCGCGCAAGGTGTTCGCGGAAACGCCTGGTGGGGGAGGTGAGGGGTTGACCAACGCACAAGGGCACGACGCGGCAGGAGGGCGGCGAGCGGAGGAGGGGACAGGGGAGGAACGAAACTGCTGGCGCCTCGGTCCGTGTGCGGGGGCAGGTAGACTAGAACCGCGACGTGGGGCCCGCGTCCAGCCGTCGTCCCGCTTTCACGTGGGCCCGGCTCACGGGCAGCGCCGCTGCCGCGCGTCAATGCGCCCGTGCTCCGACTGGTGGGCGGCGGCGGGGCCTACATGCCAGTGTCCCATCCACGCGGGTGGCGTGGCCCCGCCCCGGAGGCGGCCGCTCGGGTCGGGTCGGGTGGAATGCTGTGATGGGAGGATCCACGCCACATGGGGCCCACGTGTCTGTGAGTGGGAGGCGGCCGTTTGGTTGGTTGGTTGGTTGGTTTTCACGATGTGGGGTCGAGATCCAAGTGGCTCATTTCCAACACATGGCACCAAACTCCTAATCTTTTTCTGGTTATTAGTATTTTGCAAGCTAGCACTGGAAGCCACAAATATTCAATGAACCATCTTAATTCTAGTTCTTGTACAATAGCTTCAGAGCAGTTGACGATGATATCAGACTGTTTCCAATACATTAAAATTTATGGTTAGCTGTACGTTTTAGTAATAATTTAGTACTCCCTCTGTTCTCTCTCTAAATGATGTTTAGGGAAACTAATTTAGTTTAAATTGAACTAAAATTTTTGTCCTAAACGTTATTTATTTCAGAACGAAGGGAGTAGTAGTAGTACTCCCTCTGTTTTGCATTAAATGCTACTACTTCATGCCTAACTTAATGTTATCAAATAAAATTATATGTAAAAAAGATATGCAGTAAAGTGTCTGGAAGAAGATACAAATAAGTCCACACAACTTCAACCAAAAACGAAAGCGTAACCATACGGACAACTACACAAGCCAAAGTATGGTGGTAGATCGATCCCATCACCCGTCTGTCTGTCTGTCTGTCTGCGACGACGTATTCGATCCAAATACACTCTGATTCGTCTACGCTGATATAGGCATTACATGATGCATGACTGTTGGTTAAATTAGTTTAGCTGCTGACCACGTACGGCTCTGTATGCATATTTTTTTCTTGGTTTTCAGGCGAAAAGATTCCACCAGCAGCATGATGATGATGGGGCATCATCAGTTCCTGCTTTGCCGCGCGCGCCGTTGAGGCGTTGAATCTGGCTGCAGGCAATTCCAAATCCCTGTGTTTTTAATAAAAAATGATCAGATTGACATCTTGTTCGTGACCAGCTGACTATAGGTTATACTTGAAAATATATCAACCTTTCTTATTTTTTTAAAAGTCCAGTCGTATTCACGATGTGGTTGGGTTGGACAGTTCCGTCACGCACTCGCGCATCGGAAAAACCACCACACGCCGCCATATATATGCATAATCAGAGCCAACAACGGCTGCGATCGATCGATGTCGTTTGAGCTTGACATGCTGCATGGAAGTGCAGATGAGGCCGTGGAGGAATTGGAAACGGGAGCTGGCCTGTACACCACTGATAGTTATATGCCGGCCATCATGTGTCAAGGATCTTCAGGCAGCCATCCCTGACGCGTTCAACGACGACGCAGTGTTCCGTCTAGTACTCTCTTTATGATGATAGGGTTGGAAGAGACGTCGCATCCTCGATGAGAAGGGTCTCTGACGTTTCTGATGATAGGTACTTACGTGATGGTCAGAGCGAGAGCTAGGTAGCGTAGATTAGGTAGAGAAGACGCTGTGTGCGCTCAAGCTACTTATAAACTAATTAGCCTCAAATAAAAGGTTTCAGACAAGACGCAGGTAGGCCTGCCTAATCAAGCAGGCCTGGTAACCTGCTTAATTTGGGGTACAGGTAGTGATTTGATGGGCCGGGATACAGAAATCGAGTCGATAATTAAGCCCTATAGCTAGCTAGCTAGATTGCAGCTTTTGGAGCCAAGCAGTGCATGCATGCGATCAGCCTCTCGTTCTTGGGTAGGTTAGGTAACCCATCAGTCAGTGCAGGGAGACGAGACCAGGACGAAGTTCGAGTCAACGTGCTAGCTGCTGGACCTGGACGGCCGGCGCATGCAGCTGTCACTTCACTGAATGATATACAGTATAGTCCTAGCTAGCTAGCTAGCTAGCTAGCTAGCTAGCAGCAGCTTCACCTTCACCTCACCTGTCGTTGGAGCTGAAGGCCGGTGGCAAGCGACGTACGTAGCATGGAGCAGTTGATTTCAGTGGAAACCCTGCTTACCACTAGCTTTCCAGTGGCGTGCTTTACGTCTTGTAGCTTTACTTGTATTTTTGGTTGGTGAAAACCTCGCCTTACTGTTCGTTCTGAATCGATATTTATCAGCGTTTTCTGAAGAAGAAGAAGAACTTGACGCGGATGGTTTTGCAAGTGTTCAACGGGCCAAATCAGCCCATGAATCTGATGACATGAGGCCTTGTAGCAAACCCGGGCCCAAAAGAGAGCGACCCCATCAGATGCAGCTGTAGGAGCCAGCAGCAGCAGCAGCCTCACTCAGATCCTCTTGCGAGTGCCTCTAGTACACCCCACCGCCGCCACGTTCTACGACGACGACGACGAGATGCATGCGTGTGGCTGTGGACGAGACGGGCGTGGCTCGAGATCGAGGGCCCCTTGCCTTTTCAATTCGATGCGGGACGACGGCCGAAGCGCCGTACGTGAACGACGCCCTAGTGTAATCGGACGCAGGACCTCGGTATACTTACGGTGAACAGTAACGATTTGTTTACGGTTATCTAGACTCTTACTCTTAGATGGACACAGCTACTAGGTTCCAAGCTGCTTCTTCTTCTTCTTCTTCTTTTGTCTTTGCATGCTCTGTCTCAGAGCAAAGCACCCAAATGAGTATGGTCCGCCTGACACATGCTCTGCTTTTGAAGAAAGAGAGGATACTTACGAGTTCTGACACAGTTTGGACTCCCTTTTTCTTCTCGTAAATATTTGACTTGTGACGAGTGTGTAATTAGTAAAGCCATGGGAAAGTGAGCACTGCACGTAGCTGAAATGGAATCTGAATTCAGAACTTGCAGTGATCTAGTGTAGTGACTGATGAACTCCTTCCCCTCAAGTTAAAGCCTGGAGGTGAGCGGCCTCGTCCCGGAGAAAACTAACTAAATCTCGGCAGAAAAGACAAGTTTTTTTTTTCAAATACTAGAGAGAGAAAAATCAGGAAATCCAAGAAAGAATCACATGCCTTTTTATACGCACTAGCCACTAGGGAGTGAGACAGTGAGTGTTCATCCAAGAATGGCCACCAGTCCTCCAGTGTAAAAATAGCTCTCGTCCTCCACGGACACAAGCTCTTAATTTCTTGTCTCCACTCTCTCTCCCCGACGGACGGGGACACTGCCAAGAAGGACGCAATGCCAATGCGCCTCCACCGCTTCGTGGTCCTCCTCGTCGCCGTCGCTGTAGTGGCGGGTGCGGCGACGGGCGGCGCGGACACGGACACGGACGCGGACGCGCTGCTGGCGGCGAAGGCGGCGCTGGGCGACCCGGCCGGCGCGCTCTCGTCGTGGAACACCAGCGCGGGGGCGGGCCCCTGCGCCTGGGCCGGCGTGACGTGCAACGCGCGCGCCGCCGCCGTCGTCGGCGTCGACCTCTCCGGCCGCAACCTCTCCGGCGGCGTGCCCGCCGCCGCGCTGTCCCGGCTCGCCCGCCTCGCGCGCCTCGACCTCGCCGCCAACGCGCTCACGGGCCCCGTCCCGGCGTCGCTCGCCCGGCTCCAGCTCCTCACCCACCTCAACCTCTCCAACAACGTGCTCAGCGGCACCTTCCCGCCGCCGCTCGCGCGGCTGCGCGCGCTCCGGGTGCTCGACCTGTACAACAACAACCTCACCGGCGCGCTGCCGCTCGACGTCGTCGCGGGGATGCCGAAGCTGCGGCACCTCCACCTCGGCGGCAACTTCTTCTCCGGGGAGATTCCGCCCGAGTACGGCCGGTGGCGGAGGCTGCAGTACCTCGCCGTCTCCGGCAACGAGCTGTCCGGGAAGATTCCGCCGGAGCTGGGCAACCTGACCACCCTCAAGGAGCTCTACATTGGCTACTACAACAGCTACTCCGGGGGGATACCGCCCGAGTTCGGGAACATGACGGAGCTCGTCCGGCTGGACGCGGCGAACTGCGGGCTCTCCGGCGAGATTCCGCCGGAGCTCGGGAATCTCGCGAACCTGGACACGCTCTTCTTGCAGGTGAACGGTCTCGCCGGCAGCATCCCCTCGGAGCTCGGGCGGCTCGCGAGCCTCAGCTCGCTGGACCTTTCGAACAACGCGCTCTCCGGCGAGATTCCGGGGACCTTCGCCGCCCTCAAGAACCTGACTTTGCTTAACCTCTTCCGCAACAAGCTCACGGGCAGCATCCCCGAGCTCGTCGGCGACCTGTCCAGCCTCGAGGTGCTGCAGCTGTGGGAGAACAACTTCACCGGCGGCATCCCGCGCCGCCTCGGCCGCAATGGCCGACTCCAGCTGGTCGACCTCTCGTCGAACAGGATCACCGGCACCCTCCCGCCGGAGCTGTGCGCCGGAGGCAAGTTCCAAACGCTCATCGCGCTCGGCAACTTCCTCTTCGGCTCGATCCCGGAGTCACTCGGGAAATGCGAATCGCTCACACGCATCCGCCTCGGCGAGAACTACCTGAATGGCTCCATCCCGGAGGGTCTCTTCGAACTGCCGAATCTCACGCAGGTGGAGCTGCAGGGTAATCTCCTCTCCGGCGGCTTCCCGGCCGTGCGGGGCACCAGCGCGCCAAATCTTGGGGCCATCAGTCTCTCCAACAACCAGCTCACCGGCGTTCTGCCGGCGTCCATTGGTAACTTCTCAGGATTGCAAAAACTGCTTCTTGATCACAATGCGTTCACCGGCGCCTTACCGCCTGAGGTTGGGCGGCTGCAGCAGCTATCCAAGGCTGACCTGAGCGGCAATGCACTTGACGGTGGCGTGCCACCGGAGATTGGGAGATGCCGGCTGCTCACCTACCTAGACCTCAGCCAGAACAAGCTGTCTGGGGAGATACCGCCGGCCATCTCTGGCATGCGGATACTCAACTATCTGAACCTGTCCAGGAACCACCTTGATGGGGAGATACCGGCAACCATTGCTGCAATGCAGAGCCTCACTGCCGTGGACTTCTCATACAACAATCTGTCTGGGCTCGTACCGGCGACTGGGCAGTTCAGCTACTTCAATGCCACGTCCTTTGTCGGCAACCCGGCTTTGTGCGGACCGTACCTCGGACCATGCCACGTGGGTGATGCCAGAACAGAGCACGGTGAACACTCCCATGGTGGTCTGTCCAATACCTTCAAGCTGCTAATCGTTCTCGGCTTGCTTCTCTGCTCCATTGTGTTTGCTGCCATGGCAATTCTGAAGGCACGGTCACTGAAGAAGGCCAGTGAGGCGCGTGCGTGGAGAATGACTGCGTTCCAGCGTCTCGAGTTCACCTCTGACGACATACTTGATAGTCTGAAGGAGGAGAACATCATCGGCAAAGGTGGAGCAGGGATTGTGTACAAGGGTACAATGCCAGATGGTGAGCATGTTGCAGTGAAGCGGCTTTCTGCCATAAGCCGTGGATCGTCGCATGATCATGGGTTCTCTGCAGAGATACAGACGCTCGGCAGGATTCGACACCGCTACATTGTGCGACTACTTGGCTTCTGCTCAAACAATGAGACCAATCTCCTGGTGTATGAGTATATGCCCAATGGGAGCCTAGGGGAGCTACTCCATGGCAAGAAAGGTGGTCACCTACACTGGGACACTCGGTACAAGATTGCCATTGAGGCTGCCAAAGGGCTAAGCTACCTGCACCATGACTGCTCACCACCGATCCTACATCGCGATGTCAAATCAAACAACATTCTTCTTGACTCTGATTTTGAAGCTCATGTTGCCGATTTCGGGCTAGCTAAGTTTTTGCAGGACTCAGGCACATCGCAATGTATGTCTGCCATTGCCGGCTCTTATGGTTACATTGCTCCAGGTGAAAGATCTATCCTTGTTAATCATTCATCTTCAGTTCATTCTTCTTGTCTGCAGATGAACTGTGAACATCATTTACTTTTTATGCTTTATTGCTGCTCTTAGAGTTGTGAATGTGCTGGTTGTTGTTACTGGTGCCTTTTAGTTAAGCTGTAAATGTTTAGCTAAGAAAGCATAGCATATTCTTCTTATATTGTTCCGTCCTCCTAACTAATCCTGCACTGGTTTGTCATCTTCTGGACATGCAGAGTATGCTTATACCCTAAAGGTCGATGAAAAGAGTGATGTATACAGCTTTGGCGTTGTGTTGCTTGAGTTGATCACCGGAAAGAAACCAGTAGGGGAGTTCGGGGATGGCGTGGACGTTGTCCAATGGGTCAAGACAATGACGGACTCGAACAAGGAGCAGGTGTTCAAGATCATGGACCCTAGACTCTCGACTGTGCCAGTGCATGAGGTCATGCACGTCTTCTATGTCGCATTGCTCTGCGTTGAGGAGCAGAGCGTGCAGCGGCCTACAATGAGGGAGGTGGTGCAGATGCTCAGTGAGCTCCCCAAGCCAACTGAGAGGCAAGGAGACGAGCTTCTCAGTGATGGGGATGGTTCCCCATCTGAGCCCCCGGTGTCATGTGACTCTGTTGAAGCACCGACCAATGAAGCCAAAGAGGAGCAGCAGCAGCAGCAGCAAACTAGTTCGCAGCCGTCACCAGCTCCTGACCTCATCAGCATCTGAAAACTGTCACGCTAAATTGTTAATGTACCAATCTTTTCTTTTCTTTTTTTTTTTGTGTGTGAAATTTGGAATGTTTTAATGTTGCAAAGCTCAGGGCGTTGTATTCAAGTCTTTGCATTTAGGGAGATGAAAAATAGGTATCTGGTATTTAGCAATCAGCATTTCGGGTGTGGAATGTAGGTACCTGATTTCTGGTGTGGATGCATCTTAGGACTTTAGCCTATCCCAACGTGTTTGGGATAAAGGCTTTGTTGTTGTGTTTTGTTGATGTATCTTAGGACTTTGTGTTGTACGGTACGTATCAAGCTTCCTGGTCTCTGTGTTTCCTGTTAGAACACATGAATATCGCCGGGGTTTAGGAGCCTAGGAATCTCTCATTCACCAATGTGGAAATCAAAACTCTATGTGCTTTCTCCACCTGATTAAGGGATGAAGTTTGTTAAGGTGTCTTGTAAGTTGTACCTACCTGTGTTGTGATCTATCCAGATGAGCAATTCAGCAGGTGTCAAGACACCTGTTGAGACTAACCATTTGCTTCAACAATCTGATGTTCTTGCCCTTCTACAGAGCAATAAAAGCTAGCGCACTCGGGTGGTAATTGTTGCTCTGTCCCAGAGTAGTGCATCAAACCATCAAACTAATCAATTACTGATGTGTGTTACTGTCTACAGCAGATTTACTGAGTGCAGAGCTGCGGATGATGATGATGATGTTTCCATGCGTGGAAAACACGAACTGAAAAGGTCATTTGCATCAGCTGCCACTTGTACACTTTTCAGAGGAGCACGCCTGCATCAGTCCGTTCAACGTTCTCGAGTCTTTTGGAGCAGTCTCTGAACAGCAGCAAGGTGACATTTGACTGCCGATGTTTTCGCATTCGGCAACAGCGTCATCGTGAGACGGAAGTTGGTGACAGTGACCAATCCACTTGCGTGAGCAGTCAACGTCACGTCAGTTGGATGCTTTTCTGCTGTCCAGGCTCAGAAACGTCTTTCTTTTTTTATCAGAACATACGAGTAGCCGTCAGTGATCATTCGACATGATATGGCCTTAATTGTGTTCTGTAATCAAGGTTAGCGTCTCGATCCTCTTCTACTTCTAAGAGATGCACGCATAAAGGGAACATTAGTAGCATAGATTGATCACAAGTATAGCAGTTTGATTGTGATTCTTCTTACTCTTCCCATTTTGCAGTCTCAATGGTTGTAGGACGAAATAGTAGATCTGAATCAGTCTATTTAGAAGAACTGAAGAAAAGCTTTTTTTTTTCAGAAGCTTCATTCTGCAGCGCTTGCGATCTTGCATGCACACACATCGCACGTACAGCAAGAGAACTCGCACAAGCACCGTGCCTACACCGGTCGTCTTCAGCATGACATCCCCGCACGAGTAACTCCAGCCTAGAGTTTCATCTGGTTGATATCTGAATCGCCACTTTGGCTCCAGCAAAATACTTTACATTGCAGAGGATTTTCACACTTCCTGGGAGTGATCTTCCATCCCACCTGATTTATGGTCCAAAAAATCTTTGCTTTGGATTCTTCTTAAATCCAGTGTATATGGTGGTGCATGCATGACTGTATTCTGACATGCAGACATTAGTACCGCTCGGCCAGCATAACTACTAAATGCGAGTCGAAATGTTAGGAGACCGGGACTGAATTCGTAGAGCCTCGATGCCTGGTCAAGGTGTCACCACGCTGGAACACTGGACAAAGGACCACCCGGCCCGCAATCTTAACTCGGGTCGGGGCTCAGTGTCTCACGCGAGCCTGGTGCTGATGCATGGAAGCAAATGCAGGTTCAGGCGGCGTTTCAGCTACGGTATCAACGTTTTACAAATCGGAGACCCCAACCATATTCAGTATCAGGTAGCAGTTGCTCAGCACTGCCAGCTTCAGGTTTGGGAGATCACTGAAGAGGAGCTGCACTTGAGTCAAAACCCACGCGCGATTTGCAGACGCAGGAATGAAAGCATGTATCAGAGGCCCAGATATGTTTCACTGATGAGCCATCCGAGAGTCTTAATTGTTGTTTTCATACTAAACGTTGCCCGAAAATCTGAATGAAGGACCATGCTTTTTGTGCTACTGAAGGAGATAAAATAGAGGAGGGAGTACTGCATTCAGGATCAGTGTTATGACTCTCGTCCTACACGGCCACATGCAGAGGAAACGCTCATTGCACTTCCTTGAGCTGTCTGAACCAATACTTGAACGAATGGTCCGTCCAAGAAACCGTGCTTTGGATTCTGCTTGGTACTAATAACTGATACTGTGCCCTGACTTTCAGACACGGGCACTGAACAGTGATATATCTAAATGCAAGTCAATATGTTAGGATAGGAGCCTGCCCCCAAAATAGAAAATAAAAAATAAACTCATAGTAGGGTCAAGGAGCTAAATAAATGACCTGGAAGAAATAGGATCCAAACAGAAATCGACCGCCCCTGCAATCTTAAATTGGGTTCGGTACCTCATGCGAGTTGGGGTTCCTACATATCGGATCCTCTTTTCCAGACTGTGTTAATGCTACCATGATCAGGCAAGGCTTTAGAGTCACTCAGAACTGCAGGTCTGCAGCTTGGCCAGCTTCAGGTATGCGAGACAACCAAACGAGGAGCTGCCACAAAACCGTGCATGAGGCCCAGTACAGATTCTGTCATGGGCCTGTGACCGGCTAGCTGCCTTTGTGTTCATCAATGGTCATGGTAAATGGTGCACCGGAACCTGAAATGAAGAACAAGGCCTATTGTGGTGCTAGGAAAAAATACAAAAGAAAAATAAAAGGATATATATGACATCCCGTTGCACTTTCTCCCTCTCTCAAAGCCCACATAGACAAAGTCCCAGGCCTACCATGACAAGCCAGGTTTGTCGATTCATATACCGTTTTCAGAAGAATACTCTCGTGGTCATACACTCCAAATTAGTCAGCTTCACCAGGTGCCCACTTTCCCACTACTTTGGAAATCCTGCAACAAAGTGGCTCTTCTTTTTCATTGGGTCTGTCATCCACTAGCTTTTCCACACCATCATGCATCCCTCAAATCAAAGCCGAGAATCGCGGAGCTATACGGTTGTTGGGGAACTTCAGATGGACCAAAGTAAGTATACGCGCAATCTAATTCTACGACAGACATATTTTTTTCCATACTTCTTTCGGCTCATTTCCAGAGATTGGCATGATGATCGCAACCCCACTTGCCTTTTACCGATCGACCACGATTTAATTGGTCATCTCTTATCGTCAAAAAGGGGGATCATCAGCGTTGATCTTGGAGGGGGCAAAAAAACACACACATGCATGGCCAAGTCTGAATAGAACTGTCCTTGCACTAATCGTATTAACTTGCATCTCCTTGTGAGCAGGATGTTGCATCATCCATCCATGCATGCATGCATCTCGGATATGATGAACAGATGGAAACACGCCACATCCACAGAGAAGCTAGAAGAGATGGACGTCCGACGACGACTGCAGATAAATGGAATCACACATTAGCAAAGAACATACTATGTTTCTTTTTTTTTCTACGTACAGGTTCATTAGTCAGCTAGCTAGCGCTTTTATTAATAGGCGTCGGAGCTACTGGTTCTGGCTGTTTCCTACTGATCCTACTAGTATGGAGACTACGAGGAGCTGGAGAAGAATAGACACATGGACAAGCTAAGCTTCATTTGAACCGCGCGTCTTTTTTTTTTTCATTGTAGTGTGGTATGGAGACTCAATATAAGAGTCAATTCTGAAAGTACTGATGAGGTAATAACGATGCAGCCGCAGTGATCGACGCATGCATGTGGTTTTGTTCGTTGAAAGTCCCCTCGAACCACTCGTAGTGGAAACGCATGCGCAGTAGCAACAGAAGAACAATGCACCAGCTGATCCTTATATATTGCGCGCCCTCTATATGTTGGCTTCTGGTCGGCGCCAAGGGCCGGATGATTGATGATGAACGCTAGCAGCAGACTAGCAGCTGATGCATGATGCAAGCGCTACGTGGTCGTACGTGATGAGTCGTTTTCCAGTTTTCTGCTGGTGAGATTTCATGGATCAATAATACGATTTCAGTTTTTCTGGTCCATCACGCGCGCTCTCGATCTCCAGCTGAGCTAGGCACACTACACGCCACTAAACCATCGATCGTGCACAAGGCGCGCGCACTAGCTAGTGTAGTAGCTCAGTAGCTACTAGTATGTCAGAGATAAGGTTGGTTGCCTAGCTAGCTACTGTGAGTCTGCAGTATTAGCTAGCTAGTGAGCGGTGCAGATCGATCGGATCCTCGTTCTCTCCGTCGATACCGTGTGTACGTGCAGCATGTACGTACGTACGTACGTAGAATCTGTGTGCGTTCTTCGCCGATCGATCCCACGAATTCAAGAACCTTTGTCTTCGTCTGTCGGCGAGAGGTGCTCACAGTCACACAACTGATGACACACGCGCACGACCTAGCTTTTGCATGCATGCACGAACGCGTAACATGCATGGGCTCATGACTCCGATCCGATCCGTTGTGAAGGGGAAAAGAAAAAGAAAAAAAGGCTAGCTAGCGATCGATCGATCACAATAAACGCCAGCTAGCAGCAGCTGGTCAGGTCGAGGAGGACCGCACACTGCTTACCATGATCGTTTCTTCATCGATCGGTTCGGTGTACGCGAAGTCAACCCGGAGAGCTAGCGATCCCGGCGCATGCTGCATGAAGCATGCGTATATTACGTATGATCCAGAGCGTCACGACCCCCTGCAGCGATCGCTTACGCGTGTGATACAAGCTAGCTCCTAGCTAGTAGGTCGATGCCGAACGAAGCGCGGTGAAGACGATGCGTCCGTCGTTTTTTCGATGATGAAGCGTACGTACGTACGTAAGAGGCCAGGGGACACTACGGGCGCTACGACTACGACCTAGTAAGTAGCACTTAGCTGCACGGCCCATGCATGCATGCGTTCAGCGTTCGTAGGCGGCGACGGCAGCATACATGCATGCGGATCGGACGATGATATGATGGCGTGGATGCATGTGCACGGCGGCGGCGGCACGGCGCCCCAGCTGCTAGCTGCTTCGGTTTGCCGACCTAGCTAGCTAGCTAGTAAGCCACGTACGCGCGCCCAGCCGGCCTATGGCGGCGCATGATATGCACCGAGCAGTACAAGGTAAACGGCAGTACACGCGTATGTATGTCTCCTCCGTCGTCTAGCTCTCGATCGCCGTTCCACGCACAGATCGAGCCAGCCAGCTCCTCACGCTTTTCGTCTCAGGTGTCCCTGGCTAGCTATCTATCGCTTTTCCAGACGCTCACGCTCAATACCATTCGATCCGGCTGTGTGTGTTCTTGATCACTTTGACGAGGCAAGCATCAACACTGTTGATCAATCCACCTTACCATCAATTCACCGTTCGGTCGTCCAGCACGTTTTTCAGAGAACCAGAACCAGAACCCTACTAGCTAGCTAGTGGGGAGATTATAAGGGAGAAGAGAGAACGACCGTTGATGCATGCGCCCTTTTAATTTGCCTTTAGATCCAGCTGAATCTTCTTCACCGCGCGCTCCTTCTTCTCCAGTGCGTGCTCTTTCCAGCAAGCACCACCTGGTTCACAAATTTCTTCCACTGTCCATCTGAGGTTACCGGCCGGCCGGTGAGTCGTTGACTACTGGCGTGCCGGCGTCCTGCCTGCCTGCCTGCCTGCCTGCCCGGCCGGCTTTTGATTAATTGGAGCTGTCGATCGCTTTTTAATTAGTCCACCTTCTTAGCTTGTCCTCTCCTTTCAGAAAATCCGTGTTTGATTTGTTGTAATGTCGATGACCGCTAAACGACCGCTAAACAATGGTTGCGTGATCACCGGCCGGCCGGCTGCTGCGTCGTCGTCGTCGTCGTCGTCGACGGCGGCCGGCAGCCGCCGCCTCCTCAATAGCTAGGAGTTGACAATAATCACAAAAGTTGACCATGCATCTAGTGTAAAAATTCTGGCAATCAGTAGTACGGTACTGTTTGGTGAAGAAATCTGTCAACCCCAGTGGTACTGTACTGTTTGGTGAAGAAATCTGTCAACCCCGTTTAGAATCAGACCTAACCCACACCGTTTAATTCCTCTAAAATATATAAGAATATTGATACTACCACTCACTCGATCCTCTAAAGGCTGCTCTAGAATTCTCCACTGGCTCGATCAGCAACAACATTACGGGACGAATGGTCTCTTCGAATCGATCGAGACTTTCTACCGCCACCTGCACTACGGTACAGCAGCAGGTAGCGCTTCTTTCTGACTGAATTTCTTATTAATTTCCCGGCCCGTCGTCGTTGCCAGTAGTGGTTCCGCCGCCGGGGACAAGGTGAAGTGCCGAGCATATGCGCAATGCAACGCAATGCTCTGCATAATGGACGGTTCAGAAAATACGTTGAGAGAGAGAGAGAGAGAGAAGTGATCAGCGGTTCGTTAGATGCTCTCGTACGTACGTCGCGGCACACTCTCAGTGGAGCTCGCTCGCTCGATCGATCGATGCGTAGTGGCGAGCACCATGATTAGACGACCATGCATTATTTCGGAGACGCTGATGATAGGTTGTTAGGTGAGGAACAAGGGCAGGCCGGCCGGGACGGGACGGACGTTCTTCTTCCATGGCATGGCAGCCGTCCGCTCCTCTCGTGCGAGAATATCTGAATCTTATCGTCGTCCTGTCCTGATGGCCGTCCGACTGTCCGAGTGCCAATGCCTTTTTTTTTAATTTAGACTGCTGCTGCTACGTAGCTAGCTTAATTGGTGGTGGCAACTAGCTCATCACTTAAGCACTTGCTGCTAGCTAGCTAGCTAGCTGCAAATAGTACTTGTCATACCTTTTCTTCCCTTTAATTTGTTGTTGGAGACGAAGGCATATACATGGTATCTGTCATCTTAATTAACAACTGCAGAAGAACAGTGGTTTGCAGTATCGGAATATATGATCGATTGGACACCTTTACTTAGTCCGTCTCTTTGAGCCCCAGCCATCAATCTTGTCTGCGTGCACCTGTTGTTTATGCATCCAGTAGTGGGGGTGCCTTGGGCTGTTGTTGATTGGGCATGCATCTAGCCTGTTGAAGATTCATGTACACCCAGAAGTATATATATCTGGATTCATGAATATACTGATGTAGACGGTGTCCAAACGGATCCTAGTACGTAGCTTTTACGTGTTCAGACTTGGAATCTTGATCGAGGATGTATCCACACCTCACAACAGCTCACGATGTACACAGACGAGGCGTTTACACTAGCTAGTGCTACTACCAAACATGCATGCATGTAGTAGCATGTTGTTGAGATCACCATCACAGAGAAAATCTCTTGATAATTGTTGGGTGGGTGGATGGATGGATGGAGATTCTTGGTCCTGTGTGCAGGTCAGTGCAAGCTGGCCCTGTTCCAATAATCCCACTTGTGTGTGGTGTAGCCTGTATCTGTATAGGTGTTACTAGGATACAGCAAATGCTAAGTTAGAGACAGAGGGGAGAGGAAAAGGAAAAATTGGAAAGGAAGCTAGGCGACACACACGGAAGGTGGTCGCGTCCCCCGGCCCGCGCGCATCCGTATCCAATCCCCCCTCCTCCCCGGCCGGCCGGCCGGCCGCGATTACAAAAGGCCCCTCCGCCTCGTCCCCTCCGTCGCCACCATCTCATCCGTCTTCCTCTCTCCCTCTCTCTCGATCTGCTGGCTGTTGTGGCACGGAACAGAAGAGAAGAAAAGAGAAGAGAAGAGAAGAGAAGAGAAGAGAAGAGAAGAGAAGAGAAGAGAAGAGAAGAGAAGAGAAGAGAAGAGAAGAGAAGAGAAGAGAACGAAGAGAAGAGAAGAGACTGCGCGCGCGGTTGCAATGGTGATGGAGAGGCAGCAGCAGCAGCAGCAGACGGGGAAGGCGGCGGCCTTCGACGTCGCGGAGGCCGGCTTCGGTGACCGGCCGGACCTCGACGACGACGGGCGCGAGAGGCGCACAGGTACTACATACATACTGTCCCGGCCGCCGGCGCCCTGTTATATATGTTACATCATCATCATCATCATCATCCATGGTCGATCGCCGTGCGTGTTAATTTCCGGCCGTGCCTGAACAAATTACTAACAACGGACGTACGTGAACTGCAGGGACGCTGGCGACGGCGAGCGCGCACATCATCACGGCGGTGATCGGGTCCGGCGTGCTGTCGCTGGCGTGGGCGATCGCGCAGCTGGGGTGGGTGATCGGGCCCGTGGTGCTGGTGGCCTTCTCCGTCATCACCTGGTTCTGCTCCAGCCTGCTCGCCGACTGCTACCGGGCTCCCGACCCCGTGCACGGCAAGCGGAACTACAGCTACGGCCAGGCCGTCAAGGCTTACCTCGGTACAGTCTCCTCCTCATTCGATCAGCAGCCCGATCGATCGAATCCTCTAATTTGTACTAGTAGCTGCTAGCTAGCTAGCTAGCTAGCTAGGAGAGTGTACGTACAGCTCACAGTGCATCAGTGACGACGATCTGTTGCGTGGTGTTGTTGTTGTGGTGTTGGAGCACAGGGGTTTCCCAGTACAGGCTGTGCGCCGTGGCGCAGTACGTCAACCTGGTTGGCGTGACCATTGGATACACCATCACGACGGCCATCAGCATGGGGTACGCGTGCATTTCTTTCTTTCTTGTGGGTTTGTGCCCGTCGTTTTGGGTCGAAGAAGCCCTGTATGTGTAGCTTCATTTGGATCGATCAACTTGTTACGACGTTTTCTGACGATGATGTGTTGTGCAGTCATACTCATACACATACAGTAGTGAGTGCCTTCTCTTTCAAGGATGATACCAAAATTATTTGACAGTTCAAAAGTCGATCCCTTTATATATTTCCAACACAACAAGAAAAAAACAAAAAGGAACCTTTTTTATGCTATTATATATTGGTTTCTTCTGGCATGCATGCATGCATTCTTCATGTAGTAGTTCGTAGGATTATTGATTAGGATTATACAGTACACACAAACGTAACGTGATGCGCATGAACATGCTGCAGGGCGATCAGGCGGTCCAACTGCTTCCACCGCAACGGGCACGGCGCGGCGTGCGAGGCCAACAACACGGTGAACCTGATCATCTTCGCCGGCATCCAGATCCTGCTCTCGCAGCTGCCCAACTTCCACAAGCTCTGGTGGCTCTCCATCCTCGCCGCCGTCATGTCCGTCGCCTACTCCTCCATCGGCCTCGGCCTCTCCATCGCCAAGATAGCAGCAGCAGGTACGTTAGTTAGCTCTCTCTCTCTCTCTCTCTCTCTCTCTCTCTCTCTCTGACGATATTGATCCGTCGATCGTGGCGTGGCGTGCTACGTACGACGTTCGGTTCAGGCGGGGTGCATGCCAAGACGTCGCTGACGGGGGCCACGGTGGGCGTGGACGTGACCGCCGGCGAGAAGATTTGGAAGACGTTCCAGTCCCTCGGAGACATTGCGTTTGCCTACACCTACTCCAACGTCCTCATCGAGATTCAGGTAAAGCTCAGACTACACATACTACTGACGATGCTCCGATGTTTTTCTTTTCTAGATCGAGAAAAATGATGCACAAGTCAACACCTACTACTAGTAAGTTGCTACTAGGCCACATATATTGATGGTCACATTAATTTACACCTACTTGTAGAGTCTCCACGCTTGCTAATTCCAGTGCATGGTGTAGCAGAGTTCCTCTGACTCCTAGGCCATGCATGTCATGCATGGGTCAACTTGCAGACTTTATCTCGTTGAATTGAGACCACTGATTTACTTAACCTACTCTACACTGTCATTGCATTGAGGTTGTTGTTGTTGTTGAGCTGATGACGCGCGTGTCAAAACAAAAAACAAAACAAAAACAAAAACAAAAACAAAAACAAAAAAAACTATACGTACGTACTGCGTGCATGCAGGACACGCTGCGTTCGAGCCCGCCCGAGAACGTGGTGATGAAGAAGGCGTCCTTGATCGGCGTGTCGACGACGACCGCGTTCTACATGCTGTGCGGCGTGACGGGGTACGCGGCGTTCGGCAACAGGGCCCCCGGCAACTTCCTCACCGGCTTCGGCTTCTACGACCCCTTCTGGCTCATCGACGTGGGCAACGCCTGCATCGCCGTCCACCTCATCGGCGCGTACCAGGTGTTCTGCCAGCCCCTGTACCAGTTCGTCGAGGGCTGGGCGCGCGACGCGTGGCCGGCCGGCAGCCGCGCCGAGGCGGTGGTGCGCGTGCCGCTCCTCGCCGGCCGCCACGTCCCCGTGACCGTGAGCCCGTTCCGGCTGGCGTGGCGCACGGCGTACGTGGCGCTCACCGCGCTGGTGGCCATGGCCTTCCCCTTCTTCAACGACTTCCTGGGGCTCATCGGCGCCGTCTCCTTCTGGCCGCTCACCATCTACTTCCCCGTCCAGATGTACATGGCGCAGGCCAAGACGCGCCGCTTCTCCACCACGTGGACGTGGATGAACGTGCTCTGCCTCGCCTGCCTCGTCGTCTCCGTGCTCGCCGCCGCCGGCGCCGTCCAGGGGCTCGCCACCGACCTCAGGGGGTACAAGCCCTTCAAGGTCTCCTAATCTCTGTGTGTGTGTGTGTGTTGTTACTGTCGGTTAAATTAAACTAGCTCAAGTAAGTCGAGTAAGTAATATGGGCTGCCAACCAGCAGCCGCAGCGGCAGCTCAACTCTAGTTGAATGTAACGGAAATGCAGTCCAAGAATTCAGACAAGATCCATCTCTGGCTCAATGCTTGCTGGTCGATCAAAGTACTAATAGAACTGGAATAATGGACATTAATTGGTACTGAGTTTCCTTGTTTTTACCTGCATGTTTGTTTCTTCTTCTTCCTTTCATTCACCGGCCATGCATGGGGATAGAATAGCTGTTGGATGGTTCAGCAGCGCGAACAACACTACTACTGCAAGATTGCGCGCACATATCAATGGCCACAAAGCTCAAGGAGGTCAAAACACAAGGGAAATAAGTACATGGGCCACTTCGTACCGTTAAGTTCACCACTGCTAAAAAATTCAAGTCCAGTGAACTTGGTTTCTTCAGTTTCCCTCTCCCCACCGCGATTCCTGTCAGGATGTACGTACGTAGGCTAGTCCAGCAGGAAACCCTGCACCATATATGCTTTGACCGACGTTCAAACACCACTCATTTTACAAGCAGTAAATAAATATATTATATTAAATCCATAAGTGAACTTTTTTATAAAAAATTTAAGAAAGCGAGGATTTCTCGCAGAAACTAAGCAAGGGGGAGTTCCGGCCGTCATTCCATTGTAAGGATTTCTCGCGATGGATGGATGTGTTCCCTCAAGTTTTTGTGGGGGTGGGGTATGTTCCGGATTCCATCTTGTTTTATTATTTTTTTTCATTGCAAATCCGCAGTGTGTTCCGCATCAAAGAAATCTCCAGAAACTCTCATCTCTCTCTATATATATATACGGATATTTGTTTAATCCTTCTCCCAAAAAAAACCAGGAATATTTTATTCATCCTTCTTTCAAAAAAAATTAGAGATATTTGTTCATCCTCCTCATGTAAGATGTAAGCAACACATTCATTTAATAAAACTAGAAATATTTCTTTTGTACAATAACAGGAATTAGATACATGGCATATATTGCATGGACACGTACGCAACGCAAGGATCTGCAGCCTCATGAACACAAAGCTTCAAGAGTCCCGCCCAGCTTGTTACATCCACAGCACATGCATGACATCCACAACGACAATATAATAAACCCGGTAACTTAAATCCCTCTCCATCCAGCGGCTGGGCGGCCAGCCGGTATCACCAAAGATTTTGATTTGCTGCAGCGTCGTCGCCGGAGTTTTCTCCAAGAATAAAGGGGGAGTCCAGAAAGCTCATGGTGAGCCAGTCGTCACAGGCTTGCTGCTGCTGCTGCTGCAGGCCATCAGAAGGATAATGCATCACGGCGCCGGCGTCGTCGTTGCCATCAACAGCTTGGCCTCCGTAATCATCAGTGATGCCCAGTTGAAAACTCAGTTCGTCCAGTCTAGCAGCGAAGTACGGGTCACTGTAAGGCGATAGCGGAGGCAACTGGTAACCGTCAGATGGTTGGGCGCCATCAGCAGCGAAGTAGTAAGGGTTTGCGTTATTCTGGTCGGCCGGCGCCTGCAGAGGCGGCGCCATCGGGCTGAAAGCGAAGTCGTTAGCGTATGCAAAGCTTTGATCGAGGTCGACTTGTTGTTGTGGCAGTGGCGGTGGTTGTGCTTGTGGGAGAGAGTAGCCGTAATACTGAGCTTCGTCATAAAGTGGTGGTGGTGGTGGTGGTGGTGGCGGTGGCGGCGGTGGCATCATGTGTACCTGGTGGTGTAGCAGCTGCGGCGGCGGCGGCGGTGGTGCATAATGTTCTGATGGCAGAATGGCTGGTTCAAGAACAAGTGAGGACTGTGACCTTGGCGATGACTGCAGGAGAGGCGCCCATAACGACGACGACATAGGATGCTGCAACGAGGACGACGGCTGCTGCAAAGGAACGAACGGAAGATGTCTTGGTGGCACCTTGATCTGATGAGAAGAAGGCCGCGAGGCAGATGAAGAGGCTCGATCCTCCCCTTGCTTGCCACCAACCCCAAAAGGTTGGTTGCCTGCTCCCACCTGACCTGGAATGTCTCCGCCAACCAGTACGAGCCTCTGAAACAGCTCGCTGAGCTCGTCGGGACCAAGGTCCTCTACGTCGTCGGAGAGGAGCTTGGCCACCACACCTGGGGTCTCGAGGATCTCCTTGAGACGCGCCTTGGCCTCCCTCGCCCTCTTATCTGCCACCGTCTTGCTTTTCTCCAGCTCATATAGCTCATCTTCCAGGTGAGCTATCCTCGCCATCTCCTCTTCGTCGACGGGTACCCCGCTCGGTGCAGTCTGTGAAAGGAAAGACTCTATAATAGGGTTAGCTGACGGAGTGCCGAAAGCGGACTTCTTTCCGCTCTCGGCCTCGACTACAAAAGCAACTTTTGCACCGGTTAAGGTGGCCAGATCGGCGACACACTTGTAAAGGCCGGCACGCCGCTTAAAGTATGTGAGGTTACGGTCTTTATCATTCTCAATGAACCTGATACCAGATCTTCTAGGTCTCCTATTCATTCTCCAATGGAGAATCAGAAACTACCACTAGATCTGAGTATATGGGATGTTGTTTTTCTTTCCACACTCTAGTAGTGACAACTGATGTTTTTGTTCAGGACAAAGGGAGAAGAAGCCTCCCTTATATACAAGATCTCAAGCTCCACATCGAACACGAATATCATTGACTACAGTTGCATGTAGGTAAATGTCATCCTTTTTTTTGAAAAATAAATAAAATCGACACATGAATTCTTACCCCATGTCACTGACCTAAGGGTCCTGTGCTTCCACATGGACAAGATCAGGCCCATTTTCAGTAGCCGGTCGACAGGAAGAATGTAAAATCAAGTTCCATGTAAAAATGAATCTTTAGCAGGCTTACCTAAAAAAAAACTTTTCTCTATGTTACTATAGTATATATTTACTGCAGCACTTGCATTCATAGAACAGTTTCAGTCAAACGTTGACTGAAAGTCAAAGTATGCATTGCCAAAAAATGGTGAATATTGATTGGTAATCAAAAACAGCTATATCTTCGAATAGGTGATGATATAAAAATTTGGCAGCAATTAATAAAAATCTACGTGATCCAATAAGTTAAACCATTGTTGCAAAGATATGCCTAATTAAAAGGAGCCACCAGATGATAATGGAATCCCCATATTGCCATACAAGTGTATCGATCCTAATCAGGTAATTAATTATTGAGCGGTGTGATCCAACAAACTAACATCGAACAGATCCATTTCAACTGTGATAATCTTGGAGTTTTCAATTTGGTGTAGTCCTAATAGCTTGCTTGATTGCATTGAAGATCGTTTGAGCAAACATTAAAACGAAATCCTTTTGTGTGACTATGTGATGACCATTTAACAAAGATTCTCTGAGGACTTATTAGACATGCCATAAGCAGGGTAAAAAATGATGATAAACCTCAACTAGTCGAAGATCACTCTTGAATTATGTTGACTGTTTCGGTCAATATATAAAACCTCATCCCCGCAGGAAAAAAAATCCTTGGGTAGTATTAATTTATAAGTAAAAGTCCCGCAATGCTAAAACACCATCAAATATCAGCTTAAACATGTCACAATCGTGATATTTTTTAATTC
The DNA here is from genome assembly GCA_030760725.1 of Neostapfia colusana. Taxonomy (NCBI): domain Eukaryota; kingdom Viridiplantae; phylum Streptophyta; class Magnoliopsida; order Poales; family Poaceae; genus Neostapfia; species Neostapfia colusana. The sequence continues at coordinate 468,854 of JASWHV010000008.1, read as the reverse complement.
CCTTACATACAGTCCTAGCTAGAATTCAATCACATACAAAAACAACAAACTATTTTCAAAATATAAAGGCATGCCATAATTACATATTTAAGTATGGTGGTAAACTCCAATCAGCCAAAGATCGTTTCTAAATCATGTCAATATTTCCACCCAACATCTAAAAATCTCAATAACAAATCAAAAGTCGGTAGTGAATTGTGAATTGGAGTAACCAAAATACTTTTATGGTAGGTATAAGGGAGGAGGTAGAGGAAGCGACAACTGTTGGCGGCGGGGTGCTGAGTCTGTCTTGATTTGTGATGTGCATGATCCAAAAGCTCCAATGTGCAAGCTAGATGATTGTTCCGAGGGGCAAGGCAACTTGTTAGAGAAAGAAGTGGGAAAAATTCAAATAAAAGAAAATGCTCCCTCTGTTTCGAATTATTTGATACTGGTTAGTTCAAAATAATTCGAAACGAGGTGAGTATAGAGGAAAGAGAGCAGTGATGGACTCTTCTAAGTCAACATACCACGTGAAATCATTTGGCGCATGTACTTGAGGGCGAAGATGCCTCTGCGCACCCTCCTTCCATAGCCCCTCGCTGATAATGGGCTTGTATAGTTCTTCTTCTTCTGCATCTAGAAAAATAATACCATATCATCCAAGAATCATTTAGATATCTAGATGCATACCTCGAAGAAGCTACTGCTCAACTCCTAGATCTAGAGGAGCATATAAAGCATGATATGTGGCCGAAGGTGTGGTGCGGTTAGGGTGACAAGGTGGGGAGGGCAGGGGACAATCCTCTAGGGGTTGTGAGTCGTGGATGAAGCATAGGTAGAAGGTTAGAGGTTCGCGAGGGTGCGGGGGTAGGCGCATGGTGGCACGACAAAGCGGCGCATGGTCGCTGGACAAAATGGAGATTGTTGGTAGTAGGCAGAGTAGAGGTGGGCGTGTTAGCCAACAATTTAATAGCGGGCAGAGGTCGACGAGTCTAGCACCATGGTGAGACGGTGGGCTCTATCTGTTTGTCATAGGTGGTGGTGGTCACGGAGAGGATGGAGGCATGTTGGCGAGAGGTCGCGTGGAGGATGAGGTCCTATTGGGGAGAGGCCGTAGGATCCGGCTGACGTTAGCGGTAGACGCGGAGCGTGAGGCGATGTTGAGGGACTACTAAAGATGATTCTTTGTTTCGCCCATGTGTGTGCGAGGCTGTCTGAGTGTAACCAATCCCATTTTGTAATAATAATATTAATAATAAAGAATAAGTTAAATTTTCATGAGATTTCATTTATTAGTCTAGGATGAATCATGGCATTTTGCTCGAGCCAAACCAATGTGGGCCTCCATATTTAGAAAAAAAAAAGAGAAAACAATGTGACCGGACAGAGAAGACGAAACGGGATCAACAAAAATGATGGCTATACTTTGGAGGCTCAGTCGGCTGCGGTTGATGGGATTTCGCTTTTGGGGCCCCGGTTTAGAGTATCTGTGAGGTTTACACAACACGGGCCATGGCCCAAATTCGTACAAGCCAGCCCATTATATTAGGTGGTTCACAAGTCACGGGCCGTGCACACGCAGGTCACGCAGTACCTGTGGCTGCATGGCCCGGTCAAAGCCTACCTGGCTTCTGGGCTGGTCAGAGGCTGGATTATTCTAAGATACTAATCAGGATAACGAAGACGCCTCCTTGTCGTTGTCTAATTACGGATACTTATTTAAACAAGGGGTTTGGGATTTGAGACCAAGTTTTGTTTTTTTATATATATGGAGGAGGGAGGAGGCGGAGGTCCGTCCATGGCAGCCTGTCCCCAGCTGTACTCCAACCCAACAACCTCACCACCCGGCTGAGCAGACCTCCCACATGTCATAGCACCCCTCTGTCTCTCTCTCTCTCTCTCTCTCTCGTCACCACCACCACCACCATCGCCGCGCTGCAATTGCGATGGACCCGTGCCCGTTCGTGCGGGTGCTGGTCGGCAACCTGGCGCTGAAGATGCCCGCCACGTCCGCCCCGCGCGCGCCCGGCGCCGGCGTGCACCCGGCCACCTCGCCCTGCCACTGCCGGATCCGCCTCGACAAGCTCCCCTACCAGCTCGCCGCCGCGCCGCTGCTCCTCCCCTCCGCGGACGACCAGGCCCCGCCCTGCACCGGCGCGTTCGCCGCGGCCTTCCACCTGTCCAGGGCCGCCGCCGCCGCCAAGCCGGCGGCGCTCTTCGGCCCCCGCCGCGTCGCCAGGCTCAAGGTCGCGGTCTACGCCGGGCAGGGCGGCGGCGCGACCTGCGGGGTCGCCTCCGGGAGGCTGCTGGGCAAGGTGGTCATCCCGCTCGACCTCAAGGCCGCCGAGGGGAAGACGGTCGTGTTCCACAGCGGCTGGGTCGCCATCGGCAAGCGCCGCGGCGCCCGAGGGAGGGGGACATCGTCGTCGTCCTCCGGGAAATCCGGGCAGGCGCAGCTGAACCTGACGGTCCGCGCAGAGCCCGACCCGCGGTTCGTGTTCGAGTTCGACGGGGAGCCGGAGTGCAGCCCGCAGGTGCTCCAGGTGCAGGGCAGCATGAGGCAGCCCGTGTTCACCTGCAAGTTCAGCTGCCGCAGCAACAGCGACCTCCGGTCGCGGTCGGTGCCGTCCGACCCGGCGGCAGGAGGAGGAGGAGGGCCCCGCGGCTGGCTGGCCAAGCTGGGGTCGGACCGCGAGCGGCGGGCGGCGGGGAAGGAGCGCAAGGGCTGGTCGGTGACGGTGCACGACCTGTCGGGGTCCCCGGTGGCGCTGGCGTCCATGGTGACGCCGTTCGTGGCGTCCCCCGGGTCGGACCGCGTGAGCCGGTCCAACCCGGGCGCGTGGCTGGTCCTCCGCCCCGGCGACGGCGCGTGGAGGCCCTGGGGCCGGCTCGAGTGCTGGCGCGAGCGCGGCGGCGGCGGCGACCGGCTGGGGTGCCGGTTCGAGCTGCTGGTCCCGGGGCCGAGCGGGATGGGCGTGGGCGTGTGCGTGGCGGAGTCGGGCGTGCCCGCGGGCAGGGGCGGGCGGTTCGCCATCGACCTGACGGCGGCGCAGCCCTTCTGGTCGCGCGGGAGCGGCGACTGGGGCGGCGCCTGGCCGTTCGGCAGCTTCCGCGGGTTCGTGATGTCGGCGGCCGTGCAGGGGGAGGGCCGGTGCAGCCGGCCGGCGGTGGAGGTGGGCGCGGCGCACGTCGGGTGCGCCGAGGACGCCGCGGCGTTCGTGGCGCTGGCCGCCGCCGTGGACCTGAGCATGGACGCGTGCCGGCTCTTCTCCCGCAGGCTGCGGCGGGAGCTCTCCGGCGGCCTGACCCGGTGAGATCGTTCCCGCCGGCCGTGCGTGGGGTTGGGTGCGTCGTGGTGTTCATAGCCTTCTATCTAGGTGCTTTTTAAAGTCTAGAGGAAGATGGTGACCAGTCCGTTTATGAGTGTGATTCCGTGGAGGAGGAGGAGGAGGAAGACGAAGACGAAGCTTGCTCCGCTCGCATCGTGTTCTTCTCCCTCGTCTTTGTTGCTGTCAAAGACGAGAAATTTTATCAGTTTGTTGAGCGGTAAGTGTGGTGCCATTGGCTTTACTACAGTAGTACGGAGTTCGTAGTCCATAGCATGCTCCCGCATTGCTCGAAAGAACTTTTGTTGTGGCGCCATGGAAGAAGGAGGAGTGGGTGGCAGCCATCAGGGAAGGGCAGGAGGTCGTCGTGGAAGGCGACGCCGTCCGAGCTGGAAGAAGAACAACTGGTGGGCGGGGCCCGCAACCACGTGGTGTGCCTGGAGGCGGTGCTGGTAGTTGGGATTGGCGCCATATTTTTTTCTCTTTTTCTTTGCTTTGTATGGCTTTTTTGTCCGTTGGCTGTGGCTGCACGCACGTCGGGGTTGTGGCCTCTTCTGGGTAGTCGAGCTTGCCTGCAGCACTCTAGTATTTTTTTTTCACTTCCGGCCAAAACGACGCGAGCATCCCAATGCAACTGTTGTGTTCACTCACTGGCAAAAACAAAATCAATTCAAATCTCTCTCTCTATATATATAACAAATAAAGGACAGAGGTCGCAGCGCTGGATTGACATGTCGCTGTCGTGCATGCCTGGACAGGGATGGTTCGGATGGATGGATGGTCATCACGGAGCCCAGGAAAAGCGACCGCATGTTAGACCGAAAAGCCGCACGCTTATACGTACTACCACCTTCATTTTTATTCTGCGTCGATTAGTTTCCAAAGAAACTAATTAGAGTCAAGTACTAGTTCTCAACTATTTGACCTTAGGACAGATCATCTAGTTCAAAATTGTTCTAAGCAACGCAACTTGTCCTAATAAAAATGGGATTGACCTGAGAAGTCTCCAATGATGTACCTGTAGGTTGCGAGATCGTTTAAAAACAAGAAGAAAATAAGTTTCATGGCGGGGCACGAACCGAGGGAAGGACAAGGTGAGACGTGCAGGGCAGGGCAGGGCAGGGCGTGCTGCAGGTGCTCGGCACGTTGACATAGCACCGGACATTTCAGATTGCTCCGTGGGACGGCCCGGTTCACGATTCTCTACTGGGCCTCCGGGCCGGGCGTCGTCGTTGGGCTGGACCGCGGATTGAAGCTCCAGGTGAGCGAGTGCTACCCACCGGACAAGGCAAACAGAAACCGATGATCCGATTTCAATCACGGCCCGGCCCGGACCAAAGTACGAAGCCGAGGTGGCCGCGCCTCGTCCTCGTCATTCCCGGCGCGGCGCGGTGCGGCAGCAGTACACAAGCAGACGCAGGACGAGGCCAGCGGAGGCGTGAAAGGGACGGCACACCGGGTACGTCATATACACATGCTATGCTGCTGCTCACATGGCGACAGTCGCACCGGCCATGTATGGCGCCGGTCAGGTTCCGGCCTCCCTCTCCCTCCCCCTCATCATCTTCAACCTAGCTCACCGCAACCAAACAGTAGGGAGCGAGCCACCGACACCGAGCCGTGGTACGTACGTATAACGTACGTACTAGCTCCGAGAGGTTCATATCACGGGTCGACGATGGCGCCTCCGCACCTGCACTTCCAGCTGAGCGGCTTGTAGTCGGTGCCGCCGCCGCCGTCCACCCTGCCGTAGCTGAACATCGCGGCGCTCGGCGCCACCTGCTCCTGCTGCAGGTGAGCCCTCTCGTGATGTTCCTGCGGCACGACGACGGCGACGACGACGGGCACCTGCACCGCCTCGCAGCGGCCGCCGCAGGACGCGCACGCCTTCTTCTTCTTCTTATCCTCGCATCGCGGAGGCCTCGACCCAATCAGCAGGGACCTCGGCCTCTCCGTCGTCACCGTCGTCGTCGCCGTCTCTCCCATGGTTCGTCCAGTCGCCTCCTGCTCCAAATTCCGACAACAAACATATGTTAATTACTGTAGTACACACGTTGTTTAGACCACTCCGAGACAAATGCATATGAGAGGCTATCTCGATCGGTTGATTCATTGGTTGCCTTGCTGGCGTCGTCAGTCTCTAGTAGACGACGGCGGCGTGGTGGCAGCATCGTCCCTGCTGTAACAAATTAGAGCAGCAGTCGATCGAGTAAGAACCCAAAACAAAACAAATGAAATGTTATTATAAGTAAGTAACACGAGAGTGAGTGTGAAGAACTACTAGGACTCCCCCTATTAATGAGCCAGAAGAAGATCATTCGAAGGGGAAATCAAAACAACTTACTGGCTTCTGAGAATGTCGTCTCCATCGACGAGGTGAGGAGGAGGAGGACGGAGAAGAAGAGAGGTCTCAGAGGCATGTGGGCGCTGCTGCTGCAATGCAAGAAACGGACGACCATTTCTTGCTGCCTTTTGCTTAATTTGCTGAGAGCTGCTCTCCTGCGGCTAATAATCTCCGGAGTTGTTGGAGGGCGAGACGACGAGATTGAGCTCCCCCGAATTGTTAGGTGTGGGAAGAACGAGAGCTTAGCTACTAGAGCCTAGCTATTCTCTACACCAACACAGAATGTCCCCCCTATGAGCTGCGCGTAGGATTATTGCTGCAGGTTGGGTAGGGTGAGCTGAACAGAGGAGGGGGGGGGAGGAGGAAGAAAGGCACGGCTAAATAGGGTAGGATATTTGCTACTGGGACTGGGAGAGGAGGTGTTCTAGCAGAAGAGAAGGCAGTAGTGGCTGGCTGTGGGTGAGAGCTTGAGCTACCGGCTTCAACAGGTGTCAGCTGCATTCACAGTAGTCATGTGCAGCGACTGACTGACTGACTGACTGGTGAGTGTTTAGCGAGTCCACTGAACTGAATCCACGCGTGTCAGGGACTCTCTGGTAAATGAGGTCGTACTGATGATGCCATGCATTGCGAGTACTGGGCGCGCGCGGAGACGGATTCCCCCCCGGAAGCCGACAAGCGGCGCCCATCCCGCCGTCGCCCCCCGGCCCCGGTACACGCACGTCTGCTCTCAACGTACGCATGCACGTACTGCTAGCTGCTGCGACACCACATGCATGGATCCGCTTGTTTGTCATCTCTCTGTCCTGGTGCAGTGGGCTCTGCTGGGTGGGGTATGGCCTCGACGCGCCTGGCGCCATGCGTGCGTGCCCTCGTGCATGCAGCTAGCTACCACTAGCAGGTACCAGCCACTCCCCACCACCACTATCCAGTGCAGCCATCTAGCTAGCTGGCCATGGCGCCATGACAGCTAGCAGGGACACGCGCGCGCGGCGCTGCAGACAGGGCACGTCGACCTGTTGCGTCGTCACAAGTTGGCACGACTCCGGATCCAGCGAACGGCGGCGGGATGCACGGGTGGCGCCGTCGTCATCGAGGACCGAGCAGAGCAGAGCAGTCATAGAGGGATAGCTAGCTAGGTAAGGGAAGGCTGGCTGGAGAGGTCGAACGGTAATCCGCGCAGTACACGGATGGGCCGGCCCCGGCGATGGACGTGCGATCCAAGGCCCAAATCTGATACGTACTTATCAAAGCTGTACGTCGCACTGAAAAATGGCAAATCTGATGAAGGAAGAAAATCAGAGAGGAGATCTCGGCCCGGTATAGTATAGGCCACGACCCACGGGCCCTTTCACGGCCCGTTTCACCCAGCACTTTAATAATTCGGTCCGGCCCGTGGCGGAGCCCAGACAAAAAATCTCGGCCCATTACGAACCCCTAAGTACACCGCTTTGGATCGGTCGCTGTGTCTAAAGCCCGTGTTAGGTCACGACTGCGGCAGCCGGCATGCAGTGGGATGATTCTCTGGGCAACACGCTGCAACAGTGCCAGTGATCAAGAGGACCCATAGTATAACGCAGATGCAGTACTGCACCTGCAGAATCTTGATCATGCTAGTACTGTTCTTACCGATCGACGGAATCTGAACACGGTCTAGTGTATTGAACAGGACCCCGTTCCGAGAAGACACCATGCACCTTCTCAAATCTATCTGGGTCAGGTCGATCATGCTTCTCTATTTCTCCTTGCCAAAGAAAAGGAAAAGTGAAGGATTTTCAACTCATTTCGAAATATTTCAAAGATTTAGAGGTACAAAGAATTTGAAAGCACAGAGATGTCTGAAGTCATCTGCAGTTTACTTGAACAGTGTCATCTGCTGAACTGCTGAAGCAGAAAGCCGGTCACTGAAGAAGATGCATATTTTCACCCGTACGTATGGACCGTACAATCATACAACCAGGCGACTGCCGAATGGATTACCAGGATCGTACTTGCATGGATGTTCAAACTTCAAAAAAAACATACGCCTAGATTACAAGCCGTACGTCCGTGCATTGCGACGCGGATACATCTGGACGACGTCGTCCCCGGCCGACCGACCAATGAACTCGTGGTCCGCGGCCATCATTCACGAACCGAGGCGGTACATGCCGTCCGCCATGAACGGGTCGTCCATGTAGAGCGCGGCGGCGCTCTGCGGGTGGACGAAGCCCTCCATCATCACGAACGGCATGTCCTCCGACGGCTTCCAGTGCCGTTTCCTCTGGTTGATGAACCAGTTGTTGATCTGCTTCTGGTCCAGGCCTGTAGACTCCGCGAGCGCCATCTTCTCCGTCTCCTGCTTGCAGCAGCAGCAGCAGCATGTATAAAGTCGATCAGCAGTGACCTTATATATAACAATTAGTGTGATGCATGTTGGTCATATATACACGCGCGCGCGGATGAGCTTGGATCGTCTTACTGAAGGGTAAGGCCACTTGTAGTGCAGCTCCCACCAGTGGAGCAGCTTCTGCCTGGCCTCCTTGGGGAGCTTCCCCTTCTTCTTCTTCTTGGAGAACTCCTGCCTCAGGCTGCTCAAGTAGCCGCTGTACTTCTTCAGGAGCTGGTACTTGAGCTCCTTGTCCTCCGCGCGTGGGTCGATCTCGGGTGGTGGCTCACTCTCGCGGCGGCCGCTCGCATCCATGTCATCCTCCGAAGAACCGACACCTTCTGATTTACCATCTGCAGCTGACAAACAAAAAAAAACATGTTCGTTCTCGTAAGATGGCATTAATTTTTACCTTAATCTGGAGTGCGAACTCATTATTTCTTCAGTTTCGACCATAACGGACAGCTATGGGGTAGACGAAGCCCAGAGCTCAATAGCTGTGTGCAAAGAATCTACTGTACCCGTTTTAAAATGCAAGAGTAAGAGGAATAGTATAGAATCTTGGGAAGGAACTATGTATGTGCCTACAGTCACAATTAATTACTAGAACATTGCCAATGCAGATAAGGATTCAAACAATAAGATGGAAAATATGAAACGAAGAAATAAGTACTGAATTGCCGTGGAACTGATACGAACCCGCTCAGTTTCTCTAGATAATAGATCTTTTCAGAGTGCAAATATTGTTAGTATTTTGTAGTAGTAAAACAGAGTACACAAACAAGGAAATGTAAAGGGAGCAAAATAACCATGCTGGCAAAACAAATAAGAATGATAATTTTGCGGTTTGCAAGTCTGGCATGAACATTCCAGGCATGGTTCTAGTGTATGCCAAAAGGCAAGAAAAGAATAAAAACATATCAAAATAAATATGATAAAGAATTGAAGAGGGAATGGATCCTGAAGAAGAGGAATTCTTAGTAATAAAGACAAATTGGTACCTAGTTTGAAAGAAGAAAATGGTCTTGAGAGAAGTATCTATATTTATGTTTAAGAAACGTTTGGAAGCTTTTTTCCAGCATGGGTTTAATCTTGTAATTACTTCTCATTTTCTCATGAACATTCTTGTTTTACATGTTTGAAATTAATCACAACAATTATAAATTTGAACTAACAAAATCGTTCTACACGTTGTTTTTCTGATCAAGTTCCACACAGACAGCATGAGAATGTATGTACACCAATCAGTCAAATTCACATAAACTAGGAGTAATTTCTAATTGGCGATTTGACGTGGTTGATGAGCTGATATCATGATAAAGGGCAAAACAAAGCTTATCCGCCGACAAAATGGCCTATATATAATCTCTTTTATACAATCAATAATGATATGCTTCTATTCTATCCATATCTTTAGCTGTGTAGTATGAGAATGTATGTACTTTGACACCCACTGTAGCTTCAGGAAACCTTAGGCACATATAAACAGATCAGCGAATACATAATCTTAATGAATGGAAATGATCAATAGCGAACAGATTAGAATTCACAAAATTAATCACGCTTAAAACAAAGCTGTCGGATATGGAATTCTCATGACACAACCATGGTAATTAACTTTCCAGCTTTGAACAAAGTGAAACAACTGTAGCTACAACATGAAAACTATGAAATCCACTTTTATCATTAAGAAAATAGAAGTAAAATAAACGGTGTAAATCTGACATTTGCAGATGATTTGCGAAATTTATGGCTTCAGTATCTACATATTATGGGAATCTATACAGGAATAACACTCGATCGGCAGTATTTGGAAAGTGCACCGAAGCTTTTCCGTCCTTTTATGTATACTATTTTCGAGACAACTGGTCATTACCTCAAAATGATACCGATTTTATTTGCTACAAAAAAATTTGCGCAGAAAGTTTAAATCATAACTTGGGAACTCTTTATCAATATAGTTCCTCTGTTACCTTTTAATTGAAGTTGGGAGAACTCCCACGTCAATTAAAAGGGAACAGAGGGAGTAGTAGCCTAACAACAGTAACACAGATCTTCGTGCTCGATCGGTGCAGGCAGCATGTCCTTCGTGCACGTCCGGCATTCAAACAGTCCGGCATATGCAGCGGCTCCCGCCCGGGAAGACACGAAGGGCGCCCGTCAAACACGCCTGTGCCACTGCAACTCAACAACCAGGCCAGCTTGATGAGGGCTGCAGGCTTCCAAATACTGTAATATCGCTACAGCAGCAGCAGCAGCAGCTAGTACGTGTAGTCCGGACAGGTGAAGAATTCATGTTACGCTCCATAAGACACTGTTTCACTGTGCATGTTTCTCTAATCTCCCTGCCTCTCCCCAAACTGACACTGCTATATACAAAAACTAGAGAGAGATAGGAGACGGGGACGCTAGCTACTCCTGCACAAGAAGGCAATGATTTGAAGCTGCATCTAGAGCAGTGGATGGTTATGTATACGAGCTACACAGATGTATTCTCCTGGCTGCCTCGAAACCCTAGCACAAGCAAAACTTATTGATTGTCACCTGTCACGTAGACTAGTAGTAAGAGAAGTCACAGCGCAAGAAGACAAAGGAACAGGTCAGCTGAAAGGTAGCCTAGCTAGCTTGCGAGGCATTAGGATAAGGAAAGCAGGCAGGCAGAGTCACCATCATCGAGATGGAAGCATCAAACAATGGAGGTCGGGCTGATGAACTAGAGGAGGAGGGCCGGCCGGCCGGCCATGAGACCCACGGCTCGCCTCACTGTGCCCTCGATGCCAACCAAAAGCTCAGTTGCCATTTAAATCAATCTGATGCAAATCACCTCACTAATTTGATTATTGTTGTTAGTGCATGCGGAGGCTTTGTGTCTGATCTCTCCTGGTCCTGGCTACCACTCAGATTAATTAATAATAAATCTATGATTAGATCCAGAAGCCAGGCTAGCTCTCACAATGGCAAGATCCAGAGCAACCACTCCCACTATCCAGAACAACCATTCCCGATGAGGTAAGCCGGGACTGGGAGCATATATATGGCGATAAAAAATACTACGAGGACGCCGTACGACCTTGTACGCGAGATGAAGCAGGCGACGAAGCGGCGGGGGACTTTACCGGCGAGCGAGAGGCGCGCGGCGGAGGCGCCGGTGCCGGAGATGGTGTCGAGCTGCGCCTCCACCCTCTTGAGGTACTCCATGGCCTCGTCGATCGGTCGCGTCAGCTCCTCCCGGTACTTTACCAGCATGTTGCAGTACGCCTCCTGCTCATACATCGATTCATGCATCGTATATATCAACCGGAGAAACCTTTTTTTTCTTTCTGTAGAATTATGCAGTAGTAAGTGGCTGTTTGGAATGATCGGCCGGGACGAACCATGAACTGGTCGAGCTCCGGGTCGCGCGGCTCGTGACGGTTTGGCGGGCGGGTCTCAAGCTTCGCCGCCATGGCCGTCAGTCTCTCGAGCACGTCAGGCGGCGCGCCGACCTGCAGATCAGAAGCGCGTCTTCTCATTTTCTTTGACACGGAAACAGCGTAGGTTACGTATCAAATTAATTAAGCATGGATTACTTTCTGGCAGTCGAGGTAGGCGGCGAGGAGCGCGGAGTACTGCGGGTGCGCCACGATCTTGGCCTTGATGGCCTCGGCCTCCGCCGGCGAGATGTCCGCGCGCCTGCCGTACTGCGACTGCGACGACGACGGCCCGGCGGCCTGGTGCAGCAGCGCGAGCGGGGCACCGTAGTACGCGACGCCCGCCGCCGCGCTGGACAGCGGCAGCTGCAGGAAGGAGGAGGAGGACGCCTTGGAGTTGGAGCCGCCGGTACTACTGCTCCCTCCGGCTCCAAGATTCCCGAAGCTCTGATCCATGAAATACACACGGACCAGAACCAAGCAAGCTGCTATTGCTAAGACAAAGAAATAAGGGATACACAGCTCGACTGTAGCCTCTCGGCAGCACTAATGGCGGCGGCCGTGCAGAGTTGCGCAGGAAGGAAGAGGAAGATGAGGAGGAGGCGGGGAGATATTAACGAGGAGGGGCGTGGAAGGAGAGGAAGGGAAAGGTGTGGGCGCCTGTGGCTGGTTGGCTAGCTGGTGGCGATCCCTTTTCTCGCGTCAAATCTCACTGGAGAAGGGAGAGAGGAGAGGGGAGATGGATGCGCTGTATATCGAAAGAGAGACGCCGGCATGGGCAAATGCCCCGCAAATGACTTTCTTTTTCCTTTTTTTTTTCTTTTTACTTGAGCCTGATTAATTTATTATTAATGTAATTATTGTCAAGAAAAAGAAACTGAAAAAGTAAAGAATGTTAAATAAAAAAGAATGGAAGAAGCACAAAATAAATAAGTATAGGTGTGCCTGTCCTGTTGCACCTTCGTGCATTTTTCAACATTCATGTATATATCTATGTACTCGTGGTAAGTTGATCTATTGTGCAAATATGAAGAGAATTGCACGGTTTCACCAGATTAAAAGAAATTGCATGTCATTGATGAAAATGTATCGTCGTTTCATGTCATCGACCGAAGAAACGTGTGATTCCAATCACCTATTCTTTAGAGTGTTTCTTATTTCCTTGATCATGTTGTCCGTTTTCAGGGAATTGAGGGGCGACTTTTGTTTACCATAATAGTATTTTATTTTCATATTTTCTGTTCTTTTTTTATTTGCTATTTTGAAAAGTGTCTCCTTTTACTTTAGAAAAAAGAAATAGGAGAGGGGATGAATCTTTTTTATGCTGTAAACTGTTGCACCCGGGAGTGACAAGCCACAAGACTAGGACAACCAACCGTACAATAGTAGCACGTGTCGCAGTTCACACTTCCAGTCCCTGTCGACTTGTGTTCTCCGAGAACGTGCATGTGTGTAGTCCATGCTCACTTTCCTCCTCTTTCGGTTTTGTATATTATATATTTTCTTTTTTGGATTTCAATGGATATCGATAATAAATCTTAGTAGGTATCATTATTTCACTATATTAAGTGTACTTTAGGAAAAACTTTTAGTTTGATATAAACTAAATTAGTTGCACTAATTGTTGTATATTTTGGAATACAGGTGTAGAAAACTAACTTCCCATAGAATGTTTTTGGCTTTTAATGTGCAATCATGCATTGTTCGTCCCAAGCTCCCCCATTACTAGAGTCCTTATATCCAATTCGGCATGAACTGATCTTTTTGTTGAGACGATTTGTCATGTTTCTCTAGGCAATAAGTCAAGAGGAATAAACGTTTATCGATAAACTAGTGCATAGTAAATTTACAGTTCAAGAGTAGCATGGCCATACCATGCATCACATCGTAGGCGTTGAGAGTGATCGACCACGCGTCAAGTGACCATAGGTCTATTGCTGCAGATTCATTTCCGGTCATCATCAAATCACACCTAGCGATGAGTCGACAGATTCGCTCAAGCTTTGAAAACCTAACACCCCTTTTGTTCGCTGCCTCAAGTAACACGTTCTGAAGGCCCACATGATATACATATATAATGGCAATGTCAAGTCACAAATCTAAATAACAGCTTCAGAAAACGTTATATACACAAAAGTCTTACCCTTTGCTATGTAAATACATGCATGCATATGCAGCTTGTCGTCTCAATAGTGCCTTCACATAAATATGTACACCAAGACGTCAAGAATTTAAAACTGGAGAAAGTACCACAGTGTTGGGCACAAGATCGAGCTACTATACAAGAATTATGATAGCTTGTATTTTTCAAGGCATGCATCGTCATAAATAAGAACAAGGAAGCATCAACAAGCGATATTCTTAGTATACTTACTATAAATTATTAAAAATGGTAATATATTCTGGGCAGATGACTAGGATTTATCTTGTCTCCCGCTCAATAGTTGTTAGTTCATCCTAAAAATGTGAAGGAAGGAGAGATGTGTAAAATCTCAAATAACGGGGAACTAGCAAGTACTTTTTTTTAAATCCAAGAAACATTTAATTAGTCTATTTCTATTGCACTCAACAGAGAGCACATATAAATTAACTGGCCTATAATTCTCGTTAGTACATCCTATAACACTTTTTATATGTAGCATCACACTATTGGGAAACGTTCTTAACATGATGTCCTTTGCGAATGCTGAGGGGACAAAGAATGTCAGCCATGCATTTTCTTTTTCCTGGAATAAATAATATGGCGTTCGCGCTATCCATGGTCATCGTTCGCCTTTGTTACAACACTGATCCGTCTACATTAAATATTGAGCTAGTACTAGCAATGTTCATCAAACTTGTCACTTCGATCAACCGCTATGAATTGACACGGTAAATTGACACCACGGATATGGCATTTGTAAAAACGATGAAAAGGATGATCGATGGTAAGTCGTGCCTACCTTGTTGTTGTTGGCACTGACCAACAGAGACTTCATCAGTTCATCATCAGTAGTTAACGTAGCCAAGTACCCTCTCCGTTCCTGTTATTTGACATTGGCTAAAATCTTGACATTTGTGTCGTAGCTTGCGTAGGAATGACGAATTTGTGTGTAAATAGCGTGATAATCTTTGTTTGAAACGGAAAAATACCGTATCTGCGTGCAAGACTTGACTGATATGATCCATACGTAGCCGATTTGGTTGGAATCTTTTCTTTTCAAAGGGTCCCGTACGTGCACAGACTTTTTGAGCTTTTGGCCGGTCAATGGTCGATATACTTCTGTCAGTCATATCATGCATCTGCTGGGATCTGATAATCTATTTGCTGGAGTTCTACGATCTATAGTCATCAAATTAGTTTCTTTGTGCCTAGCTAGAGATCTACTCTTTGCGTACACAGCGCAGATGACAGTGGAATGGAGGTAATAATTTGTACTGACGTTACAAACTATCCATATTAATTATATTTCTTTTAAACAACAATTCGATCCAATGCTCAACGCAGTGCAGTGTGGATGAGCCGTTTTTCTCGTGTCAATGCGTATTTGAAGACAACAATTTTATTAACACCTACTAAGAGGTATCACCAAATTTCAAAGATGACAGATTAAGGCTTAGAGCATACTCCCTCCTTTCGTATTAATTGATGCTGGTTAGTTCAAATTTAAACTAACTAGCGTCAATTAATATGAAACGGAGGGAGTATCACTCATTTAGCTAGTGTGTGTTTATAATCCAAACTCGGTGGTGGTGTTTTGGTGTGGTTGTTTTTTAGCTCTAGGCATGTGATGCGTTGCAATTTTGTGACAAGGAGGCGTAATCTCCAAATGAGGTAATGATCCAATACTATTTCCCATTATCTTAAAAAGAAGGCTTACATGAGGGTTATTATAATAATAGTTGTGCAAAATAAATGTTCCAGTAATACTCGTTTTCTACTTTTCCAATGCAACGAGCATTCTTACAAGCAACCAAGTATTATACTATGTCTTCTTAGCTCTAGTCTAAAAATACACATACAACCGAGCACCATTTTTCTTGATTAGTCACAATTACAGCCCACAAAACAGTCTCCTGACCAAAATGAAATAATCTCACTCGTCAGTACTCCCTCCGTTCTGAAATAAATGACGTTTAGGACAGAAAATCTAGTTCATTTTAAACTAAATTAGTTGTCCTAAATATCATTTATTTCAGAAGGAGGGAGTACTACGTGCCTAGCTAAAGTGCATTGCTTCCAAACAAATGTGAACATGACTCATAAGCATCACTTCGACCAAAATGTGTCTGGTTCATTGGTTACGGGCTGGTGGAGAGCACGCAGGTCACAAGACAACCAAACGTGCACTGTCATAACTATCCGGACCCTCTGAATAACTTCAAATAAATACTCCCTCCGTTCTGATGTTTAGAACAAGAAATCTAGTTGAATTCGAATTAAATTAGTTGTACTAAACATTATTTATTTCAGAACGGAGGAGTACTTATTTAACGGAATAACATGATAGTCTATTTAACGGAATAACATGATCGTCTGACGATGCATCTGAAACCTTCTGTTGCTCATTCGGTCCTGCCATCTCTCTATGTCGGACACAACAGTGTATTTGACCACCATGATGCATTTCAATACAGTGTGCACATTACAACCATGCTTGCATGTGCAGGATAATTGAGGGCATCCATCTGGCAGACACACGTGCATGGGATATCGTATGCGTGGCGGTACACGTATACGCAAAGCTGGCTACACAGTGTAGACCTCGGATCAGAGAGAGAGAGAGAGAGAGAGAGAGAGAGAGAGATGTGAACCTATGCTGTCTCTTATGCACATAGTAGTAGTAGTAGTATACTGTGTCGTGAGTGCAAGTAAGTATGCGTTCGTGTTTGTTGCAGGTCCTGTCCGATCAGAGGGGAAAGGCCGCAGTGGCTCCGTTCAAAAAAGAATGGCCCTTCCTATTGCAGTGCAGCAACCACTGTTCACGAGCTGCAGAAACTACTGTTCACGAGCTGTGGCGCTGTTCATTTGGGCGCCCGTGGCAGAAGGGGTCAGGAGTAAGTACGATCTCCATGGCAATCGCATGCGTTCCATTTCGAGCTCCATTGGCAACAGCACATGTTCTCTCTGATCTGCATTGCTGGGGTTGGGTATGGTGACCACACGAACAGCCGAGACCACTCATATATCCCCCCTCTCTCTCCTCGCCCTGTTTCCTTAACTTTGCCCCTCTCCCTTCGCTGCTGCACAAAAGTTGTGCAGTCGCCAGAATGCTGGACACACCAGGGGAGGGAAGGGAATCGGCCGGCGAGATATAACAAGTCGATCGATCAGTCCACCATCGAAACAAGCAAAGGGATGCCATGTTCACCGAGTTCCATGCCTTATCTAACGGTTACAGCTGAAAACGGTTTATGAATAAGTACAAGATTGCAGATTCAGAAATGCTTTCCTAAGGTTGCAACTGCACATAAAATCACTCCCTAAAGACAATATTGTCTTCAATATAGATGTAGGATTTGTAAGAAAAAATGAGCAAGATAGGCCTTAATTATATTTTTTATGGAAAGGTAGTATTTCAAAACAAACAATCACACACAATATATAGTTGTATATGTCGTGTGCATACTGCTGCGATACGCAAGGTCACCTACGGGATAATGGTCAAAAGAATCTTATCGGCCACAGCTGCTGGATGGGACTTAAAGCATGTCACCTACGGTGTCCTTTTCCGAACCCTAGCCTCCTGTATGCACGGCGCCTGATGCTGCCCTACGGCTACTGTTCACATCGACGGATTCTTTTCTTTTCAAAAAACCAAACCCACCGAACAAATAACCCCTTTCCGTTTTTTAATAATCCATGCCCTCTGCCAGAAGCCAGAAGAATCAATCCTTCAGTACTGCTTCTATTTCATGCAAAAGCTCGTGGTTAAAATTCTCGTGGAAACTGATGAGTAACGGATCCGTTTCATCATCCTGACGGTTCGTCAGAGCAGACTGCAGTGGAACCGGCTGAATGTTTTTCTTTTTCTCGAGCGCCTGAAGCTGGTCAAATGCCAAGCGTGTGTAGCCTGGGACGATTTGATCTGCTTGAGATTCTACGCCAGCTCCTACTACGAGCTGTCGCAGCTGCCTGTGCCCTGCCTCTGACGAAAGACTGATAATGAAACCACATGACATGCAGTTCCATCAAACTCAATGCGTGGATCAGATCAGGTCCATCCACAGCCTGTGCTAGCAGCTAGCTGGTCTCGCTATAGCTGTGTGCGCGTCAGTAGTGCATGAGCAAGGGGGGGAGTTTGGTCGAGCTGAAAGAAGTAGAGGCAGCTAGCTGTGGACTTGCGAGCGAGTAGCTACAACAGCTCAGCTGGGGTATATACGTGCTAGCTCCACCTCGCTTCGTCATCACGCCACCGTCTTCATCAATCCAATCTGGACGACGATTGGATCGTCGGTCCCATTGCTCTGCTTGTTGCTCGTCGATCGCCAGCGCGTAGCTAGCTAGAGCTACAGTTTCGTACAGTATATATAGTCGACTCCGCGGGGATATATACGTACTGATGGCCCAGCTGGCAAAATGAAGTGACACGGCAGCTAACTATATATACGTGTCACAGCAGCGCGTAGACATCATGTCGTCGTGCTGTACCGGCTTACGTGTGTTTTACACCCAGCATCTAGCGTCCACATTCAAAGATCGATACTCGTGTCAGTTTAAAGCCCGGCATCCCGGGCCCAGCAACAACCTTAATCATATCACTTGATCAAGCTTATTAATACGTAATTGGTTCCTCTCAAAAGGACGAGGGGGGGTGTTGCCATGCATTGTTGTTGGATGGTGGTTCGTCTTATTCTTCGTCCGCTGGCCGGCCATGCAAGGAGCTGCGATACATAGGAGGTGTGGCCATAGGCAACAGCTTAGCTCTAATTCTTTCCTGACTTACAGATAAATCATGTAAAGCAGAGAGCGTTGATCCACCCCATAATAACCCCGGGACGAACTGAAATGAAAGTGGCACAGGCAGATGCATGGAAAGCGCACCGAGTGCTGCACAGCCCAGCAGTCCCCCGGTGTGGTGTCCCTAGCTTCATTCCGGCAATAATTCTTCAGTCTCAGTCTCAGTCTCAGTCTCAGTCCAGTGCGCGCGCAGCAGCAGCAGCAGCTGAGCTGAGCTGAGAGCCGAGGTGGGTAAAGAAAACGAATTAAAAGAGAAAAGAAAAATTCCCCGCGAATCGCGCGGGTTCCGCCTGCGCCGGACGGACCACCTGACACCCTGCTGCAGTCTTCCGTCGTGTCGCTGCCGGGCCACCGGGCCCCACATGTTCGCGACGCTAGCTGAACGCCTCTGGTCCGTGCTGTCGTCGTCTTCCCTTTCCCGGCGCGAACAAAAGATACACGGCCGTGCCACAGTGAGCTGAGCACCGCCAGCTTGGGCAACCCGAGGAATCCCTTGCTATATATCCCATGCAATTTTATGCGTGGTAGTAATTTCTAGTGACCCAGTCAAGTAAGTTCTAGTGACCCAGTAAAGCATTAGTTTTATGCATTTATACACGTACCATAGGAGAGTGGCAATACAGATTAAAGAGAGGGGGTGGATTAAAAAGTCTCGCACATAGGGGATCAATAAGTCAAATCCTAAGGATAGCCAAAGCCTACTACGCCTATGTGATGGCACCATCTGGCATTGGATTAGTTGGACGACTCGATCGAGTGACATTCACCCAAGTATATATATAGCTACAATTAGCTCGTTATACATCAAATCGAACTGACTATATCACCTGAGATACCTTCGTCGTCGTCTGCAGGTACATACGTGTGTTCAAATCGGATTCGACCTCTCGTGATGATCGCTTTATTTGCTTGGCAACAACTTGGTGCCCCAAGGCAAATGGAAAATCTGAATGTGACCTGCCATCGTCTGTCAAACTGCAAATGGCTGGGGATGCATTATTGTAGAGCCGGGTTTGTAGGCCGTGGAGGCCCATACACACCAAGAAGGCCCAAAGGCCAGCCCAATAAGAGCACTAGTTGCAGAATCCGGAACTGGAGAACTCCAACGTACTGCACCACCGGTTGCCCAAGAACACCACCAAGGCCAGCATGCAGCAACGAAAGCAAAGATCACGGCGACTTTGTCCAATAGAACCGGCGAAACTACATACCCCGAGATCGAATTTAATGGTGATCTACGGAGTGCACTTGGTACGTCTAGTCAGTCAACGGTGACGCCTAGCTAGCTAGCTAGCTAGAAGGCAGCTAATTAAGTATCTGTCCAAGCGGAGAAAGAATTCCATGGACGACGCCATCACCGGTACGTAGGAACAACGGCAGGATTGATTTCGGTACGTAAACTCCAATGATTTACTTGGAAGACTTGTCGATCCGTGGAAGGTTTACTTCCGTCTTGCCGGCCGGCCTAGCTAGGGTTCGATTGAGAAGATTATTAACTGGGTTCTAATAACCTCTTATTTTTAAAAACTACTAGTTCGTTTTGTTGAACTGAAAAAGGTCCAAATACTGTCACAAATCTGAGAACATGCATTTACGGTCCAAAATAACAGTCAGTGTAATTTCAAAACTACCGACGAATATTTAAAAGGTAATTTTTGGAACTAAGGTATAATCAAGTGAATTATCCATACTTTTTCCATTAGATTAAGTTTTTGAGTGTCACTGTTCAGTGCATATAGTGGGTCAATAATAAATTATCTATACTGAGTTACACATGTATATATGCTTATTATTTGATGAAGACTGATGGAGTATATAGTAACTAACTAATTAGGCAAACATTGATGGACGAATCCCCTGAAAAGTCAGCACAATCCATACGTACGTGCAATTAGATGGAAGCACACCTCGATCTGATAATTGATTAAGCACAGCCAGACGATAATACTGTCTTACAAAATAAATGATCAAGCAGAGTAACGCTTAGAATAAGAACTTGAATATGTATATATCACAAATCACTTGACTTTTTATTGCCGTTTATTCATCCGTGTTCATCGTTTTTAGTTGACAGTGTTTATATATAGTGTATATCCATATAACCAACGCGCGCGTCGTAGTAACATGCATGCATGCCGTATGTTCTACGTACGTACGTATCATCTACATGCATGCATGGAACTCGGCAGCATGCAGCTGATCTCTCGATCGTTGATCTAGTAAGGCGACTGTCCGATGAAGTTGCCCGGCGGGTTGTAGCTGCAGATGATGAAGGTGCCGCCGTTGTTGCAGCCGACGCGCGCGCAGCCGATGGCGGTGGAGTCGCGCCACACCACCTGGGTGTAGTGCCCGCACGACTGCCCCGCCGGCGCCGAGCACGAGTTGGTGTCGTGGTGGTAGTACTGCTTCTCCGCCACCCACAGCCCGACGGCGTCCGACGCCGACCAGCTCCCGCCGGTGCCGCCGAACAGGTTCTCGCCGTACCGGCCGCCGGAGGAGTGCACGAGGGCGCAGTCGCCCTGCCGCTGCGCCGCGTAGCTCCGCGCGTACGCGGCCACGTCGTCGTCCCACGACACCGGGCCGACGCCGACGTCCGCGCGTGCCGCGTTGTGCAGGTCCACGAAGTCCTGCGGCGAGTTCTGCGCCGCGCAGGGCGTCGTCACGGTGATGACGAACGCCATGGCGAACGCCGCCAGAGCTACCCACGCAGCCTTCGACGATGAGTAGTGCTCCATTGCTAACTAGCTAGTATAATCGACTTATGAAGAAGCTGTTGAGTTGTTGCTGATGCATGAGTTGTGGCGAGAGTGGGGGTATTTATAGTTTCATAATACCACTGGTGCCACAGCGATTGAGCTAGACAGCTTGTCCAAGATCGTATTTTGGTAAAAGAAATGGTGATGAATTGTAGTTGCACTTGGTCAGTCAATGCAATAGGCGAAAAATGCATTCTAAAGTACAAATGTGGCCAGATATATACTTTGCAAAATTGGAGAGAACGTTAAAGTATGAGCCAATTTATCCCTTCCTCCTCTCTCAGTCTCACTCACACGGGCAGCTTCTAGCTCCTTACTTACGCATCTGTTTTGACACATTGGATGACAATCTTAGATGCCTCCTAATAACCAATAGTTTTTGCTACTACGCTTTCTCTACGATCATCTATCATGTACAGAAATCCAAAGCTTTTTTGGGGCATATCTTTTGCTCTTTCAAATCCTCTCTAGCTAGCTGCATGGTTACTTCTCCCTTTTCATTGACTCCTTACACGTTTTGATGCTTCATAAGTGGCATTGGGCTATGAAAACCGTGTTTTTGCATGTACAGATCACATCCATGCATGTTTCCCTACTCATTCTAAGCTAGCTTCACCTTCGCTCTTTCTATATATCTTCCCGCTAGGGGCTTGTTTGGTATAATAAATACCTGTGCACAGCAGTAAAATGTAGTGGAAAATGAACTATTTTTTACTTCAGTCTTCCTTAATCCACTCTAAATGAAGATTATTCAACTCTATCCAAACAAAGCCTACATGTGTCAAGATTGCACCTTTGCGCGTGTTTTTGCATCCTTAGACTGTTCCAAACGAGGCTTTCACTTCCACTAAATAAGGTGTCACATAAGTAATTTTGATGACATAATAAACAAGTTATAAAGAGATAGAGAGTTGGGGGATGTACTCCAGTTTCATTTTAACTATATAAAACTAGGTATACCTAGAATTAAATTACTAGTATCACGCGCTAGCAATACAGGAGAGAAATCCCATTTTATCCTATAGACAACCAATAACAGAACACAGAATTATGTGCTATAAACATCAAAATCAAAACTATGCATTTTAGATGTTCATGATATTTTTTCTGAAAAATAGTCAACTCTCGTCAAGTATCTATCTCTAGACTTTTCCAGGAAATATTCTAGACTTTTAGTGTGGACTTGAGAAAGAAATAGTGGTCGGTCAATTCTAGCTCGTTGCGCGAGCTATATCCTTTTTTTTTTCCAAAGAGGGTCGAGAATTCCATGGACGATCGAGCGCGATGGTCACGGCAAGATTGATTGATTTGGAAAATCTGGCCGCCTGTCAACGTCGACGTGCATGTCCAAACGTCTGGCCTAACCTTGTTCACTCCTTTGCTAAAACAACTAAAATGCTCATACGATAGGCAACCAGAAAAATGAAAATACACTCTGTTTCGAAATATTTAATATTTGTTAGTTTAATTTTAAACTAAACGGCATGAAATATTTCGAAACGAAGTGTCGTAGCGCGTTATGGGCTGCAATCTCATTACTCTCGCCTGTCACTTGAAAGGCCTGCAATAGCAATCCGATTTTGGGCCTTCGCACCCATCTCCAAGCATACAAATTCGGCCCATCACCTATCTAGTTGCACTTTCACTGAATTCGTTCGATTCCAGTCCGGCCCGTTCGCGGTCTCAGCCCGTCACCCTCTCTCCGCGACGCACCTCGCCGGCGTCCAGTCCAGATCCCCGTTCCAGTCGCTGCCTCTGCCGCCATCCGCGCGCCATGGCTGGCCGCCGCGACGGCGAGCGCCAGGCGAGCCCGTGGCGGACGCCCGAGGACGAGGACTCCGGCTCCTTCCCCTCCGCCATCCTCCTCTTCGCGCTCGTCGGCGCCACCGCCACCACGGCCGCCGTACGCCTGCTGCTCTCCCTACCTACCCCGTATCTCCCTCCGGCCAGTCCGTTTCCCAGGATTAGTGGATACCAAACCGGAGCCACGGCGGCCATGAGGCCTCCGGATGTTAAATTTCTAGGCTTCATACGGCCATGCTGCTCCTTCTCTCCCTCTCTCTCTGTACCGTGGTTGCGCTGACCGAGCGGAATCATCTGGAACGAATGAACGATCATCAGTCTGAACTGTTGCTTTCTGTGAATTTTCTTCTGCAATGATGTATTTTCGCTTGTGAATCTGCAGGCCGGTCAACTGCGCCGGACTGTGAACTGGTTCTACACACAGGTATAACCAAGTACCCATTCAGACAGGTGATTTCAGGGGAGATGGAAAAAACGAAATTTTTTCCTTTGGTTGAAGCTTAGTAGGTCGGAGCCGTTTGTGTACTGGGAAGATATATCTCGTCGGCCGAATCGGTGTGGTGAAGCCTGGGAACGATATTACCAGAGGATGCACAAAAGGAATGAGGATCAAAGGGGGAGAGTGGTCAGTTCCCTGCTAACACCTGGCAGATCGTAAATTCAGATCATTTGCTGCATGGTTCAGTTCACGCAGTGTGAATAATGAATATGCTATTAGATTACTGCTTCACTGTACATGCCAGAGCTGTATTATTTATGGTTGATTGTGAACTTTGCTAATTAACTTCTGCAGAAAGACATAGATTGCTTTATGTAATTTTTATGTTTGTATGTTTCAAATAGTGACTTTTGTAGGAACGCATACGTCGTATGCAAGATGAATTCAAGAAGGAGAGAAGTAAATGCCGGGATTATCGAACTTGGAAAAGCCATGACCCAAGCTACTATCAGAATAGCCAAAGAGATGACTGGTACTGGGATGCAGAGGCATTTTATGCTAACCAAAGGACGAAGTTCAGGTCAATGCCTAAGGAAACTATGAGTTACGCAATGTCGCATCACTATTCTATCTTGGGCCTGGACAGGTATACATTACAATCATTCGTATCAACTAATTCAAATGTGTGATTATTGTGTAGTTCTGTGAACAATTATGATTTATCGGGCATGTTTACCATCCGTCCTGATTCCATAGCAGTCAAGCATGACACTCAAACACACTTACACTTAGACTGTTACACATGAAATGTAACTTCTCACTTCCAGCCTTGAACCTCATGATTCAAATATATTAAAGAAAACAATAGATGTAGGCTGTAAATAGTATTGAACTAATGTTGCTTTATGTACATTCTTTTGTAATACTTTCATGATTATTTCCCACAACAATTGTTTTTTTGTTTCATTGCATAGGTCCAGATCAGAGCCGTTTTCAGATGCTGAGATCAAGGTGTGCATTCTTGTGCCTTTTCATTCATGTAGCTTGTGAATGTTGCAGCAAAAAAGAGTGCTTCTGCGTTCTGCTGTATGTTTTGTAGTACTACACTTTTCCTTGTGTTGAGAATTGAGACAATTCCAAACATGAAAGAGTTAAAATTCCCCTTATTCTGAAGAGTTTCACAGAACAACGAGCTAAGGATGTAGGAAGACCGATGGTCTACTAGATTTGTTTTAATTGCTTAGAATAATATGTTTCAATGTTTAAACAATGATGCTTAAAACTAGTGTATTTGGATTTGTCCTGCAGATCTCTAAGTAACTATGATAACCAGATTTCTTTGACTGTACTGCTCTTGTTGAAGTCTTTTCTTATCCCCTCTTGTGTCCAACCCTGAAATTCTAATGCTTAATAGTCCATTGATAAATTTTCTTCCTTGCGGTTTACATTGTTTTCTTCCTGCCAGATGGTTAAAGCAGTAAAGTTTGTTGTAACCATCTGTCTGCCTTGCTTGCTTAATTTATGATTTGCGTTCCAGAATGCTTTTAGGAGAAAAGCAATGGAGTACCATCCGGATCAAAACCAAAATAACAAAGGTAAATGCTTGTCTTCCTTTCTACTCGTGCCCAAAATGTAAAGCGATCATATGCCTGCTATATATGCATCTGCTTAAAATCTGCCTCTTTTGTTTGTGGCAGAGGTTGCTGAGGCAAAATTCAAAGAGGTCATGGATTCCTACCAAGCAATAAAATCAGAACGGAGAAATGGAAGTTGCTGAATGCATTCACACTTTTGTGTTTGTAGGAGGGAACTGTTATGTAAATATCTTCAACCATAAACGCTCGACAAAACTATGTCGAAGCTATAGACTCTGTCACAATGAAAACATGCTGTCAATACACCCCTGGCTGAACGATCAGTCACTCTTTAGCCGCCATCTCTTGTGCATGTACTTCCATCCATGGACGTCAGGGTTCTAGAAGTAGAGCTAGCTGCTCGACATCCACCGAAAGCTGTACCAGTCTTCACATTCCTGTTCGCTTTTAATTCCATTTTCCTTTCGATATTTGACCGGCACTCAGGACAAAAAAATGCCATTTTTTTTGTTACAAATACGAAAAGGGGGGAAAGAACAGGATCAACGGTCACATTTTACTTCTGTTGGGAGGTACAAACAGCTCCATAGATCCCAACAAGAAGCTGAATTGTTTACCGCAAACGTTCCAGTTTGTCAACCTCGAAATCGGCGAACAGATAGCCCCAGGAACGAACCCGTTCTTTCAGACGCTCGTGCATGCATGTTTGTCACGGAGCAATCGCACTTGCATGGCCTTTCTTTTTGTGCAACGAGGTTGAATGTTTGATGAATCTACAGCTATCCGCTACTGGAGACGCGCAAGAAATGTTTGGTTGTTTGTGAGATGGTCGTCGTCGCCTCGTCATTCTGCGAAGACGGCGCAAAGGTGGCGCAAGAACGAAATGGAAAGCAGGATCCGCGGGTTTCGATTTGTAACGGCGAAACGGGTATGCTGCTGTATACGCGTAATGTCTAGCAGCATCGTTTTCTGAGGATCCATCTCCCTCGTTGATCGATAATCCCAAACGCGTGATTTTCACCTGAAATCTCGAGAAACCATGCACGCTGGAAGCGAAGGCAGACTGGCAGCCATAAATCTCGCTGTCCTTTCCTTCCCTCTCCCCTCTTTCCCTCTGACGTGTTGAGCTGTTCATTGCCCTGTACTGTACCCTGTCCTCTGCGCTTCTCTTCTTCTTCTTCTTCTTCTCCCTCCCCTTCCTCGCCGTCTCGTTCCGTCGCGTTGCCGCAGCTGTTGGATGCGCTTGCGTTGCACGGAGCCGGGGGAGCTCAAAAGAAGGGGAGCCAGAGGGTGAGTTCGGCGTCTTGCTATTTTGGGATAGAGAGGCGGGAGTGTCGGGTTGGGTTCGGGTCCTTCGGCCGCCCGTCGATGGCGCCGTGGAGCGGCTTGTGGGGCGGCGGCAATGCCACCGTCCTCGCCGGCGGCGACGCCTACCGCGGCACGCCGGTCGTCGTTAAGATGGAGAGTCCCAGCTGGTCCATCTCCGAGATCGACGACGACGACGTCGAGGAGTTCCTGGCCGGCCGCGGGCCGCGGAGGAGGAGGAGTAGGAGGAGGAGGGGCAAGAACGCCAGGCAGATCACCTGGGTCCTGCTCCTCAAGGCGCACCGCGCCGCGGGGTTCCTGGCGTGGCTCGCCTCCGCGGCCGTCGCGCTCGGCGGCGCGGCGCGTCGCCGCGTCGCCGCCGGCCGGACGGACTCCGACGCCGTGGAGCAGGAGGAGGGTGACGGCGAGGAGGCGCCCGCGCCGCGGTCGCCGTTCTACGCGTTCATCAAGGCCTGCCTCCTGCTGTCCCTGTTCTTCCTCGCCGTCGAGCTCGCCGCCTACTTCAACGGCTGGCGCCTCGCCGCCCCCGCCGCCGTGTCCTTCAGCGCGCTCCACGCGTCGTGGGTGCGCTTCCGCGGTGCCTACGTCGCCCCGCCGCTGCAGCTCCTCGCCGACGCCTGCGTCGTGCTGTTCCTCGTCCAGAGCGCCGACCGCATCATCCAGAGCCTCGGCTGCTTCTACATCCACCTCAAGCGCATCAAACCCAAGCCTGTCTCGCCTGCATTGCCCGACGAGGAGGACCCTGACGCCGGGTACTACCCCATGGTGCTCGTTCAGATACCAATGTGCAATGAGAAGGAGGTAACAATGCGGCATCGCTATTTGCAATCGCGCCTAAAATTTCAACTTTTTTTCATCAAATAAAAGTTCCAATTTTTAAGTTGCTGGGCATTGCTCTGTTCCATTCAGGTGTATCAGCAGTCAATCGCCGCGGTATGCAATCTGGATTGGCCAAGGTCCAACATCCTGGTGCAGGTGCTTGACGACTCCGATGACCTGATCACTCAAGCATTGATCAAAGAGGAGGTGGAGAAGTGGCAGGAGGCTGGTGCACGCATAGTGTACCACCATCGTGTGCTCAGGGAGGGGTACAAGGCTGGTAACCTCAAGTCGGCAATGAGCTGCAGCTATGTCAACGACTATGAGTTTGTGGCGATCTTTGATGCCGATTTCCAGCCTTATCCTGACTTCTTGATGCGCACGGTGCCACATTTTAAGGTAAGTTCAGTACCTAAGTCAGGTCAATGAGGAATTTTGGCATTCTGCCTGTGTTATGCGACATTGTTTGGTTGCAGGACAATGAGGATTTGGGACTAGTGCAAGCAAGATGGTCATTTGTGAACAAGGATGAGAACCTTTTGACACGGTTACAGAACATTAACCTGAGCTTCCACTTTGAGGTGGAACAACAGGTGAACGGTGTGTTCATCAACTTCTTTGGGTTCAACGGCACGGCTGGGGTGTGGAGGATCAAAGCTTTGGAGGATTCAGGGGGCTGGATGGAGCGGACAACTGTTGAAGACATGGACATTGCAGTCCGTGCACATTTGAGGGGCTGGAAGTTTGTCTTCCTGAACGATGTGGAGGTACAACACATGCCAAATTGCTTGTATATTGTGTTTACCACGGTGCTTGGATCATAGTGTTTTGATATGAACGGTCTAGGCTAATGCGCATGTTCCATCTTAATGTAGTGCCAGTGTGAACTGCCAGAGTCATATGAGGCTTACAGGAAACAGCAGCACCGGTGGCATTCGGGGCCAATGCAGTTGTTCAGGCTATGCTTGCCGGATATTATTAGATGCAAGGTATTACCAAGTTACTCCATTTTAGCTCCATAATTGGATTTGCCAGTAATTTTAACAAATAGCTCGTAGTGTTAAGTATCATTTGAGAGAAGAGTAAGAAAAGTATCATTTGAGAGTAACAAAAGGGTCTATGGTTAAGTGATCAGGTGGCTTTCTGTGATGCACGTGTTTTATCTAGACCTTCCTTCTTAATTTGTCGACAAAACTTTATCACCTAGCATGTAGTTCCAACTGTATTTCTAGGGGAAATCAACTGCCCGTTGAATGGTGTGATGATGATATTGGCCTGGAATTGTTGTTGAATCACTTAATAAATTACTAGACTGTTTACTAATGCTGTCCAACTTCTGTGGTTGCAGATTGCGTTCTGGAAGAAGGCCAACTTGATCTTTCTTTTCTTCCTGCTGCGCAAGCTCATCTTGCCCTTCTATTCCTTCACGCTCTTTTGCATCATCCTCCCAATGACAATGTTTGTTCCTGAAGCTGAGCTCCCGGAATGGGTCGTCTGCTACATCCCAGCCCTGATGTCCTTCCTTAACATCCTCCCTGCTCCAAAATCTTTTCCATTCATCATCCCATACCTCCTCTTTGAGAACACCATGTCTGTAACCAAGTTCAATGCCATGATTTCCGGCCTATTCCAGCTCGGGAGCACCTACGAGTGGGTAGTGACCAAGAAATCGGGCCGATCATCAGAGAAAGACCTCATCTTGTCGTCGCCCAAGGAGCAGAACCAACATCAAGCATTTTCGACGCCTATTCTTGCCGCGGGAACAATCAAGGAGCAGCCCACGTCAAAGCAACCTGCTCCAAGAAAGGAGTCCAGTAAGAGGTACAACCGGATATACAAGAAGGAGCTCACGCTCTCGCTGCTCCTCCTGACCGCCGCCGCCCGTAGCTTGCTGTCGAAACAAGGGATGCACTTCTACTTCCTGCTGTTCCAGGGCATTTCGTTCCTGATGGTCGGCCTTGACCTCATCGGTGAGGATGTGAAATAAACCGTAAACAGGGATCACGAACGGATGTACTTGGTTAAGCTTTGTTGAGGACTTGAGGGATATGTAGAAACTGAATACCAACCAGCCTGAGTAGTCGTCACAGAAATGCTTGGAATTGGTTATGGATGTGTAAATATCGCTCTTGTCGTGGCTTGTAAATTCTCTTAGCTGCTCCAGAAATCTCACTTCTTTTGCACCCGTATGAAGTTCAAAACTGAATCATCTCTAGACCTGATCTGAATCGTCTCTTATCTGTCCACCTATTCCGTTCTAGCGTCGTGCTGCGCAGACCGATGCGTCTGTTTCACGGCATCACCATTGCCATTGCACGGGGAAGAACATCATGATGATGACGACAACGAGATGGGGGTGATGCCGTGACGAGGTTGAGTAGTTGCAACTCTGAAGTTGTGAGCCGTGATGTGCAGGACTGCAGGTGAAGGAACTGCTCTTGATCGCCCCCCGCCGGGGATGATGGTAGGCAGGGGGGGCATGGCGGGACAGGACGGGGCCAGCTGGTGATCTGATCCGGTGAGATCATCCCTCTCACATGAACGCGTCATGTTAGTTGGTTGGTTCGCAGATGGTACAGAGATCCATTGATTGGTCCCAGTTGAATTCTTCTCCGTGTGTGCAAATGTCCATGTGCTACGTACGTACAGCAGCTACTATACCATTATGTCTGAAGTTCACCGTAATTATTGTGTAGAATTCTGATTATTTGATTTATAGAGGATACTCCCTTAGCTTAACCAAAGGAAGCACCAGTCAAGAGCTCGACCAGGCCATGCATGGAGCTTGCCGGAGGGAGAGGTCGACAGCCGAAGAAACCAATCAGTCAGTGAGAGGTTATAATATTAGTGGTACATTAGTTTGTGGATATAGTTTTGGAGGAGATGCACCGGCCTGATCTCCAGCCTCCATATTACAAAACCCCTTCTTCTCCGGCCCCGGTCGTGTTCGATCGGCGCCGTCCGTCGCCGGAGAAGAAGGAAACGGCACAGAGGCCGCGCGGCGCATTATATTCCCCTCTCCTAGCTAGCTAGCTTGACTAACCAATAGTAATCTCCCATGGCTGATTAGCCTTGTAAACCAACCATGGAAGACGAACCCTAAATTAAGTAGGTGATGAACAAGTCCAGCCACGAGCAGCTGGACGCGCGCACCAGGCCAAGACGTGCGTGTATGGTGGGAAACGGTTCGTTCACGCGTCGGTCCACGCGGCGAACAGGGGCAGGTGCGCGATGGACACGGCGGGCCTGGGGGAGGCCCAGGAGCCCAGCGGCGGCGGCGGCGGGCTCATGGGCTTGGCGGCCTGATGCGACGGCTTGGAGAAGAGCATGGAGAGGCGGTCGGGGCTGCCCTCGCGGGAGTTGCTCAGGCTCGTCACCAGCGACGACGTCGCGCTGGACATGGGCATGTGCGCGCAGCCGCCGCCGGCGGCGTTGCTGCTGCCGTCCGCGGCGGTCACCACCAGGTCGTGCAGCACGGAGAACGCCTCGCCGGACAGCACGTCGTCGTGACGGTGGTTGCCCTGCTGCTGCTGCTGCTGCTGGCCGTGCTCGCCGCCACCGGCCCTCTGGGCGGCGATCTTCCAGGCGTCCGTGGCGGCGCCGTTCGCCTGCGCCAGGGCCGCCGCGGCGGCGGATGCGCCGTCGTCCTTCTTGCGGCGCGCGAGCTCGCCGGGGAGGAGCGTGTTGCTGGCCATGATCTTGTCGACGTCGTAGCGCGTGATGTCGAAGTTGGTGACGGCGTTGAGGCCGCGGAACTTGATGGCGGCGATGTCGTACGCCTCCGCCGCCTCCTCCTGCGTGCCTGCACCCACAGCAACGCGCGTGGGTCATTGACCAGCGCGCAACACGACGTACAGCAACTTCCGTAGGAGAGGCCACGTCGATCGGCGTGCATGCAATGCAATGCAAGAACGGAGGGAGCAATGATCTGTCTGAACAGGAGGAACGGAATGATGGGCGTGGGCAGCATGCATGCTGGCTGGTCAAAAGGGATTCAGCGCGTGCGATCCGCGACAGTGTAAAAACTAGAGCCGCCAGCCTTATGCAAAAGCTAGCTTCTCTCTCTCTCTCTCTCTTCACTCTTCACTCTCTCTCTCTCTCTCTCTCTCTGTCTCTCTGCATGCATCTATCACCATGTATGTGTAGAGAGAGAGAAGGAGAGAAGGGAGGCAAAAGGAAAGGGGAGAAATCAAGAAGACATTCTTTGTCAGGGGAGGGCCGGGGTCAGGGTGGCATCATTCGGAGCTAAAGCTACGCCATGCATACGATTCATTAATTCTCCCAGCTGCAGCTCTTAAACTATTCTCGTTAGCGTAATAGTTTCAGATCAATTCTGAAATACAGTAACAGATTTGTTGTCTAACGATCATTGCGACAGATCGTTAGACAACAAATCCGCCCATGACAGCATCTCTGCGTGCGACGCCTCGCGCTGCTGCATGCATGCATGGTGACGGATCGAAACAACTGACGACGGAGCTAGCTACTACACTGCTCACTAGTACTAAGACACACGTCGATCGTTGTTCGAACGTCGTCAGTTAAAAAAAACAGGAGAAGAAACTGATCAGAAGCGTACTGAATGTGCCGAGGTAGAGGTCCTTGTTGCCGGAGACGCGGCCGATGCGCGCCTGCCACCGCCCGTGCTGGTGATGCCTGACGAATCCACACCGCAAAACATGTCAGTTCTTTTTCAGTAACCGATCGACGATGAGCATTCTTCCATCACGCGCAACAAGCTAGCGTGAGGACGATGCAGAGGTAGACGACGACGACGACGGAGACGACGGAGAGTACGTACGGACCTTGTCACTCCGCGGTACATGGACGCGCCCCGTGAGAAGCCGCTGCTCTTCCTGCGTGCATGCACAGAAATGTCCAGCAGATTAATTGTTTTCAGATGAGATGATGCATGCATGGCCACGTACGTCCAGTACTATCCAGTAGTCGGTTCAGTTCAGACACGCATGGCGGGCGTCGACCATGCACAGTGCACTAGCTAGCTAGGTCAAACGTTTAGATATTGACGACAGGCGCCGCGCTTGCTATAGATACGTACTACAGCAGTCAGCAGCAGTCGATGATGCGTACCTTCGGAGGTGAGCCACGTACTCCTGCCTCGTCATGTTCTTCATCTCCTCCAGCTCCTCCTGGTAATCTTCCAGCTATACACGTACGCGACGACACCACAAAAAGATTCGATTTTTAACTTGGCGGTTGATTCATTACCGGCCGGTGACCTTGGATGATGCCGATCGATCAACAGCTAGCAGGCGAACGACAAAACGGAGTCGTTATTATTACCGGGAAGTTGATGTGCGTGGAAGGGCCCCAATACTTGAGCGCCGCCAAGTCGTAGGCTCTCGCCGCCTTCTCCTCCATGTCGTACCCGCCTAACACCAAGCCACACAGATCAACATGCATCGAGCACAAGCTAGCTAGCTAGCTAGTGTTCATGTATACAGTGTGTCCCGTACTTACCGAGGTAAACTGCATGCGCATCAGCAGCAGCAGCAGGTAGTCCCAGCCAATGAGCATTTTAGTTATGCAGAAAAGAAAAAGAGAGAGAGAGAGGAACACCAACGTTATTAGCTAGCTAGCCACTGATGATTACTGAGTACACTGATGATACGGACCGTCAAATAATTCGAAACAGAAATAATTCAAAACGGAGAGAGCAGCGAGCAAAGACCACCGCGTACCTTGCCTGCCTTTCCTGGTCTGGCCTTCCTTCTTGCAGCTGTTGTCCCAGAGGTGCGCCTCATACCTCCCCGTCCACCTATGCCTGCTTAATTTAACCGCCACCAAACATGTAATCAGCACGTGTGCTAAACGACGATGGAGACGACGTACGGGTGATTACCCACGTGCTAAACATGCTTATCAGCTCGCCGACGTCCGTTACGTTTTATTTGATGTTTCACGGACACACACGCAGAGGCTGCTGATCGAGAGAGAGTGGTGGCGTGGTAGAGACTAGAGAGAGAGTGACGACGATGCATGACGACGGGGTGGTACCTGGTGACGCCCCTGTACTGCGACGTCCTCTGCCCGAACGTGTCGATGGACTTGCGGTGGTGCACCGGCTGCTTCTGCTGCCCAGCCGCGCCGCCGCGCTTCCGCCCGCCGTCCGTCGCCGCCAGCGCGCCGCCATACTCGCCGACGACGCCCTGCTGCGGGATCGTCACGAAGCTCGACAGCGACGCGGAGCCCATGGACAGGGCCAGCGGGTGCTGCTGCTGCTGCTGGGTCAGGAAGCCGGCGCGCGCCGCCACCCAGCTCGCCATCGCCGCCGTAGCCGCCTCGTCGTCGGCCACGAGCGCCGACGGCCCGACGTACACGTCGCCCACGCACGGTGCCGGCTGCAACAGCCCGTGGTGGTGCCCCTGTCCCACGCCGCCGCCGCCACCGCCGCCGTAGTAGTAGAAGCTGGAGGCGGCGTTGTCCAGGCTCAGCGCCATGGCCTGCGACTGCGGCGCCGCGCCCAAAAAGTCCTCAAGCTTCGGCCCTGCAGCTCGTCCAACGTCGCGCACCGAATAGATGAATGTGCGGTCCAGTAATAATCCAAGAAGAAAACACGCGAGACCGGTCCAGAAACAAACCGTGGTGATCTTGATCCGTTCTCCGGAGCGCTTCCATGATGCAGAGGGAGCCGTCGGACTTGAGCGGCATGGACGCGAGCTGCGGCGTGTAGTACGGCGCGCTGGTGGCCACGGCGTCGCCGGCGCCGAGGCCGCCGTAGGCGGCAGCAGCGACGGAAGCAGGGAAGAAGAGGCCATGCTGCTGTTGCTGCTGCTGCTGGATGTGGTGGTGGTGGTGGTCGTCCATGGATGAGGCCATCTGCGGCGAGAGCGAGAAGCCTAGCCACCCGCTCGCCGCCGCGTTGGTGCCGCCATTGTTGTTGGTCATCGCGTCGTCACGTCGTGTGAAGATGATGAACAAGAGGATGGGGGAACTAGTGCGTGAGAGATCAGAGAGCTAGTAGTGAAGGCGATGCAGGAATGGTGGTCGCAGCAGCGGGTCAACCAATCATTCGGGAATGATGCATGCGCCCCGCCATTGCCGTGCGCGATGAGAGCTTCGAGGTCCGGGGTTTACTAGGTGAAGCTTAGCTGCGGAGCGTGTGAAGTGGAAGGAGAAGTGAGCGAGTGTGTGTGCGGTGCGCTTGTGCTTGCGTTAAGTTGCGCGTCGCTTTAAAGTAAGCAAAAGGAATGACTTGCTCCCACATTTACACACAACATCCAACAAAAAAAAAAGAAAGGAGGGGAAATGCTTGGACTTGGATGGATAACATTCTCTTCACACATCCCTCGGCTCATAGGGATCTGTGTAGCATCTCTCTCTCTCTCTCTCTCTCTCTCTCTCTCTGCACAAAAGAAAAGATTCAAGGAAATCTCCCTCCAATATTACGTACATTCTTCCTTTCTGAAAAAGAAAAATAAAGATGATGATAGTAATTAGCTCATTTGCATCATGCATCGCCATTGTTGCCTGCACTAGCGTTGCTGTGTACAGTATGTAGTATAGCCATGTAGGTATGTTGTAGAGACGCCTTTGTTGTACTAGGGAAATACTCACTGCACAAGCAGTCACTTCAAAACTGTTCTAGTACTGTGCAGGGCCTCCTCAATGCCACAATAAATCTTCAGAGGAAAGAATAAAGTAAGTGTACTTTATCGAAAAAATACATCTTTTATAATAAAAACCAATTCATGTATACTCGTCTAAAAATTATACATACTTAAAATGCTGGCACTACACTGCCTAGCTAAT
This sequence comes from Neostapfia colusana, assembly GCA_030760725.1. Taxonomy (NCBI): domain Eukaryota; kingdom Viridiplantae; phylum Streptophyta; class Magnoliopsida; order Poales; family Poaceae; genus Neostapfia; species Neostapfia colusana. The sequence goes on along the minus strand of JASWHV010000008.1, from coordinate 433,973 downwards.
AACTTCACACTGAAATAAATTTACAATTCAAAAACAGCGATAGTAAATCTCTCAAAGAGGAGGGAGTGAGAATGCTGTTGGTTCGAATCAGGGAGGCAGGGGGTGCATATGGCAAATAGTCAATGGCGCATTCACACTGCTCCTTGATGTTGAGCTCTCATTGCAAGAGTGAAGGGAGAAGAAGGGCACAGTACACATGCGTGTACGTTCATGGTTGCTTCTACACATAGGTGTATAAATACAACTGGTACTTCACTACGAATACAGTGATAAACGTCGTACACCGCTCCATTTCGATGTATATCTGACACATTGAAGGCATCAGAGATACCGTATACTTGATTGTCTTGTCTTCTCTATTCAATACAACATGCAATATTGCAAGCGTAGTATAGACATGCATGCTGCGCAAACGTACGAGAGGATATATATTGGATTTGCATGGTCTAATTCTAGTCTTCTAATAAATATTGTTAATAATAATACTAGTAAACGTGTGGAAATACTGAAGTACTGCCAGCTGCATGTACTGTGTATTTTATTATTTTTTAGTGCAACAGAAAGAAGCTTCTTGGCGTACGTATCTACCAAAATTCATGACGGCTCGTGGTACATGCATGTATGTAGTACACACCAGCACAGGTCTGCTATATACAGTACAGTAGTGTGTTATAGATGAGGCGTAGATATATTAATACAAACGAATTTGTCAAAGGCTGCTCTTGTGAATAGATGAAATGGTTAAGGGTGATTTGTCAAAATTAGAGATCAGGCCACCATGCAAACAGCTGATAGACTGTTTTCTTCTGAATTCCGGGTAGTCAACAGCTGCAGACAAAAAAGAGAGATGTCGGTCAATAGCATGTTCTCATGAATGATGCAGGCAACAAGGGGCCGAGAGAGAGAGAGAGAGGTGACAGATGAGAGATGAGAGAGAAAGGCTGTTGCTAATTGGGAGGTATCAGTACTATTTCAGCGTCCCCTTTAAGCATGCTCGGCTAGTCCCTGGCAGCTACCCAGTGTGCAGGCCCCTCCCTCAGCTCCCCTTGGACTTTTGCAATGGCTGCTGGTTTTGAGGGCGTAGCTCCAGCTCCAGATCAAGGGGAACAATGGCCTCGATCCTTTTTTGATGAAACATTGGCTGCGATGTGGTGGCATATATAGCAGCATGATGCTCTCTGGAATGCATGCATGCATGGAGATGAGAGTCCTCTTTTTTTTCCCCCAAAGAGCCTAGTATGTTGCCGTGGAAAAGAGTCTATTTTGTTGTTTGTGTTCTTCATGTTTGTCAAAAGGAGAGCTGGGCATGGCCTAGCAATTCCTACAATCTTTTCCTTTTTGTTTTTATCTTTTTTCAATCATGTTTGAGCTGCTTGATGAGCTGGCTCGACCAACAGTAGTTGACGCTTTTGCCAATGGCAGCATAGTGGCGTACGCACAGGGAAACATCCTAAGACAGGTATTCTATATCGCACATGATCACGTAAGTAGGTCTAGGCAGACTAATTATTAGTACCTCGTTCAGAGGGTTAGAATTATTTCAAGCTAAACTCCTAATAAGATTCTCCGTGCCAGTCCGTATTGTGCCATTATTGTAATTTGTGGCATAATCTAACATCGAAAAATGCAGGCCAGGACAGATGCAGAGCAAACAGAATATATAAGGAAATAACCAACAAAAGCTTCTTAGCTTAACTATTCAGAAATAATGCATGTGCTGTATTTTGTTCGAAAGCATCTACCCAAATTGTACAGTTATGATCTAGCTTGACTATGAAAACCCAAGTCCTGCGTGCACCACCAGGCAACAGCATCACCTGACTCAAGTGTGTCCGGGAGCACGTCACAAAGGATCCAAGATTGGTGTCATGATGAAAAGGAAACTGGCTAGGGATCCATGCCATCCCATGCCTCATGACTCAACTTTGATTAAGGTAATGATGGCGAATGGCCAGCAGCAGCAGCAGCAGCTACAGCCCATGCATGCGCTTTTGCTCCCAACAGTGGCATGGCCTCCTCCTCGCTCGGGAGAAGTGAAGGAAGAAGGTGAACACCAGCCCATGTCCACACCACATATCGCATTCAGAACTTAAGGTTCAGGTCTGAACCCAACCCAACCTAACAGCCGGATAATGTCCAAATGCATCTATCACCATTGAAGTGGAGAAAGCAACCAAGCAGATACTACCACATTGGATCTGGGGGGGGGGGGCATAGCATTAGCAGCATAATCCAAAAGAATGCCATTCTTTTCCCCCCCATGCTCCAGTCCCTTTCATGCAGGGAGGTGGCAGCGTAGTGCAGTGGGGCTTAAAGAAACTTTGCAGTTTTGATGATCTGCTCCATTGCATTTATCTGCTATGCAACAGGGAACACTCCCCATCTGTATGCATTGGGCATTGGAGTCTCCAAGGGTTTAGAATATTTTCCTCCACCTTTTTCCTGCTAATGTCAGAGCTAGCACAGTCAGTAAAACGACATGTTAAGTAATTATAACAGTAGTTAGTCACTAGAACCACTGCAGCTGGTAATATAAATTAAATATCCCTACTGTAAAATGTAAATGTCCAGCTGGTAAATAAAATACAGAGCTAGCTAGGAGCGAGGCCCTGTGGGGATCGATGTCACATGGATAGCGTAGATGGACATTGACTACAGTACTGCATGCATATCTGGGCAGGATATGGACAACAGTGAACTACAAAAGCGGCCGGCGACAAGTACGTAGCCAAGTCCTATATATAGCTTCATATGCATTCGTCTAATAAAAAAATGCAAAAGAAATCCTATCGAGAAAAGGGGCTATCTTATCTATGTGGTGTTGTCTGGCTTTCTTAGGACGGACTTGGGTGCAATAATATGCGCGCCTTTGTGTCACGTAGCAGTAGTAGTAGTAGTAAGATTGCCATGCATAAGCACGGGTCACATGTGACGAGACAACTCATGCATGCATGAGGGGGTATCTCAGTCTCTCCATCGTCTCTCTCTATCATGCATGCATGCATGCACCTAGCTAGCTAAAGGCACATTTATATTCCATCATATGAGAGTGGGGTTAAAGAACTTAAAAGTGACTAGTAGTAGTAGGAGAGGAGATATATTATAACATGAAAACTATCAAGTCATGCATGGTACGGTAGCTGGAACTAAAATATAGGTTCATTAGATTTTAAAAGCGTTCAAACTTGCTACAACTTTTGCTTCAGCTAATTACCTGTGTGCAGATTAGCATTGCATTGAAACCAGAGCTTCTTATCAAGTACTACTAGCTAGGAGACGACGATGTTTATTAGGATTTGTGTGAGGCGGCATCATGGTTGCATTGACCCTGCATGCATCGGCAGGCCGTCTCTGCAGCAGGTGATCACCTAAAGTATGCCTGCTGCATGGTTCAAATGAAGCTCTTTTCCTAGTACTGTAGTTAAAAAGACCACCATGCATGAAGTCTAATCGTCGCACGGATCATCAAGATGTAAACAACCTGCAGAATCGCCATGAATGTTGTCACTAATAAGAGAAGGAAAAATAAAAGAATGGCTGCTGTACCACTGTCCAACGTGCTCTAGTTTTTCTAGTACCTTGTCTCGCTTTTGGAACGCATTTCGCAGCATTCCCTCTCCAGTGTTCTTCGATCGATCGACCTTTTCCTCACGCCGATCCATAGCATGCAGCTACCTATTAGCCTAGTTAGCTAGCAGTCACATTATTCACACTGCCTTGAGACTTCAGAATTTTCTGCACGCCGATGAACATAGTATAAGGTTAGTTGATTATTAACTATACGTTTGCCTCCAGCAGCAGTGGGCTGTTGTAAAATCACGATTCACTTGCGATATTATTCTCCTTCTCTATAAAACTTCTACGTGAAAAGCTCGTTGTATGGTGGTGACAGAAAACAAAATAAGGGAATCAAATGCACTTTGATGATCTCTGCCTGTTTTGCCAACTAGTATTACTCAGTGCTAGCTAGTAAGAGAGATCACGAGGTCAGGTAGCATGTATAATTGCAGGCGGTCCTGATCAGGATAATTGCACTGATGAATCATGATAATCAAAACGTTGCTGGACAGTTGAGCACCTGCAAAAATAAACAAGCGAGAGATCAGTAAAATTCTATCATATTTCGGTTTTTTATTTCATTTTGATTTAAGCATTTCTGACCCCGAAACGGAGGTAGTACTTATATTACTCAAAGAACCAATCTCTGAACTTTATAAACAATTGTGGAACGGATCCTTAAAGAATGATGCATATATGGGTGGTCGGCTTTTGGGGTCAGCCCTAGCAATAGGCGGCTACAAACAGCTGCATGCTTCAGTAACCACAGTACCACTGCGTGCTGTGCTTGCATTTAAAGGCCGATGGCTCTGTCGACTGAGCCTGCAGAAACCCTGTGGTTTTCATTGTCGTCCCTTCACGAGTGGATGGAGGGACGCACAAGATCCAAACAAAATCTAAGCTAGATTCATTTTCGCTGCTGCTGCTACTACTGCCCCAGTCTCTCTCTCTCTCTCACACACACTTTCTCTCTCCCTCTCTCTCGAGCGTGAGTAGAGGGACATGCTAAGGTAGGGTTGTGTACATACGTTGGCCAGTGAGCAAGCAGTGTGGGTCGTCGTACATGCTGCCCAAAGAGAAGTGTACTGAAAGAGGGCTTGGATAGTTGCTGTACGAGACTTCAAAACAGCTGTTGGAAAATGTTGCTCCCTGTCCTCTCCCTCCCTCTCTCTCTCTCTCCCTATGTAACTGCTCTCTCTCTCTTTATGTCGCACGTCAGGCAACCACAAACTTGCACAAAGAATAGGGATGGGAACGAGTTAATTCGTGTCACACTCTTACCGCTGCAACGTTCAATTCCTCCATTACTACTCTGAAGAAAAAGAGAAGTGTATCAATGCATGTTTGAATTAACCACATGATATAATTGTCTATAGTACATAATCACATCAAACTAATGCGAAATTCAGATGGGAGTTAGTCTAAACAGATCGAGCTTGATGAAGCCATGCATGAGCGCCTCTGGTGGTGAAGTCGATCGTCGGTGTCGATGTAGATCTCGATGAAGCGGTCACTGGCACTACGTCGATCAGCAAGTCGCGCTGGAATCGGCGTCCTTAATGTCACCAACGACACTGCATGACATGTCGTGTAGATCTAACTTCGCTCCTCTCCAGCGCCCTCAGCGATCGGTGTTTAGGGATTGTGTTTTAGGTTGAGGGAGGAAACCTGTGGATCCAGGTGGCTTAGGCTTGAGCGTCAAGTCACCTCGGTGTTGGCTGAGATCGACTCTAACAATGATGTTTAGGATAAGGAATCTAGCTCAGTTTTAACTAAATTTCTATCCTATAAAGTAAGAACGGAGATAAAAGTTTTCAAGAGAAAAGGGGGGGGGTGCTTGGTTGTCTGAATGCCTGATCGGATCATCAGAGAATCAACAGGCTGAATGACAACAGGGGAGACTGAACGAGCTCGCGCACTAGCTAGCCAGCTGCAGTCGTGTTCTTTTGCAACCACTCTATCAACTACTACTAGCCAGTAAGCAGCTAGCTGATGAGTGGTCGCCATCTCGAGCAAGGACGTCTCCAATGGTATCCTGTGCATGGGCACACTTCAGGGAGTTTTAGAGTTTCAGAGACCACACACGCACATGCGCGGCCGTGGTGGTGTGCATGCTGCCATGGCGTTAGAGAGGCTTTCTGCAGGACGACTAGCGACCACTGAATGCGTCTGCCATTTTTCTGCACCAGCTGAGAGCGCGCGAGGGGGCTCGCCCAGATGCTCATGCATGTATTGTTTATCGTTGTGGCCTGCTGCTTGCTTGCTTGCTTGCCTGAGACGATCAGCTGGGGCCAGTGGTGTAGTTGGAGCTTGCAGATTCATCAGTGTTGCATTATTTGCATATATGCTTATATGTGGTGGTCCCATGCGTGAAGACAGACAGAGACAGACAGGCTATAAGGAATGAGATTGCATTCAATTCGTGCATGTGTGTAGTACGTCCTCCTCCTCCTCCTCCCAGTTTATGGACGGACGTTAGCAAGAACAAGAACAACTATATTTGTATGGAGATGGAAGAACAGCATCGAGACCAGTGCCAAGATCAAGCCATCTACAAAAGGGATCGAACATATATGAAGCTAGGTTATTAGTGTACGTAGGAGGCAGTGTGATGAAGATTGAAGGCGAAGAACGTAGGAGGCAACGCCTGACAAAGGTAGCTAGCTAGCTAGCTAGTAGAGATCGATCGACCGTACGTAGCCTGGTACGTACAGGTGGCAGCATCCTAGTGGCTGATGCAACTGAACAGGTTAGCTAGGGTTAAGAAGAAATGGACATGCATGGCTGAGGGCCCTAATCCCTGGCAAAAAAAAGGATCGGTCGATCTGTTCACTCTGCATCGGTAGAGAAGAGAGCAAAACGGCATGTGGTGCGCGGGGTTCACTGCTAGCTTGGTCCTGCTGCTGCTGCTGCTGCTGCTGCGCTCTTGTTGCAAAGGGATCAGCACACAAACATAATACGAGTACTAACCACGGCAGCACACTGTGCAATTCATGCCTCCACATTCCCCACTCTGATAAAAGATGTCAGCCATGGCAGAGACAACAGAGACAGAGAGGGGGAGAGAGAGAGGCACTAAGGGCCCCTTGCGCCTGCTGCTTGCATGCAAGGCTGAAGAAAATTACTGTACTCGCTTTGTTTACTTATGCAAGCTCGTTTCTGCCTCCCTTTATCTCCTTTGTTCTGTTTCTCCTCCTAAATCGTCTGCTGCTGCTTTATCTCTATCTCTCCTCTTGCGTGCCACGCATGGCCAACCTACTCACCATTTGAAACCACACACCAGAGACCAGAGGATGAGAGTAAAAAAAAAAGAATGCGGCAATGTCCTACAGGAGACAGAGATGACTAGTTCCCATGCCACTAGACCTTGTTCTCTGCACACAGAAAGCAGTTCCCTCTCACTTAAGGATAAACCCCGGCCACAGAATTCTCGGATCAAATATTCCATCCAAATAAAGCTGATTTGACGGCAGTTCGATTCCGCCTATCATTTTGTGCATGGCCACCACTCAACATCTGTGTTCTTCAGGCCAGCAGTGCTGTCTAAAACAAAATTAGCCTTGCTATTAATTCAATGGAGGCGAACAGTTACAGGCTACACGGCTGCATTAAGGTCAAAAGGAGTCAATCAAACGTCAACGAAAGAGGAGCTCGCTCGAGTTGTTCAAAAACTTGTACTGAAAGCAGCTGAGGGGAAAAAAAAGGATACTAATAAACACTGCCTGAAGCTGCCAAGAGGAAACAGTAAGTTGCCTGTCAATTAATTGGTAGCAGACTGTGACTGTGCATATATCAGAGTTCCTAGCTAGCTGAGGACAAAACCTGTGTATATATACTGCTCAAAAGATGCTGCCGCTGCTGATGGTGATAAGAGTGGCAGGGGTACACCCGGCCACTGCAGCATCGTCCATGCAGGGACACATGATAATATTTCACTGGAAAATGTAACATGCATGCCTGGCTAGCTAGCTCATTTGATGCATGAACAGCATCGATCGACCATGCGTTAATTTGTTTGTTTCGTATGCACTTAAGTTTTAACTCTACACAGAATAATCTGCAGAAACAGAAAAGCAAGCTTAAATTAGCTAAAGAGAGTGGTGGCCCTACGCACGCATCATGATTTCCATCGATACCACGCTCATCCAGGAAGTACTGACCGTATTGCCGGTATCTTTAATCTGTAATAAGAGCTCTCTTTTTTTTTTCAGAAAAAGCGCGAGCTCCTTCCTGCTGGAATGGAATTGCTACTCCCTAAAGAAAGCCGGTCTGGTAAAGAGTAGACTTTCATTTATGTTCTGACGAGTGTTGTGTTGGTGCCTGTTTTGAAATCTTTCAGGATCTCCTCTACACAGGACTTTTAATGATACACAAAGGTTTCTTTGACCAAAGAATTTACCAATAAACTAACCTTGTTAATTATTACATAGCGCAGGAGCATGTTGACATCTTTCAGGAACTGTCAGAAGACCACAATGACATACAAAGGTTCTTTAATTGACCACAGAAGCTAATCGTCGTCCACTTTATGCATTTTGCACTTCGTGTTTGATCTGCTAATAATCGATTCTCTTAGACGTATTTCAGCAAGAGTTTTATACGTTCTCAAAACGCACAAAAGTTTTCTTTCCTGTTAGTATATACTCATTTGCCTAATTAAGTAGCTAGCTAATGATGGTTGCACTTTGCTCTCGAGAAAGCAAAGGCAAACACACTTGCTAATATAATGCTCCTAAACCCTGCATCCTCTGTAAACGCGATTGATGCATACGGAGCGAAACAAAACATACCCTACCAAGCCGGGCATCAAAAGAAGAGGGAATATCACCAGGGTTTTGCAGCTTGTGTCTCCAACGAAGCTTCAGTTCTGCGAGAACTACGACATGCCCTAAAAGGCCAAAAGAAAGAAGAAGAAGAAAAAAAAAACCAGTGTGACTAGCAACCAAGAGGGAGTCTCCAAAGCTTCTTCTTCTTGTGGCGCACTAAAATCATGGCGTCACTGTCATCTCCATCTCAACATGGCAAATACCAAACCATTATAGTGTCATGCATCTGTCAAGAAGGCATCCCTCACATCTTTCTTTCAGTCTTATTAAAGCATGCATCAGTCAATCATCCGTCCAATCCTACCCTATCCTGTCTATTCTCTACCATCAATCATGGTAGTTCTTCCATGCATGAAGAGAACAGCACACATGAGGACGAGGGACAGGAATGACAAGGGGTCATTCTTCCCTCCCCTGGTTGGCTTGGCGGTGTGCATCTTTATTTGTTTGGGGGCATTCTTCTGTGGGGCTTCACATGTCAACAACAACACCCTACTAGTCTACTCCTGCCGTTCAACAATACAAGTGTTTTTGAGTTTGATTAAAGTCAATCTTTTAAAATTTTAACTAATAATATCTCTAAAACACATTATTTAATTAAAATGCAAAGAGTTACTTATTATAATAGTTAGTTTTACATAAGTATAATAACATCATTTATACTTACTCCCTCCGTTTCGAAATATTTGACACCGGCTAGTTAAATATTTCGAAACAGAGGGAGTATATTATTGCACGTTAAACAAAAAGAAATATGATTTTAGCAGAAACTCCCCGCCTTGTACATTATTTGAAACATCAATGTGTCCATCTACTAGATCTCCAACCCAGATTGAAACGGATGAACCACACTGGATTACGCTTGCTCGTTAACAACCAACAAGATACTTGCTGTTGTGACAGTAACATTACGTCCATATGTAAATAAGTATATGGATCCTTAAAATCACCTTTACATATAATGTTAAACCCTATATACATTTAAGGGCACGGTCCGTATATAGACTGGAACCTATTTTGCTATTATGACACAGTAACATTTTGTAATATCCATTCTCATAGCGATACCAACCCATTGGAAAATATAAAACATTTAATTTACGCACGAACAGTATGTGACATAGAAATTATAGAGGTCATATCTACTATTGTATGGTTGGTACATTGTGCATTCTACTCCCTCTATTCTGTTTTATTTGACGCTGGGAGAACTAAGTCTAGTTCTCCCAACGTCAAATATCAGAACGGAGGGAGTAGTTAACAGAACACATCATCCCAATCTAGGCTTCCAACTTTGTTCCATTCAGTTTACGAAAGCTTTCACAAATCACATTGTCCACTGATCCTTCTGAATCAAACGTATAAAAGGTGTAGCTGAAAACCATTTTAACGCGCCCAAGTGTTAACGGACTGAAATGTATTTACTTACCCTATGCCAGTGTTTATAACGTTGTTATCATTGTTAGAGCAATGGGCCGTATGCATGATCTACTCCTCATATCGTTTTTCTCGCACAGATAAATTTAAAGTTCAAATTTTAATGACGTTCAAATTAGTAAGTTCGTTCCGTAAACTGCAGTTGCAACTGATCAAGCAATTAGCTTTCTCGGCGCCTACACCTAGCTCAAAGTGAAAGCAGAACAGAACAGAGGCAAAAGAAATATTCACCGTATAGATGCTGAGAAGAAAAGAACGCTGCAAAACTGGAGGGGTCCAAACGGGTTGGGGTGAGGTGCTCAGATTCTATGGGTGTATACGATCGAGTCGATCACACGGGGATCTCCCATCAGCACGAGGAATGTTTTTTTTATAATCACTGCACCACCACACCGCATCACCGTTCTCAGATTCCCAGCAGAAACGAGAGCATCAAACCAGAAATCAACAAAAATCAAACCAGTTGGGTTGCATCTCAGCTCGGGAGCTTTGTTACATCGATCGAGAATGATGAACCGAGATCCACCGATCGAGGGAGAGCAGCGGCAGCGGCAGCGGCCTGCCATTGGGACAGTGCTCCCCGAAACCAAAGAAGCAGAGCCAGCGAAATCAAAATAAAAAGGCAGAAAGAGATCGGTCGCGGATGACGAGAACAGGAAAGGGTCATACGCAAACCGCTTGGGCGAGGGCGAGTGGAGTGGAGTCGAAGCGATGAGGATGCTGACGGCGCGGAGGCGCGGGGTTTTATATGGTGCGGGCGAGGGAGGGAACCTAAACCCTAGGTTTCGGTTCAGTCACGACGAGGGATGCGGCCCATGGGCCGCAGGAGACGGAGCCCTCATCGACCTCGGCCGGGCTCAAAATTCGTTAGGCCCAGTGGTGAGACGGGGCCCGAGACGCGCGCGCGTGTGTGTGTGTTGGGTTCGCGGCGTGACGCGCGCGTGTCGTCAACGTCCAGCGCGGAACGGCGGAAGCATGCAAGGCCGCCAGGGTCAAGTCAAGCACGCCTCTCCCCCGCGATCACCCGTTCCCGGCTTTAAATACCCCGCGCCGGGCTCCTCCTCATCCTCCAGTTCTCCGGCCCCCCTTCCATCTCCCGTTTCCGGAACGCCGGCGGTTCCTGAATCATCTAGCGAACGTGTCCATGGCGAGGGCTACGGTGACGGTGCTCGCGGCGGCGCTCGCCGTGCTCCTCCTGGCGTCGTCCTCGGCGTACGCGGCCAGGGCCGGCCCCGCGGAGGCAGCAGCGTCCGGCGCGGTCGACTCTCCTCCTCGTCAGCATCACCAGGCATCTATCCATCTATCTATCTATCTATCTATCTATCTATCTATCTATCTATCTGTCTATCTATGTCCTTCATCTTCTTCTTCATAATCATCGATCTAGCTAGCACGAGATGGAACTGACGTTTGATTGGCCGCGCGGTGGTGGTGTGGTTGTGCGCAGAAGGCGGCGGCGGCGGTGGAAGCCGGCGGGTGCGAGGGCGCCAACGTCGACGAGGACGACGACGACGGGTGCATGGCGAGGAGGACGCTCGCCGCGCACACCGACTACATCTACACCCAGGAGCACCACAACTGATCGATCATTGATTAATTCCGGCCCGTAGTAGTAGCTGGCATGCAGCATGATCTGTGCATGCATGCATATATATGCATGGTGATGCGTCATAATGTAGTACCTTGATAAAAAAACAGTTTCTTATTTGTTGCTGCGTACGTGCATGCATGCATGGCCTGTTAATTTCTTTCATCACACCGCTCAATCCACGATCTTCTCCATAAACTGCTTTTTTTTTCTTCTTCCCCAGCCGGCCTGCACAAATTAAAAGAAAAATGAAAAAAAAGCTCAGTTGTCATGGAGCCATTTGACGACAGGTCATCCGTCTGCCTAAAATACAGTATATATGATCTAACATCAGACTTTGGGCGAATCTTGACAACACACCATGACAAAAGGGGGCCGTACGTTGACCTTCATACTCTCTCTCTCTCTCTATACATATATATATAGGCAGCTTTATATTATCGATGAGGTTGACGACATCGTACCTGCCGACGGATCGGACATTGTTGGGTACTTGGGTGTGGGGATAAGAATGGCGGCGGCATTGTCTAGAACATCATCTAAGAATGGCTGTTCATGTCGTCGCTTGTTGGACTCGCCCTTCCTCCTTAGTTTGCCATAACACAATAATCAGTCGTCCTGCCCGTGTTGAACAACAACCAGATGCAAAAGCTGACGTATATCGATCGTCGGCCTCGATCGCTTCTTCGTCCCGCTGATGCATGCATGGCAGCCCAGAATTTACAATTGGTGAAACTGAGGCATGCATGCATGACAGATACAGGAGAGTTGACCGCTGTATATACATCTAAGCAGATTCTAGAACCGCAGCAGAGGTCGTCGTTTTCCACAAGGAACCAGGGGTGTCTTCCATACAGATTTGGGCGTTCTAGCTAGAAAGAGGCGCCTGATCGATCTTGAATTTGTCGTCGTGGAAATGCAGGCGGTTTCAGACCTGCAGCGCGCAGCTGTGATGAGCGACCTCGATCTTGAGAAGGTTCTGTGGCTGTGGCACTCCGAATTTGACATGCATGGCGAATTGGCGATGCTAGCTGATCACATGCATTCGGTAAGGTGGTTCTTCAATTCGTCTGACCCCGCGCCCGGCCGGCCTGAAGATTCTTCAGAGACCTGCAACTGCAAGCGCCGGCACTCGATATTTTCAAAGCATCAAACACAGGTTCACAACTAGCATCTGAGTTTGGATCGTGGAGCATAAACGCGACGGACCCAGTATAGGCCCACCCGAGTTGGGAATCTAGTAGGCCCGCCCGAGTTAGAGGCCCAGAACGAAACCTGGCTCCATGCATGGTAACAAATTAAGCCGGTGCCTGAACTCTGACCGTATAAAATACGTAGGTACGTACGCACTACTGGTAAAACGGTTTAGTGTAGCGTAGACGAAGGCATCGTGAAGCGTTCCGTCCGTAATCTGGTGTAGTAGATCTACCACAGAGAGTCAGCGCCCATGCATGACGCGAGTTAAACTACTAGGCTGCATGCTGCGTGCTCTGGGAGCAGCTAGCACGTGGCGACGGCGGCGGCGGCGGACTCGTCGATCGGCCGACAGCGTCGACCGCCGACCGGGCCGAGCAGCTGGTCGTCAGTCAAGTGGATGTTGGTAATAAACGTACTCGTCCGTAGTTCCTCCTTACTCCTGCTGAAGCTGGTGTAGTGGTAATTAAGGGAGGGCATACAAACGGTCAAAAGTCGATTTCAGCTGAGCTAGGCGCACGGAGACAGAGGCGGAGCAGAGCAGCTTGTATAGCTAGTTTTGGACTCCCGAGCCGGGAGCCTGCTCATGGTCGGCAGGTAAAAAAAACAACTCTGAAACAACCAGGCGCCATTAACTCGCTTCGGTGAATACAACAGCGTGCAGTGCAGAGAGAGGCGGCTGGAGAGAGAGAGACGCAGCAGAGAGCCATTTGGGAGTATATGATATGAGAGAGGTTCTGACAACAGAAACTTACCAGCAGCAGTAGCACCATGGTTATCTTCGACTGTTTTGCAGTTGATCGATGATGATGATGATGGGTTGGTGCGTGCCGCAGTGACGGCTAGCTAGCTAGCTAGCTGCACGATAGAGCTATAGCGCACTCGTCGCTGTCAGGTTAATCGCGGGAAATGCGACAGCCACCGCACGGATCGCCACGCAGCAAGCACCGCCCCACTGCTGTGCTCCACTTTCCCCGAAGTCAAGGTCACCAGCACCACCACCACTTGCGGGGCAGCAGCTCATCGCGTCTCGATCATCGCCATAGCCCATAAGTAGCAGCCAGCAGGTGTGTCCTTGTGGTCTGTGCAGAGCATATCGATCGCCCAGCTCTCCTCTCCTCCCCTCCCCTCCCCTCCCTGCAGCTGACTCCCCCATCCAATAACCAAAAAGCAAGCATGGCCAACGCCAAGGCAGCAGCATCCTTCGTCGTCCTCCTCCTCCTCGTCGCCGTGCTGTCCGCTCCCCTCGCGTCGGCCGTCGGCCACCGCGCCCCCAACGGCGACTTCTTCTTCGGGATGCCGCGGTTCGGCAGCGGGGGCTTCTCCGGCGGCTGGGGCGCGGCGGCGGGCGGGACGTGGTACCGGCGCGGCGCGGTGGTGCCCTCCCCGTCCACGGTGTGCGCGCAGCGCGGGCCCTGCCGCGGGAAGCGCCTCACCTGCCCCGCCCGGTGCTTCAAGTCCTACAGCTACAGGAGCAGGAACGGCGGCGGCGGGGGCGGCGGCGGCGGGTGCAGCTTCGACTGCGCCCACCGCTGCGTCGCCTCCTGCTGAATGCTTTTTCATCTACAGTACGTACGTGCTAGAATAAAATCAGTAGCTGCTACTGCTAGCTAGCTAGCTAGCTAGCTAGTTAGTTACAACTGTCTGGTTACACCGCCGAGTCGTTGCTGCTCTCGTGACGATCGAGCCGCTATATATGAATGTTTAATCAAGAACTGTATTACCACTAGCTAGCGAGATGAAAATCGGAAGGCGTGGTGTGCTTTGCCTGTAAATTACTTCGATTTGTGTGATTGATAGACGGATGAATAATAAAAAAACGAGTGTCTTGATCATCATCTTCCATGCCTTTTTCCTGATCTGCTGAACTCTGTTGCTGAAGGTACTGGCAGGCATCGCGTGACGCGTGTTCTGTTCCGAGACCGGGACGTTCCCTCACCAGCGGGGGGCCGGGCCCTTTGTCTTGAGTGGCGTCACGGCCCGTGCAGTAGGACGGCCCATTGCCAGGCCCATTGTAACCTCTCTCCCTGTCCCTCTACCTCTCTCTCTCTGTTTGAGGATCAACCATGAGTCAGCAAAAAAATAAGTAGAATAGAATAGATCGTAGAAAAGTCAGTATAAAAATCTTCGTCGTCTCCTCGTGCTGCTGCCTTGTTGACCAACGGCGAAAGGCAGTCTTCTTCTCTCCCCCCCCCCCTTTCCGCTGCGCCGCCGGCGCGCGGTTGCTGAAAAACGCGGCCGCCGGCCTGCGTGCACGTTGTTCATGCATGCACGCTGCTTGCTTGTCACATAGTTTCCACATTTCAGGTCGCGTGTCCAGACTATCTTAATCTTACCGCCGCGTGGGTCGCTATCACCACTTCTTCTTCTTTCTCACCTTCTTCTTCCTTCTTCAAAACTGGTTGCTGGACTAATTAATACGTGTAGAGCTATAGTACCACATCTCTTTCCATCACCGCGCAAGTCACTGTCAGTTCCCTGTTCCCACGCGAGCGAGCGAGCGAGCGAGCAGTTCTGAAGTACGTACGTCGTAGTACGTGTCTGGCCGACCAGCTGGGCGCTCGATCCCGACGCTCTAGAGCTATCGATCGGGCTGATGAGCTTAGCTTCGATCGTGCTCCGATCCTCTCCCCCGGTACCCGGTAGCCGGTAGCGGTAGGAGGAGGAGGAGGAGAAATTAAAAGTCAGCCATGGAGATGGAGACGGGGTTAGTGAGGAGGAAACAGCTATCGGAGCGAAGGAGCAGTCAACAATAGCATGCTGCTTGCTCGTTCCATCTAGCTTGTTGCCCATCCTTCGACTTGCTTGGACGACCGCATATATACATATACATTTACATGTGTGGTATTTATATGCCTCCTTCGTTCTCGCATCGCCCCTACCTACCTCTCTTCACCTCTCGTCAATTCTCTTCTTCTAGCTAGCTAGCTAGCTAGCTAGTCGCATCATCGGATCGATCCTTCTTGTTCTCGCACACAGCCATCATGAGCAGGTGCGGGAGCAGCAAGGTGCACCTGAGCTGGCTGTGGCGTGCGCCGCGGCGCGCGCTGGGCGCGGCGCGCGACCTGTACGTGCGCAGCCTCACGGGCTGCGCCGGCCGCCTGCCGGGGGACGCCGCCTTCGGGTGCCCGACCTTCGGCGGGGTGGCCGAGTACAGCTTCGTCAGCGCCTCCTCGTCCCGCCGCTCCGTCGGCGGCGGCGGCGACGACGACCTGCGGGAGCTCGTGCGCGCCGCGTCGCAGCGGCGGGCGCCGCAGGCCGTGCCCAGGAGCCAGAGCGTGGCCATGGCGCGGATCGACGAGGACCGGCCGTGCGAGTTCGGCGCCGGCGGGGAGGCGTTTCTTCTTCAGCTTCTTCCCAGGAGCCGCAGCTGCGCCGCCGGACGGATCAGGAGGGGCGGCAGGGTGGCCTCCCTGCAGGCTGCCTGCTGAGCTGAGGATGAAGTACGTACGTACTCGATCGATCGATCGCGTGCAGCGCGCCACACCCGCGCGCAAAAGGAGACGGGCACATCATTGATCCTTGTGAAGAAATACTGTCGTTTTATTTTTCTTCTTCCGAAATTGTTTACTCCCTACTATGGAGGCTACAAGAATTTGCCTTCCGTGTGCATACGATCTTAATTATCCTTGTTTCTTCTCCACCCCCGCCGGCCTCTTTGGATTATTACTGCTTTAAAGTGCTGTAAACTTGATCGTCATGAAAAAAAAGTGATCGTTTGCATGGTGGCTTCGAAGAAACACTAGTGAAATTCTTTGATTTTTTCCTCCCTTTTTTACGTGGAGTGATCCGCTATTCTGAGTTGTTTCAAGGCGAGCGAGGAGTGTTGGTTTGGAACAACAAACACGGCAAGCTGTTAGCTGCGTGGACCCATCTTGCCATCGACACGCTTTGGGCCTGCGCTTGCCTTTGCCGGTCCGGCCCACATCACAAGAACTCCACATATCACACGGCCCGACCCGTCGTCGCCTCCCGTCCTCACCAACCTCCTCCCCAGCAGCTCTCGCCTGTTCTTCCGCCGACGGAGCCATGCCGGAGTACCGCCTCAGCGCCCAGCTCCGCGGACACGAGGACGACGTAAGTTGCCGCCGCCGCCGCCCGTCCCCCGATCTGCCCCGCCCCAGGAACCGGCACCCCCGCCGGCGGGCTCCGGTTTCTGCTTATCTTGCCGCGGATTCTTCGATCCGCTGGCTGGCAGCGGGTTCAACTGGTTAAATCAGTCGTCTCTGATGTCGTAGACTATAGTTTCACGGCTGGCTTGCTGTGCTTTTTTTTCCTTCTTCTTCTTCTTCTATAGGTTCGCGGCATCTGTATATGCGGAGACGCGGGCATCGCGACGTCGTCGAGAGACCGGACAGTGAGGTTCTGGACACGCCACCCGGAGAGGGATCGTGGATATGTCCTCTCCAAGACGCTCGTGGGTCACTCCAGTTTCGTGGGCCCGTTGGCTTGGATCCCTCCCTCAGACCGGTTTCCTGAGGGAGGGATCGTCTCTGGTGGGATGGACACGCTCGTGCTGCTCTGGGATTTGCGCAGAGGAGAGGTTGCTGAAACGATGAAGGGGCACACCTCGCAAGTTACTGGGCTCGCTGTTGACGGTAATGGCGACATCATTTCTTCATCCATGGATTGGTAAGTTTCTTCGGTAAATCTGATTTTTAACGATAGTATCTGTAGGGCATCCTATCTTGGGTTCCTTGTTTGTTCTAAGTCCAGTGGGAATTTGCTTTTTTATATATATATATAATAGTTTAACCAATTCCTAAGGTAATATTATCTATATACTGAATATTGCTGTAATGGAAGAGGATGTATTAGTAGACGAACCGATTGTCCTCTACCGCCAATGTCCTATTTCCCTGACACTGACATACACATTCTGGATGCAGTACTGTAAGGCGCTGGAGAAATGGCAATGCTATTGAGGTTTGGGAAGCACACAAGGTTGCGGTGCAAACTGTTCTAAAGCTTCCCACAGGAGAACTTTTTACTGGTAGAGCTTCTGTCCTATTTCTCATAGCACGATCCATTGAGGCATGAGAAAGCTTATCTTGTTCTCGATGCTTACCCATGTCCCCAGTATGATTCTCATAGATTTTTGAGAAAATTTTCAAATTTTCTTTTCCTGTTTTGTCCAGGTTCAAGTGATTCCACTATTAAGCTTTGGAAAGGAAGGACTTGTCTGCAGACGTTCTCAGGACATGCAGGTTCTTCTTTTCTGGCTTATTTCTAGTTTTCTGCTGCAGAGAACATTGTTTTTGGAACAGTATCTGTTGTGTAGGTGCCTTGAGACATTGCCCTCTATTTACTGTTTGTCTAGTGCAAGAAGCTAACCATTAGTTTTTTTAGTCAATGAATTGAATATCATTTATCAATTTATTGTTATACTCTACTTTTTGAATATGTAGCATGCAATCTATCTCTTTTTTAATTGTGTTATATTTAGAGCAATTATGTCACATGCAGATACCGTTCGGTGTTTAGCTCTTATGCCAGGGCTGGGAATTCTTTCAGCGTCACATGACAGGTGAGCTCAAGTACCCACCGTTCACTTACAAGTAAATGCATCTTCCAGGCAGTAGGGAAGCATGCTCCTCAAATGCTCATTATAAGGTTGACTTGGGTTTGCTAAAGATGTTTCCGAGCCTCTTAAGCTCTTAAACCTCTCTCTCTCTCTCTCTTTGTTATTTTAGTTTTTCGTTTCTTGCAGCACTATCAAATTATGGGAATTAACGGGCCAGCCACTGTTGGATCTGATCGGGCACACTTCTCTTGTATATTCTGTGGATGCACATGCTTCAGGTCAAATTGCTAGTGGCAGTGAGGATCGTTCTTTAAAGATATGGAAAGGTGATGTATTTTGTATTCTAAGCGCAGTGCTCTTTCTTGGTACTCATGTGAAACTTGAAGCCTTACTCTAGTGTAGAATCCATTCAAAAGCTAACTTTTGCTACAGAAGCGCAAAATTATGATTGTTAAAGATGACTGCATGCTGCAAATGCGTATATACAAGATGCTGACAAACTTCTGCTCACTGCATGGTTATACAGTTTTGTTTAATCGCCCTCCTTTACAGTTCTTTTAATTTTCTTAGTCTGTTAGCCTCCTTTTCTCTTTTCTATGGCCATTTTCTCATGCCTCTGTACAGTTTTATTACTCTCTCCGTTTCAAAGTATTTGACGTTGACCAGTTCAAAACTGAACTAATCAACGTCAAATATTTTGAAATGGAGGGAGTATTCCTTTTTATATTTAGATATATGTACCACAGTAGGGACCCTCCCTGCTTTATCTCCTGCAAAAAAGAAGTCCAGTTACTCCAGTGCTTGCTCCAAATAGAAACTGTCCTGGTGTGCAATATAATTGTTCTAACTTGTGTGGTCATAGCAAGGGAAATACTACAGTTAAAAGACAACATGTGTAGATTAAGTGATTCATTAATTTGTCATCTGTTTTTTTCCTTGAAAATAATGCAGATGGAACCTGTGTCCAGACCATTGAACACCCGGGATGCTTATGGGATGTTAAATTCTTAGAAAATGGAGATATTGTAACTGCTTGTTCTGATGCAACTGCAAGGATCTGGACAACTGATACCAGCAGATTCTGTGGTGATGAGGAAATTGCAGCTTACACAGACCTTATTTCTCAATATACGCTTAGTAGGTTTGTATATTTTTTTCATTCACTAGAATTCCCTATTTTCTGCAAACTTGTCGTATTTTACTGCATGCCTTATATATTCTTCACTAAGGCTGAATGTATAGACTGTCGCCTGTTTACTGTTGAATGCTATAAAAATACTTTTTCAGTTATTTTTTTAACATGGGACTATGGGAGCCCATGAATTACTCATACAAGGATAGCTTCGATCTAATTAAGAGTTTTTTTGTTTACTTGTGCAGAAAGACTGTTGGTGGACTTAAGTTGATGGATCTACCAGGAGTTGAGGCACTGCAAGTTCCAGGTCACATTTTCTGATCTATTGTATAAATTGTCGTGATTTTGATGCTGCATTAATGCTAAATATTTTGGCTAGTTGGCTGTTTGGCGAATATAACATGAACATACTATGTAGCTCAGTTTTATTGACTTGTGTAGTGTGTTTCAAATGATCGCTATGTTCTGTAAGTACTTGAAGCTTTGTGATAAACTGTTGCTCTCATCATACTTCAAAATTCTCTAGAGAAGATTTATCATTATGGTGTTCAAACAGAAGTAGCTGATGTTCCATGTATTATTTTAGCAATAATGCATCAATCTGATCTATCGAATAAAATACATTGTTGTGTTCCAATATTCTCTGCTTGACAACTTCACTTTTTTAAGCAGGAAACACCGATGGTCAAACACTAATTGTTAGAGAAGGGGACAACGGTGTTGCCTATTCATGGAATTCAACAGAGTTAAAATGGGACAAAGTAAGCACCTTTGTGATTTTAACATTATTAACGTTCACCTTAGTTTCTGTCCTATCTCATCACATAATTTGCAAAGTTGAATATAGTTTAATGTCATACTGTTTTCTCCTGGTTGATTTGGATAGTTGTTCAATTCATATGCAAGCTGCTGCGCATTTGATGGGCCTCTGAGTCTTAACTGCATCTCAAGCAGCGATTGTGTGAATTTAAAGACTAGAATAGGATAGAGTGGATCACTGGTGACACTTATTAATTGCATAATACCATGCCATGTCACAGTGACATATTCTTAACTAAGTTTCTGGGATGCTTTGTAGTTTAGAAATTACAAACTTCATTATATGTGATCTGTTTGTGCTGCTTGACCTGGCACTGCATTGCTGTTTTGTTGTACAAGTTTTGAGTTTGTCTGGTGTCATGTTTATGCCAACCAAATTGTTAGATTGGTGAAGTAGTAGATGGACCTGGGTCTGGTGATGCTGCTCAAGGTCAGATTCTTGATGGTGTTCACTATGATTTTGGTAAGTTCATTCACTTGGATGTATATGTATCTATGCATTAAACCTTTTCAGATTGCTTACAATATTCTAAAATTTTGCAGTTTTTAATGTTGACATTGGAGATGGAGAACCTATGCGGAAATTACCCTATAATCGATCAGGTATATCACCTGTTCCTTTCTGTTTTAGTTATTTTGTAAGCTTTTGGTTCTGTTAACATTTTATTGTGCGAGTGCCCATCCAATATGAAATCTTTCTCATCTTGCACATGCATGCGTGTTGGGAGTCTTTACCTTCGACATTATCTGAAGTACCTTCTGTGCTCATGTGTTCATTTACTCGCAGATGATCCGTACGCGGTTGCGGACAAGTGGCTTCTGAAGGAAAATCTACCTTTAACTTATCGCCAGCAAGTGGTAGAATTTATACTGCAAAATTCTGGCCAGAACAACTTTGTTCCAGATCCATCTTTTCGTGATCCTTATACTGGGGGTAAGCATGTTTCTTTGTCTCATTTGTGATGTTTTTAGCTACTGTCATTGACAATCTAATTAATGTATCAGCTAATGCATATGTGCCTGGGCAGCCATCTTCATCAAATGGTATGTATTCACTACCAATAGTTAAATTATTGGAAATTGATTTTTCTTTCCTCCTCCTTTCTTTGTATGAAATAACCATGCCTCCTACCGGGGTTGGCCTTATTGAGTTATGATGTAACGTTCAATTCTTGATTTGCAGGTACTGCTCCAAAACCAACTTTCAAGCACATACCAAAGGTACCCTCGATACTTACTGTCGTTGCATTATTTCTGAAAGTTTCATAAATAACTGTTCAATGATATCTCGGATTTGAAATTAACCCATAAGACCTAACACAAAAAGACAAACAAAAGTAAAGGAAGACAGAAAGGAGAAAGAGAAAATAAGAGGAGAGACGAAGAGCTAGACCGAATAGATAAGGATTAAAAAAAGGTGAAACCAAAAGTCAAGGTTTTGGCATGTGTATAGTTGTGTAATGTTACGTATAGCAAATCTATCTAATAAACCTAAAACTTCCAGTTTCCTCTATTTATTTATATGATGTTAGATTGGACGTATGTCTCAAGAATCAAGAGTGTAGCATACAAAATTTGATTAATTGTTCAACCACGCCTGTGTTTAGTGACATAGAAAAAAATTCAGATGTCTTGGTGGCTAAAATTTTGAGTCAAACTCTATACCCAAATCAAACAGCTGCAATACTTTATACATATCAATGAAGGCAGATGTTAACCTTCTGATTTATCAGTACCATCATGCACCATACCTTGAAAGGGAATGTGTTTGCAGGATACCTTAAAATTTTGTGGCATGTATTACATGGGTTGATGATTAGTGACAGAGTTCAATGTTGTCCAGAAACAAGTCCTATTAAATTATACTTTTTAGTTGCCTTACAATCCTTTTGAAAAATAACAACAGCTTGTTTTAAAACTTCACCGAATTTTGTTCGTTTGGTTTGCAGAAGGGGATGCTGTCATTTGACACAGCTCAGTTTGAGGGAATCCTAAAGAAGCTTTCAGAGTTCAATGCAGCACTTTCATCGGACTCGGTAATTTCGAATACATTTTCTTGGTGGCCTTTGTAGCTTTCAAACCTAGAGAAATAATTCTGTTCATGCCATTTGGATGTTGTGAGCCATTTTGGTTCTTCACGTATTAGACTACTGATTTTTCTAGTCACAATAAAAACTTATCTCTGACTCAGGAACAGAAACAAATATGTATATCCGAGACTGAGTTCTCGAGATTGGCTGCCATAGTGAAGGTACTGAAGGCTACATCATTTTATCACACAAGCAAGCTTGCTAATGCAGACATGGACTTGTTGCTGAAAATATTGAAGTCTTGGCCTCCGCAAATGATGTTTCCAGGTATATCCATTTTGTCCTATAGACACATTTACCATAATAGATTGGTTCCATGACCCTGTTACCAGCTGATGATTACCAAAACAGTCTCTTTGGAAATTCCATCTCAACTATAAAGAAAGCAGACAAACCCACACAAGTTTTCAATGTGGTCAGAAGAGAAGCAAATATATGTCCACCAATTTGCGGTGAACTCTTTCACAATTTCTGTTTGCTTGAAGCCATCATAGTTGGAAATTTGGAATTTAGTGGGTTATTATAGCTTTTAGCTTGTAAACCTGCAGTTCTGCCAAGAAACCTTGGTGATATATGCAGTGCAGCCGTGAACCATGTGATTCCTGTTGTAACGAGTTGGTTTGCAGGCCATCTGAAATATTTTTTGTTTACTTTGCAGTAATTGATTTCCTGAGGATGTTTGTTTTGCATCCTGATGGAGCTACTTTACTTCACAAGACTATTGAAACTGGAAACGGTACAAACTGGATATGCATTCTGCTATCCCCAGTACTTCTTGTATGAATTATCTGCAAGCTCAGATTTGTCTCTACTTATTGTTATTGAATCAAGCTCCTTCCTCCACGTTATCAGATGTCCTCATGGAGACTTTTCGCAAGGCTGTAGCTCCTCCTGCGCTGCCTGCAAATGTGCTCACTATCCTTAAAGCCACTGCAAACTTATTTGACAAGGCATGCTTACACCAGTGGTTGAGAACCCACTGTTCTGAGGTCTGTTTTGAAGCTACATCTATTCACGTTCTGTATGGAATTAGATATTGGTGTTATTTACTTGATCGTATTGTGGTTACTACTATAACTATAAGCATCCATTTATCATGAGCTGATTGTTACATAAGGCCAAATTAGCTTTGGGCTCTTTTATGAACTGACGTTTTTGTTTTGTTTCCAGATCATTGATTCGGTGTCCAGTTGCAGGCCATCTTTTAGCAAGAATGCGCACTTGGCGTATGCAACTCTTCTGCTCAAGTAAGTTGCATGTGGAGTTGTCTTCCTAGAAAATCCGTTCTCTCATGGTGCTATAAATTATATAGTCCGTAGATCCTTTGGAATGCTGAGGTCCAGCATTCATCTTTTCTTTTTATTTCTTCAGTTACGCTGTTCTTTCAATCGAATCAAAAGATGAACAGTGTCAGGTGCAGATTCTTTCTGCTGTCCTTGAGGTGAGTTTTCCATCCCCCAACTTCTATGTAGCCGTTTCAGTTTCCACACTTCCATGTACTTACCTTCCTCACTTGAAATTGCAGATTGCTGAGGATGATACTCAAGATTCTGATTCAAAATACCGGGCACTCGTTGCAATTGGTTCCCTTGTATCCTTTTTTTCCATCGTTGCATTATCCATTGTGTTCATGTCAAGTGGTTCGATCCTACAGCTTGTATTAACTTGTCCATATATATTTCATGCTTCTTCGGCGCACGTTGCCCTTTAACCTACCTTACCCCAGATGTTAAATGGCCGGGTGAAGGCCATTGCTCTTGACCTCGACGTTAAGAGCGTCGCAAACAGCGCAAGGGCTTCCATGGACTCCAAGATGGCGGAAGTGGGAGCTGATATCGAGCTGCTAACAAGATGAGAAAAAAGATGGGCCACACGAACAGTTACGGGGATCGCTTCAGCTTTATTTATTTATTGTGAACCTTCGATTTAGAAAGGACAGGACAGGACGGGGAAGTCTGTGGCATCTGTGGTGGGGCCGCGGCTCGAGCATAACTTTTGTAAAAGCTGAGCAGCTGCGCCGGACATGGCGATCTGAACCTCTTTGTGCCTTGGCTGATCAAAAAAATGTTTATTTATGAGTGAATGTGTGCTTTGACGGACGGACGGACGGACGGGCAAAATCGATCTCCTCTGTCCATGAGCCAACCAACCCGTTCATTCACAGAAACATACTGCAATCTATCATATCAAGAAGGCAGATGTTAACCTTCTTGATATGTAAAAAGTATACTGCAATCTATCATATCAAGAAGTAAAATGAAACAAAGACAACAACGGATGTTGCTAGTGTCCTTCAACCGCAGAACTGCCCGGGGAAAACATCCTTGGGATAAAAAAAACCCAAAACGATTCTACTACTACACTTCCATTGCCGGGATTTGAACCCGGGTCGCCTGGGTGAAAGCCAGGTATCCTAACCGGACTAGACGACAATGGAACTGATGGCTAATCCGGGGTACAGCTTTATTACAACGATACCTGTCCTTTTTGAGTTCTCGTCACCTCAATGCTGGTCAAAAAAATAAATAAAAAAAGAGAGATGGCCTCGCGTCACCGAAATCCAAAGCGTCACCTTTGTGTACCATTTCAACAACGACCAGCTTTCGTGTCCTCGTTTCAACCGGGGGGGGGGGGCTGAAAAGGTGAAGAGCCTACAAAAGCAAGAGCAGCTCCTCACTCACTCACTGCTAGTAGTTGCCCACAGCTAAGCTTCCAATAAAGGCATCTTTGAAAAACCTCCGCCTCGTAATCCGCACGCAGCCAAGCGCCCTCCAGATTCGAGAAACCAACTCTGCTGTGCCGCACACGAATCACAGTAAAATAGGAGTGTGAACCTCTGCCTCTGCACGTCAATGGGCGTACGTGGTAGTAGTAGTACCACTCAACAGTCAGTGGCTGCTGCCGGGTAGTCGCAGCAGAGTAGTAACGAGGGCGAGCTAGAGGCTCGGCTCGGCTCGCTTTCGGTGTGAGCCTTCATTCATTCAAGGTGGCAGGAAAGAGGGAAAAAGAAGAGATCTTGGAGAGGGAGGGAGGGCGCCATGATGGCAGGTGTGGTGTGTATGGTGGTAGCGGGGTAAAGGGAAGACACCACTCATTGGCGAGGGGGAAAGGAGATGGGGATGGGTTGATAGGTACGTACATGCCGCCTTTTTGCTCCTTCTCTCTCTCTCTCTCTCTCTCTCTCTCTCTCTCGACTCTCTGCCTTTCTTGCTTTGGTAACCCTGGGAGGAGGAGGAGGAGGAGGAGGAGGAGGAGGAGGAGGATGGTGTGTGGCTGCGAGTGAAGCATTCTCTCCGACTCCGTCTTGAGTATTTGGTGTGGCAAGGGTCGAGCTTATCTGAGCTGGGGATGTGAGTGAGGTGGTTACTACTCGATCCTGCTGCTCGATTTCTTTGTCATCTGTGATATTTTACTGGTTCTTGAGGTAGTGGCGGGGACAGTGAGGTTACTGTGGGGATTTTAGACCGGTTTTGTAGTTCAGTTCTGTCTCGGTGTGATGAAAGGTTGGGCATTTGCGTGTGCTGGGAGATGAAGAATGCGCTCTTGGTCCCTGGATCCCCGCTCTTGTTCGTCTTCACCTTTAAAATGCGTGCCTTTTCGCTTTCCTTTAGTTTGTTGGCTTCTAGGGTTCTGATGTTGGAACTGTTTATCAGTTGTCTCAGTGACAAGAAATTGATTGGCAGAGCTGACTGACGACTTCTAGGTAGCTGGAAATTGATTCTTTTAGACAGTATATGTTCAATTTGTTGTATGAGCTGAGGATTGACGCTCAATTGTTCAAACTCTACTTCATGGGAAGGATGAGAAGAAAAAAAAAGGCCTGAAAAAAGAATGCCACATTCTGTTGTTTCCTTATTTGTTCGACTTACACACGTCCTGATTCGCAGAAGTCTGACAGAACGCATGTCCTGATCCCAGTGATCCTCGCGTGAACTATGAACTAAACAGTTCGACTCTTTCGTTTCAGGTGTGTTACACATTCATAAACCACATCTGAACCTCGGAAGGTCAAGAGTTGTTCCGGTTAGCTTTCTCTGAAGATTACGTCGACATGGCAGAATTCAAGATTGGAAGGTTGGATGGTCAGCCGCAGAGGATCAGAAACGTCCCCATTGCTGTCACCCCGGAAGGATTCTGGTGCTGCCCATCACAGGCCGCGCTTCAGAAGACTACAAAGAATCCAAATCAGATGGGGAGACATAGAGGGGGAGCATCCCCTGCCGCGTCAAAGGCCTCCTCGGTCCAGAGGGCACCAACCATTTCGTCAGAGAAGGGGGCACATTCTACTCCGACTAGGTCTAGAATCAATTCCAATGAGCAAGTATGTCCCCCGGCAGATGCTGCTGCCCCTGATACACCGAAGCCAACTCCAGCCCCTGAGAAGGGACCAAAGCAACATAAGATCTCAGTCGGTTTTGGACAGCTCGGCACGAGCGATCTGAAGGTTGTGCTGTACGGCAAAGAAGGGGTTGCTGTGAAGATGATTGTTCACAAGAACATCCTTGCTGAAAATAGCACTTTCTTTGCTGATAGGATCTCAAGGCAATCACCAGTGTCGTGCATTGAGGTACCGGATTGTGAGGATGTGGAGATTTATGTTGAGACGGTTGGTTTGATGTACTGCAAGGATGTCAAGCAGAGGTTGATCAAGCAAAATGTTCCACGAGTTCTGCGAATCTTGAAGGTCCCTTCCTTGTTGCAGTTAATTGATTTGTTAATTTCTTTGTATTCTATATATATATACCTAGTTCAAGTTGTTCGCAAATGTTAAAGCATTATATGAACTTTGGTAGATCAAAATAAATGCTACCTTAGACTGATTTACCACCAATTGCTCATCTAAGTAGGGGTATTTAAACAATGGCCTTTTTATATTTGGAATTTGTAGGCTTTTCAAAAGCACCAGAATCCTAACTCCTCAACATTTTTCAAATAAAACATCACATATTTTCTTTTACTTGAGAAGAGGTGTTGAGCATTGGGCACTGCTTCACTTCTAAATTAGACACTACTTTGATAATTATCTTTATTTTGTTACATATGGACATGGCCATATGGTCATGTAACAGATTATTCATTCAGCATTTTGTAGCTATTATCTGAATACAACAATTAAAAATTATATATGTTTTACAGATATGGAACTTTAGGTGTTTTGGGTGAATCCAAACAACCATGATTAATTTTCCTTTTACCAACTGAAAATTCATTAGTTCACACGTCTTTAGAAGGTATATGAATTTCTGATTAGATGCAACCGGAGTTCTCCTAAAGATACGTGAATTCTGATTAGATGCAGCTGATACTACCTCGATACTGTTTCATGCTACAGTATTCAGGGCCGCCTTTCATCTGTAGCCATATTCTTATCAATATACAATCACTTTTGTTTAGTATCTGACGATGAAGATGTATACAACTCAATAAATCATTTGTCAACTTTTATCAGTTCATAGTTGGTAATTTTTCAATTAGGTAGCCTACCATGTGTGTGAAACAATTCCTATGACTATTATTTGGAGCTATGTCTTACAATGTGTCTCAATTTGTGTGGTTGGTTTTCTGCTCAGGTCGCAGAATTTGTAGGCTTCCATGCATGCATCACGTCATGCTTAGATTACCTGGAAGCAGCTCCTTGGGATGCTGAAGAGGAAGAAGATGTTGTGTCATCCATACGACAACTGAACAATGAGAACCACAGAGTTAGCCCTTTGCTGAAAAGAGTGACATCTGACCTAACAAATCCGGCAAACGACACGCTTGCACGTATCATTGAATTGGTGCTAAAGAGCAGCGAAGACAGAGGACGCCGCGAAATGAAATCTATGGTCCTGAAGCTCTTGAAGGAGAACATCTCTGCGAATACGAATAGTTCAGCGGACTCCTGTGTCATCATGACCTTGTACAGTTCTTGCCGGGATTGCCTGGAATCCTTGCTAACACTGTTCCGTCAAGCTTCCGGTCCAGAGTTTGCTGAACAATCTTCAGACAGCAAAGAGGCGATCTTCCGAAAAATAACTCTGGAGGCTGATAACCTCCAATG
Organism: Neostapfia colusana; assembly: GCA_030760725.1. Taxonomy (NCBI): domain Eukaryota; kingdom Viridiplantae; phylum Streptophyta; class Magnoliopsida; order Poales; family Poaceae; genus Neostapfia; species Neostapfia colusana. Next base: position 405,759 of record JASWHV010000008.1, on the reverse strand, counting down.
GCTAGCTGAAATCTTATCAGACAGGAATGCAGCCGATGAGTTGACAGTCATCTGGGCCAGGCAAGGCGAGTTGGCCGAACTGCACAACAAGATACCGGTCATGCACCGGCACCTGGTGAGCTGCGTCACCGCGAGACTCTTCGTCACCATCGGCAAAGGCGAGGCGCTGCCGTCGAAGGAGACGAGGCGGCAGCTGTTAGACGTCTGGCTGCAGCCTCTCATGGACGACTACAGGTGGCTGCAGCACGGCTGCCGGTCCTTGGACCAGAAGGCCGTCGAGGACGGGATCGGGCAGACCATCCTGACGCTGTCGTTGGAGGACCAGCAGGCGGTGCTGCTCACATGGCTGGGCAGGTTCCTTAAGGTCGGGGACAGCTGCCCGAACCTTCGCAGGGCGTTTGAGGTGTGGTGGAGGAGGACCTTCGTCAGGCCTTACGCCGAGCAGCAGGAGTCCTCGTCGTCGCGGCATTGATCAAAAAAAAAATAATGTGCGGTGCTGGGTTGCAGCTTACAAGATAGGAAATGGAAATGCCTAGTGATAATGGTTGTCCACAAGGTTGTTGTAAGAGACAGTCTACTTAGGTGAGAACTGGAGACGAGAGGAGAAGCGTGCGTAGGATCACTAGAGGTGCTGTTCTAATTAACTGAGGCCGGGTGTATGCTGCAGGTTGTGCTTGTGTCGTAATGCTCTGAAATGTCAAAAAGGATTCCATGATTCCTTGTCGCAGAAATCAACCTCTTGGTATAATTTACTACTGTACTACTTCACTGTGAGTTCGGCTGTAACAGTTTTAAGTGCGTGGACCAAAGATTTTGCTGAGGTTTCTGAATGTATTTTCTATAATCTCGATGAACAGGTTGAACCGAAATGCCTTGATATGAATGACGACTCGGGCCATATGCCTACTCACTTCTGCAAGCAAGAACATGTGCTTGCATGCTGTTCTATACTCCTATGTCGATTTTAATATTAAACTAGTGCTATGTTCACAACAACCCAAACAACTACATTAAGCTTAGCTTGTGATATAAAGGACTGTCCGGCCGGTGTCCAGTGCCCATCAATGGCAATCACATCTGCTGTGTCGCCATGCTTGGGACATGCTATAGCGACTGATGACGATGCGTACAGATACACACTGTATGTATGCATGCATGCATGTACGGTACACAGCCATTGCTGTTGCGTACTGGGACGAGAGGGACCAGAGCGCGCGCGCACCACTGTCGTCCAGCAATGTCTGCATCTTTCGTGCTACTGCTGTGCAACCCATAATCAGAGGCTCGGCTCCCTTGCGTACATTGCATGCACTGCTGATCAGAGACGGCATTGAAGCCTGCTGCGACTCTGCACCGCGTCCAGGAGTTTGGTGTGACGATGAAATGAATTGTTTGCCCGCCATATATGCCATGCAGGCGCTGGGATGACGACACTCTCCCGAGTGCCCGCGTTGGGTGCAGGTTTGAATGCGCGGAGGAGCTAGCACGACTCGCAGGCCACTGCACAGCTGCTGTTTCAGTAACTGCAAGTGAGTGTCGCCGTGATTAACTGTGGTTCAGTAAGCAAATTGACGAGCCATGCAGGAGCCGGTGTTCTCCGTATGCATGCATGGTTACCGGCCGTGAAAGCAGTCGTTGCATAGCATCTCTTGTGAGCAGCAAAAAGCAAGGGAGTGTTAAAAACAGCTAGCTTGTAACGACCAGATTCTGCTGCATGTTCGATCGACAAAAACGCAGCAACGACTAGTTCAAGGCCCTTTTTCCAAACGTATGGACTTATATAATCCACTTCTTCCTCATATATAAAACACACACATGCACGTACACGTTTGGTATTAAATCAAGCATCACCTTTTGTTTGTTGCAACGGCACAGTCCTGCTGTCCCGCTAATGGAGAGCTACGTCTCATCTTATTTCGTCAAAAAAAAGGACTGACATAACATAATGGTACCAACAAAAAAACTGGCCATTTCTCCTCGCCTTGTTTCGCCTTTTCGCAAAATTTTCCTTTTCCTCGCCTTGTTATTTCCTCTAATTTGCCTCCCTTTAGCTAGCTCGCTCCATGCTCTTTTGGCTTTTGTTGCATGGGCCTTTCGGTTTGATTTTTTCCAGTTCTTGTTCTTTGATGTCTCTATCTACATGTGTGTGTGCACCCCCAAGAGAGAGAGAGAGAGAGAGAGAAGGAAAAGTTACTGTAGGGCGCACGTATCATTGACCTTTTCTGCTTTTACGTGCATGCAATGCAATGCATGCACACTGAGGCTCACACGATTCCCGGTGAATCTGGTTTGTTTCAAACTACTACTACTTTGTTAAGCTCGTTTTTTTTTTGGTTTAGCCCTATCATCTAGGTCATTGAAAGTAACTGAGATGCTTTCTGCAGGTCATTGAAACCTGCACCCTGCGTCTTCTTCCTGATCTTTCGGCTACGTTTGATACTTTACTAGGGTGGCTTTTGAAAGCACTAAATGTTTGGTGTTTCAATGGCAGATGGTAATAAATATTTGTGTTAATTTGAGCAAAGGAGTTAGTTGAAGTTTCGCTGCATACCACGACGACAGACTAATAATGCAAACCTTATTTATTGGGAGACCAATAGGACATATGCTGATTGAGTGCAAAAAAAAAATGTTTTGAAGGACAGCTGGTAATGGAGAAGCACTGCTACTTTTTGTTGGATATGTGCTTACGCTTTGTGTTTTATGTACCACCATTGTTTGTGGAGTATTGTTTCCACTTGCTGCTGAATCCATCCACAACAACTGCCACTGCAGAGTGGACACTGGACAGAGAGAGGGAGAGAGAGAGAGTACGAAAGACCTCTGCTTTTCATCTGTCGTCGGTAGGGTTTTCAACTAAGAAGGAGAGGGCTAGCTAGGATGCTAACAGGCCAGTTGCTTAGTAGATGGCATATATCACTGTGGACTTCGGTACAAGACATTGGATTCTCCTGTCATTTGACCTTGCAATAAACAAGGAGAAGCCGGCGTCAGAACCTAGACGAAGACCTTGGAGGGACTAAACATTGCACGCTTGTTGGAGGTAGGCACATCTAGCCATCTAGGTATAAGAGCTGCAGGGCCGATCGAGTATAAGTACCATTTCTCAGTCTCAGTAAAAGATGATGTCAGACCAATTAATTGTCCTTATGTTTGTCACTGAAACTAAGCAAGTACTATAGCAAGTGATGAGTTATAGTCCATTCAAGATCTCGGTCTCCTGCAAAACGGACGACTTGAAGCTAGGGCATCTACACTGACCACGGGTTTATTAATAACAACCAGCTAGACTCGCAGTAAATTCTCTTCGGTTCAGACGACGATTCGGAGCCTCATCAGATCCGCGAGGATCCATGTGACGTACGTGAGGCTTGAAAAATCTGTGTATGAACCCGGTCTTCAGATTCCGAGCGTCGTCATCAGGCTGCGAGTATGTCCGGTCGCCGGCAGCCGGCTGTCGTCTTGCTGCTGCGTCTGTCAATCTTGTTATCTAGCTTGCCGCGGCTGTTCATGCTGGCGGGCGCAGATAAAACAACGGATTTCGCATCGTCTTATGATCATCATTAGGACAATCAAAGGACGCTGCCGTGCCATATACCAAGAGTCGTAGCCGGGGGGTAACGTGGATGCTGACTCGAGGTTTTGTTGGCTCTATCCTGTCGACGATCAGATGTGATCCGATCTCCGGTGCTAACTGTTTTTTATTTTTTCAAATTGCAGAAAACAATCAATAATAGATCAGCGACATCTCCTTCAGAAGTCGAGTTCAATGCCGTTCAGGTTTTCTGCAAACAGTTAGTAGAGGTTAGAACCTTGATTTGTAATTTGAAACGCAACAATAATTTGAAACGCAAAGAGCTAGCTAGCCCCACGCCTGCTGCCTGCTCTGATCCAAATGGCGACGCGCAGATGAAACGCTAGCTCCACCAAAAAGAAAAAGAATTTTATTCCTGCGACAAGTGACAAGCAGGAAGCTCCCTGATGGCAGAGGACAAGTAGTCGCTCGGCTCCCCCTTTCGAGAGAGCACCGAAACTAAAACAAGCGCAAGCACCCAACAGAGCGAGGCTAGCTAGCTTCTTGTTTCCGTTCCCACGCGACGAGCTCCTTTTTATCCCCCCGCTTTCGCCGCTTTTGAGGCGCCTTTCCATTCCACCATCCTTTCAGCTCCAGCTTTGTGTAATTGTGTGTGCACCTAGCTCATCAACGAGGTCTAAAACATTCTCAGCAGCTAGGGCAGTTTCTGGGACCAGCAGGACTCTTTCTTGCTGGAGCTTTAGCACTAAGCAGCTGGTACTGTATTGGAGAAGGATCTTTGTTGGGATGCTTGCTTTTAAAAAAGAGAAAAAGTTTGGGGGATATACTGATACAGTACATGCTCTAGCTAGTTTACATGCTTTATTATTACCACCTTTGAATCAAATGCTGAAACTCCACTAGAGATTAAAATTACTCAAATGGACAGTACTCAAGGATATTTGTCACTAGCTGTGAGTAGCTGTAAATGACGAGCTACCATACCAGCATATCTCTTCCATTATATTCGTGTTCTTCACTTGTCCATCATGGTCGCAAAGATCTCCTCTCCTCCGTGTTCTAGCTTCATGGACCTTCACCACATCTGGAAATGCAGCGGTCGTTCAACTGTTTGCCAGGGATATAAGCACCGACACGTTTTGAACATTGTACTTCAACTAGTAGTGGTGGCGTGTACGTACTATTCTGCGGTTGAAATAGGTTGGCAGCAGGGCAGGGCCAACCCGGCCTAACGTTTGCGTTGTCATTTGGCATGAGACCTTGGCTCTATTAGGAGGAGACGATGGTTTTGCCACAATTGATTTATAGCCTGTCTGTGGCCCACAGGTACCTGAAATCATTGTTATATCAAGGTCATTGCGTAGAGAGTGAGGGGGCAAAACCGGCACCATTCTTCTCCTCCTCCTCCTCCTCCTCCTCCTCCTCCTCCTGTGGAGGATCAACAAGTGGGAGCAGAGGAAGCTCTCGGATAGCCCACAGCCTCTCTTCTGGATGCGAAAGAAGATTCGACCAACGGTTGGGTGGGTGAGCAGCAGCAAATTGTGTGAGCTTTGTTGTTGTTTTATGTTTTTGCAGTTTCGTTTTATTTTTATCTCTGTGCGGTATTGGTTCTTGACTGGTTTTGTTGCCGTATCCGTTTCAGTCTCTGCCCTACTGTTTGGTTTAAACAAGGCGTCTAAGGAATAGAAATGACGGTGTTAGAGAAGAAAGGACACAAACCCAAGAGTGAGGCACATAGCTCCTTGAAGAAAGAGGCAAGAATCTGAAATTTTGCTTCTTTTTTTTCTTCATTTTCCCCCTTTTGCACTCAGCTTAAAATCGTTCCTTGTTGCGCTGCTCTTCGTTTTGAGTATGAGGAACGCATGGTTCACAGAATAATTGTTGCTTAAATTATTATAAATAACAAGATCAAGTTGATGTATTTTGTTCTAATTAACGTGATGCTCACATGCAGATTCTGCAACTAGAGATGCACCTCAAAGATCAGCAGGTGGTGCGCGGTGCACTGGAGAAGGCGTTGGGGCCTGCTCCTGCTCCTCTCACTCTCCCAAATGAGAACCCAATGCTAAAGGTGCCTCCTTTACTACGACCTGATAAGTTCATGTTTAATCCTCTTATTATTCACGAGTACTGATTTTTTTTTTCTTGCCAATCAGCCGGCTACTCAACTCATAAGGGAGGTTGCCACATTGGAGCTAGAGATCAAGCACTTGGAGCAACATCTACTAACACTTTACAGGAAAGCATTTGAGCAGCAGCAGCAACAGCAAGAAGCACCCACATTACCCTCTTCAGATGCTCACAAGGAGGCATCGAAGCTGTCGGTCAGCAGCTCACGGTCTTCGCTGCTCGAGGAAACACCGAGGGCGAAAGCTCCACTCAGGAGAGGAGGAGGAGGAGGAGGAGGAGGAGGTGATCCAATGCTACGTTACAGCTGCCCTGCGCTAAGTGAAGGGAGGCATGACACGGTGGATGACTGTTCGCCGTCGACGTGCCCTAGGAAGACCATGGACGCTGAGACTGGCCTCCGCAGCCAATCTGCGCTGTCGTTCCGCGGAGTATGTTCATCCAGGATATCGCCCACAGAGGACAGTCTTGCGAGGGCTCTTCGATCATGCCACTCTCAACCCTTCTCGTTCCTGGAGGTGATGATGTCATTACATTCATAAAAGCTCTTGAATTCAGTTTGTTAATAATGGTGCGGTATGTTGATTATGTGTACAAAAATAACACGCGGAAACTTACACTTTAACTGAATCTTTCAGTTTGATGTAGATCGTTGATCACCTTCATAAACACTCTATAAGATATATTCTGAGTTCATTTGTTCTGGTTGTGCGTACGAGCAGGAAGGGGAGGCGCCTACATCTGGAGTGGTAAGCTTGGCCGACTATCTGGGGACTAATGTCGCCGACCACATCCCTGAAACCCCCAACAACCTATCCGAGGAGATGCTCAGGTGCATGGCAGGAGTGTACTGCAAGCTTGCCGACCCTCCCCTGGTCGTTCACCACCGCCCGTCGTCGTCGTCATCATCCTTCTCCTCGACGACGAGCGTGGTCTCCCCACAGCACCTCGGGGACAACACGTGGAGCCCCGGCGGCCGCTGCAGGAGAGAAGCGACCCTCGACTCCCGGCTGATCAACCCGTTCCACGTCGAGGGTCTGAAGGAGTTCAGTGGACCGTACAGTACCATGGTCGAGGTCCCGTCGATCTCTCGGGACGGACGAAGGCTCAGAGAGGCTGAAGACTTGCTCCAAACGTATAAGTAAGTCGTTCCATCTACTACTACTGTTGTTGTTGTAGTTTCAATCAAATATTTGGATGAGAACGTTGTGTTCTTCTTATCTGTTCATCAGTAATGTTGACGTATGTGCAACTGCACTGGACATTGGTATTACAGGCTGATTCTTTATAGGCTAGAGACGGTTGATCTGAGGAGGATGACAAACGAAGAGAAGCTGGCTTTCTGGATCAACATACACAATGCGCTGCTGATGCATGTAATATGTCCTAGTAATCACGTAGCACCCTACTGATATATAGAACTGTTCTTTGTGGACACTCTTTCTTTCCTCTGAATGTGATCTCAATGATCCGTTGGCACCGACTTCCACTACCACAGGCCTACCTGAAGCATGGCATCCCACGGAACCATCTGAAGAAGGCATCACTGCTTGTCAAGGTAAAGCATCAGAGAACCTACCTTACCTCTCTTTATCGATCATCGAAGACCTTTTCTCTGACATGAAACAAAAAAAAGTTACTCGGAATGAACAACATACTGCATGCACTGACACGATGCGTTCTCATCACTCTCCAGGCCGAATGCAAGATTGCTGGGCGCACCATCAACGCAGCAGCCATCCAGGGCCTGGTTCTCGGATGCAGCAGCAGCAGCACTCACTGTCCCGGACACGTACGTATAAGTACTTTAATATAATGGAATAATGCTTAGACGATCGTCGACAGCTAAAACTGAATCCCTTTAATATAATTGATTCGTTTTTTAACGCGCTCCTAGCTCGCGCCGCAGTGGCTGAGGACTTTGCTGCACCCGAGGATCAAGAGCAGCAGGTCGAGCAAAGCCCGCGGGAGCGAGTGGCAACAAGCCTTCGCGGTTCGTCAGCCGGAGCCTCTTCTGCGCTTCGCGCTCTGTTCAGGGAGCCATTCCGATCCCGCGGTGAGAACACATGCATCCCCTCCTCCTCCTTTCAGCTAGCTGACAGTAGTAGTAGTAGTAGTAATGAACAGATGTTTCTAAAAGTGATGAAGCTGGATGAGCCCAGCTGACACAGAACACAATGATAAAAAGAGGCTTGATTGACAAGTAGTAGTATCTACTTTTGTGTTCTTCCTGTGCATGGAGTATGTACGTATGCAGTACATACACCATCCAAGGATGTTGCTGATGCTGTTCGTCGTCAAAGTACTCGACGCATCATCATCATCATCATCATCGCCGTCGCCGTCTCCTTTTGCTGACCTAGCTGCTGCTGCTGTCGTGTGTTTTGTGCAACGTACGGGCTGGCGCAACCGACAGGTGAGGGTGTACACCCCGAAACGTCTGTCGCAGCAGCTGGAGGCGGCGAAGGAGGAGTACGTCCGCGCGACGGTGGGCGTGCGGAGGGAGCGGCGCCGGCCGGTGCTCCTGCTGCCCAGGCTCGTGGAGGCGTACGCCAGGGACGCGAAGCTGTCGCCGGAGCGGCTCGTGGAAGAAGCGGCGCGGCGGCGGGGAGAAGGCGGCGACGGCGGCGCCAGGGTCGGCATGGAGTGGGTGCCGCACCGGCAGAGCTTCCGGTACCTTCTCGCCAGGGACCTCGCGTTCCCGCACCTCGGCTGAAGCGAAAACTATGGCACGTACGACAGAATCCATGCATGCATCTAGGCTGGGTCGATCGACGTTGACGCATGCGTGCGTGATCGTGTATTCTCGTGTGAGTGGGTGAGAGTGAGAGAGAAGCTGTGCGCGCAGGGCGTAGCCTGCGTGTACGTGCACTGTAATGTAAAGTGGTTTCTCTGTACATACTACTGTACGTACGTAACAGAAACGAGGAAGATGACAAGGGTCGTACCGAATGATGCATCGTCGTCGACCACATATGCTTCTGAATCCACCTTGCTCGACCACAGACAAGGGCTGGAAGGCGCGGTGGCGGCGGAGGTAGCCGGAGCCGGAGTCGGAGTCGGAGAAGACGGTGGCCAGGCGGCCGTCCGCCCGTCTTCTACTTGGGCCGGGCCTATCTAGACATGAGAGCCCGTTTCTTCTTGCCAGGCTAGCCCAGCAGGACGAAAAAAACATCGCATGTTGGGCCGCGGCGCTCCCCACCAGAACCTAGCCCAACCCACCGCGCCCTCCTCTCCCTCTGAGTCACTGTCGTGTGGGACCTACACGTCGTCCCCTACCTCCGGTTTCCTCTCAACCACCCGTCACCCGCAACCGCCGCCGCCTATCTCGGCGCGCGTGCGTGCCACGACGCGCCTCGCGCCCGTAAACGGGTGCGTATCCCGCCCAGCTGGCGCCCGCGCCTCCTCTCCGCGTTCACGCCGCCGCCGTCCCTCGTGCCCCTAGCTAGCCCAGCGCGTCGTCTGCTCGCCGCGCGCACCCCTAGCTAGCTAGCTAGACCCTAACCCCTACAGCAGAAGCGCTCGTTGCACACACGAAATATCAAGAACTTTCGGCCGGCCGGGGGCAGCAGGACGACGACCCGGCGGCCCGTGCCAAAATATCAAGCTCGCCGACGATCAATGCGTACGTGCTTTTCTGTTCTTCTCGAGAAGAGGGGGGAGAAAAGAGAAGGCTACTACCGGTACTACTACGCCACTTGACCGCCGCCGCACGAAACGGTGGGCGCGCCGGCGTGCAGGACCTGGTTGTACTCTCCTACGTACCGGAGCGAAGTGAAAGCAACGTCGTCGTTCGTCCGGCCGAAGAATATCTTCAACGGTCGTGTCTTGCAGAGACGAGACGATTGAGTCGAGCAGTGCAGGTGCGCGCGGGGACCCAGCATGATACAGCTGCGCGTGAGACGACGACGACGACGCCTGAGCCTGTCGTCTCTCTCGCCGGCCTTAGCTCGATCTAACCCAGCTGCCACACATTATATTAGCGACCGACGTGTGTACGCCCGGATCATCAACGACCTGCTGGACGTCGTGAAGACCATGCATGCATGGCCTACAACCACAGTGATCCCAATCAGTCCAGGACCAGTGGCAGGCAGGCAGGCAGGCAGGGTACACGCCAAATCACCGTTCGATCCATCATCGTCGGGTAAGGTCCTCCACCACTACAGCTCGAGCCTTCACTGCACGTCGACCCCGCCCCAGCCAGCTGGAAGTGGGAAGCACGACCCACGTGCCGCAATTCTTCTCTTCTCGTCGTCTTCACTGCACTGCACGTGGTGTAAACTGTAAACTTTTTTCTTTTCTTTTAGGAATCTGCGCCTCTGACGAGCTCAGCTGCAGCTGCAGCTGCTGGTACAGAGCCTGCGGTGAACGGTAATATGGCCAGATAGATATTAACCGTCCGCGCGTCCACTCGATCCGTTGGGAGCTAGAGCTTGTTTCGTGTGCGGCGGCGTTGAGATCTATATATCTCGAGCCTTAAAAAGATTTAATCGTAGTCGTTATCTGTCGGGTTCAACGGACCAGCAGAGTGTCTCGAACAGTAAGGAAAGAATAAGGTCAACTCCTGCTGCTATGTTTGCTGTCTGAATTCGCCACTGCATACATGTGTGGAATAAGTAGGTCGGACGAGAAGGAGGCGGCGGCGGTCAATTTATATTCGCAGCGTCCAGCCTCGACCTCTCAAACTCGAATCCAACAATTCAGGCAGGCGGCCGGCCGGCCGGCGACCCGTTCCGTTTCCCCGCCGAACCACCAGCTGAGCTTTGAGCACCGTCCGTCCGTCCGTCCGAGAAGGACTTGACGGCCACCACCGTCCGCGCTGCGGCCGGACCCACGTCGTCGTCGTTATCGTACGGTAGCCACCTCTGTGGTCGGTTTCAGTTTCGTCTTCCTCTGTTTCTGTTTCTGTTCTATTTCGGTCCGTCCGTCCGTCCGGCCGGCCGACTCACTCACTCGCTCGTCTCGCACTCGGGAATGGCGGTCAGGTCGGGCGCGAACCGCCGCAGCCTCCGTCGCCCTCCCGCCTTGCGCGCCGCCGCCGCCGCTGGGTCGGCCTCCTCCTCCTCCTCCTCTGCTGGGGTCAAGACGAGCGGCGCCACGGCCGCGCCTCCTCCGCGCCTCCTGCGCGCGTTCCCGGCCCTGGCGGCGAGCGCCGCGGAGGCCCTGACGGCGAGCGCAGCGACCTCCTCGCGCCGGAGGCCGCGGCGCCGGGCCCCGGCGGGGAGCACGAAGTAGATCCTCCCCGGGCGGAGCTCCTCCGCGCCGCCCACCGCCGCGACGGGGCCCTCGAACCCCATCCTGTCCGAGTCGCACAGGAACCACCCACCCCCCGAGTCCGAGCCGCCGCCGGCGCCGGCGACGTCCTCGAGCGCGCGCGCCGCCGTCGCGGGGCGCGGGTAGTCGCGCAGCTCGCCCGTGGGCAGCAGCACCAGCGCCAGCGCCGTCGCCTTGGGGGGCGCCGCGGCCTCGCTCGCCGCGCCGCCGCTGGACACGCACAGACCCATACAAGAGTTGGCTCTCGTGTTTTTCGAGTGGCCGCGACGTGAGAGAGACGAAGGCGGGAGAATGGTAGAGCGGATGGCGATGCGGGGTGGTGAAGGCGGCTGGCTGCCTTCATTTATAGGCGCGGCGCGCGGCGGTGGTGGCAGCATGCAGCTTGCCGACGACGGCTTATTAGTCTTGTCGCCTAGCTAGCTAGTGGAGCATGCATGTGGCTTGGAGATCTTTGTGTGGCTTTAATTTCCTTTGTTAAGTAGTAGTGGAGTATATCTGATACGGTAGGTAAATACGATTTATACCATAAATTATAATATTTCTGTTATAGTATATTAAGTATAGGTTAGATATTTGTAGGTAATGTATATCATCATTGGCAGTAGAAGTACTGTGTTTTTCTTCCAGCGCGCTTATTGACTGCACTGCTGGTTCCTGGTTACTCCTTACTACGCCATGCACACGCTGAATCACTACGATCTCATAAAGCTCGCGCGCGGCTAGTACTTACTTAGCTTAGCTCGCTTTGGATGGAGGAAAAGAACTGGCGAATCTTTGAGAGGGCAACAACAAGGCGAGAGCACACAGCTCATGCTACGTAGATGGAACAAACGGTGGTGGTATGCGCGCGTGTAGCAAAACCGGAGGCTGGCTCCCAATGTTTTCGCGTAAAGTCGTGACACTTGCACTGTAAAGCACGCACTGCAACTGCTAGCTCTTCCTTCTTTGGAGAGAGATCGAAGAGAGGCTGTGTGTAGAGAAGGAGAAGCTAGCTAGGTAGCTCTGGTCTGTTTCCTCGGGAAGTGAAGTGAGCACGCGAGCCGCGCGCGCGCGCGCGGATGGTGCGGTGCATGCACACACGGAGCATGGCGCGCGCGCGGCACGTGAGGACCGTATGTACTACTACTATACGAGCGCGGATATCGTATATATCACGTGCCCGCCCGCCCGCCCGAGCTGAGACGATGCGTGGTAATCGATCGGCATCCATCGGGAGCTAAGGCGCGTTGCATTCGGCGTGTCGTTTCTGCTGCTGCTAGAGTTAGAGCAGAATGATTGATCCGCGTGGGGGGCCGGCGGGGACACATGACACCGAATCGATCCAGGACCAGCAGGAGGAGAGTGCGTGGGCTGAGGAGAGAATTGAAGGCACGAGCACAACATGTGCATGCACGCACGCACGCGTGGTATTCATGCGATTGCAGCAGAAGCAGCATGATCATCCTCAGGACCGCACGAACGAGTGGCGGGAGAACGACCACACGTACGAGCCCGATTGGTGCATGACGTACGTGGCCGCGTCTGCGCCGTGCGTCTGCCTGCTGGGTTGGCCCGGCGTGTCGGCCTTGCTGGGGCTCGATCGATCGATGTGGACCGATGCACCGGGAAAGATCTCTGGCACCGAGACGACGGAGGCGATCGACTGGATCGTGTGTCGCTCGGTCCGTCGTCGACCACCACGAGCCACTGCCAGGGAATCACCACACCCGCAGCTGACTCCGATCCCGCGCGCGCTACGTTCGATCGGGCGCACTTTGTTATACAACAAGAATACTACAACTACGTACTAGGAGTACTCCTATATGCCTACCAGTTAGTGATACTGTATGCTGTACTGCATACCGTATGCCTGGAGCAGACGCAGACATCTCTGCTGCTTGCTTGCTTGCTTGCTTGCAGTGGGTGGCACGCTGCAGGAAGATCTGGAGGGATCGAACACGTGGGAACCGGTCTGGGCCCATGGGGTGGCCGGAGGGTGGGGCCCAATAGTTTGCACTCATTCGGCCTGGTTTGTGGTGAGCTAGGCAGGCGCCACCCCCACCCAGCCTGGACAGCAGAGGAACCAGGGGCCCAGCAATTCAGATGGACAAGACCGCAGAGCTAGCAGAACGAATGCATTAGATGCAGCCAAACATATTTATTTTCTGATTTCGTTAAACAGAGGGAGTACTGTACTCGAGAAGCAGAACGAGCTCTCTTTTTTCTTTTCTTTTGTTTTTTTGCAAAAGGCCGGCCCTGCGTCTTCTGACCGTGTGTCTCCAGAACAGCGTGGATCGGCCCATACTGAGACCGACGGCCCATCATCCACTCATCCGGCTACCAATCCAGAGACAGATAGAGAAGAGTGTAGTGCAAGATGTAGAGCTCGTCCTATAGCAGCTATAGGGGAGGGGGAGGCCCTTCCAGCCGGATGTAATCGTACATGACCCCCGCGAATTCGCTCGACACGCTCGTCTGCGTGATGCTGATGACGTTATCGTCGCCCTCCTTGAGCAGGCCTCCCTGGATCGCCACGGCCAAGCTCCGCTGCTCGCCGCGCACGCCGTGCCGCGCGATGGCGTTGTTGTCGCTCAGCAGCAGCAGCAGCTCCGGCGGCCAGGTGAACGACGACACCCCTCCACCGTTCACCTCCACCTTCAGGCTGGCCGCGTGGGCGGCCGCGAGGGCGACGCGTAGCGTGTACGTGCCGTCCGCCACGACGCGGTCGAGGGGGAACCGTATCCGCCACGTCGCCGGCACGATGCTGCCGTTGCCCGCCTCCTTCCTGCGTGCATGCTCATATATTATGCTCTTCAGTTGCTTGTTCATTACATCGTCGTCCTGTTCCAGCAGCTGGACCTAGCTACCTAAAGCTAAAGCTAAAGCTAGGTGGTGCAGCTGGAGAGAGTGCTCATGAACGACAGTTTTACCTTACGACGTGTGCGAAGAACCAGTCTCTTGCGTAATCGCTCTTGCCCACCGTGAAGACGAGGTCGTCTTCAGGGTACAGAGCGGCGTACCTCTCCCACAACCCGTACTGACGGTACCTGTCCCTGTGGACAAACAGCTCGCTGGCGTACTTGGGGTCCGGGTCAGGGACGTAGAACTCCTCGGCGGACCGGTCGGGGACGCCGATCTCCCACAGCGTCGGGCCCGACCTCGGGGGCTCGAACACGAGCTCGCCGAGGTCGACGACGACGCCGCCTGCCGACGTGACGCTCACCGGAGTTGAGGACGCGTAGTCGCCGAGGACCCCCGGGACCCACGCGTAGAGGTTGTACACACCCTCCCGGACGTTGCCGATGCTGAACCTGCCGTCTGCTGTGGCCCTGGTCCAGAACTGATACCCCTGCACGCATCGTGATGCATGTAAGTGTATCGTCGTACGTGAGTAAAAATGAATGAATCATGGTGACGACACGGTTGGGTGTGGTGACAGAAGAGATTCACAAGCTAGCTAGCTAGCTAGCTAGTAGATGATCGAGGGGCAGCCGGCAAGCAAATTAAACTCTACGACGACGACCGAGACCGACCTTGCTCTCCGTGGCCCAGGAGCCAGGCTGCCCAGGCGCGGCGAGCCCGACATACGCCATCGCGGCAGGCCGCAGCGGCGTGTCCTCGTCCTCGTCCTTGTTGTTGCCCAGCTGCTGCTGCTGCTGCTGCAGGTACGACGACGACGACCTATCCCTCACCTGGAGCCTCCCTGTAACGGCGCCCCTCTCCCCCGCCTTCGCAAAGTCCGGCGACCGAGGGAACCCGTACGGCCACTTGCTCACCTCGGCCCGCGCCCGCGCTCTGGCGTCCTCCCACAGACCTCTCTGATGATGCTCGTCGTTGCTGCCGCCGCCGCCGCCGGGTCCGGGCCTCGAGTTGAGGTACACGAACACAGGTCCCAGCACCTTGTTCCAGTACTCGCCTTCCTCCAGCTTCACCACCATGTCCCTGCCGATGTAGTGCGGACCTAGAAACACCTACATATATATATAAGTGATCATCCGTTCGATGATGCGTGCTGCGATCGCGGCGATTGCACGCGTTCAAGAATCAAGATAGCTACTATATACAATAGCTAGTACATGGTTACGTACAGCGAGGGACGTGGGGCCGGTATGCGAGGTGAGCTCCCGCTTGACCGGCCCGCCGTTCTTGAACTCGTCGCTCGGGGTGATGACCCAGAACCCCATGGAGGAGCTGTTGGTAGTACTGCTGCTTCGTCCGACCCATCCGTGAACCGTGTTGTCCTTGTTGTCCATGGCGTACTGGTACTTGTCGTCCACCTGCCCTCTGAACCGCGGCTCCGCGGGGTCGACCAGCAGCACGGCCTCCTTGTAGGCCAGCGGGACGCCACGGGGCGGGTCCCTGTCTGAAGCCCGCGGCATGTACCTCTGTATGTCGTCTGAAACCGCCATGTAATCGAACCTGTATGCAGAAGGTAGTAAGTACGTATAGCGCGTGCATGTGTGTGTATATAGATTTGACAACAGTACTGCTGGCCATGCATGCATATATGCCTTATTAACTATAACTCACATGTCCTTGTTGAGCTTGAAGGCGAGACGAGCCACAGAGATGTTGAGAGCCGGGTAGTCCCGGGCGTGCTCGAAGATGGCGTAGCAGTAGAACCCGGAGCTACCTCGCAGCACCACGAGCCTGAAGAAAGCAACTAATTAAGGTGATGCCACTGCTAGCTAGCTGCTCCTAGCTAGCTGAAGGTGCTGTCCAATATTGTACGTTTGATGTCATGTTACTAATAATACGTACCTCTTGTCGACGTTTAGCCGGACGCTGTTGGGAAGCGACGAGTTGTACGAACTCGTGAAAGAAAGCTCCACTTGCTCCTCGCTTGACGCTACCACCTTGAACTCTGTGCCGTCCAACCTGTACGTACGTACACCTCTGAACTTTTTAGGGTACTGGAGCGATCGAGTAACAGAGCTGTAGCAAGGTATACTCCGTAGCTAGGCAACAAAGGGACACCAAAATAATCACGGGTTAATTCGTCGCAACCACTCACATATCCTGAATCGCTTTTGGCCAGTGGTGAGAGCCGGGGTAGTTCCAGACCACGTCCCAGTAGCCTCCCGAGTTCCCGCGCCCGTCGTCGTAGTCCAGCAGGTTCTGCTCGCCGCCGCCGTAGCCGACGGCGGTGATGCGGCCCTGCGGCCTGGACAGCGCCACCCGCACCACGCCGTTGTCCACGACCACCTGCTGCATCTCCATCCATCGAAACAATTAATCAAGGGGGCTATGCTTGCCTGCTAGCTTATGGTGAATTAATGACGATCGAGCTAATGCATGAAAAGTAAAGCGGAGAGGGAGGTGCGTGAGATCAGGCCGGAACGACCTGGGTTTCGTCGACGTGCAACGTGACGCCAGGGGCCGCTTCGTCCGGTTCCGCGGCGGCGGCGGCGGCTAGCAGGGACGCGCCGGCGGCGAGCTCAAGCAGGACGAGCAACAACAAGGACGACGACGACCACGACGACGGCCGCCAAGCAGTAGCAGTAGCAGCAGCCGCGGCCATGGGCACCGATGGACGATGATAGATCGTTGCCGGCCGCCTGTGCTGCAGGTTCATCCCATATATATATACGCATCATAATAATTCGTTCGACTAGCTGTAAACGTGAAGGATGATGCTGTATAGGATCAGGAGATGCCGTGGTGCGAGGAAAGAGCCGCCATGACTGGTTGCTTAAACCGCGCCCTCTGGATATGATGGATTTGATTTGATTGGTTTGGTTTACTAAAAAACAGAGATCCTGATGGAGCTGCACATCCCTCTCCCATAACTACACGTTTATTTACCTCCTTATATGACGATGATCTTGTAGCTGTAGGATACCATCGAGAGGCATGGAGAATTGGAGATGCGGGGTAGGATATGACATTTTTAGTCAGATATAACAGTGGCATCTAATGTTCCGTCCCCTCAAAAATAAAAATAAAAACAGTAGATCGATTTGATGGTAGGTATCGTTCTTGCTTGGGAATGCGGGTAGGAATCCGAGTGAAGGTTCTGCAAGAGATCAAAGTGGCCATCCGTGCCCGGAAAGGGAAGGCAAGAGAATGCCCAAGCAAGTTCGATCCACCTGTCAAGCTAGCTAGGAGCAGAGCTATACACCGCATCATCGCCCAAGTGCTGCTGCCTTACAATCAACGAAGAGACTAGTCTCGTTTCACATGGATACAAACAACTGTGATTGAGCAGATACACAATTATATATAATTCCGTGTTACTAACTCAAACATTAAACGTTCTAAAACCCAGGAAACTAATAAACCAAACAAAGTTTGTACCTTGAGTGCAGAAGCTCATGTAAGGAACAATGTCGAGGGAGTGTCGAGCCTGATATATGCAAACCAACCCACCGGACTTTTAGATCAACACTGAACAACCCATCACTCATACTCACAAGAAAAACAAAGAAAAATGCACAAAGCCAATCACATGATACGACATCAAGTAGGAATTCTCTCATGGAGCATCGATCCTCTCCAGCTCAACGACTCTACTTTCTGCCCACTGACAGCACCACCCACAGTCCAGCAGTTACTGTCAACCGCAGGTTTGTTCTTCCGAAACGGAAAGGACAGATCCATCAGTTACAACTGCCAACTGGGCACGCGCACCAAGCAGCAAACGGCAATTAAAGTCTCAGCATTCAATCAAACATAAATGACCATGCTCAATTCTTACCAATTACTGTACCACGATAACGTGCTCAACCCAATGTACAGCCACATTACTTCAACTATTGAAGCCAAAAAAAAAAACAGAAGAAAAATGATGCATCACTCTCTGCAGGATGATTGCTCGAGTCTATGACGATCACTATGTTCTTCTCACTGATCTGATGAAGGCGGCGATATGCTTCTACCAAGACCTGTAAGAGGTATACAAAAAAAAACCTTACAAGTTATGCTCTGCAACATTGATGCCATGATTTGATTTTGAAAGATATGCTTCAGTCTGCCCTAGTTCACAAGTATTTTTTCTTCATGAACGTGTATTCTAGCTGCGTATACTGGTAGAAGCCGACCGGACAGTACCTATACGCTGGTGTGGTGGACCAGGCTCGCTTCGTGAGCAAATTTAGATGGGTCTGGATGCCCATCTGGGCTGGGCCATCGAGTCCAAGGCTGACGACGAGGAGCGGCATGGAACCACGTACTTGCGTAGGTTCGCGTTGCCTGTAATCGCGTCACAGGGAGGCCGGGCACGGATCGACGTGGTGGCGGAGGCGCGGAGCTCTTCGCCGGAGTCGACAAAAGTAGCGGCGGCGGGGGGGGGGGGGGGGGGGGGTCGCGAGAAAACCTGATGGAGGGGATGACGAGTGAGTCCCACGCGTCAGTGAGTGGACGAGAAAGAGGCGGCGGGTGGGTTGTTGGTCCAGAGCTAGAATGGGCCGGCCTGCTACGGCTCGAGGTGAGGCTTTGGATTTTAGGTTTATAGAAAGGAATAATAGGAATTAAGAAAAATAAATAGATTATGACAAGGATTCTACCCAACTGCCAGATACCTTAATATATTCTAATATGCAGGAACTGGACACAAGTCATTGAGCAGTTCAACAATGAGATTGAGATTGAGCCTGAGGTCTTGTGCACAGGCAAACCACAATAGAAAATTACATATATCATCATCATCATCATCAAAGAATAGTAAGTAGCTCATGAGTTCTTACTACAACACTCGACACCTATGATCTTGATTTCGGCTATAAGTAACATGAATTATGCTACTAAACATATACTGGGGCGACGACGAACTGAGACACGCGCGCATGGAGCATGCATTTTTGAATCTTCTCTGTCAGTGTGGCAGGCCGACGGCTCTGCCACAGAGTATGGCGTTCGTGGGAATGCTGTACTCGTTGGAGAAGCTCTGCTCCGGCGTCCAGACCCTGAGGTATAGCTGCTGGCCGAGGTACTGCCGATCCCAGCTCGCCGACCTCAGGTTCCACATCCCCTGGTTGTCCAGCGACACCAATATAGCCGACCATCCGTTCGGGTATACCTGATGACGAAAACGATTGCCAATATTCAGTTGAAGTTCACTGATGTCTTTAGAGTTGAGAGCTTGTTCTTGGGGAATCTATTTCAAGTTATACCTGAACTGTGTGTCTTGACTGTGCATCGACCAAGTTGTAGGTCTGTCGCTGGTTCTCTGTCCACTGGCCGTCGCCGTACCTGATGAATCCATTGACAAGTTCAAAAGGATGAGTCGATGCTTGCTATTGCTATATATGTCGATTTTTGTCGTGTCAGAAGTGAAGAACTAGACAAGTTTTTTTTTTTTGTTCAGGCTTCGTCACTCACCCAACGGGCCAGAAGTCGTATCCATCCAGATGCCAGGACTGGAGCTCGTCCTCGGTGTTCTGGAACACGATCTCAACGAACTCGTGCAGGTTGAGCCTCAGCACCGGCGTCCCCTGCCGGGGCGCCCCACCGTCGGGCCTCGCGGGGACACTGTCCCAGGCGATCACGCCGGCGATGTCGAAGCTGTCCGCGAGCTTGAGCGGCGTGTCGGGGGCGACAAACGAGACGCCGTTGACCGCGCACCGCCGCCGCCCGGCGATCCGCGTCGTGGAGCTGGCGAGCACCAGCGTCCTCGACGTCGGGATGGTGCCGTAGTGGAACGAGCCCTGCGGGTTGGGCCGCGCCGCGCTGGCCGTCAGGTTCCACCTGAACGACCTCGCCTGGTTCACGGACCAGTCGGGCTGCCCCGGCGGGCCGGCCGGCGGTGGCCCGGGCGCCCTGGATCCGGCGCCGGTGTAGCGCAGCGTCCCGACCGCCGTCAGGTTGGCCGGGCCGAACCGCGCGGACGCGACGACGGCGTAGTCCAGCGGCGGCTTGTCGAGGGTGACCAGGAAGGCGACGGACTGGCCGACGTGCACGTCGAGCGAGTCGTAGGTGTTCTGGACGGGGTGCGTGCCCTCGACCTCGGCCAGCTTCAGCGTGTGGTTCTGGATCCTGAGGTTGATGGAGGTCTTGAGGCCGACGTTGGAGACGCGGAACAGGTACGTCTTCCCTGAACCAACGACAGGCATCGTGTGTCGTTCATGTTCGTGTCAGATCATGTTCATTGAAAATTTGAAGAAGAAAAAAAAGTTAAGAACTACTCCGTAGTAGTAAGAATTGTTAGGTACTACCTAGATCACCAACGAAGGTTGCAGACTGCATGCCGTTGATGAGAAGCCCGTCAGGCGATGGCAGGGCGCCTCCCGCGTCCAGAGTCTGCCTCAATTGCTGCAAGCAAAACCATATCACTCTTGTGTTCGATCAAATCAGAGTAATTCCAGCTCCCCCCCCACGGGACATCATCGATCAGCTAGACGCGCGCGCGCAGGCTGGTGGTACGTTGTCATGTCACCTTGTGTCCGGCCTTGTACCAGTCGCCGACGAGGAGCGTGAAGTCGCCGGCGGGCGGCGGGTACGGGACGGGTATGGCGGGGCGCTGGTAGACGTTGAGGGCGCCGAAGCCGCCGGCGGCGCGGTGCATGGCGAGGGAGGGGAAGTAGGTGAAGGTGCCGATCTGGTCCTTGCTCTGGAACTTGTACGTGTAGTTGGCGCCCGGCGGGATGGGGCAGTTGGTCCCCGCCACGCCGTCCTGCCACGAGTTCTTCCGCTGCTTGATGCCGTTCCTGCAGCGCAATGGTTTCTTTCAGTCGCTCTGCTGCAGCTTCACCATGTCGCCGTCGTTCCGATGCGTTACCATGTGATGAGGAAGGGCTCGTCGAGCTTGTTGATGACGTTGACGATGAGGTTGTCGTTGGTGACGCAGTCGATGCGAGGCCCGGGGAACTGCCCGTTGATCAGGATGCCCTTCAAAATCATTTGCAGCTCTGTAAGCCCGAATGCTAGCTAGGACTAAACGGCAAGCTGATGGAAACAGCACCGAGCTTATTAGCAAAACGGCTGGAGTGGACTGAGCATACATACATACATACATACCTGCTGGGTGGTGCCGAGCGGGCTGATAGGGCCGTACGTCACCGTCCAGGTGAAGTACCGGTAGGGGTCGTCGGCGCCGGCCAGCGCCGCCGCCGCCATCACGACGACGACGACGAGCACCGAGACCGCCACGGCCGTCGCCATCCGTCGCGCGCGGCCCAGCACGCCACGCCGCGGTGGATGGATCGGATCTCTAGATCTGGGACCAAGCTCACAGCGAAGCCGAGCAGAGCAGAGCAGAAAGGCAGGCGGCGGAGTGAGACGACGACGTGCCTGCCGCGCCACTTTATAGCTGGAGCCGAAGAGGAGCCCAGCGCCGCTGCTTTTCCGTGGGTGCAATTAACAACTGCGAGAGTGAAGTCCCGCGTCTACACGACTAGTACACTGCACACTGTGTGCGCACTGGATTCGACAGGAATGCAGGTTGCAAGATGGAAAGGGGAAAAAAACAATGGAAGCTTTAAATGGAAGAGGCGGGAATGGAGTAAAAGCCGGAGGTAGGGGACAGCGCCGGGGCCAGCCTGTCTCCCTCCGTGCTCCGCCTGCCTCTCGGTCTCAGTACCGCACTCCTCCCAGTATTCAGTTCACCCTTTTTCCTCTGATCTGAAAATAAAAAAGGAAAGCCGTGCGTCCTCATCAGTCGGTATACTAAAGAACAGACTGCGAAAACGTCAAGAGATTATCAAGCAAGAGTAGGTTTTCTGAATTACTGTGACTGTTTTTTTTCTTCTTCTTTCTCACGTGCGCATCGGAGGGCGGTGAACTCCGGCACCGAGACGCATGTAGTGTAGCCATGGGATGTCTGCTTGATCGAGGGACAAGTAACAAGTTGATGGTGCAGTCTGGAGGAGGAAGAGGAAACGGCCGGCTGCAGTTGCAGGTATCAAGAGAGAAAGAAAAAAACAGTAACTGCTGCAGATCACTGACCACGTGAACCTGGATCAGGACGATCCTTATTACTAACTCGGTACGGTACGCGGTACTACTGCTACAGCTGCTACTGCACAAGCGCGATTTACTCGTGGAAGATCGTAGAAGCAGATGGAAGTAGTGTCCTTTCCTCCTCCTTCCTGCCGTGCATAACTGCTGCTGCTGGGCTGTCGTGGTCCGTGGAATGGTGGAACGGCGGATTCTGGCTTCTTCTTCTTCTTCGTGGTAGGAACGGGTTGGCCGGGGCGTTTAAGTCCGCCCGAGGTAAACAGGGCTAGTAGATTAATCGTGGAAGGATCGGATGTTCCAGTAGATTCTAGTAGATTCTGGAGCTTTTTGGTGGAGAAGGAAGAGCCCTTAGCTTGGAAGACAGTTACCAATCCAAGCAAAGCGTCCAGACCTCCGGGTCCGGGTGGGGGGCTCTTTTTCGAGTCAAAACCCTGCATGTGGCAGCTGAGAACCCCCTGTCCTCCTGGTGAGTGACTAGTATTTTTTTTATAAATTGAAGAGTGGATCTGGGCTGACGAGCGACGATGATGCTGTTGGCTCTCGCTTGTCTGGAGAGTTCAGACTTGGCCGAGGCTTCAGAGTTGAGACTTCGTCAGGAGACTCTTTTGGTTCATCATCCTCATCAGGAGACACGCCGCCGCGACCTTCGCCGCTGATAGGTTACTAGTGCCGGTGACAGCAGCGCGCGGTGATATCAATCATGGGTTTGTTAGCTAGCAGCGCGTGACTCTTCATCATCATCAGTCCATGTGTGTGTGTTTTTTTTTTCTACTGGTGTCCCGTGTCACATTCCCTTTGCAATTCCACTTATGGATATACCCGTTGATCCGTCAGTCATCGTCACATGACTCTGTGGTGGAGGCTGGAGGCTAAGGGCAGGTCCAGATGGCATTAGCAGCCCGGCCGAGCGCCGCTCCTGATCGGCGGCGGCGACAGCGACGACAGATCCGGCGTCCCGACCTCCGCGGGCTCACCACCCTTTCTCAAGCACGGCATACACGCCGCAGGATACTCTGACTACACAATATCATTCGAGGGCCCGCACAAGAAGCTACGAGCAGTGTATAGCACCGTTCTGCATCGCAACAAAAGAAAAAAAAAAAAGAAGTTCATTCGTTGCTTAAAGTCAGGCCCCAGCCAGCGCCTTCATCTTCCAGAGAGAGCAGCTCCACCGACGATCCCGTGCCCGAATTGCGGTACACGTAAAATTCCTTGAGTGTTTCTGGCCTAGAGATGCTTGAAATCCTTCGACCCAACTCTTTGGCCTTGCTCTCACCGACCGAATAGTCGAAGGTTATTACCAACTTTTCCAGCACAGCTGCCCAATCAAATAGTTGTTTCAGGAAACCAACTTCATGCTCAGCTCCTATCAGGTCAGTGATTTCTACTTCTTGGAGGTAACTCAATGACAGTTTCTCAATCTTCCAGTTGCTTGGTTGATCACAAATGCAGTTTGATGGACATGTTGATTCTGCCTGCAATGATAAGCATGCTAAGACTAAATGTCATCGTCGAATGGCGACAGGAAGAAAAAGTGTAAAATCCTGGATATATGGTCCTAAATTTATTTTACAAAATAAAAGCATTTCCATTTCGTATGATCTAATTAATTGAAGGAATATCATTGTTATGTGCAGAGAGCCAGAGAGAATGGAAAGGCAGAATAATCTTTTATAAATTGCAACTCCTAAAGTTGTGTAATCAAAACATATTTAGCAGAGTTATCAAACTATCAAGTGTCAACAGAACTTCTTAGAGTTAACAGCTCCTACTTAAGTGTTGCATTTATTTCCAAACAGAATGACAATATTTTGGAAGATAATGGACAATGTGCCACTTTGTCGGAATTGTAGTACAGCCATTTCATGATACCTAAACATGTTTCACAATACACACTTTGGGTCAGAGTACTGTTGTCAAACAAACACCTAGAATGTGGGTTCTCCAAGATCTGGAAATCTCGAGGCAAAAAGTGCAAATTTTATTATGTTGTCTGTTAGTTAGCTACTTAAGAGAGAGTTTTACCTCCAAGTTAGAAATGCTATGTAGCACAATTGACAGTCTTCTTATACCAGTACACAGCCTGAGCAAATGAAATGAGCAGGGTCCAAACATGTGTCCTCTATTAACCACATGCATGGTCAAGAGCGTAACATGAGGGAGATGTGTTATGACTTCCATCAAGTACTGCAAGTGAGCTATGGCTTGCTGCAACACGAAAGGACCATATGCACAGTTTAGGAATAAAAAAGAAGAGGTGTCCCATTTTACAAAACTGATCATGACACAAAATAGTTAATGTGAGGAAGAGTCGCTACGTTGTCCATCAAGTATTGAAAATTAGATATTTCCTATCCATCCATGACAAGTAAGAGCACAAGACATCATCAGTATGGTCAGGATGAAAAGAAATCATGGTCGATCAAGTTCTAACTCTAAAGAGTTTATGTCCCCTTTCACACCACCCCTGAGGGTTCATTTCTCCATGACATGAAAAAGAGTCAGTACAGATTTCTAGTGTGTATATTTCGTGCTACTCCAACAGTCCGTGAGTATAAATTCCGCAAAGCTAGTCCCGACCAGCAAAATTATCAGAATAACACTGCCTGAATCTGTTCATTGGAAACTATGACATGTTACTTAACCAGAACTTGTTTGGTTTTACTCCCTCCGTTCTAAATATAAATGACGTTTAGGACAGAAAATCTAGTTCAATTTAAATTAAATTAGCCGTCCTAAACGTCATTTATTTCAGAACAGAGGGAGAAGTTTGTAAAGTCAAGATACTTCTCCTAAGCAAAGGCTCTATACATGACATGACTGGAGTCCTTTCATGACACTTACTACTTGACTTCATCTGATGTGCAACCTCCTACTATCCAAGCACAGATAATATCTATATCGTTATCTGATAAGTTAAAACCTATAATGACCATGTTATGTTCTTATATCTTTATTTCTGCTGATATTGTCCACCACCTGCTAATGTAGCTGAATAATGCACGCCTACACTAAACTACACATAAATCTGAATCGAACATGGCATGGAAGTATCAAGCAACACACCACGACACAACTGAAACGAGCTTAACTACTAGAGACCAAGTCAAGAAAAGATTCGCTGCAGTAATGGTTTGGTAGCGAGTTACTTTGATAGCGTAACTACACGAGAAAGATTGCGGGCTCACCTGTGGAATGCGGAGCACAAGATCAAGACTGTGGATGACCTGAAAGTGCTGCAAGAACCACAGAACCTCATGATTGTTTTCATCGTCATGATCTCCATACACCTCAATGACGCCGGTGCTCAGCCGCTGCAGTTGCCCCAAATTGCCAAGCTGAACATAGCTTGGGTCATACGCATCCCACCAGAAGAGAGAGATCAGCTGAGGCGCCGAAATGTTGGCAACTGGTTGGTCTGTATCGAAGCAGGTACGCAGCATTAATTCATCGAGCACCGGCGCATCGATATGGAGCTGCTGCAATCCATTCATACACCGCAGACGCATTTCCAAGAGAGACTCCGAGTGGACCGCGAGGCTGGTCACCCCCCAGGCATCTCGAACGCGGAGCTTTCGCAAGCACGGGCATCGCGGCGAGGAGACAATGTCGCCGAGCTCGCATCCGTCTTTGAACCGGACGCGGCGCAGAAAGAGCTTGGTGAGGCGGGTGAACACGCCGGAGAACGGCAAGGCGAGGGCCAAGAACCCTAGGTTGAGGGCGATTACAGTGGCATTTCCGAAGCAGGGTAGCGCGATCGTGCCGTTCTCCTCGCCCTCGTCGTCGCTCCCCTCCACCGCGTTGAGGTACACAAGAGTGCCGGAGAGTCTGCGCGCGGCGAGGGGGAGCCAGGCCGCCACGGAGTCAGGGGTGTCGTCTTTGGTGGAGACGATGATCTGGCGGAGCACCGGGGCTTCAGAGGCCGCGAGCGCCTCGAGAACACGGAGGTGTTCGGGGGCTGATTTGAAGGCGAGGTCCGGCAGGAGGGCCCACGTGCGGCGCCAGCGGCGGGAGAGGAAGCTTGCCCGGACGGCGGCGATGGTGCCGAGTCGTCGGAGGATGAGGAAGAGAATGTCGTCGGGTAGGGCGCTGAGGCGGTCCTCTCCGGCGTCGGCGGCGGAGGACGAGAGAATTTTCTGGCGCTTTGCGGCGACCCCGCCGCTGCTCCGCTCCATGGAGAATGGAGATATGGAGGATTGATTTGGGCGCGGACTGGTTCGGAGGACTTGACATTTCCTTTTGTGAACGAGAGAGGGAAGGGATGAGGTCGTGGGCCGTTTCATCAACTCGTTTGGGCCCAGATCACTGCTGATGCGGTCCAAAGTTTTGCTCTATATTTTTTTTTGCTGATTTGCAAAGGGGGTTCAAGTGATCAATGTCAATTCCCCTAGAAAATGGAAACACACAATCAACCAGAACAATTACAAGATCTGAATCATTCCCTTGAAGTCCATGCAGTATTCAGACATACTGCACACTCACAGTTCCTTAAGCCATCTGATCTCCCAAGATGATGAGATCATCTCATCTGTCGGTCATAGAGGGATTACACCTGTTTTTATCCCTGCAGAGTGGAAAATACAGGTGCCTCCTAATGTTCAACTTCTTTTGTGGCTTCTGTCACATAATAAACTGGCAACAGTTGATTTGCCTACTACCTGACAATGCAGCTGAATAGTTTATGCCTACCCTAGATTACACATCAGTGTGCTAGTATCAAGATGCACAGCACAACCAAAACGGAAACGCGCTTATGACTAAAGATGAAGGACAAAATTGACTATTTTACCATCAAATTAACCTTGTGAACAGAAGTGAATTTCACTCTACAACCAGTCAATGCACCAGTAGTTATTTCAAGCTTGTAAAAGAACAGTAAAAGCTCCAGCGTATGTAAACGAAGCACGGATAATTGCTACCATCACAGGTAGGAAGTAGCACAGCATACACGCAGGATACTCTGACACAATATCATTCGAGGGCCGGCACACAGCATAGTACATTACATGCACAAGAATACTGTACTGCATCCCAACACAAAAGAGGTCATTCGTTGCTTAAAGTCACACCCCAGTGCCTTCATCTTCTAGCGAGAGCAACTCCACCCGTCTGCTACCCGAATTGCGGTACACGCGAAATTCCTTAAGTGTTTCTGGCCTAGAGATGCTCGAAATTCTTCGACCCAACTCTTTGGCCTTGCTCTCACTGACCGAATAGGCAAAAACTATTATCAACTTTTCCAGCACAGCTGTCCAATCAAATAGTTGTTTCAGGAAACCAACTTCATGCTCAGCTCCTATCAGGTCAGTGATTTCTACTTCTTGGAGGTAATTCAATGACAGTTTCTCAATCTTCCAGTTGCTTGGTTGATCACAAATGCAGTTTGATGGACATGTTGATTCTGCCTGCAATGATAAGCATGCTAAGACTAAATGTCATCGTCGAATGGCAACAGGAAGAAAAAGTGTAAAATCCTGGATATATTGTCCTAATTTTTTTAACCAAATAAAAGCATTTCCATTTTGTCTGATCTAATAATTGAAGGAATATTATTGTTATGTACAGAGAGAGTGGAAAAGCAGAATAATCTTTTATAAATTGCAACTCCTAAAGTTGTGTAATCAAAACATATTTAGCAGAGTTATCAAACTATCAAGTGTCAACAGAACTTCTTAGAGTTAACAGCTCCTACTTAAGTGTTGCATTTATTTCCAAACAGAATGACCATATTTTGTAAGATAATGAACAATGTGCCACTTTGTCAGAATCGTAGTATAGCCATTTCATGATACCTAAACATGTTTCACAAAACACACTTTGGGGCAGAGTACTATTGTCAAACAAACACCTAGAATGTGGGTTCTCCAAGATCTGGAAAACTCGAGGCAAAAGAGTGCAAATTTACTTATGTTGTCTGTTAGTTAGCTACTTAAGAGAGAGTTTTACCTCCAAGCTAGAAATGCTATGTACCACAATTGACAATCTTCTTATACCAGTACACAGCCTGAGCAAATGAAATGAGCAGGGTCCAAACATGTGTCCTTGATCCACCACAACCATTCTCAAATATGTAACATGAGGGACATATGTTATGTCTTCCAGCAAGTACTGCAAGTTACCTATGTACTGTTGCAACAAGAAAGGACCATATGTACAGTTAGGACGGCTGTGTGCATCCTAGTTATGCAGAAGCAGGATGTAGAACACTATTGTATCATTTTGATACTGTTGAGTTTAATAAAATGCTCATTATCAAGAAAAATGTACATTTAGAAGCCAGAAAGAAGAGGCTTACCATTTCACATAACTGATTATGACAAAAATAGTTAATGTGAGGGAGAGTCATTACGTTCTATATCTTTATCTGTCATGTCAAAACCTATAATGACCATGTTATGTTCTTATATCCTTATTTCTGCTGATATTGCCCATCACCTGCTAATGTAGCTGATAATGCACGCCTACCCTAAATTACGCATAAAGCCAAATCAAATATGACATGGAAGTATCAAGCAACACACCACGACCCAACTGAAACGAGCTTAACTACTAGAAACCGAGTCAAGATTTGTTGCAGTAATAGCCTGGTAGCAAGTTACTTTGACAGCGTAATTACACAAGAAAGAATGCGGACTCACCTTTGGAATGACGAGCACAAGATTAAGGCTGTGGACGACCTGAAATCGCTGCAAGAACAGCAGAACCTCGTGGTTGCGTTCATCATCATGATATCCATACACCTTAATAACGTTGGTGCTCAGCCGTTGAAGTTGCCCCAAATTGCCAAGCCGAACATCCCTTGGGTCATACGTATCCATCCAGAGGAGATATGTCAGCTGAGGTGCTGAAATGTTGGCAACTGATTGGTTTGGAAAGAAGCAGGCAAGCAACTGCAATTCATTGAGCACCGGCGCATCAATATTGAGCTGCTCCGGTCCATCGAGATACCCCAGATCCATGTGCAAGAGAGACTCCGAGTGGACCGTGATCCTGGCCACCCCCGAGGCACGTCGAACGCGGAGCTTTTCCAAGCACGGGCATCGCGGCGAGGAGACAATGTCGCCGAGCTCGCATCCGTCTTGGAACCGGACACGGTCCAGAAAGAGCTTGGTGAGGCGGGTGAACACGCCGGAGTAAGGCAAGGCGAGGGGGAAGAACCCTAGCTTGAGGTCGATTACAGTGGCATTTCCGAAGCAGGGTAGCGCGATCGTGCCGCTGTTATCGACCTGTCGCTCCGCCGAGTTGTGGTATATAAGAGTGCCGGAGAGTCTGCGCGCGGCGAGGGGGAGCCAGGCCGCCACGGAGTCAGGGACGTCGTCTTTGGTGACGACGAGGATCCGGCGGAGCACCGGAGCTTCAGAGGCCGCGAGCGCCTCGAGAACATGGAGGTCTTCGGGGGTTGTTGATTCGAAGGTGATGTCCTGCAGGAGAGCCCATGTGCGGCGCCAGCGGCGGGAGAGGAGGCTTATCCGGGCGGCGGAGCGGGTGTCGAGTCGGCGGAGGATGAGCAAGAGGATATCGTCGTGTAGGTCGCTGAGGCGGTCCTCTCCGGCGTCGGCGGCAGAGGACGAGAGATTCTTCGGGCGCTTGGCAGCGACCTTGCCGCCGTCGCCGCTGCACCGCTCCATGGCCTCGCCGCTGCTCCGCTCCATGCCTCGCTGCCGTCGCCGCTGCTACTGGGGTTTCTTTTTTTTTTCTTTTGAGACAATTACAGTGGCGATGCGGGCGGTTAATGGCTAAGACGCCATTAATATCTCCAAGTTGACAGCTGTACTATGACACGATCTTGCAGAAACACCCCTGGACTAGGGACAATTACATATTTCCACTTTCAAACCGGTTAACCATCCTTCTACAAGAGCGAGGATTAGCGATTAATAATTTGAAAAATAAATAGCATCATTTAACTAAATTATGGTGGAAATTAGAGAATGAGAAATGCCTATTACAAGGTTTAGTTCGATCTAAATATATTCAAGAAAAACCAATTATATTCGTGAAACGTATACAAATATACGGGTTCACCTATGATCTATTGAAAGTTAGATAGATATATATGAGCGGGAAAAAGTTTTTCGTGGAGAAATTAGAATACAATCAGATTTTGGTTCAACTTAAATAACATTGATTAGTTCAATTTTAAACTATCTGACATCGAAACGACAGGCTATAATTTTTCCTTTTTAATACGAGGGCTGACATATGATTTTTTTTTTCAAATGTGTTGATGAAAATGTCGTTGACATAGTTGGAATAAAATACTTTATTGTTATTGTTAAAATTCCAAATACCATCAAAGGCTCTGACCAATGGGCCCGGCAAAAGCAGAGCTTCCCCTTCCCCGGACCTGACCCTTATCTGCTCTCTGCTTCTCCTTTCAGCCTGTGTGCCCGCTTCTCTTCCTCGGTGAGCTCTAATTGCTCTCCACTCCCAGCTGCGTCCTGTCCATGGCGCGCTCGTTGCGGCGGCGAGCACTGCGCACGGCCTGCTAAGCGACCATTTCCCTCCGCCATTCTACCGTCTCTTCTCCAGCACCCGAATGCCACCGGCGTCACCGCTTCTCCTCCATCCAGGCGTGCGGATGCCTGGGTGGGGGATAACGGGGAGAGGGGAGGCGGGGGTGTTGCCAGCCGCCGGTAGGAACCGCTGCCGCCCTGCCCCGCCGCAGGGGAGGCACTGGAAGGCGGGGGAGTTCCCGGGGACCGTGGACGGGCCCAAGTCACCCGCCCCGTCGCAGGGGAAGCGCCGTCCCGCGGCGGAGTCGTCCCGGCCGCCCCAGCTCTCGGATCGGAAGAAGCACTGGAAGGCGGGGGAGTTCCCGGCGACATCCGCCGGCCCCAGCTCGACGAGGCCGTCAAGGACGCCCCTCAAGAACGTCAGGAAGAAGGTGGACGACCGCGCGGAGGCGAAGGCGTGGGCGTGCACCGTCACCGAGGCTCTCGCGGACCGCATCAGCTCCAAGAACTGGCAAGAAGCGCTGCAGGTAAACACCACACTGTATAGATTGCCGTCCCTTGTGTGCAATGCCAGCTCTGATGCTGATGGTAAGTTGGTACTGGCAGGTCTTCGAGATGCTCAAGGAGCAGCCTTTCTACCATCCCAAACAAGGCACCTACATGAAGCTCATCCTGCTGCTTGGCAGATCAGGCCAGTCACCCCGAGCACACCAGCTGTTCGATGAGATGCTGCACCAAGGATTGGCACCCTCCCCGGAGCTCTACACTGCATTGATTGGAGCCTACTGCCGCGGCGGCCTACTGGACGAAGCGCTCCAGCTCCTCACTGAGATGAAGGCCTCCCCACAGTGTCAGCCTGACGTGTACACCTACAGCACCATCATCAAGGCCTGCGTCGATGCCTCAAGATTTGATCTTGTGGATGCAATGTACAAAGACATGGCTGAGCGCTCTATTGAACCCAACACGGTCACGCAGAATATCGTTCTCAGCGGCTACGGAAATGCTGGGCGGTTTGAGGACATGGAGAGGGTGCTCTCTGCCATGCTCGAGAGCAAAACCTGCAGACCAGATGTCTGGACCATGAACATTATCTTAAGCCTGTTTGGCAATATGGGGCAGGTCGAGTCGATGGAGAAATGGTATGAGAAATTCCGAACCTACGGGATCGAACCAGAGACCCGCACACTGAACATCCTCATTGGAGCCTACGGGAAGAAGCGCATGTACGACAAGATGTCTGCCGTCATGGAGTACATGCGCAGGCTAGCGTTCCCGTGGACAACCGCCACATACAACAACGTGATCGAGGCATTCGCTGATGCTGGCGACGCCAAGAACATGGAACACACATTTAACCAGATGCGCTCCGAGGGCATGAAGCCAGACACAAAGACCTTCTGTTGCCTGATAAACGGGTTCAGCAAAGCAGGGCTTTTCCATAAGGTGGTGGGCATGGTTAAGCTCGCAGAGAGGCTTGATGTGCCCGCAACTACATCTTTCCATAACGCTGTCCTTGACGCGTGCGCGAAAGCGGATGACCTGATGGAGATGGAGAGGGTCTTCATGTACATGAAGCATAAGCAGTGTGCTCCGGACGCCGAGACGTACTCGATCTTGGTGGAAGCTTATCGGAAGGAAGGGATGACCGACAAGATCTACGTCTTGCATCAGGAGAATCCAACACTGGTTCCGACTGGGGTTGTAATGGTATGACTGACCTGACGACGTGATGATACATGGTTAAGCATGGCTAGATATGGATGGAAAAGCCCATTCTGTCCATGGCCGCAGTTGATGTGCCAGCAACACAGAGTGGTAGCCGTTCTCCAGGTTCAGGCCGTGTCTGTTAGCCTGCGGAGTTTGTATGAATGTCTCCTGGCAACTTACTTTCCTCTTCACAAGTCTATAAGTTTAGTGGGCTAGGTCAATGAAATGAAACACGTTAGTTTGTTGAAGACTTGAAGTCGGTGTTAGGTTTTCTGGCATTTATTTTGGAGTGTAATTTCCTCGAACGTGCATGTAAAACTGGAAGTCCCTTAAGATAATGCTGATGATTACGACATGCAGTCAGTCAGTCAGTCAGTACCTGAAGGGCATATATGCTCTGAAAGCTCGTGAGCAGGATTCTTAGCCAACTCGGGGTGCTTTGAACTGGTGAACAGTAACAGAATTGTATGTTTCTCCACTACTGATCCAATATTGTCGTTGTTCCTTATTTTTAGCATGATATATACACAAATCCGGGAGAATGAAGAGTTCATAGTTTCTGGTAATCCCTCCGTTCTTAAAATCGCTCTGTTCTCAAATAATTGATGTTTAGGATAAAAAAATAAATTAACTTACTAAACGTCATTTATTTCAGAACGGAGGAGTATTAAAATTCTCGGTGCGATGGATGCGAGCAACCGTGAGGCAAGGTTCCGCACACGTAACTGCAGAGTCGACTGCCATTGCAAACGATTCCCGGCATAGGAGGAGACAGGCGACTGAGCTCGCACCAGGGTCGGTCATGGCGGCGTGGCCAGTACCTCGGCTTCGTGCCTTCGTTTCCTCGCGGACTGCGGCAGGGAAGGCGACGCCGGCGGTGACTGCGGCTGTAGTGGCTTGAGCTATCTCAGGCTTCAGAGTTATTTTTTTCCCACCACGTTCTGGCCTACCACCAGCAGCAGCAGATCCCTTTCCGTCTCGGCGGACCCACGTGACAGTGACGTAGGCGAGCGCGTCTCCCACCACTCCACCTATATCCCCACCCCAAAGCGTCGTCGTCTCGTCTTCAACAGATTCCCCTCCTCCTCGTCCGGACCCTACCCCCGCCGGCGATGGCCTCCTGACCGGCCGGCCGGCTGCCTGCCCAGTCCCTCCGCCCTTCGTTTTTTTACCCCCCTGACCTCCTAGCTGCCTCCCGCCGGGCGCTCGCTCGCTCGCTCGCTCTCGGCACCCCTCGCCGTCCCGATCGATCGGATCGGCACCATGTCCAAGGCCCGGGTCTACGCCGACGCCAACGTCCTGCGCCCCAAGGAGTACTGGGACTACGAGGCGCTCACCGTCCAGTGGGGGTAAGTCATCCATCCATCCCCGCCTCTTTCCTCACCCCCTACCTCAACTTTCGCTTCCCCCCTTGTTGCCAACTGTTCGACCAGTTCCTAGGGTTGGGCTCTGTATACTGTTCTACGGAGTAGTACTGGAGATGAGGTTTAGGGGGAACCTAAGCCCGGTATAGGATTGCCTGATCGGGTAGGTTCACATGTTGTACGTTGGGGAAGGTACATGATTAACGACCTAGCTAGGCGGTGCATCCTCATCCTGGTTGGTAGTATGCGCGTTCGGTAATACTCCTTTCAATTAGGCAGTTTCGGAACCACGTGTAGCTCGGTTGGTTAGGCGACAAGTTCAGCTTGCATTTAAGTGCTGCTTGGCGCAGGATGATCGATTCCACCTGCTACTAGATTTGGAAAGAGGTGTTTCGAAGCAGTTTAATGGAAGTGCCACCGCAGGCTTACCGTGTTGAATTTATTGCTTCCCTGGATTACATTGATCAGGAAGCTGGGTTATTCTCATTATTAGTTTCACATTTTGACAATCGATTTGGCTTGAACTGAATAGGCTCGGTTGTTTGGAGTTACCACCAAATTTCTTTATTATGTAGACTAGATCCTCGTTACAGAAATGGGTATTTGATATGTACCATAAATTTGTCATGTCACTGATTTCATACTATGGAAAACAGCGCTTCTATTCCGGATAACAGCTTTCTCACGTTACTGAAGGGAATGTTCCTTTTCATATGGATCGACTGTTCTGTATAATCCACAGTGAAACAATAAAGAAAATTGCAGTCTGGTGAAATCTATTGAAATATTCTATGATTATTGATTTAATTTATTTCCATAGTAGCACTTGGTGAAATCAGGGAAAAATAGTTGCCCTGCAGCTGACTAGTATTATGTCTCTTTGTCCAGTGAACAGGATGACTATGAAGTTGTCAGGAAAGTTGGAAGAGGAAAATATAGTGAAGTCTTTGAGGGCATCAATGTCAATAACAATGAGAAATGCATTATTAAGATCCTCAAGCCTGTGAAGAAAAAGAAGGTAGATCATGAATCATATTATCTATCTTTTGTAACTTGTTACCAATTATTAATCCGACGCTTTAGCAGTGATGGTTCACTGTTCCTAGCATCTCTGTTTGTATTTCTGTGGCGTTGTTGTTTAGATTTTAACCTTCGTTTTTTCATGTCCATGCAGATCAAAAGAGAGATCAAAATACTTCAGAATCTCTGTGGAGGACCTAATATTGTGAAGCTGCTTGATATTGTTAGAGATCAGCATTCAAAAACTCCCAGCTTGATCTTTGAATATGTCAACAACACAGATTTCAAAGTATTATACCCAACATTGACAGATTATGACATTCGCTATTACATCTATGAGTTACTCAAGGTATATTTTTTCCTCACGCTTTTTGTTACATACATAAGAAGCAACTAGTATATTCTCTTTTCATTCTTCCTTAGTCTTTATGTTAGTTACATCGAAAGCAAATACTATATTTTCTTCCATATAAAACATGGAAAATCTGTTTAATTACATCTGATTATTAAGTTTTAGTGTACAATTAGACCTAGTTTTGTCTATTGTGAAGACATACACATGCTAGTATTATAAAAGGAACTCTGTCTATATACGTGTGATATATAATAACTGATCAGTGATCACATGAGGTTAAATTTGATCTAATCAACAAGCATTTTGTAGTAGCTCTAGTTAAAATTTTATCTTACTGTTCGTGTTTTGTGGATACAGGCCTTAGATTACTGCCATTCACAAGGTATTATGCACCGAGATGTGAAGCCTCACAATGTTATGATAGATCATGAGCTTCGGAAGCTCCGGCTGATAGACTGGGGCCTTGCTGAATTCTATCATCCTGGGAAGGAATATAATGTTCGTGTTGCTTCCAGGTAACTGCAGATACAATTCTATTGTTGGATTAATATTGATTTATTTGTACTGTCTAAATAATAGGAGGTATTTACCTTTGTACGTGTGAATTTCTAAATGTTGTAAATGAAATTGTGATCCCCTCATGTACAAAATTATTTTCTGTTGTTGTTGTTGTAGTCAATGATATGCCTTGTTTGATTTGTATTTAGCATACTATTTTTGCGTATTTCCATTTAGTACCCACTTTCAGTTTCTTGCTCAACATTTTGCTACCACGAAATTCAGGTACTTCAAGGGGCCTGAGCTTCTTGTTGACTTGCAAGATTATGACTACTCTTTGGACATGTGGAGTCTTGGCTGCATGTTTGCTGGAATGGTATTTTATTGCCATACCTTCATTTTAGATCTCAATTGATTTCTTGTAAATGACTGATATAAGTCTGTTGATCATATACTTGCAGATATTCCGTAAGGAACCATTTTTCTATGGTCATGACAACCACGATCAACTTGTTAAGATTGCAAAGGTGAATATTCAGTTTGTAGTTAGCATTTAACTAGTTATGATGCCTGCATTTTCCATTTCATGTTGTTTGGTAGATTATTTTCACACTTCACTATTAGTAACTGAAAGCAATTGGTTATACTTGTTTTTTATTCATTTTGCGATGGCATGTTTTACTTTGTGCCATACAGTTGGCTCTAGTCTGTTTGATTCCTTGCTGTGAGTCCCATTTTGCGTTGTTGGGCCTGCAACGTTGTCCAAAGCATCATACTAATTCTGGTCACATCTATGTATTCTCAGGTACTTGGAACAAATGGACTGAATGCTTATTTGAACAAGTACAGAATTGAGCTTGACCCTCAGCTAGAAGCCCTTGTTGGAAGGTAATTCTCACTCTCACCAAGGTTTTATGAGTTTTGATGCAAGACCTGTTTTTTCTAAGTGAACTGCACTGACAAAAAATATCTCTTGCAGGCATAGCAGGAAACCCTGGTCCAAGTTTATTAATGCAGACAACCAGCATCTAGTATCTCCTGAGGTCTGCTCAACATCACTCGCTTTTCATATCTAACAAGTGGGTAAAAACTATTCTCCTGACAACTTATTCCTTTTTTTCTGCAGGCCATAGATTTCCTTGACAAGCTTCTGCGTTATGATCACCAGGACAGGCTTACTGCTCGTGAAGCTATGGTAAGTCTCCCAGTGCAACCTGTGGTGAGAAAGAGAATGTGGAAACTCAGTATCTAACTGGCTGCTAACTGTGTTACCCGCCACAAAGCCAAGTTTCAATTAGATACACATTTCTCTACTCTTCCATTTTAAAGGAAAAAAAGTTGGTTTAAAAGAAAAGGCTTCGTTTCCAAATTCTTGGTGTTGCTCATCATCTATTAGCTTGAGCATCTGATCTTAGATACATCCTTCCCATCCCTGTATTGGAAGGTTTTATAATGCATGTTTATTTCAGGCACACCCATACTTCCAACAAGTAAGAGCTGCTGAGAATAGCAGAACTCGCGCGTAATAGGCAAGATCAGAGATTACTGCCAACTGATGCTGATTGGCAGCACTTGATGGAGCCTGTGACAATTGTACTTAAATGCTTTGAAGGATTGCACATTATTCAGAGCGTGTTTCTGAGATGTGATCGCAAAATTCATGTATGGTGTCTATCGTAAACGGTTTCCAGATGATGGATTGTATTGAAAACCCTTCTGCATTACTGAGCTTGTAAAGAACATCCATCCTTTCTTTAGACATGATTCTGGTCATTCGTTGCCTCGGTGCTGCATGTTAGATGGCTTTTTTCAAGACTCAGCAGCGTCCAGTCGTCGGTCTCTAGCAATTGATGTCAGAAACTGTTCTTTTGCCGGAAAAGCCCGGCCTATATGAAGCAGCTAAAACACTAAAGCATACAGTTGCTAAAAAACCATTCCAATATCGTCATAGTTCTGTCTGATTGTACCTAAACAGTGAATACATGAGTAACTGCATTACCTCATTTAGGAGAGCAAAATTCTCTGGACAACAAGCTTAAGCCTTGCCTAAACCTTAGAAACTTATCCAGATATGAGCAGAGGCCCTACTGTTATTAGGTGAATGGCACAATGCTATCATGAATCGATCGGTGATCATCGGTCGCGATTCGCCCCATGCGGGTAAAATACATCATCCAGGTTTATAGATGCTTTGACAGAATCAGATGATTCCACATTGTCACAGCTTAAGCTTCTTACATCCAAGATGATCAAGCACGCAAACACATTGAAATAACACAGGCAGCACAATCCACACTGAAATAATTATTTGCACAACAAACCGACACAGGGTAATTTATATATCCGGGGGCACACAACAGAAGCAGCCGCTGCTGCTGCAGCAAGTGGCGCGGACCAAAGTTCAGACCCGTAGTACACAAGGTAACCAGTTGTTTGCATACATGGTGTGGTAACACTAGTGGATCACGACGACAGCTTCTCGCTTCCTGGTTTGAGCGCACGCTTCTCTCAGAGTGAGCGCATGCCACCGGCACTATTTCTTGAGGTGCGGGAAGCACTGGTGGAGGTCGGTCTTGGGATGCCTCGCCTCGGCGTGCTCTTTGCACTTGGTCTCAGAGGTGGTGCAGATGAATGTCTGCATGCATACCTTGCACTGCATTGAGGCATCAAGCACTGTTGAGATGACCATCTTATATATATAAACAAAATACTCCTTTCATTCTCCTCGAACTGTCGTCGTTAGGACAACAGATCTAGCTCATTTTTTTCTGAACCAGAATTCTTATCCTAACAACAATAACAATTTGAAAACAGGGAGAGTATGCAAATATAGAATAAAAGTTTCATAAGAATTTTGAGCATGAGCCAAAGGCACTACTACAAAGGCAACTTCATGAACTACAGTAGCAGGTAGCAAGTTAAGGTAGCAGGTAGCAAGTTAAGGCACTACTACAAAGGCAACTTCATGGCACCAAGCAAAATAATGCAGCAGCTTTAATTTTTTATTCACCACTAGTTTCCATTGATAGCAGCCCAAGAGCCAGTTTTACACCCAAAGCAGGAGGGCGACAGTCCATGTGAAAACGCTGGGAGGATCTGCGTTTGCCCGGATCAGGTGGCGAACGGTTCAGGAATCCCCGGAGCGTGAGCGCGGAGGAGGTAATCGATGGGAATATCCATGTTGTAACAGGTTTGACACCGAGAACAAGTGGATCTTTTTGCGTGTGTGGGGGGCAAGATCCAGCTACATAATTGTAGGTGTAGGGCGACGGATCGAGAGGAGATGGAGAGGGGGGGTGGCGAACGAAATTACCTGGATGTTCATGGCCTTCTTGTTGGCCTCGAGCTGGCTCCCTACAAAGCAAAGGAACGAGTCGCCGGTGAGATCAGATCAGATCGGAGGGAAGAATCGAGGCAGGGGGAATCGACGGGTTGGGTGGTTACCCTTGGAAGGCTTGTTCTTCTCGGCGTTCCTCTCGCGCGCGGTCTTGGACTTCTGCGCGTTGCCGCCGCCCATCTTCTCCGCTCTCTTCCGACCGAGAAGAATCGGGTCGACAAGGGTTAGGTTGGATTCGGTTTAATAGAGGAGGAGGAGGAGGAGGAGGAAGAAGAAGAGGAAGAGGAGGCAGCGGCAGGTCGGCGTTGGGCGTTGGACCACGTGTGTGGACCCAGGCGCGCCATCCGCTGGGCTGTAAATGGGCTGGTATGGGCCTCCTGGTGGAAAAGTAGGAGGTGCCGGCGCCCGTGGGCCTCTTCCACTTCTCCGACCTCCCCACCATCTCACTGGGCTGGCTGGGCCGGGCCTCCAGGTGGAAAACGAGGCGTCCCCGGCTGCTTCGCCCCCCCCCCCTTGGAGTGCAGCAGTAGCTTAGCTCGCGGCCCAGCCAGTTAGTTAGCTTGTGACAGCAACAGTAACGCATCATCACCTCAAAAACGCTGCATAAACTGTTTTGTTAATTGCTGCGTTACTACGTATTAACTTTGACTAGATGTTTTTGTAACTTTGTGTTACTGTAACCGTGTTATTTCTCTCTTGCCTATAAAATGGACGAGCTGAGGTAAACTGGAAGAGGGAGGAGCAAAGCAAGCAAGCCACATCATAACAATGGAGGAGAGCGGCGGCAGGAAGGCGGCTTCTTCTCGCCAGCTGGTGGCCGTCGTCGTGCTGCTGGTCCTTGTGCAGGCGGCCATGGCCGTCACCGTCGCCACCACCTCCTCCTCGCGCAGGGAAACGAACCGTACCTCGGTCGTCGACGGCTCCCTGCTGGCCGCCGGGGACGGTGACGGGGACGACGTCGGGGCGTCCGGGTCCGCGGGGATGATAATAGCAGCGGCGGGACGGCGGTTGCTCGGCGTCGCCGACGACCGGCGGGACTACAACTACATCTATAGCCCCTGCAACGGCACCTGTTTCTTCACCGAGTGCATCAACCATGACGAAGAGTGCTACTGGGGGTGCTGCAGGAGGTAGTCGTGTAGTACATGCATGTGGAATCATCACACGTACGTACGTATCTCCCTCTCCTGCAGCTCGCTCGCTTGGGAGCTTGGGAGTCGTCGTCGTCGCGATGATAATAATAAATCTACCACCCTGTGTGTCTGTGTGACGACACGATCGATGATGTTCAAATTAACGTTCATCTAAGCAGCACTCCTCGTTCCTCTCTACATTTCATCTAAACCGGGACTACTACTACATCAAATCTTCAACGTACGGTTGCATTTCTTTCTGGTACGGTACTGTCAATGTCACATCTGCACAGCAAAATGGATGATGATGAGCTAATAGTCAGTTAGCTGTAGAATGACTGCACCCAGTATGGTCTTGCCCCCTGTTGCCTCATAGAAAAACATGTCGGCACCAAACTTGCACGAGAGATGGAGAATGACACAGCACAGCCATTTATATAATATCGATTTCATAAGAAAGTTCCGCACATAAAAAAAAATTCACATCCGTTGAAATCCATCTACACAACAACTCAAATCTTGGAGGAAGGAGATGAGGTTAATTTCAACACCAGATCAAAGGAGGTAGTACTGTGTACATGGACGCAATTCTCCATCATGCACTTTACTTTCCAGCTGGAAGACGTAGCGATCCTGATACTATTTACACAAATTAACCGTTCAACAAAAGCACAAAGATTAATTAACGGGCGACTTGTTTACTAACCGATAAGCGTAAGTGCATGCAAGCATCAGTTTTTTGGCACTTACACCGAACGGGGGTTTATATATATATATGCAATGTCTAGGCTCCTTTCAAGTTTTCGCATATATATATGTATATAGGGGGGCAAACATAATAACGATATATAGTAGATTAAATGCAAGCCACATGAACTGAACTTGTGCTAGGATTTGATTAGCGGTGAGCCATCGCTTGCAGGTGCTGGTTCTCAATCACGTACAGCAATCATCATGGTGTAGTGGCGCGAAGACCAGAGGTACAGCTGTTACCCCCCAATCCTTAAGCATTGAGGTGGCTCAGCATCCATGGCGGCAGGCTTCCAACGCGAAGTTGCGCTTGGGCCTGAGCCTGAGCCTGCGGCGTCGCCGCTGCGGCGACCTCCTCGCCCCTCTCCCCCACTGTCACCGGCGGGTAGCTGACGCGTGCGAAATAATTAGTCGACAACGTACCGAGTGTAAACATCTGTCACAGAAGTGTAGTGCTGTGGCAGCTGTGCTGGTGTATACAGAAAAGACTGGTTGACAAGTACCAGATGTTTAATGTAGGGGGCAGTGCTTGCTGATCCTGCCTCATTAAGAATGAGGAAGACGATGAGCTGGTCTGGGCTTGAGCTCGAGTCTGGGTCTGCTGGTCCCAGTGTACCTGCTGCTGCTGCTGCTGTTGTCTGGCCATCTTCTGCCTCTCCACCAGCTGTAGGAAGAGAAGGGCAAGTTCTTTTTAGATAATAGAAAATAAACAAATATGATTCGGCATATACATATATGGTAAAGTAAACAAGGATTGAATAGACAAGTGATAATCTAGTACTTATTCGGCAGCTTACCTCTTTCTGTAGAGCCTTGTTCTCCTCCTGCAATGACCGCTCCTGCATGCGACAATAGTGCCATCCACCAGTCAACAGTCACAGAACAATTTAAGCAAGAGATGCCTCTTCAAAAGCAGCTGGAGATGTTGCATCTCTCTATTACCTTCTTTTGAAGCTCAGAAATGGACTCGACCATAAGGTGACTCTGCATATACGACAGGACCCTGTTGTTAGACCCAAAATAAATGTCCAGTTCCACAACAGAAAAGAACCACACTGGCGGAGGTGTTGCAGAGTCACTATTAACAAGATACAATTGGAAGAAGAAGATATTTGGGTGGGCTACTTAAGTGAAGTCGTTAGGACCTTTCTTGATCTGATGTGCTTCAATGAACTCTCCAGCTGCTGTTCTAGTTGCTGGAGTTCTTTTAGGTTTAGAGACTCAAGATCCTCTCCCATGAGGTGCCTGCAAGATACATAATTTTGGCTCATACCGTAGGGCAACAATATGGTGACATTTTTACAGTAGGACAAGTTACATGACGATGCTAGTTTAAAAAGGAAAAAAAACATCGCCATCACATATATCTATTACTTGTGGCATTTTTGTATGGTCTCAATCTTCGCCTTCAGTTTTCTATATTCGTGACACCAATTTCCCTGAGTAAGAAAATAAACGCTGTCAGAAATGTCCAAACACTATTAGCAGATGGGCAAGGCAAAAATAAAATTTATATGTTATGGTCATAATTCTTTTATAGAAGTAAACTTCATAGTTGCCAGTGCAGGCAATAACCGATTCATTGATGAAAGCAGACAAGAACATAAAAATAGAAATTTGTGACATACAATCTGTTTTTAGATTTACACATGTTACCAGTTATCACACATCCCTTTTACTTTTTTAAAAGGAATCAAAGTTTAATTCTCATCATCGGCAAACAGTATATTTGATACTAGAATGCCAGTCATGTGTCAGTTGCAGATCTACAAAAGTAATAGTACTCCCTCCGTTCTATAATATTTGACGTAAGTTCTCCCAACGTCAAAAAAAACAGAACAGAGGGAGTATTAATTAATAATTACAATGTTTAAACATTTTACAAGAAGAATAAGAACAGAGTAAACATGTCCAGTACTTAACACTTTAAAGCAG
The DNA here is from genome assembly GCA_030760725.1 of Neostapfia colusana. Lineage (NCBI taxonomy): Eukaryota > Viridiplantae > Streptophyta > Magnoliopsida > Poales > Poaceae > Neostapfia > Neostapfia colusana. The sequence continues at coordinate 363,390 of JASWHV010000008.1, read as the reverse complement.
GGTTATCAGCGTAGTACAATCGTGGTCTCATTTTTTATTTAACAAAGCCTGTCAACTTATTCCAAAGAGGTGATGGTTTCAGAATCAGTTTGTGTGGACGACAATTATTTTGTCATTGGAGAAAAAATATTCTCTGATACAGGAATAATCACACAACGTATGGATTGATAAGATACATCATACATATACAGGCCACGGTCCTCAAAGTTTATAGAAAGTACCAGAGAGGTAGGCCTTATGAGCACTAAGAATACAAAGGTCAGAAAACATATATATCTAACATAACAAATAAAAAATACATGAAGAATTATATTAATATGAGGATCCCACTACGCAATGCAAGTGGCTCAACAGTTCAATGATTTTTTTTAATGAATACAGACGGAGGGAACAATGTTATTACTGAAACTATGGAGAAAGAATCAAGATATTAACATTTGCAAACGAACGGGAAATAAGGAACATGACATTATTCAGGGAAAGAGAGCCTAACTTTCATGTATCATAGTGTAACTTCAGCAGCCTTGGACTAAGGAAATCAAGGTAATTGCTAGAACAAATCTCAGGCCTGGTAACTCTTTTTCCTAAAAGGCTGGAACTTTTTCCATTATCTAAATTCTAAAACAATTCGTCTGTTCACAAGTATTTTTTTCTGCAGCATAAAGCTATCAGATTTCAACTAGGCAGTCCCTGTATGAGTACAGCTCATATGTTTCGTAGTTTTATAGTATTATGAAGTAGGACTGACAACAGAATTAATGTCATAACGAATTTAATGATTGTTATGTTGAGGTAAACTTATTTTTTTGGCCTATGCTATCAAAAGAAAACACATGGATGCAGTAAATATAAACTTTGTTAGATTGGAGAAACAGTATGAGTGGCAATTTATTGGATACATGTGTACTTGATTCACTACATGCATAAAAGGCCTTGACTGAAAGATAATATGCAAAGTTGTACTTAACACAGAAATATCGTTAGTTCTCTGCTGTTTTGATATTATGGATAACGTTGACAACTTGACATACTGATGATGATTAAGATGTTGGATTTTGTTCAGTATTCAATATGGTAATGGGGTATGTGGGATTCACCAAGTAAGAAACACAAAAGATTTCATTTTTTAAAAATAGCCACTTATTGTGATTATTCTTGCAATATATTAATAGTATCTTCAATATAATTATGATTTTGGTATTTCTCAGACACTGTCAATACACTTTCAATACTGTACCTACTGATCTTTATAATGAAAAAAATTGAAATTGGAAACGTGCATAATTATGAATGCTTTCTGGAATTTTTCAAGTAAATCAGGCAACGCGCATGATGCCATTTTATCACAAGGAAAGGAAGATAACCAATGAGCCCTAACTAATATGAACATAACTTTTTGACTCATCTATGCTTTTTAGTTGTCAACACAGAATTATCCAATTACACCAAACATGAGAATTTATTAGTGCTATGAAACAACAGAGTTTGCATTTAGTTCAGGTTCTTTACTAATTCAATGTTATAAACATAAACTGCAAACAATTCTAGAGCCAGTGGCCAGGACCACTGATTTCGATAGGAAGCAAGAGCTAGAGCTTCCATTACCACTCTAACAAAGTTAAAGTAGATTTTGTAAAATATACAAAAGATGAATCTTTTTAATAAATAACATAAAATATAAGCCTATCATGCATCCCTTTTTGTATCAGATTATAATGCTCTAGTTACATATGTGCCATCTGTAAGCAAACTTGCACATGCGTACTACGAGGGTAACATGAGTCATTGTATCGTATATATATGGTACAAATAAAAGTAAAGTACTCCAACCGACTCTTCTTACCTCACTTTCAGATTCAGCTGAAATAAGAGCCTTTTCAGCATAGGAATAGCGTTCATAACGTTCAAGAATTTTATCCATGCTGAAACGAAGAAAAAAGAAAGAAAGAACTTATGTCATACCAGTGAAAGTCAGCAAAACACTTTACCAAACAGCCCATGCATGCATTCAACATGTTTCCACAGGAAGGAATAGAAACACGGTACCAGCCATCTTCTCTTTAAAAAGCCTAACCAGTCATTTAAGAAGAAGATTATAGTGGCATGTATCCATTGACATGTATATGCAAGTCTCAACTTGCAGCATATCTATGTATTATTCCAAAGGGAAAGGTTTGACATATACAAATGTCCAATGTGTTTTTTTAAGAAAAAACATAGGTCACCATTTACATTCATTTCTGAGAAGCAGATCATCTGAAGTTACTGTTTGGTGGACAAGAGTTTTACTGTTTTCAACAACAATATTTAGGATTATTTCGGAAGCCGCATGCGCCCTTCTCAAAACTGGTGCTTAAAAGGCCATGTTGAGAATACCAAGTGGCATACGGTGCATGTTCCTAAAGTGGAAATGGAGACAATAAAGTTACACACAACGCATGTGATTTGTTTTTTGAGGAAAAACGCATGTGATATTGAGGTTACACATGAATTCATCCATACTAGTTCACTTGAGTTATGCAAGGAAACGTATTCCTGAAGAGCTATTTTGAGCATGCATGCCTGGGCTGAAAACTGGCAATACTGTAGGTATCGTCCTCCTATACTGAAGAAAATTAAACTAACAATACTCTAGCTAGGTATCGTGACTGTCGTCCTAAACTGAACATGTTTTAGGACCACGGAAGAGAGATTATCAATAATCCTAATCAACCAATGATCGGATTTGCACTCATTGGTCATATGGGCACTTTCTAATTTCATACAGTTCCATGAGTAGCTAGTCAGGACAAACAACTCCTTAAATATCTTTGCATAACAGGTACTACATACAGTTTAACCAGAATAATATTAGCTAGATACATCAACAGCCAGAGTTACTGAAACCAACAAATCATAACTTATTTATGAAAGGCTAGCTAGAACATATATCTGATTGACTACATGTGAATATCCAGACATATTTGTTAACTTATGTGTCATGATGACTTATGTGCGGAATGATGCTCCTGAATCGCTCTCACTTTTGCAACCGTGAGAAGCTAAAGTGCTAAGTGTTACTTACTGAAGGCAAAAGAAAAAAAAAAGAAAAGGAAGCGGTGTAGATGTACATCTACAACATTTATTAAAAACAAAAGAAAAAAGTGAAAACCAGTCTGCCACTGTGTTAGTATCCCACGAATTAACCACATAAACTAAAATTTTCACCTGATTTCCTGGTTGTTTGACCTGATAATAAAGTGTCAAATATGCATAGTGTTCTAGTACAAGACACATATTGCTGGTCCGCACACGGAAGTTATGACACTCGATGCAAGCTTATAGAAAGTTTCGCTGGATCATTACTAGCTAATGGTGTACCATGCATAGATCACTTTACGATGTCCTAAATGACTGGATCTTAATTAAAGAACAAAAAAACAGATGACCGGCGATGCTAAAGTATCTAGGGCCGGTACGTACCTATAGCAGAGACAACAAAAGTGAGAAGGATGCATGAGAAGAAGAGTAGGAGAAACAGATTAGGAAGATCTAGATCCGCCGTCTACGTATGATATGATGTGCAGTTGAGATTTCAGGTGTTATTAATTGTCGGTGGTGTGAGCAGGAGTTTGAACAAGAAGTAGCTCGTACCTCTAAGCAGAATAAAAGTAGTTTGAACAGCACGAGTAAGCTCGTATATCTAAGCAGAACAAGAGTAGAACCAGTAGAGCGAGAAACACCAGATTAATACATGCATGTCACTCGTGGTGGACTCCTCGGAACATGTGATATCTCTTTATGTAGGGGAAGAAGTGGAAACGAGCATGAGGTTAGTTTTGTTGGGAGTCTAATTTTAGTATACGTATTAAACAAAATAATCCAAAGGGCAACAACACAAGAGTCCGGCCGAGCGAATAAAATATCATGAGAGGTACAAACCGGGCATGCAGTCCAATTTTGGTACATGTATTGGACAATAATCCAAAGGGTAACACAAAGAGTCTAGGCGAATAAAAATATCATGAGAAGTACAAATCGGACGAGAGCGAGAGGAACGATGAACAAAAGAGCTAGGTAGCTAGCTCTTAGTGAAGAAAGCAAGATCTGATTACATCCAACCTAGCTTGTAACAAATCTGATGTATATATAGTGCTCTAACCAGATTAGCTTTATATATATACGCTATATTAGCTGGATATCTTAATAAAGAGAAAGACTAATTAGTAGCTAGTCATGATTCCTCAATCCCCAAAAAAGCAGTCAGAGGGAACTGCAGAAATCGAAAGACGATGGAAGCATGCAGTAAATGATTGAGATTTCCCGAAATAAGGAAGCATCGTCGTTGCAGAGCATAAAATGATCAGCTGTAGCAGAGAGAGAGAGAGAGAGAGCCCAAGAAGGCAGCTACTAGCTAGCTGCCGCACATCAGGTTGCCAAACTGGGAAGGCGGACAGGCATGAGCATGGGCCGTGGGTGGACCAAATTAAACAGGCAAGAAACCAGCAGAAGGCTTTCTTTGGACACAGGGATCGATCAGAGCCAAAAACGGCAGCGCAGCGACAACATGCACAAATTAAAAGGAGCAGATGACATATATATATATCTATCTTCAGAGAATGGAATGGAACGGAACGGAATGGAATTGAATGGGGAGCTAGTCGATCGAGCTCAGGTTTCGTACCGCGAGTCGGAGGCGTACTCGTAGAGTTTCCCCTTGGGGGAGAAGACGATGACGGCGACCTCGGCGTCGCAGAGGACCGAGATCTCGTGCGCCTTCTTGAGGAGGCCATTGCGCCGCTTGGAGAAGGTCACCTGCCGGTTTATCTTGTTCTCTATCCGCTTCAGCTGCACCTTCCCGCGACCCATGTCGTCGTCGTCTCGCTTCTGCTGGTCCTGGACTCCTGGCCGATCCGCTTCTTCTTCTTCTTCTTCTTCTTCTTCTTCTTCTTCTTCTTCTTCTTCTTCTTCTTCTTCTTCTTCTTCTTCTTCTTCTTCTTCTTCTTCTTCTTCTTCTTCTTCTTCTTCTTCTTCTTCTTCTTCTTCTTCTTCTTCTTCTTCTTCTTCTTTCCTGCTACGGACGATAGGTGCAGCGGCTAAGAACAGCGACGGCGAGGTGGATCGCTCGCCGGCCGGTGAGGTAGGTAGGTAGCTTCCAAGCTAGCTTGTAGCTAGCTTTAAAGAGAGATAGAGAGAGAGAGATGAGGAGAGGGATCGATCCCGGCCGGTGATGTGAGGGAGACGAAGCGAGGCGAGGCGAGGAGTGTGGTTTACAGGGGGGGGGGGGCGGGGTGCTGTCGAGCTCGGATTGGCCAACACGCCCATGGTCCCACCTTGTCAGACTCTCGTGTCGTGCCCCACGACGACGACGAGCGGAGCAGCAGCACCTGAGTCAATAAAAAACGATTTTTTTAGATAAAAAAAAAGAGATTATTTATAATTTGTTGTTTGGCCTCGGGCTACGTGAGAGGGAGCTGGACGGAACCGTGTGGGGGGATCCATGCTGCTCCCCCAATCCGTATCCGTGTGTGGATGTGTGTGACGTGTCTCCTCCTCCTCGTACGGTCGAACCCCAGACGCACACGACGACTGACTCCGGACCGGCCTGCCTCATTTTTTTTTTCTTCTTGTCTCTTTTTTTTTTCTTTTATTCGGCCCACTAATTTATCATCGACTTTTTTTTTTCTTTTCTTCGGCCCACTAATTCATCATCATCGATCTGTGCTGATCTGATGATGTTACTACGCAGAGGCAGAGGTAGAGGCATGCAGCCGGGTGCGTGTGAGCTGACTGAGCTATAGCTAGCCACTGCAGCTAGGGCCGGGCCGGGACGACAGGGTGGTTTGTTTACTGCAGCAGGTGATGCAGCCTTGCGTCGAGGATCCTGCAGTCGCAGCTCGACAGCGCTGCCTCTGCCTGCCTGCCTGCCTGCGTTGGGTTGGGTTGGGTCAGCGTCGATCCGTCCATCATCGCCTCATGCACCCCCTAATCCATAGTTGTTTGTTTTAGTAAATTTCACAAAATTACACCTGTTTGTGTTCTAGTTTCAGAAAATTATAACTATGCATCTGCTAATCCGTACGTAGCTGTGGACTGTGACGACTGCATAAAAGAATAGTAATTCTTAGCAGCAGACAGTACTGTATCTGCATGCATCATCCAGAGCTAGCTAGCTAGCTAGCTACAAGGATAAAAATCAGCCACCAGCAGCAGCAGACAGTGGAAAACAAGTAGGGGAGCAAATAACTTATCCCTGTGTTCTCCACGAGCTGCGCCATTCAATTCATCCTTTTTATCAGATTTGCTTTTATAGTGACTAGCTAGAGCAAAAAGCAAAACAAGGATACACACACACACACACTACAGCGCACACCTGGATATATACCTTGCTTGGTAAAGTATGTACACAACAACAGCTATCGATCAGCTGGATGATGATGCATGGCATGGATGGAAAAGTTACAGCACTTTGATTATTCCACCGCCGGCGGCGGCGGCCACATGCATGCACGCATGGTATCGTATATATCCGCGGTTCAGATCGATAATTTAGCTATAGCTCGCTCGCTCGCTCGCTCAAAGAAGCGTTGATGATCGATGATAGGACGCGAGTGATTGCGACGACTCGACTAGCTAGATCTCGTCGTGTCTGCAGGAACAATATATAGATCGAATTCTGTAGATGAGATTCAATCGATGATATGGGCGCCGGATGATGCATGGGGAGGGGAGGGGAGAGGGAGGGAGCGAGAGGAGAAGATTCGGATTCGTGCAGGCCTGCTGCTGCTGGTGCAGAATCGATCGACGAAGAACCAACGGAGTGGCAACAACAAGGCAGTCCGTACGTCCTGAACCGACGGCTGCATGCCCTTGGACCCACCGGGCAGGCAGGCAGGCAGTAGCATGCAGCATACGAAATAAGTCTGCTGGTAATAGGAAAAAAAAAGACAAAATATCAAGTCGTGTATCGAATCAGTAGATGTACAATTCAGCTGGTTAAATTAAATTACCCCAGCAACAGCCAACGCTCCTGGTTCAGAGACATGCTGCATGAGTTCAATCAACTTTTGATATATAAAATGATGATGAGTGTTTGATGCATGGGGAAGACTGATCCATGTCCTAGCTCCTGCTAGTCCTAGAGCTTATAGCTATAGTGGCAAATGAAAAGGGGCCGGGTGGACCGAAGCTGTACGTAGCATTGGACGGAGCACGTACGTACCGTGTGTGTTTGTGTGTGTGTGTGACTGAACCTAACTGTAGCATAGATGGAGTAGCACTTGGTCAGGGTCATCAGTGGCAGCAAGGACGGTCTGGTTCTGGTCTGGGCATCTATGGAGAGAGTGCGCCTACTGCTCGGCTCCAGCTGAATCGATCCTCTCATCGTCCACCTGAGATGACATCTCTCTGCTGATATATAGATTCACCTTCTTTCGTCCTCTTCAAGTCTTTGTTTCCTCCTCCGTTGTACATCTGCAAACTGAAGAATTTCCATTAGCATCTGCAATCGATCTGCACCGAATCGACGTGGCAACATGTCGCATGACAAATCAGAGTTAAGCACTGTAGGTGTACCAGAAATCAAAGTTTTGCAACAGTTCAGAATCGTACAGCGAGGAAGGAGAGGAGGGAATGAAATGAGAGCTCAAGTCAAGTGTTCAATCTGCCGATCAAGTTCACAGGCCTAAGCAGCTGACAGTAGCCTTTTTATAGCAATAGTAATAAATATTAACAAAATCATGTACTGTATCAAGCAAGTCGTTGTAGTATAGTGGTTAGTATTCCCGCCTGTCACGCGGGTGACCCGGGTTCGATCCCCGGCAACGGCGTCTAATATTTTTTTTTGTTTTGCCGTGGGCGCAAACAACTAACTTCCCAGGAGACCAGAGGCCAGCCCTCTTTGCGGGCGCTTTTACAAGTAAGTGTCTTCCACTTCCAGTCTGCACCCGCTCTGGACCAACAACAACATTCAGAACAACAAGTCTGCCGACTCGTAACTTGGGAACAACTGAAACTTGCAGCTCCATTACACATCATGGACATGTCTGAAAGTCCCATTGATGAGCTAGTGAAAAGATCACAGGTAATTTAGTGTCGTATCGACCAGATCTCATTTTTTCCCAATCATTTATATTTCATAATCAGAATAGCAATCAACAGCTTCCTGTTTACAGAAAAATACTCTCAAACAGATCGTAGCGTAGGCCAGAGTTTACAAGTTGTTTTTCCCTCTTCACTCGTCATCATCGCTGTCAAAAACGACTGCTTTCCTGCGATGCTGCACGGCCTGCTGCTTCCTTGGTGGAGAGTCTTCATCGTCATCGGAGCCCAGCTCCTCGCGCCTGTGGCTGGCACCCCCTAATTCTCTCCTCCGTTTTGGTGCTTGCTGCAACAATAACATCTGGTTATAGTGATTCATATAGAAATGCCAACACAGTGTTCTCTATTCAGTGTTCATGTTGTGATCCCAGTGCGTGATTGCATACAGTCTAACAATCGCAAAAAGGCTTCCAAGTCAAAAAGGTTAAGGTTACTGGAGAACATTCATGCTCTCCCAGACTTCCAAAAGAAACCACATTACATATACTTCACTTTGCACTCCTTTACCATTTCACATCAGATCAGAAGAGCAGGACCGAGAAGCCTGCCCATACTGATTTGCTAATGAACTACATCAACCTTATACTATACCCAGTAAAATTACCTGCAGAATTCTACCCTTTCAAACTGAAACTCAGATAAATTCTCATCCTACCACCAGGATTCAAATATTTTTTTTCAGCTGCAAAATGTTTCAATATTTACCATGGATGGCCAAGAAAAACATGAATCATGCAATATGTTGTTAAAAAAGCAGCACAACATTAACCCTCTGCAAAATATAAGAATGGTGTGAGGCCATGCAATCTAACCTCCATTTCTTCATCTGATAGTGGTGCTTCTTCTTCAACATCTTCCTCATATTCATCCTCATCCAACCCATCACCCCTTCCACGAGGTGGTGAATGTTCAATATCCTCGCCTTCAGTTTCATATTCTGACTCCTCTCTCTCACTCTCCGAGTATTCATCGACCTGGCGTCTCGGAGGACGAGCATGAGGAAAGGATGGTTTGTGGGGAACACTCCTGCTCATATTTGACTGAAAATGTGCAAAAGTTTAGCAAAAAAATATCAGTATGTTGATTCTAAAACGGGAAAGCATCAGTGCTCAAAACATCACCTTCTTTGCATTAATGATACGCATCTCAGCTCGTGCTTCAGCCTCGAACTCATCCTCGAATTGTCTACGAGGTGGCATACGGCGAGAACTATAGTGGTTGTCAGGCTCTTCATCCTGCAGAAGTTAGAACTTCGAATAAATTCTAGGGAAATAATGGTAATTAGTATAACCTAGGAAAAAGTACTGAAATAACGGGTAGATGCAGCATAGCATTAATGCCAACTAGTCACAACAACCCTGCCTGTGGTCTGTCCAATCCAGGAACATATTATCGAGCAGTTTGCACAACATCTCATACTATCTACAGGACAACTCTTAAAATATGTAGCTAATCCTATGAAACATCAGCCACAACATCAAAATAAGATTAGCAACCAGCCCCCGACTTCATATATTAATATGCTGTATCCTGAATAACTAATTAAGACAGCAAAACATGAATGAATCTCATCAACAATTTAACTTCCAGCATAATGTGACATCTCTGCATCATTTAAGGCACAGCTGGAGTAACCCCAACAAGTTCACACGGATACAAGCTAATAATACCATTAATACCATGGCTACTGCTAATAATACAATGACCTTCTAATTGGACAAAAGAAAAGTTCAAGGTAAAATAGGACGAACCTCATCTAATGCATCTTCCAAAAACCCAGGGGAAAGCTGCCTCCTCGGACGGGGGGGTTGTATATACTTGCGGGTCACCTTTTCTCTTTTGCGTTGAAGGATTGAATGGGCTCGGATATTTTGGCCCTCAGCCTGCATAATTACAGTATCAGTAGAAAAGATATTCACTAAAAATGCACATATAATAGATTTTGAACTAAAGAAAAAGATCGGCAACAAACAGGACCGACTTTGAACATCTATACCAACTTGCTAAGCACTAAACGCTTCATTTTTGTTGCTGACACTGACAAAGGATGATTGTGCACAATGTAAACATTTTCACAATTGTTGATTGGAGTATAAAGCATATAGCATTAAATGTTATGCACCATAATCATATCAATCATAACATTAGCAAACAAATCACAAAGAAGTAGAAAACAAACTAGAGTGCTTAAGTTAAAAGGCCTTGAATTAATCTAGAAAACTTTACACGTCTCATATCAAACACAATGCCTTCAGAAAATAAATTGTCCTATGATTATCACTAAAAGATACAGCCGGGCAACAAAATGTAACACGGCACATGCCAATGAGTCATGCACATTGACCTGGAGATATTAGTTTAAACAAAATTCATGCACATGTGAGTGGAGTGTTTCTTGAACTTGAATAAAGAAATGGATATTTAGTTACCCTTTCTTTTTCCTGCTTCACTTTCTCAGGATCCTTAGTTTCAAACCATTTTTGCATCTTAACTGTTTTCTTATTCTGAGAATCAACAAGGGCTGTTAATAAGCGATGTGACTTCGAAGACAAGGAAGATGGCATGAATCTCATCTTCTGCAAAAGCCTTCCTTGTGACTGCAGAATTCCCTGCATTACAGTTCAAAATTGACCATGCCAGAAAAAGTTAAATATTGGATAATGGTGAGTGATCATGGACAAAGAGTCAGTATGAAACAGTGTAATGAAGAAATAATTCACCTTCCCAGTCCTCAGAAACAGATGGGACTGGTCATGATGTGCCTCCTGGACAGATATATCAAGAACTTCATTGCCAATCAGCAGCTGCATACTTCCATCTTTCCATTTTACAATTCGTGCATTGCTTTCACACTAACAAATAAAAGCTCCAGGTTTCAAAAACCAGTAAAGAAGAAATAAAACCTCAGAAAGCATTATTGAAGACAAATGTAATATGCATAAGCACACAACCACCAGTGAGTCCTTGCAAGCTCATATGTAAATAGAAAATACAAAAAAAGAAACTGATAATTCGATGGGCATCTTATGTTAGGGACAGAAACAGGCAGCCAAACAAGACTATAAAATTGCTAGCTTCCAACACAATGCAGTTCCAATCAGAAAACAGAAAAAAGTTAAAAGGAACCTTCCAAATTAAAAGCATACAGAAAACCCAGTGCATCATCAACAATAAGCAAGTGAAGTCATAGCCTAAATACAGAAAGGAAATATTATAGTTCCTTAGAAGATGGAGAATGGGGGGTGTGAGCCAGATAGCCAAGTTTAATACAAATGAGCTCAATAATGCTATAAGCCTATAACTGAACTACATTACACTTACAGATGTAGTGCCATCAGCATTCTTAACAGTTCTCCACCGCACAATATTGTCCTCCAGCCGTATCCTTTTCTTTGTTCCAGATTCATCTGTGACGAAAGAATCTTCTTCCACATATGTTTTTGGATCAAAGGGTTTAGGGTCAATCCCCATAATGTTTGATACCTTGATCACATTCATCTTCAAAAATAATAAACCATCAGTTACAAACCATTACATGACTAGCTGAGAAAACACAAACTTCTAACAATGGATCATCACAAATTCTTGGGCATATAGATGCAAATAAACAAACAAGTTTGCACGAACAGACTCATTAAATCATCGAATATTGTTATTGAATTGGGTTGCCAATTTCCAGAGCATGGTAACTTCAAGTAAATGACAATCAAATGATAAGAGATGTACAGAATAATTTGGTCCTCTTACAAAAGAGAAATAGTGATGTATGGTCAAAGATTACAGCTTAAAATGTGTGTCATATGACTGGAACTCACAACTCACATTATCAGGTGTAGCCGGTGGTTGCTTCAGTGGAACCACCAAATCCAGTGGTGGACCAACAGGTTTCTCTTTTGTCTTCAGTTCACGATTTTCATCTGATTCATATCGCATATCTTCATCTGCTACTACATCCTCTGGCTGCATGTCCTTGTCATAGTGCCCTTCATCCTCCATAGGCGATCTCTACAGAAGTAAAGTTAAACAATAGGCTTTGTTGAGCATAAACAGCACTTGGAAAAAGGCTATTGAAAAAGATAACAGGAAACATAAGTGAGCAATAAGCTAAAACTCTCATTGGATATGAATCCGATGAAGAAAGTAATAAGACTCCGGTTCAGATGTCACACAAATTAAGCAGACATAATATGTCTCCTTAAAACAATTAATAAGTCTCGATTATTTAGGTAAGCATGAATTACTGAAGGTGAAGGAAGAAAGGGATCACTTTTGTGGGTTTATCCTCTACATGCTGAATAACATTAATACATGTGTTCACATTCAGCTTATGCTTGTGGTGCCATATACCACTTGCATTCAAAGCGGTGCAGGATGTCTACAAACTTTCTTCTAGAGGTAATTCTGACGAAAATTAGAAAGCAATTAATCGTTTCGCTAGGATTATTTAGCAGTGAAGGAAAACATTTCAACTTTATAACTAGAATGGGCACCAAAGGAAAAAGAACTTAAATCTCACATGGGAGTCTTCATCAACTTCATAACGGGGTTGATATGAAGCAGGTTCATCTTCATCACTATCACCAAACACATCACGGACTACTTCATGATCCCCTTCCTCCTCCACTGGTGATCTGCATAGTAAGATTATGATTTTCACGAGCTACTACATGATTAGCAAGGATCTACATAAGAGAAGATTTCATACAGTTAAGTCACTGCCAAAGTAATAGAATATTTTGTAAACCACAGAATGGACTACTTGGTGCTGTCAGGCCTATCAAACATACTAGTGCATATATTATGATTGGGATGACTCTGGTATTTATTTAACCTTGGCTTCCTTGCTTCGCGAGCTTCCTCACCAACATGAGCCCGATCATCATAATAATTATCTTCAGACCCCTCTGATTCAGAGGCGACTACACCCCTTCTTCTGCTAGCTACCATCCTCTGCTTGTAGCCTTCGTCTTCACTGTCGGTGCCTCTTGCGTTAGTTTGCATCATTCGGTCATCGTGTTCTCTTTCTGGAGAGCTCTGAGGCTTGTCCCCATCACTTTCTCCTTGATCAAGATCCGCATGTTGAGCTTCACCTTCACTTTCCTCTTCCATCCCAACTTGCCCCTCACTTTCACCTTCACCTTCCCCTCCATTCTCTGCCTCACCTTCCACCTCTTCCTAGATAAATGCATCGAAAATCCATGGTTAGATAATAGTACATCCTTCTTTAAAATATGGAAGCACGGAGGCTTAAGACAGTATGCATTCCCACGAGACTCCCAACCACACCTAACGGATCCCGAGATCTAAACCCTAACCCAGCAACAGGGACGGAAACGGGGCGCAGCGGCGGGGGTGGGAATCAGAGTCACGGGAGAAGGGCACGAGATTGCGGGAATCCTGGCTTACAGAGTGGTAGCCGGATCCGCGGCCGTGGGCGTGGCTGCGCGCGTAGCCGTCCTCTTCGTCGGCGTCGTCGTCCTCCTCGTAGACCTCCTCCTGGCGGAGGCGCTGCTGTTGCTGCGGCTGGTCGTCCTCGTCGACGACGTCCGCGTCCTCGTCCTCCGACTGGTCGCCGAAGAGGTTCTGCATCATCTGGTTCCGCGTCTCCTCCTCGACGTCCCGCTCCCGGTCGCCGCCCGCCATCGCCGCCGCCGCCGGACTCGCTCCCTCCGAGACAGGTCTGCCTCACCGTCTTGGCGATTTGGGCTTAGGCTTTGGGCCTTGTCCCTTTTCCATGAGGAGGCTCTGGGCTTTAGGAGGGAACAAGAGCTTGTTTGCTTGCTGCCCTAAGGGTAACGGCCCAGCTGTGTAAAGTAACTTTTTTTTCTCCTTATGAAGATATTATTCTAATTTCTTTCTAAGTGAAATCCTGAACTGGATCCAAAATTAACATGTCAATGTGATCTTATCCATTTAGTTAGACACCCTTTAATCTATCTTTAACTAACTTTCATTGAGTTGTTCAAAATGCTTTGCCTCGACCACTCCTCGGCGTCGCCCCCGCACCACCACCCTCTAAGCTTTTTTACTCTCCCATGTAATACAACACCCGAAAAAAGGGTGAGTCTATCCCACACCAGCTTTAAACACTTACCGTGGTATACTCGCTTTGTTCTAAAATAACTAATATTTAGAACAACTATTTTAGTTTAAACTAAACTATTTTTTATGCTAAAATCCGGCTTTCCGCCGCACATACTGTCGCGGTCATGGTGTCTGGCTTGACGGGCCGCCCTTAACCAGGCCGTGTCGTGTCAGCCCGACGGGTGTGAGGCGGAGCCCAAAAACGGCTCAATACGGACTTTAGGCTGGCCCGGGCCCTTTTTTGAGCGATGCCGGGTTCAGGCCGCGCTTTTTAAATGGGCTTTCATACCGGCCCGTTTGGCCCGGTCCATCTGGCCACCTATAGCCGCGGACAAGCGGCCCAGCCCAACGCGCAAAAGAAGAGGCCAGCTTCCTCCTCCTTCCCTGGCAAGAAAGACGACGACGGCAGTACAATAAAAGCATACTCCATCACTTCGCGTCCAGTCCAGATCGAAATCAAACCATTCCCCTGCTTCTCTCCAACTACAAGCCTCCTCCTCCTCCTCCGCAATCGCAATTCCCCCAGCTCCCCGCCTAATCCATCGCTCCCCGCATCTAGGGTTTCGCCCACCGGCGTAGCCTTCATGGAGCCGGACCCCGCCGCCGCCGGCGGCGGCCGCGGGTTCGAGCGTGCGTGCCGGCTCCCCAACACGGTCCACTCCGAGGTCGCGCCCTCGCTGCCGCTCCCCGCGCTCCCGCTCACGCTCGGCTTCGGCAGCCTCGACGACGACGAGCCCCTCGCCGACCCCGACCGCCCCGACATGATCATGCAGGCCGCCGACATCGCCCGCATCCTCGCAGACACCGACGTCTCGCACCTGTGAGTCAAGGCCACCACGCCCTTCCCGCCCGCCCGCCCGCGGCGCCGCTGACTCCCTTCTCTGCTACAGTGGCTTCACCGATGCGGACAGCGTCGACGTCGACCCCGCCCAGTGCTCCTGGCTGTGGAGGGAGGTGCTCAAGCACAACCCCGACGCCTTCAAGGTGAAAAGGGCGCTTGCCCCACCTTCGCAAGGTAAACGCTCTGCAAATTGACCCTCCGCTACTCACCTACACAACCCTACTCGAAAATGCCTGCTACCGCTTTCCACTCTAATGGACTTCCTAGTCTGTATCTGCTAATATTATTAGCTTACCAGCTTAACTGCTTTCATGATGCCCTAGCGAGCGAAAGACTCGCTGCCCTGGGAAGGTTATTTCAATTTGAATAATTACAGTGTCATGTCATGCAATCAGGTAGAAAAAAACCCTGCTATTCCTATGCCTGTTTTTTTTCAAACTAAGCGAATGTGAGAACCACTCTATTTTTAGTATGGGAAGCAGTCTGTCCGATTGCACCGGATTGGTTGCATAGTCACGAAGCTTAGCGTGATGACGATTGGCATGATGTTGCATTTTCGAGGTATCTGTGAGCATGGACTAAGCACCACCATGTAACTTGTGTCAAACCCTGCGACGCTGGTTGACGTACAGTATGTGCTGCCCCGCCTTTTCATTTGTACGTGTCTGACTATCTGTGTGGTAGCGGTTAAATGTTTCTAGTTCTGCCGACTTGTAACGGAAGGCACAGCTACGAATAAATGTGACACACGCGATACGTCTGCACAGTGGGGGCACGTGCACAATGGCCCCAACGCTAGTGCATTTAGTGGCTAAAGGAACCTCACTGGCGTTAACTACATCATGGTGGATGTCTATAATTAGTGCGGTCCAGGTTATCTAGATAATGCTTACCTGGCGCCTTACTTGGTGGTTTCGGAGAAACTGGCTTCACTGGCTTATCTAGTACCCCTCCCCATATGGAAATATGTAGCATTTGGACTAGCAACCAAAACTGAACCAGCTATCTCGTCCTAGTGCCGTATATTTACATATGTAAAGAGTATCAAGAAGGCCTCATACCAACAATACACACTCAAAGGTTTTTAGCTACAAATGTAAGCCTTGCTGTCATATAGAGCAATGTTTTTTTTGTGGATTACAGTTTCTTTATTTAGTGGCATGGCCAGATTTGCCCCCTCCCCTCAACCACCTGTGTTCACGCCATTACCGTTTCCTGTAGTTCCTGCATACACCTATGCATTTCCCTCATTCGACTACCGCGCGACTTCCTTTTGCAGTCCTTTTGATCTACCTGCAATATACCCGTCTTTCAAATCTGGGTATGTATATGGTTTGCTCCCTATTGCGGCCTAATCGGGTGCTTTTCCCTCCGAATGATACTATGATGGTCGAATGAGAACTGAAACGATTGGCTCTTTTGATCCCAGTAGTCCTTGTCCCAATTCTTACTTATTGGCTCAAATATAGCAATCCAGCATGCCTTTGCCAATGTCCAGTCCATAGGATCAGAAATAGGCTGCAAATTGCACACATGGAGAGACTAGTTGAACCACAATAGAGTTGTGGGACCATTCTAACCTTCAGGGGAACTAGAGGGACCTAGTTTGCTAGTTTCCCCTTAGTTGAATAGATCCTATTTAAAAGGCAAACTACCTTCCTCCAGTCCCTGTCTATGGCCATAAGTTGTATCATACCAAGGATCATCTGGAGCTGTTATGTGCCTTCAACCAAATCTTGGCTGTAGTGCATCATATGCTTACCGCTTATGAGAACATCGCAAGGTTTAGTTGGTAGTACCGTAGCAGAAGGTGGTTTGAATGTAACCAATCATTGTAACCGTGTAGGTTGTGCATGCAAATTGCAATTTAATAAGAGCGCACCCAGTGCCAAAGTCTCCCACACAAGGTTCCAAAAGGCGCTAGGCTGGCGGTGACCTCCTCCTAGAGCCTAAGCGCGCCTAGGTGTTTATAGGCGGCGCCTCGGCGTTAGACACTGTAGCAATGATGAATTATAGAAACTTAAAAAATAAAGAAGAATATGTGTATGTCTGCTCTGTTGGGCTGGTTTTTTCTGGCCCACCTCTCCTTTTGCCTCAGGCCAGCCCACCTCTCCTCTCCCTCACCCAGCCCAGCGGCCTATCTCCACACCACCACCGCCCCCACACACCACCCCGGTTCCTTCCTCCGCCCCGCCCCCCGATTCCTTCCGCAGGCGGATCGACAACAGTTCGGGCTCTCTCCTCTCCCCTTCCTTCCCCCACTCCGCCTGCGCAGATTGGCCTCGTCCCTGCGATTCCTTGCTCTGCCCGCTCGGATCGGACCCACCCCAACGATTCCTCGCTCCGCCCGCCCAGATCGGCCGTGCCCCCTCGTGATTCCTTCCTTCGCCGCCCGGATCGGCAGATCAGCCCCCCCACCCTCCCCCGCCTCGCGCCCGCCTGTCCCCCTAGGCGAGGTTTCTGGCCCGCGTGGGGCGCCAAGGTGTGCCTAGGCGGACGCCTCATAACACCTTTTGGAACACTGCTCCTACATGTTGTGGGGTCTAGGGAAGGGTTATTTCTAGACTGTCTTACCCCTGCTATTGCAAATCTAATGGGCAGGACGCAAGTAGAGTGGTTGAAATGCAGATAGTCGCTATCGATTACTTCTTTCTATTACTATAAAAAAGGGTGTACCCAGTGCCGAAGGCTCCCACTTTTTTCAATTACTATGTCCGATTTAAATTATCAAGGTAAAACTTCTGTAGCCTTTTACAATGGTTGCTCTAATTTGATGAATGTCGTGTTTATTTTTTCCCTTTGCTCTCTACTTTCTATTTTTATAAAAACTCTACCTACTACTTCTATACTACTGTTTAATGCCAGTTTTGAGTTATGTCCTTTTACGGTTGAAGAGTACGAGTCACTACACCGTCATTAAATCTCAGCAAAGTGTTCCTACAGAGCTGAGAATGTTTTGAAATTTTAGTTCTGTTCAGCTTTCTTATCTCATGATATGTTAATTTTGTGGTGGTCAAGTTTTCAGGTCCACTTGAGCACCCAGAATATCAAAATCAAGAGCGCGAGAAGCATTTTGAGCGTCTTGCACCTAATTTGAATAAAGCACGAAAGGAGCCTGTATTTCCTCTGGATGACATTGACTTGCATAAAGAGCATTTTCGTGTAAGTGAGATACTGTCACTTTATTATTAGTGTTAAGTTCCTTGAGCTAAGAGTTTTGTCCTATTTTTGTAGAATGAACTAACTCCGGATTCAGTTGCTTCAAAGAAACCAAAAGTTAGGAGGAAAGAAATTGACACTTCTGCTTCAAGTTCTGGCCCCAGCATTCCTAATAGTCAAGGTTAATCCATATATCATGTCCCAACATTTTTAATCTTAAAAAAGCCTATCAACTGATCCCAATTTGAATCATTTTAGAACTCATTGCCAATTTTTGTGAGACGGTGGAAATTTTCTGTGGAAGAGCCGAAGTTCCTGATGATGCAGATGGCGGTGACTGGTTATCAATCCCACTTAATGATGTTAAGGCTCTTGTGAACGAGATTACATCTATTCGATCCAAAAACATATTGCATGAGGTCCCTGTGGATACAATTACAAGATTGTTACAAGTGATAGACCACCAGATCCGGTGTTCTCAAGGTTTATCAATAGATTCAAAGGAAAATGTAAGTTACTTATCATTAGTACTTTTGCAGTTTCAATACTGCCAGATCATTTATACAGGTGTTAGACCATCAGATCTTGTTTTGTTCTTCTCTAGAAATGGTGGAGCAAAATTCTTCTTAATACAGTCTAACACATGCTTGGTTGCCTGCAGCCCGATGCCACTGATGCTGAACCATTGGTTTTCTCTGCTCTGGAAGCTATTCATGCGGCATTAGCTATTATGACCCACCATGATATGCCAAAGCAATTGTATCAAGAAGAAGTATGTACATGCTGAACTCCTTTTCATATTGTTATGAAATAGCATTGCTGTGGTTGCTGACAATCTTTTTTGTTTCTTTTAAATAAACAGCTTATTGAACGGATTCTTGATTTCTCAAGGCATCAGATCACTGACTGTATGGCAGCAAGTAACCCAACCTTCCGAGCTCTCTACAAACCATCTGAAAATGTTGCAAATGATGGTAATGTCAAAGTATATAATTCCACGCACTGATATATGTCTTTGGTTTTTCATGATTGTAGTCAGATCACTTTCTAAGATTGTTATATACTCCCTCAGTATTTTTATATATGACGCTAGTTAGTTCAATTTGAGGCATCGAAAAGTCATGTATAAAAATGAAGTGGAAGTACAATTCTCTGGTCTTTGTCCTGGTTGTACTATAGCATTCCATGTGATACAAGGTTGTGTAATGTATTATAATCTTATTATGTGAACCAACCTGTGTGGTGTGTGGTGTAATTTAGTGCTTTAGCCATAGTGACCACTAGTGATTACTAACTCACCCTTGCTGATTGGATTATCCATCACACAGTAGTGTATTTATATCTTTTTCTTATGATCAAATTTAGGAGATGATGACGAAGAGGACATGGAAAATGGACCTGTTAGCAAAAAGAAACGCGCTGCTTCCAATCCAAGCATGAGAAAATCATCTTCAAACAGGTACGTGATCAATTTTGTATACTTCAAATATGTTTTTCCTTTTCTACTCTTAAGTGTATTATAGGGCGCTAAACGAGTTCACTTTTCTGTTTCTGTGTCAGAGTTTCTGCTTCTGTTTATGCCGCCGTGCAGAAATTATGTTTGATATTGGGCTTTCTTAAGGACCTCCTCACGACGTTGCGCTTGTCAGATAGCTGCATTCTGCAGTTAGTAAAAACCTGCTTTACTACATTCTTGGTTGACAACATGCAGCTTTTACAATTGAAGTCGATCGGGGTTATTTGCACAGTAATTTTTCTTTTTGCTCAATCATTTGCTGCTCATTGATTTTGAAGAATTTGCTCACTCACCTTCAACTCCTTATACAGGTTTTTTCATCATACACACAACACAAGAGCTATTTAATTGATGAAACACTTCATCTTTTTCGTAAGTTACAGTTTTCAAAAAATGCTGTTAGAACATATCATCTTGCAGATGAAGATCAGAAGCAAATCCAGATGATAACAGCATTATTAGTTCACTTGGTTCAGTTTAGTGCAGTCGTTCCTGATACCTTAAAGGGAACAGTAGATTGGAGCACTATAATTGATGCCTCAGTCGATGCTAGTTATCCAAAAAAGTGTCATCAGACGGCTACGGAGGCATGTTGCCTCTTTTGGACTAATGTACTTCAGCGTGTCACTGCGGCTAAATCTCAAGATATGTCAGAAGCCAAAGGAATTATAGATAATCTTGTTCAGGATTTGCTAACTATACTTAACTTGCCTGAGTATCCAGCTGCTGCTTCTATTCTTGAGGTAACATTGCTCAATAGTGCTGTTACAAAGTTTGAGATCTTAATAAATATAGGCATGATCAACCGTTAGCGCTGATTCTTTAGACCTTGCTAATCACAGTTAAATTTGCTAATTATTTTACTATTTACGTATTACATTTTTTATTTATGCATAGGTTCTCTGTGTGTTACTGCTTCAAAATGCTGGACTGAAATCAAAGGACAATTCTGCACGGTGCTTTGCTATTGATCTTCTTGGTGGTATTGCATCAAGGTTGAAGCGTGATTCTGCTACCTGTACCCGGGAGAAGCTTTGGATATTGCAAGGGCTTACTGATGCAGGTAGTGATGGCTCAAAAATCCTGAAAAATAAATGTTGCGTTTGTCTTGGTGGAAGAGGTATAGACGTAGCCTGTGATGTCTGTGGGAGATGTTTTCATTCAGATTGTATGGGGTCTGGTAATCGGGATAACTTACAGCGTGATAGTGTGTGCCCCTTGTGTTTTAGCAAACAACAGCTCAGTGTGTTACAGTCGTACTGCCAGTTACAAATTAAAGAAAATAACAGAAGAACTACCTCAGTTAGTAAAAAATCTGTCACGCCTGATGAGGTACCGGCAGTGGAAATAGTTCAACAAATACTACTGAGTTATTTCCAGGAAGCAGGTCCACAAGATGATGGGAACCTGTTTACTCGATGGTATGTTGCATGACATTTTATTCTTGTTCGTGCCCATGCCTTTGATGATTAATGTCCATTTTATGTGCAGGTTCTATCTATGCATGTGGTACAAAGATGACCCACATTCCAAGGAGAAGATAACATACTATCTTGCCAGATTAAAATCTAAGGAAATTCTGCGTGATTCTGGCAATGGTTTGGTAATATCAAGAGATTGGGCTAAGAAAATTTGCTTGACACTTGGCCAGAAGAACTCATTTTCCAGGGGTTTCGATAAAATTCTTTGCCTTCTTTTGGTGTGTGGTTGCTTCCTGATATTTATTTAGTTCAGATTGATGTTCTGTATTTAATGCTCAATATTTTTCAGGCTAGCTTGAGAGAAAATTCTCCTGTGATAAGAGCGAAGGCCTTACGAGCAGTGAGTATAACATATGAAACTATAAGTTTTTCGTCGTTCTCATTTGGACACCGGTATCTAGCAGTTTTAACTTCTGTGTAGGTCAGCAGTATAGTTGAAGCTGATCCTGAGGTGTTGGGTGACAAACGTGTCCAATCTGCTGTTGAAGGGAGGTTTTGTGACTCAGCTATTTCTGTTCGGGAAGCTGCCCTTGAGCTTGTTGGAAGACATATTGCTTCACATCCTGATGTAGGCCTGAAGGTAAGTAGATATATGAAGTTACCTTGACATTTTTGTTGGTATCAATATGATTACTATACATATTCCCATCACAGTATATTGAAAAAGTTGCTGAGAGGATAAAAGACACAGGAGTAAGTGTACGCAAGCGTGCGATCAAAATTATAAGGGATCTTTGTGCTTCAAACCCAAACACAGACACAACTCATGCCTTTGTGGAGATTATCTCTCGCGTAAATGATGAGGAGTCTAGTGTACAGGTGAGTTGATATAAACAACCATTGACTGGCACCCATGCAATTTATTATTATAGCTGATTTGATATGTTTCTTTCAAGTCATTAGTTTCTTACTGAGCAATGGTGTACCACGCTGATTCTTGGTAAATATTTAATCATATATAGATATAGATAAAGGTAGTCAGCTAAATATTTACGTGTTAATTGAAATTCCTCTCCGCCCTTTTCAGAAGCAGGAAGATTTCTATTATAAAAAAGAAAAGAGGGAATTCTCCATGCAGTTTCCCTTTTTTGCCTTTTTTTGTTTTGTCGACTTTAGCTCATTCCATTCACATTGAAGGTTTATATCAATCTTAAAAGGCATGCTATCGGTCTGACCAGTCGTTTATTGTTGTTTTTGTTTGTTAATATTGTAAAGAGTAAATATGAGAAATGGCATCTATTATATCTAGAAAATGACATTCAACTTCTTTGGACCTGCAATCTATATTGCTTTTAATAATCCATATTAGCTTGTTTAAGTGGATCTTCATTGTTTTGTAGGATCTTGTATGCAAAACATTTCATGAGCTATGGTTTGAAGAACCAACTGGGAGTCATAAGCACTTAGTTGCCGATGGTAGTTCAGTTCCAATGGAGATAGCAAAAAAAACTGAACAAATTGTGGACATGTTGAGAAAGATGCCCAATCACCAACCCCTGATTACCATTATAAAGCGTAACTTGACTCTTGATTTCCTTCCTCAATCAGCTAAGGCCGCAGGCATTAACCCATCCATTATGTCATCCCTTCGTATGCGTTGTGAATTAATATGTAAACGCTTGTTAGAAAGAATATTGCAGGTAATTCCTGACCTTGGTGATCAATATTGATTCTTGACTATATATATGTGATCGATATTGATTCTTGCACATCTTTGCTGTCAAGGTTGAGGAGGGAGCAGCTAATGAGATGGAAGTTCATGCACTTCCTTATATTGTTGCCTTGCAAGCATTTTGTATTGTTGACCCCACCCTATGCATTCCAGTGACTGATCCTTCTCAGTTTGTTGTGACACTGCAACCATACCTTAAGATTCAGGTGAGCTAAGGTTTGCTTCAGCTGGACTTTGGACCATTATGTCCTCCTATCATAATACTCCCTCCGTTTTGAAATATTTGACGTTGGTTAGTTTAATTTTAAACTAACCAGCGTCAATTATTTCGAAACGGAGGGAGTAACTTCTTTCTAACTTTTGGTTGGCTAGCATTTGTATCAACCTTTAACTGGCATTTCTTCTACACTGATTATATGTATATCTTCGTATTCTACAAACCTCCTATTCTCTGAATTTCTACATTCAAGAGGAGATTTGCATAGGTCTGTAAATTAATTCATGTTACTGTATTTAAGAGATAATTATGTTCAGCTCCTAACCTGGTAGTGTTATTCTTGGGCGGTGCTGCTCGGCTGTATGGCCCGTTGTTGCATTGGTACCACATTTTACTGTTTGTCCTGTTTCTCTACATCTTACTGTTCATGCTCGTGTGCTGGTTGTGCTGTAGGCATGAATCTATGTAGCTATATTCTTGTTGCATTGAAATAGAATTGCAGACCTTTTGTTATTCTTATGTAGATATATCCTTGTTGTTGAAATTGAGTAAAATTTTATGCAGCGTGAGTTTTGTATGATCTTTACCTGCTACAAACAAATTATAGCGGATGTTCTTAATTATTTTGATTTGTTTACTATGACTATGGCTATCAACCAGGCTTTCTCATTCATTCTCTCTCTGCCACTACAATTTTTGTCCATTGCTGATCCCCTGTCCACAGGTTGACAATAAATCAGCTGCCCAGATGCTTGAAAGTATAATTTTTGTGATTGATGCTGTTCTTCCTCTCCTAAGGAAGCCACCACAAACTGTGGTTGTAGAACTCGAGCAGGACCTGAAGCACATGATAGTCCGACATTCTTTTTTGACAGTTGTACATGCCTGTATCAAGTAATTACATTTCTCCTATCCCCTCTTGATTTTTCTTCATGAGCATTAATTCTGCTTATGTGCTTTATTTGGGAATCAAGAATTCATATGCCACATGTTGCTAGTTATTGATGTGATATACATATGGTATTTGTGTTTTATTTTCCCCTGATTTTTTGTGCTTTTTATTCCAGTCTTCATGACTGTTAAATATGTTGTTGTACTTGCTGTTTTTCTTTTAAGATTTCCCATTTATTTGATTTTTGGATCGACCTTAGCAAAAATGCAGAAACATATATCCCATTTTCGAAATATAAGTTATCTGATTATTGTCCTGTCCGGATAGACTTGGTACCATATTTGGATTTTAGATAAAAAAACTAGTCACCCTGATCACGTCGGTTGCCCTGATCACGCGTCAGTGACCGATAAGGACGACTAATCGTGATTAGTCGGACGACTTAAAAACAGTGATTTGTGCTCATATGGTTTCATTTTAGTTGCCTTGCCAGACTGCTTGAAAATCTTCTTGTTTCTTTACCTTTATTTTTGTTCATTTCTATGGACAGGTGCCTTTGTGCCCTTATCAAGTCAGCAGGTAGAGGCCCAGGGTTATTGGAGCACCTTGTTAACTTTTTCTACAAGCATCTGTCTGGATCTAATTCAGATAGTCAGGTACTGTACCTTTTTTGATTCGTTGCATGAACTGCAAACTTATCCATATGGTACAAAATGAAATAATTGTGCGAAGTAACTCTTAGATTATCTATTACCATAATTTTTTGTCTGCTATCAGCAATTAAGGACCAGTTGTGGGAGTCCTTGTATGCATTTGCCATGAAAGCCGTCGCTTCTTTTGTACCCAGTTTTGTATGTTTAAACATGTTCTTTTGAAACGTGTATCTCTGCTTTATTTAGCTGACACATATTTCTCTGGCACTCAGCTCTTGGGTCGGTCTTTATTTTGTCTTGGCCTGCTCCTTCGGTATGGTTATCAACTGATGCTAACATCTGAAAATCAACTCGATTTCCCAAAGATTATTGACTTGCTCAAGAGAAGGTATCTTCTCAGAGACGATTTCAGCTTGAAGGTTCGAGCTTTGCAGGTATGTATATGCTTGAGATCCTTTAGAGACTTAAGACTAAAATTAGAGATGGGATCAGCCGGGAGTAGCTGTATTCTTGTAGACTGTACACTGTACTCTATGATATGATTCTCTGTGGCTTGCTGATCTGTCATGGATTTCGTTTGCAATTTCCAGATTTAAGGGTAATTGTCTGTGCGTGATGAATAGTCAGGGTGCAAGGTTTTTAGAACTTGTGGTATTGTTTATTTGAGGCTCATTGCAACACATAGTATATGTGACATTGAATAGCAAGCTTCTTGCCTTGACTGTTGTTTTGTTGT
This sequence comes from Neostapfia colusana, assembly GCA_030760725.1. Classification (NCBI taxonomy): domain Eukaryota; kingdom Viridiplantae; phylum Streptophyta; class Magnoliopsida; order Poales; family Poaceae; genus Neostapfia; species Neostapfia colusana. Next base: position 338,060 of record JASWHV010000008.1, on the reverse strand, counting down.
TTCAGAATCTTGCATAATGCATATATTCTAATATAAACTGTCATAAAATGTCAACTTTCTTTTGTACATGCAGACTCTGGGATATATACTTATTGCAAAGCCTGAATTTATGCTACAAAAGGAGATCTCAAATCTCATAGAGGCATCACTATCCTCTGGGGTTGATCATAGATTAAAGGTATGTTATACAATTCTCTGCTCTTCCATTTGTTTCTCATTTTGTTGATCCTTGTGGGTTTCATTGATAGCCTACTCCGACATGCTTGGGATTAAAGGCTTTGTTGTTGTTGGAACTTTTTGCAATTGCATGTAGCCTGCATTGCTAATTTTTTAAAAGGAATTAATCTTGTTGTCCAGATTCAAGGACTGCAAAACCTATATGAGTATCTCTGTGATGCTGAAAGCCAACTTACTGCTGAGAGTACCGGGAAGCCTCCTGTACAGCACGTGACGAATGGTGGAAGTGAAGTACCTGTTGCAGCTGGTGCAGGAGACACCAACATATGTGGTGGTATTATCCAATTGTACTGGAATTCTATTCTTGAAAGGTGCTTGGATGTAAATGATCAAGTTCGCCAGACCGCGCTTAAGGTAATGAAGTGGATATTCTATTACATTTCTTTTGCAATTTATCTTTCCTTAAGTTACAATTGAAAATGATAAAATTCTTCTTGTAGATTGTTGAAGTTGTGCTTCGCCAGGGTTTAGTGCACCCTATTACCTGTGTACCTCATCTTATAGCACTTGAAATGGACCCGGTAGAGGGGAACTCAAAGCTGGCTCATCATCTACTGATGAATATGAATGAAAAGTAGGTCATTCAGCTTCTTATTTATGCTTTTTTAAAGAAACAGAATTATCTGATATCTCATGGAAACTGTTTGCAGGTACCCTTCATTTTTTGAAAGCCGCTTAGGTGATGGTCTACAAATGTCATTTAGATTCTTCGAGACAACAGTCAGCAACCATAAGATCACAGCAAACATGAAATCAAATCCAATAGCATTTGTCAAGCCTGGCATATCTAGAATTTACCGTCTTATTCGTGCAAATCGCAACTCAAGAAACAAATTTGTGCACTCTATAGTTCGAAAATTCGAGTCTGATGGCCGGAGTCGCTGCACAGTTAGCTTTCTTGTGTGAGTATTCTAAGTACTGTTAACCCTCTATCCTTTAATGTGGTATTTGACTATCAAGTTTTGTAAACATTGCAGGTACTGTGTTGAAGTTCTTGCCTCTCTGCCATTCACATGTCCTGATGAACCACTTTACTTAATCTATGATATAAATCGAGTTATTCACCTTAGAGCTGGCGCAGTTGAGGCTAATATGAAAAGGTGGGTTTCTATGGACCAGCATCAAGATGTGATGGGTGTGCCATCATTGCCAAGGGACAGTCATGTTGTCGTGCATCAACCTGGAGGATATTCTGAACATAATTTAGGAGATGTTTCTGAAAGGATGCTTAACAATCCTTGCAGCACATCAGATGTGGACATCACCAAACTTCAGGTTTGTTTGAAAAAGCTGTGTGTGTCCAGTTAAATTGCATGGATGTTAATGACTCGTATGTTTTCATCTTATCATTTTTCCACTAACTTTGTCATATGCTTTCAGGAAGACTGCCATGATGCAATAGCTCTGCAGCTCCTCCTCAAATTGAAAAGACATTTGAAAGTTGTTTATAGCTTAACTGATGCTCGCTGTCAGGTATGACTTGCTCTTTATTTGGAGACTAGTCCATGGTGTATTTACATGACACGTGGTCTTCTTCTGATTTGAAATGCAGGCGTTTTCTCTAAAGGAACTACCAAAGTCTGGTGAAACACTCTCCAAGCAGAATGTTCCTTTGAACATTGGCAACAATAATATCAACTTGCCGAGCTGCGTGCAGGATGTAGCGCCTGTATACCAGGTACTCTGAACTTGCAGATTTGTTGCAAAATGAAGTGGTATGGTTTATGGTTTGGTATCGGACAGACACTGGAACAATTTTTGTGACTTGGACAGGATTTCAAGACTGTGCTGCGAGATGATACCATGGACTTTGGAGCGTACAGCGCTACAGTCCAGAGGAAACGTCCAACCCCTAGAAGCTCGTCAAGAGTAAGGAGAACCGCCCCTGCGACTGTTACAAGAGTTCGTGGTGGTGGTGATGATGACGATACTGATGACGAAGACTGGACTGGGGGTCCTAGAGTCCTTGACTTCAGTGCCCAGGCAAGCAATGGGGGGCGCATAACCAGGCAAAGGGTCCGAGTATGAGTGGTCTTGGTGCTGTGTACATGGTAGGAGGGAGATCTATAGCTGACAGGAGACTCGAGGGGTTTAGTTGAGGTCGCTTAGGGCCATTGGTACATAGAAGCAGAAAGGAAAGGAAGATAGCTTTACCTAGATGCCATTAACTTGGAGCACTCCTGCCCTTTGTAGTTTCTGTTGGGCCTGCGCAAAACTGACAACAGGTTGTGCTCCATTTCTGATTCAATGAAAATGAAATGGTCCCATTTGCTTTTGTATGATTCTTCTCAAGACAGCAAACAGGAAAAGAAAAAGGTAGGCTGAGCAACTGGATCGATGTGCTTTTTTTTCTTTGACGAAATTGGCGATTGCTCCGCCGATTCATTTCATGATCCAGGAGGAGTATTCGCTGCTTTCTCGTCAGCCAAAACCAGGATTGAAGTCGTGCATGAGATCTTTTCTGACTCAATCTTGTGTTTTTAGGTATTCTGTTTATGCTGGCTCAAGCTGCTAGACGCGTGGCTCAAGATCATGGCGGTAAACTACTCTCTCCGTTTTTGAATATATTTGATACTAAGTTATTTTTCTTCAATAAAGGGTTGCAAGATCCGGACTAAAGATGCAAAGTTGCATTCACATGATGAAGGCGCGTGCAACTTTATCCACACAGATCCTTCCTTTTCTTTACACATAAGAGTTGGAAAAAGGTTATATATGCCATTCCATTCACATGCCTTTGCAAGTTGAAGCACAAAATTCACCCTCTTATCTTACCACCACAACTCGGAATCTGCTTTAATACCATTGATAATTCAGAACAGTGGTTACAGCCACAAGATTATAATTTGCATAAACACATAGAGAGGACAAGTTATTACTTCTGAACTATACATATGTAACAATATTTCTTCCATGCCGCACACTTAAACTGCATTAACAAATCAGTAGAGTTGGAACAGTAACCTTGTGTGAATAATATAGTATATATCCAAGGCTGCTCAATATTATCAACACTACTATATATCTGTATAAATCACTCCGTTAAGTTATTCTCGCTGCCAACAAACCATGCATTAGAAGCAGCAACTGATTTATCAAATCAAACTTGCATCTATATATAACCTGGCATGCGAGCAAGCTTCATTGATTTCACTAACCAAGAATATATAACTCGTATGAATTGATCCATCGTTCTATGCACGCCTCATCGCCTGCGGCACCATGTCGCCAAGAAGCCCCTCGTCCACTGCCGCCGTAACATTAATACTAGCCGGCGACGACACCGGGTACATGCTGCTGCTGCTGCTTGCGGCAGCCTGGAGCTCCTGGTTGCAGTGCAGCAATGGCCGCAGCAGCGCCGATGACGGTGACGATGACATGGCCGGCCTCCTGCTGCAGACGACGAGGGGGTCAAGAAGGGTGTCCGGGGGCAGCTGCAGCGCCGGCAGATGGTGATCGTGGTAGAGGCGGTGGACGGCGGCGGAGAAAGAGGAGGAGGCCATGTCGTCGTCGCCGCCGCCGGCGTAGAGGTGGTGGGCGCGCGGGACGAAGGTGACGGTGTGGTGGCAGTGCTGGCCCTCGTAGGTGGTGATCACCACGGAGGGGTCGCCGGAGGACCGCTCCACGCGCTTCTTCACCGTGCACTTGCTGTTGGTGCAACGGTAGTAGCTCCTGCATTTTTTTATTTTATTTGCACATAGACAGATATTAATCAATACTCAATGATCATCTGCATTTCTTACTTACACAAAATTAGGAGATTTAACCCCTTTTATCTGGATATGCATACATACTCCTTTTGATTTTAAATATACGACGGTGGCCGATTTAATCCGAAATAAACCACCCAGTTAATACTAGGTAGTAGCTAGACTTGAGGTGCATGCATGTGTGTGTATGGTTTATTTTTCTTCTTTCTAGTTACTCCCTCTGTTCTCAATTATTTGACGTTAGGACAGGTTGTTTAGTTTAAAATTTAACTAAAAATCATGTCCTAACGTCAAATAAAAGAGAACGGAGGAAGTACTTAACAAGACCAATCATCATGCATGTAGCATTTGTTGACATTCACTTCCAATAATCACTTGCAAAGACAGTCACCACGGTCCATGTGCATCGATCGAGTCAAGGTCATAAGTTCTCTCGAGAGGGAATAAATGGAAAACGAGTAAATATTATATTTCACCTAATTTCAGTCCGTGTGTGTATCTTCAAAATTCTGAGCAACACATTGATCAATCCACTACACATCGATCAGCAGGTAGCAATGATCTATCCCTTTTAGCAATTTTGAGCAACATATAATATATAATTACATCTCTAGTTCCGTAAATTAATTGGATCGATCTAGATTTGAGACGATGCATGGAATGGACCGTAGACATACGTACCTTGGGAATGGGCTGTTCTTGACGGCCTTCTGGCCGTACTTCCTCCATCGGTATCCGTCCTCGAGGTGGTCGACCTCGCTCTTGGTCATGAACGCGAACCGAGGCTGCCGCGCACGCTTCTGACCCTTGCTCGTCGTCTTCCCCGGCGCCGGCGCCGGCGGCGGCTTGCTCCTGCAAGGATCCACAGTAATTTACCAGCTTCTTTAGCTCTCTCGCTCTCTCGGCAGCGTTGCATACGTACACCACGGACAAATTAAACCGTTTTTATACGTACACGCGGCTACACGTACGTACGTACATAAACTGACACACGTACTGGCCATTGTTCAAGAAGGATACGAGGAGAGAGATCGATGAAACCGCGTGGCTGACGTGTTAATTTAGAAAGCGAGCTGGTTTCAGACGCTTACGCTCCCTCGGTGGCGGCTGCCGCCGACTTCACGCCGCCGGCGTCCTCCGCCCGCGCCGCCCCTTCGTCGGTGGAGCTCGACGACGCGCCGCCGCCGCCGTCCACCGACACAGACCGCGCCGGTATAGCCACCAGCTCCCCCGCCTCGACCGCAGCGCAGGCCGCCGGTGGCGTGACCATCTCCAGCGGAGGAAGCGCCTCCTCTCCGTCGAGCCCGGCGGCGGCGGCCCAGCACCCAAGCTCGGCGAATATCATCGCGGCGGACGACGAGTCGGCGGAGAAGGGCCACTCGCCACCGCCGACGAGTCCCGCGTCGCCGCCCGCACCGGCACCGGCCATGGACGACGACGACGCAAGAACTGTAGCTAGCTCAGCCCTCACCCTCCTCTAGCTCCTCTCGTCGATGGGGTGGTGGCTTTGCTTGTGATTGCGAGAGAGAGAGGGGGGGGGGGGGGGGGTTAGCTAGCTCTTTGCTGTGTGTATTTATTTCACTCCCGGGTTAGCAGTACTAGCCCCAAATTAACTACGCACTTCATTGCTTAATTTACTGTATTCACTTATTCCTACGGCCTCTGGTCCACACCATTGTGTCGTTTTACTACTACTAGCTAGTACCATTAGAATTAGCAGCGGCAAAAAAAGCAAATGATATAGTTTTCCACCATGTATATATATATATATTTATGAATCAAACGAGCTCCGTTGATCTAGACAATGGTCATAAAATCATAAATCACCTGCAAGAAGGTAAAGTGGAACCATGATCTAATTGATCATGCATGTATCCCGTTGTTTTAATTCTTGGTTTGTGGAAGAGATGACAGGAGCTCTGCTGCCTGTCCATTCTTCTACTTGCTGCCACTAATCGTTTCCAGTTCATTCCTACAGCTAGCTGGTTTGTTGCTGCTGCTGCTGCAAAGGAGGGGATGCATGATCGAGTAGTCAATCCTGTGTGGTGTGCCGGCCGGCTCTTGCTACATGCATATGTGTCGTAGGGCGCTCGTCGTTGGCGTGTTCCGTGTGCTGTCGTCCCTACACTACACCATATATAGGAGTAGTAGTAGCTCTGATCTTATAAATCCAGCCCTGGTCTGGGGAAAGTTAGGACAGGAGCTGAATATATATATACAAACATGCGTGCCCCACTCATGTCCAAGTCAACTCAATTATCACTGTCACTATACATCCATCACTCACATATCCACACTGCCGGCCGGCGGCCTGTTATCTTATCATGCATGCATTGGTTTTATTCCTAGAGCTACATGTGTATAGTGCATGGCTTGACTTGGCATGCATAGTAGATTGCAGGATCAAAGTTAGGCTGGGACAGAGTGATTGATCACATCAGTAACTTACGTAATAACTACATCTTGATGCACATTTCTGGCGAAAGCGAATACATGCAAATTGCAAATACAGCAAATAATGTATATATGATGTGAAGAGCAGGGAATAGTCGACCGATTCTCGACGAGTCTTCTTTTCCGATTCTGATACATAAAATACTTGATTGTATCATGTTAACAGGGAATGGTTGACCTATATATATGTCTCGAGATGGCTGGCTAGGTACAGCTAGCCGAGTACCATCGAATTGAAATTCAGTAAGATCATGCAGAACTCATTCTGATCTTAGACTTAATTACATGTAATACTAATCAATCAGCATGAGAGAGAGAGGCACAGAGAATCACATGGCGATTCCGCGGCGCCGGTGCAAGATTAGTCTTAACTAACCGATTGTTGTGTGGTATTTTAATTATGGATGATGAGGACGTGCATGATTTGATGGGAAGATCGATAAACAGAATCGAAGGGGACTGATGATTGACAGGCGATCGAGGACGATCGATCGTGGGGCCCAGCACGAATCTTTTGCCGACCTAACTTAATTGCCCATCACGAAACCTAGCCTCTCCCTCTCAGCTGGCCGTCGTCCCTTATTTACTCTTATTATTACCACGCGGAAATCGACCAGTATTGCATATCATGGGCACCAGTACCTGTACGTGTGCAGCAGGCAGTAGCAGCATATGCAAGAACGAGCCTGCAGCTAGCTGCTACTGCGTGGCCTAGCTAGAAACAACTATAGCATGCATGCAGCAGTTGGTCATTAATTATGCAGGTTCTGTATATAAATTTACAAGTAACACGCATGGTTATGAAGCTCTCCTTGCAATATAAGCTTGACTATTATTTGTTAAAATCCGCTCGAGGCACACTGAGTAATATCATTTGCAACTATCAGATTTAATTGGAGGGTATAGGTCATGTACGATTAACGCTTCTTTGATTTCGATTTTCGAAGCCATATATAGCACGTACGTCCATGTGATGTGTATGCCTTCATGGTTTGTTTGTACACAGTAATTAAGGGAACCGATCGATCGATAAATCACCATAAAAATTTATATCACGTACGTACGTGCATGCATGTACGTACGGATTGTGTCGTTGCTCGTGCTCGATCGTACCAGAATTTAGAATACGATGCAAATACGCGCGGAAACGTATTACGTACGGGACGAATGCCCCAAGCTAGCTACTTATTGCCGAATAATTAAGGAATGCCAAGGTAAAACCGACCGATCGAGTGTGTAAATTGTTCAGCTGTCACTAGCAGCACTAGCTAGTTGTTCATATATATGAGCTTAGTTTAATTTATATATTGGCGATCGATTTGGTCGTCATTTAGTGTTATTGGAAGAAGCTCTGGGAATCAAAGCGACGCGCGCGTCATCATCGTCTAAAATGTTTTCCAGCGGGACCAACTTAATTAGCATATTTCGCCATCAACTGAAACCGATTGATCAGACAGTGATTCTTAACTAACAGCACTTGACACCGACGACACACTACTATCCTCATTTTTTTTCTTTTTCTTTTTCTTTTTAGTAGTGAGAGACAGAGACAGAGACAGAGAGAGAGAGGGAGAGAGAGAGAGAGAGAGAGGTGAGTGGTGTGTAGCTAGCTGCCTGTGGAAGTAAGCTCTCTGATTGGAGGAGCAAGAAAGCACAGGGTTTAATTCATTTGGAAGTTTCTGAGATACGCGCCTTTTATATATTGCAGCAGATTCTAATTTACCACCAGCTGTTCCTGTCGCAACTAATTACGGCCGGGTGATCACGGTTGCTCTCTTTCTCCGTCGTCGGCTGTTAGGTTTGGTTAGCAAGCATCATAGCCATGTGACCCAGACGACGGCTGGGCTAATTATATATATTGTGTGTACTTGTCAATGGACAGATTAGTAACAGTTAGTTAATTAATTAATTGCAGCAGTAATTTTCAAATTTCATGATATATCTGCCGTGTTTCATTTTCATGGTACTCCCTCCGTTCTCTTTTATTTGACGTTAGGACAAGTTTTTTAGTTTAATTTTGAAGCAAAGAATCTGTCCTAACGTCAAATAATTAGGAACGGAGGGAGTAAAATGTTAGAGAAAGAGGGGTTTTCTTTCCTTTTAACTGACGCACAGGCCGTATGACGATGGAGCAAACACCTAGCTATGCGTCGAAACTAACATGCATGTGGAAGAAAAGATAATTGAGGATTTTTTCTTCACAGGTTATCTCTGTGGTTAACTAATGAATTGTACGTCGTGTCTGCATTCTTGCTATGTTGAGAGTACGTACGACGTGTGCTAAGGTAGATGCAGATCGATATGGTATCGTTCATTATCAAGAGACCCGGCCGGCCCGTATCATCTGGACCAACCTACTACCATGCATGCAATGTGTCTATACTATACATCCAGCGCATGCATGCAGACACAGAAGGAGGGCATCCGATCCGATCCAACGAGGCAACGACGATGTACTCCGTAGCTAGCGTAGAGAGAGAGAGAGAGAGAGAGAGAGAGAGAGAGAGAGAGAGAGAGAGAGATCCCATTACGTATACGCGCGTACGGTACTATATGTATAGGACGGTGCCATGTACAGTATAATGCGGACACGGAGTGTACTGCATGCTGGCTAGCTATACTGAGCCATATATACGTACAACAGCACATCGACCGTACAAATACAGAGCACATACGAACATGGAGTCATGGAGCCCGTGCATATGCATGATGCGATAATATATAAGTGATCACACTGTGTATTCGTCGTCGTCCAAGCAAGCCACACGCATGCATCAACTTATTTCACGTCCTGCTGTCGCTTATCTGTATCTCCAGGTTGTAGCATTAAACATTCTCAGCCCTTCTCTGCCAGTTAGCTGGACTGTAATCACTCGATTAGCAGCTACGAGTTAGGACAGCAGCAAAACAGACGCACTAGTCGACATTGTGTTTCCTCATCGAGTTCCAAGTCGACTGAATAAGCATGTGTGAGATCATGCATGCATGGAGCCTGCTCTGCTTGTTTGTCCTCTGTCACACTATACTGCCACGCACACACTGTCACAGTACTGCCAGTCATCGCGTTGTCGTGACCATCAGGAAGATGCAAGTGCAGAAAAGATGATACTATGATCATGTCCAAGTGCAAATTAAACCAATGAACAAACTGAGAGTGTGTATATGGTCAATAAGTTTGGCGACCCACAGGTTACGATTGATTTGGGAGTGTGAAAAGACTGGGAGTAGCTAGGTTTAGGGAGCCGTTGAACCACTGATTTATTTGCTAATGACATTTGAAATTGAAGTACAGGAACTATTTCTTGAGATTTATTGCTGATGCTCTGACGGCTACAACGAAGGTTCTTAAACCAGGGGTTGGGACCGTAGAACTAGAAGCATCGTCTCATTCACGCCAGAGTGCAAACCAGTCATGTTATGATATTGTTAATGAACAAGATCAAGAAACGATGCTCATAAACACAGTCAATGAAACGAGGAATGGGTGATGGGGCACGCAGAGAAGGCACACAACAAATGAACAGTTTTTCTTTTTTGAACACACACAACAAATGAGCAGTTGAACTACTCCTATATATATAAAGGTTGGATATCATGTATATATATGATACGATATCAACCAATGTCTTGTTGGGACCGTGTGAGTGCTTTTCTTAGCTACAAAATTAATCCATCACAAAATCTGGAAATCAACATGCCACTTGATGTTTGCCTCTTCTTTTACACTACATACAGTGAGATGTTGGAAGAAAACAAAATCAAAATAGATCCCATGTGGAGTTTTCCAGCAGGCTCCAAAACATCCATCACTCTTGATGCACTCCTTTGGCGAACTGGTTATATGGGCGGGGGAGTTTGCCCTCTAACTTCCCAAGAACTAGGAGCTGTAGATCCTGTTGCGGCACCTATCCTGCCAAGATCGATGTTGTTCCTGCCGAGATTTCGGGTGCTGGCCACCGTCCCCGTCAAGATTCCACGTGCTGATGTTTTTCCTGCCACTGCTGCCTTTCCATTGTCTTGCTCCCCTTGCCGAGCTCCATTACGGCGTGTTTGATTCCGTTCTTCACGAGGTATGATACCCAACAACCTGCTACGGTGCTGCTTTTTGCTTCGATCGCTCTCCCTTGGATGGTCTTGCAATAAAATTTGAGACTTCTTTAGATACAGAGGTTTATGCAATAAATAAATTCTTAGCAGGTTGAACTTTCGTTGCTCTTATACGAATGAATTGGTGGAGTTGCTTATCTTAGGTGGGATGGATTAGCGGAGTGATGACCAGGCTACTGGTCCAATTAAGTTCCTATTTTAGAGAAAATTTGTTGCTTCCTACTTTCAGTCCTTTTCTTAATACGAGTCTGTTGTGAGAATTTATCAAAAGGGTTGTGTGCAACCTTCTGCAAGGATAATTCCTATTGTTTCCTTTGAAACATATAGCAGCTAGGTCATGGTGCTGATATACTAGTCGATTTCTTATACTTCTGCTGTCTCAAATCGCAGGACTTGAATAGTGTCCAACCGAGAGTCTGGAAGACGGTCGAGGAAGAGAAAGCAGCTCACTTAGTTAGCATGTACACTTAAGCTGCCATCATCTGGGCTGCACCACTTTATAATGAAGAATCAAGTCTTCCGACTTCTTCTAGATATATGTTCACACTGTGGCCAAACTCATCTCTGACGATAGAACCTGCTTCACATACTACTATTTAGCGTAATTGAACAATCAACATGTTAGCATCTTTTCCTTTGGTTGAGAAAACCTCTCATCTTTACTTTCATTGTGATGGTAAAGTACTGTTCTATGAAGCCAAAGGAAAAATTAGTAAAATTCGAGATATGCAACAGAAGTCTAGTAAGTTCTATAATTTATGTGGTCAAACCAGGATATTTGCTTCGTGGTTATAGCAGAATTTAAACTGAGTTTTCTTTGTTTCAAGATTTGTGAATCCACAATATCTTAGGAGCACTGAGTTTCCCTTAAGTTATGTTAGGTGCAGGTGACCATCAACATGATGGAAATAGAATCGACATCTGTATTGTACAAATGAAAGAAACATTAGCAGGATGCAAATAAAATCCATATTTGCACTGTACAAAGGAAAGAAACATCAGTTTGCACCTAAGAATGATGGGAGATGTGGACTCAAATTCAGTTTTCTTATAGGTTAGAGTCTCTCTCTAACTGTATATGAGCATTGCAATAAAAGTAGGCCTTCTACCTAGTAAGATATGGTACAGAAAACGCTAAAACGTGAAAGAAGGTAATTTAATCACATAAACCAGGATGAACAAACACCAAAAATAGAAGCTTAACATATTTGAACAATCATACTCTCTAATCCAAGTTAATGTACCTCTTATGGAAGAAAAAAGGCTCTAGGGAAAAATACCATTTTAGTAGGAGGGAACTGAAGTAAGCAATTACTCTATTATGCAGTCCGCACACCACCATGGCAAATCAGCCTCAATTCCATCCAAATCTGAACAAGTAAGGGACTTCCAGCGGCCGCTGCCGCGGTAGAAGGTGACGCCGCGGTACTGCGAGCTGGCTGCCGGAACACGGGCCACGGTGGCTCTTCTTGTTCGCCTGCAGCTGCACTAGAGGTGGTGACGAGTGCGGCAACATCCTGATGTCCGGCTGCTTCCGCGGCGGCTCGGTGCGGAAGAAGACGAGCTCGACCGTCCGCGGCGTGGCGGGCCGGCGGCGGCCGGGAAGAACATCTAGGTGATGCGACAGTTGCACACCGCAGCGAGGAAGAGGACGAGCGGCCTCCGCGGTGGCTAGCATAAGGGCGGCGGCCTCCGCCGAGCGTGTGCTTGAGCTCGCTCTTGCTACAGAGTATTTCACCCTGCGCAGAGTATTTCCATGGCCAGCTTCTGTTCCGGTTCGTCAAACTGACAGTTCGGTCCCGCGTTGTCAGTGAACCACCCGCTCAACCAAATGCCAAACCCACACGTCTCCGCGCCGTCACCGGCAAAATGCACCCAGAAAACTCCCACCTTTCCTTCCTCCTCTTCCTCGCCGTCGCGGCCCTCGCCGCCGGCGAGGCCGCGGCGGCCACCACCCTCACCGCGACGCCCGCGAAGCTTACCTCATCCGACCATCAGATCACGATCCGCTGGTCCGGCCTCCCGGACCCGGACGGCCTCGACTACGTCGCCATCTACTCGCCGCCGTCCTCTCGCGACTTTGACTTCCTCGGCTACCTCTTCCTCAACGGCTCCGCCACCTGGCGCACAGGCGCCGGCGAGCTCACTCTCCCCCGGCTCCCCACCCTCCGCGCGCCCTACCAGTTCCGCCTCTTCCGCTGGCCCGCCAAGGAGTACTCCTACCACCACATCGACCACGACCGCAACCCGCTCCCGCACGGCAAGCACCGCGTCGCCGTGTCCGGTGAGGTCGCGGTCGGCGACCCCGCCCGCCCCGAGCAGGTGCACCTCTCGTTCGCGGACAGGGTCGACGAGATGCGGGTCATGTTCGTGTGCGGCGACGGAGGGAAGAGGGTGGTTAGGTACGGATTGGACGAGGGAGGGAAGGATTGGGAGGAGGTGGGCACGGAGGTGAGGACGTACGAGCAGAAGCACATGTGCGACACGCCGGCGAACAGCAGCGTCGGGTGGAGGGATCCAGGCTTCGTCTTCGACGGACTCATGAAGAAATTGGAGCCTGGGAAGAGGTACTTTTACAAGGTAAAATTTTGCATCCATGTAACTTGTAGTGATCTAAATTTCTCTTATCACTCTGGGTGGCAGTTTAGCTCTGTAGGAATTTGTTTCGGAAATGATCAAATTTTACTGTATTATCTTCACAGTGATCACTATCTATGTGCATATTTAGGAACTGGTGTACTGAAGTATCTGTTCTGAACATTTGACTAACTGTTAGAATTCCATATGTAAGGTGAAATTCAGATTTAAGGTTCTCTTATTTACGTAGTTTTTAAAGAATTTCAATTCTGACCACTATGTCTCCAACCTGGTGGCATTGAAAAGCATATATTGTATCATTGGTTCTACTGACTTCTTGAACTTAAGCAATTGAACTATGTTGATAGGTTGGTAGTGACTCCGGAGGATGGAGCGAGGCATACAGCTTTGTTTCACGTGACGGTGAGGCCAATGAGACTATAGCCTTCCTCTTTGGTGACATGGGAACTTATGTGCCTTATATCACCTACGTACGCACACAAGCTGAGAGCTTGTCGACTGTAAAGTGGATTCTCCGTGATATTCAATCCCTTGGAGATAAACCTGCCTTTATTTCACACATTGGAGACATCAGCTATGCCAGAGGTTATTCTTGGGTATGGGATCATTTCTTCAGCCAGATTGAGCCTATTGCTGCCAGTACTCCGTACCATGTCTGCATAGGAAATCATGAGTATGATTGGCCGTTACAACCTTGGAAGCCATCTTGGGCTGATGGTATCTATGGAACAGATGGTGGGGGCGAATGTGGAATACCATACAGCGTCAAGTTCAGAATGCCCGGCAATTCTGTTCTTCCAACTGGAAATGGAGGGCCAGACACGACAAATCTTTATTACTCCTTTGATTCAGGTGTTGTGCATTTCGTCTACATGTCAACTGAAACAAATTTTGTTCAGGGAAGTGACCAGTACAACTTCTTAAAAGCAGACCTCGAGAAAGTGAACCGGACTAGGACACCTTTTGTTGTTTTTCAGGGCCACCGCCCCATGTACACCTCAAGCAAGGAATCAAGGGATGCTGCTTTGAAACAGCAGATGCTCCAGCATTTGGAACCACTGTTAGTGACATACAACGTGACCGTTGCACTATGGGGACACGTACACAGGTACGAGAGGTTCTGCCCCATCAAGAACTTCCAGTGTCTCAACACATCATCAAGCTTCCAGTACCCTGGCGCCCCTGTGCATGTTGTGATTGGGATGGGTGGTCAAGATTGGCAATCTATTTGGCAACCGAGGCCTGATCACCCTGACGTTCCCATTTTTCCACAGCCTGGGAGCTCCATGTACCGTGGTGGTGAGTTCGGATACACAAGACTCGTGGCAACAAGGGAGAAGCTAACACTAACATACGTTGGGAACCATGATGGGCAAGTTCATGATATGGTTGAGATATTTTCTGGCCTAGTACCCAGTAACAATAGCGTTGCTGAGGTGATGAATGGTTCAAAGCTCAGCACAGGAGTCAGCACCGAGCCAAAAAAGTTTCCATTGTACTTGGGAATTGGAGGCACTGTGATATTTGCGCTGCTGTCTGGGTTTTTCGTTGGATTCCTTGCCAGGAGGAAGAAAGAAGCTGCACAGTGGACTCCAGTAAAGATTGAGGATTCTTGAGAATTGCCAATACCATCTGTGGCGCTGATCAGAGTTCCAGGGCTAGGTCCCAACATGGTGTGAAGTTATTTTTGAATTCTAGGGGCTTTCAAAGTATTGTATCCTCGTCCACGAGTGATATATGCTCCCTCTGTTTTGATTTATTTGACGTTAGTTCATTTGAACTAGCCAGCGTCAAATAATTCAAAACGCAGGAAGTAGTCGTGTAAGATGCTGACATTTTACACTACATTCTGGCAATGCAGTTTTGATGGCATGTCCATAAGTGTCTATTATGTATCATTCAATAAGTGACACAACATCCACATCTGTATTGGTTGGCGCATAGTGTATATTCTGTATCATAATGTATAACACGGTGCGTTGAGACATTGCTGTCATTGTGGGCGTTCATGTGTGCTTACGATCCAGAGCACACGTGCATCATTCTATCTCGATATGACTCCAGGGTCCCTATGCACCGGCATTTCTCCATCAGTTTTGGACGTTGTTGCCCGGCCAATATCACAATTTCGATTCCATGATCTTGAAAGCACAGCAATCGTCTCCTCTTGGTTTGTGGCTTTTATGGTCGTGTCTCTGACACGTCATCGTCTTCCACCTCGATTGTATATCGGCTTGGCCGCGGGTGCAAGTTTTAGAACCCTGGCCTCCATCGCCACGCTAACGGCAGCACATAGAAAGCAGAAGCCAGCTAGGCCCGGCAGGCTGTGCACGCGAGAGCTCGCTGCTGTCCGACGACTTGAGTGTCGACGAGCGAGATGGTGTCGAAGAAGGTGTGCGTGGTCGGCGCCGGCGTCTCGGGTCTGGTCACCGCCCGCGAGCTGCGCCGGGAGGGCCACGACGTCACGGTCATGGAGCAGAGCTGCGGCGTGGGCGGGCAGTGGCTGTACGACCCGAGGACCGACGCCAGCGACCCGGTCGGCCTCGCCGGCGTGCACAGCAGCGTCTACGCCTCCCTCCGGCTCGTCATCCCCCGGGAGCTCATGAGCTTCTCGGACTTCCCCTTCTACCCCCGGAGCGGCGGCGACGGCCGGCGGTACCCAGGCCACGCCGAGTTCCTCCGGTACGTCAGGGACTTCTGCGACGCGTTCGGGCTCATGGACGCCGTCAGGCTCAACACCAGGGTCCTGCGGGTCGCCATGGCCGACGACGGCGGCGGGCTCTCGCGGTGGGCGGTGAGGTCGTGCACGCGGCGGGGTGAAGATGATGATGATGATGATGACGCCGTGGTCGCCGAGGAGGTGTTCGACGCCGTCGTCGTGGCCGTCGGCCAGTATTCCCAGCCAAGGCTCCCGACCGTCAACGGTACGTAATCTATCTCCCTGTTGCTGGTCGGTTTTTTCTTGCACCGTTTTGCTAATATAAACCTGCAGCGTGATGTCTGAAACTGACCATCCGACAAGCAAGAGCAGGAATGGCGAGCTGGAGAAGGAGGCAGCTGCACTCCCACTCGTACCGCGTCCCCGACTCGTTCCGCGGCGAGGTGGTGGTGGTCGTCGGCTGCCACGAGAGCGGCAGGGACATCGCGCTGGACCTCTGTCGGGTGGCCGCGGAGGTGCACATCAGCGTCAAGTCCGTGGACGACGTCACCGCCGGCGTGCGCAAGACGGTGTCGAGGCACCGCAACGTCCACCTCCGCCCGCAGATCGATCGCCTGCGCGAGGACGGGACGGTGGCGTTCGCCGACGGCTCCCGCGTCGTGGCCGACGCCGTCATCTACTGCACGGGCTACGACTACTCGTACCCGTTCCTGGACGCGGGAGGGGCGGTCGTCGCCGTCGACGACAACCGCGTCGGCCCGCTGTTCGAGCACACGTTTCCGCCGAAGCTGGCGCCGGAGCTGTCCTTCGTCGGCGTGCCCAAGAAGGTGGTCGTGCCGCGGTTCTACGAGGCGCAGGCGCGGTGGGTGGCGCAGGTGCTGTCCGGACGGAGGAGGCTGCCGCCGGCGGAGGAGATGCTGCGCTCCGTCGAGGAGTACACCCGCGCCCGGGAGATGGCCGGCGTGCCCAAGCGCCTCACGCACGACCTCTGGGACTTGGAGTACTGCGAGGAGTTTGGGGAGAAGCACTGTGGGTTCCCGCGGCTGCCGGAGTGGAAGAAGGAGCTCGTCTTGTCATCCGTCCGCAACATGTATGAGGACCACGAGAACTTCCGCGACAACTACAGGGACAGCGAGCTCGTCCGGGAGGGCTTGCTCTCGCAGGGCTGGCTTCCACCGCCGGCGGGGACGCGGGAAGACGATGACCACGTGTCATAGACACGACCAAAATAATAATAATAATAATAAATCAAGGGATAAATATTATGAGGGGATGTTAACTCACATTATGGCTTCACACGGTACCACGTCCGACCGCCCGTTCTAGCTGATACTCGAGAACACTGCCATCGTTGGTCGTCAGCTTCGTCTTCATTCCTTGTCAGGAATTCATCATCTCAAACAATGGAGCGAGCCAGTTGCCCTTGTAGAATGGCTTGTGCTTCTTGACCCAGGCCGCGCGCGTAGTCCACGTCCGGGTTCCAGCCCTTGCCGTCGTCGCCCACCGTGTAGTTGGCCGCCACCGCCGCCGACGGCCCCACGGCGAGGAGCAGCAAGGGGCAGCACCAGCCGCATCTCCATGGCCTGATGAGCTTCACCGGAGGGAGGCAGAGGAGCTGAGCTCTCAGTGGTGGCTGAGAGTGAGACCAGCAGAGTTAGTATAGTCCTTGTACTCTCTCGCTACATGCATGCGAGCTGCTCATCTGTGATCGATCATCGATCTGCAGCAGGAAAGGTGCATCCATGGAGCACGTGACGTTTATCACGTCACGTTTTAGCTCCCCTGTTCCTCATCCTTTACAGCAGACATACACATCTCGTCGTCGTCTCTGTCAGCACGTGAAGGAAAGGTGCATCCATGGAGCAGTTCTGCATTTCTCTGCTCAATACAAGAAGAAGACAGAGAGAGAGAAGGAGAAATCGGGCCATGAAAATGGAAGCCCAATAGTAATCCAGCCTTATGGGCCTAGGCCACACGGCATCAGCACAATATACGGCCCAAGAAGAGTCGCCCCCCCCTGTCCATCCTCTGTTCCCATCAGATAAAAATCTGGGAGCGACAGCGGTGTGGGCGACCAAGAGAACCCTAGTCTCCCCTCTCTCTCTCTCTCTCACCCGCCGCCGGTGAGCAGCCGCCTTTCCTTGATTTAGCAGATCTCCTGGAGCTCATCAACCTGCATCTTGTTCTTTTTTTTTTCTTTCTAAGACCAATCTATCCGTGTGCCTGATCCACTTCTAGGATTTTCGACGGAGATGTCGGACTCCGAGGAGCACCACTTCGAGTCCAAGGCCGACGCCGGCGCCTCCAAGACCTACCCGCAGCAGGCCGGCACCGTACGCAAGAACGGGTTCATCGTCATCAAGAACCGCCCATGCAAGGTAATCTTCAGCACACCCCACCCCCCTCTTTTCCTCCTCTCTACTTCTGTCGCTCGCTTCTATCGATCTGCAGTGCATAGCCTATGTTATTGGAAAAAAAAACGTACCGGCTTGTTCATCTTTAGATGTCCCGGTTGTGTAGATCCACTATATTCACCCGTAAAAATCAAGATTTTTGTTGCAGATGTGGATGTCGTACCATCCAGTTGTAGTACGGCAGTGTATTATAGTATAAAGTTTTGGTCTTTTATACACTCTGTAAAGGTGCAACTTTTGCCGTGATCCTCTGTCATGCTTCTGGACCTCCCCTCTTTTAGAAATCTTTGCAAATGATGTTTATCGCTGACGACGGTGGTGGCTCAACCACCACGAGAGTCTCGTGGGTCTCAACATGCTTCTGTCTCAAAATACTATTGCATATACGCCTCAAATATGACGTCTTAGTTCTAGTGCATTTACGAGACAACAAAGAGCATGGTGAAGTTTGGTAGGTTGAAACCTCATGTCTGTAACAAGGATTACATGATGTGGATGTGGTTATTTGAGCAATATTTGTGGTTAAACTAGAATCGTGTCCATGTAGTTGATTCAGGTGTCCATCCCATTTGAAAAAAAAAACGTTCATGCTTTATAATTTGTAAGCTGATGATAGTTGATAGTAGGGCATTCTGCTTGCCTATGATTATTCAAGCTTCCAATACTGGACTTTAATATCTCCTTGCTATGTTTACATGAAGTTGTGGATGACAGCCAAAAATTCTATTGTTTCTTCACACATCAGGCTCATTTTGTACATCTGATAGCCATATCGTCACTTGAGATCCAGCAGTTATTCACACGGCATGCTCATGTTTGATCCAGAAAGTCTTGATCTGAAATTAATAGCTAATTTCGGTATGATCTCTGCTTTAGGTTGTTGAGGTCTCCACTTCCAAGACTGGGAAGCATGGTCATGCAAAGTGCCACTTTGTTGCTATCGACATTTTCAATGGGAAGAAGCTTGAGGATATTGTTCCTTCGTCCCACAACTGTGACGTAAGCTGTTGCGATTCATGTGGTTGTTTCAGTTGTTACGTTCACCAAAAATTGTTTTTGATCTTTTATTTGTTGCTTTTATCATGCAGATTCCACATGTTACACGTATTGAGTATCAGCTGATTGATGTTTCAGAAGATGGATTTGTATGCTTGCCTTCTTCTTTTTTTTCCACCTGTTCGTTTTTTTTGCCTGATTGCAACTATATCTATAACTTTTAAGTGTATGTGGGCATTTTGCAGGTCAGCCTGTTGACTGAGAATGGTGGCACTAAGGATGATCTGAGGCTTCCCACTGATGATGCTCTGAATGCCCAGGTCCGTGCACTATCTTGAACTCATTTGCTGGCACCTCAAATGCTTTTGTTTCAGCTTTCCTAAACCACTGTATTTGCTGCCTGCAGATCAAGAGTGGGTTTGATGAAGGGAAGGACATGATCCTGACTGTGATGTCCGCCATGGGTGAAGAACAGATCTGTGCCGTGAAGGAGATTCTGGGGAAGAACTAAGCTGCTTTGCGCGCGGCATTCTACCTACATACCTGCTGGCATCCTGAGATGAGATGCATGCATTATTACATAGGCGTTTGAGAGTTGTAATCTGTGGATGGATTTACTTTGGTTTACTTTTTATCACCTGAATTGTTGAGAAGGTGTTGTGCGGATATTTGTTTATGCAGCTTGGTCTTGTTGAGGCTGTCTTCCTGAACTCGCCATGGCAGCTTGGGTACACACGTATGATGTATCTGATGAGAATCTCATGAAATAATGTCGAAGGATTTGCTCTCACGGAATTTTCACACTCCATTTTTTGTTGTGGTCTGAACTGATGATACTTGTTGTGTCTTGGCATTTGGCGCCTTCCTAGGAATATCGCTTACTGCTCAGCTCCCAGGTTTAGATAAGAGAGCTCACTCCACTCACCACTCGGACGAAATCTCCCATGTCCGGCGTGCTTACCTCCCCCGCCACGGGCACTCACCACTCGGGCGGCCAGCATGGCGCCCTCACGGCCGACCGCGCGGCGGCGCTCCTCCCGGGCTGCGCGTCCGCGCGCCACGCCTCCGAGCTCCACGCCGCGGTGCTGCGCGCCGGCGTCGACCGAGACCGCGCCGTCGCCTTCCGCCTCCAGCGCGCGTACGCGGCGTCCGGCCGGCTCGACCGCGCCGTCGCGCTCCTCCGCCGCACCCCCGACCCGACCACCGTGTTCTACACCTCCGTCATCCACGCGCACTCCTCCCGCGGCCTCCACCTCGCCGCGCTCGCGCTCCTCTCCGAGATGCTCTCCCGCGGGCTCCTCCCCACGGCGCACACCATCTCCGCCTCCCTCCCCGCGTGCGCCGGCCTCGCGCTCGGGCGCGCCCTGCACGGCTACGCCTTCAAGCTGGCGGTCGCCGCCGACCCCTACGTCGCCACCGCGCTCCTCGGCACGTACGCGCGCGCGGGGGACGCCGCCGCGGCGCGCGCGCTCTTCGACGAGATGCAGCCGGACCCGCACGTCGTCTCCGTCACCGCCATGCTCACCTGCTACGCCAGGACGGGCGCGCTGGACGACGCGCGGCGCCTGTTCGACGGGCTGCCCGGCAAGGACTCCATCTGCTGGAACGCCATGATGGACGGGTACACGCAGCACGGCAGGCCGGGCGAGGCGCTCCTCTTGTTCCGGCGGATGCTGAGGTCGGGCGGCGTCGAGCCCGACGAGGTCTCGGTCGTGCTGGCGCTCACGGCGGTCGCGCAGCTCGGCGTGGCGGAGTCCGGGAAGTGGCTCCACTCGTACGTGAAGAACAGCCCTCGGCTCCAGCTCAACGCTAGGGTCGGCACGGCGCTCATCGACATGTACTACAAGTGCGGGAGCCTGGAGGATGCCGTGGCCGTGTTCGACGGCCTCGCCGGCAAAGACGTCGTCGTGTGGAACGCCATGATCAACGGCTACGCAATGCACGGGCGTAGCAGGAAGGCGCTGGAGCTGTTCACGCAGCTGCGGGCGCAGGGCCTCTCGCCGACGGACATCACCTTCATCGGACTGCTCAACGCGTGCAGCCACTCCGGACTGGTTGACGAGGGCCGGAGCCTCTTCCTGTCAATGGAGCGAGAGCACGGCATTGCGCCCAAGATCGAGCACTACGGCTGCATGGTCGACCTTCTCGGTCGCGCGGGGCTGGTAGGAGAAGCTTTCGATCTCGCCCAGAAGAGCATGAAGAGGGTCAAGCCTGACGCGGTGATGTGGGTGTCGCTGCTTGCTGCGTGCCGGCTTCACAAGGACATGGAGTTGGGCCGGCGGATCGCCGACTACCTGGTTGCCGACGGACTCGCCAGCTCCGGGACGTACGTCCTCCTGTCCAACATCTACGCAGCCGTCGGGAACTGGGAAGAAGTCGGGAGGGTGAGGTCGATGATGAAGGCGAGCGGCGTGCAGAAGGAGCCTGGGTGCAGCTCGATCGAGGTCGGGCGCCAGGTGTTCGAGTTTGTTGCCGGGGACACGAGCCACCCCCGCACCGATGAGATCTACGCCAAGCTGGAAGAGGTGAACGAGCTCGTGAAGGAGCACGGGCATGTCCCGCAGACCGAGCTGGTTCTGCACGACCTGGACGAGGCGACCAAGGAGAAGGCCCTGGCAGTCCACAGCGAGAAGCTCGCCGTCTCGTTTGGGCTTGTGAGCACGCCTCCCGGAGCGACCATCAAGATCGTCAAGAACCTTCGCGCTTGTTCTGACTGCCACGCCGTGCTGAAGCTGGTGTCCAAGATCACCGGAAGGAAGATCGTGTTCAGGGACAGGAACAGGTTCCACCATTTCATCGACGGGTTCTGCACCTGTGGGGATTACTGGTGATGGCTGTCCCTTTGTTTTGTCCCTTTGTGATGCTTCAAGTATTCAGCCTGTCCCTTTGTAGAAAAAGAAAAAAAAATGAATAATCTTATCCTCTATGTAATAACAACACAGCACACCTGTATACAACTCTCAGGAAGACAAACTGAAGCAGGCTGCAAGAAAAGAGAAATTCTCAACCTATGGGTCAACACAAGTTAGGGCCGCTACAACAGATCCTGTTGTACCGAACGCGCAGCTCACATCTGTGTAATCCTTGAAGCTCCTGCTCGTTTTTATGGACGGGTACAGCCATGGCTTGACAGCCTTGACAAACGCGTCGGGGTCAGGAGACAGCATCGCCTCCCAATCGACTTGGACCCCAGCTGGAATACTGGCGGTCACATCCATGTTTGCTGCCAGAAATAAACCGAGCAACACCACATACCCAACAGCAGCTGAGCCTCTTGAAAGAGGCATGAAGTTGTACCTGCAAGAGTGCCCCAGCAGGTTGATTAGAACAATGTTTTCTTCTTCTTCTTTTTTTCCTTGCCTTGGGAGGAAGTGAGGGCGGAGCAAGTTGCCATTCTTACCAGTAATATGTCATACGCAGTATCGCGTCCTTCACAGCATCGACTGTACCAGGGTCACGTGTGGGGTTCGTGTCACTACAATATGCTTCACAAACGGCCTGCAGATCGCACGGTTATTGTTTTCAGCTCAAGCTACAAGCGTTATGTTTATACAAGCCTACACACATGTCTGGTCTGCTACGACTTCGACTCCTACTGCAAATGTCCTTGAGGGGCTGAGAAACGTCATTGACCAGGCTATACAATAGCATGATACCATAATCGATATTCTCTTCCCGCAACCCTCCCCCAATTCTTGTAACACTAGAGAGACCATAAGCAAAAAAAAAACCTAAACCATACCTCCCAGGCCGCAGTCATTTCTTCATCATACTCCTTCCATCTAGATGGAGTACAAGGTGTTTGTATCACAAAGTCAAATCCTGTCTTACCCCTGCGAGACCCGAGATACAAGGAATGAGGATAGGAACAGATAGCAAACGGACAAAAACAAGTGTAAATAAATTACATGGTTTGAGTGGTAATTCTTGTTCCTTCAAGGCGCCTCCTGAGAAAAGAACGTGACGTGTTAATAATATTCAAGCACAAGGACACTGCAATGTGGTTTCAATGTGCATTAGCGGCAGTTTATTGTAGGAATTTTGATAAACGCTAAGTACAGTTACAAATATAAAGCCAGGTCAGGTTAGTTAAGTACCCCTGAAATGCCACACTGTCGCATCTTGTAGCGACCCAGTAGGTCTCGCCAACTATATTGTACAAATCGGAGCAAGATGATGCAACTTCTATCTGCAGGTATAATTCAATTCTCATGAGAATATTGATAGTTTGGAAAACATAACAAGTTTCACATGAAGCAGGCCAATGGTATGAAAACATAAAATACTGTTGGAGTTAATCTTGTTTTTAGAATAGTAGGATTCGAATTAGGAAAGGAGTATATAAATAAGGCAGGATATCTATAGATAAGGCAGACCATATAGAAGGAAAGATTGCTGCCCTTTAGATTAGAAAAGTAGAGTCCTAAGATATTAGGAAAGAAGAGCCCTAGATGTAAACAAAAATCATGGTGTAAAAGGCCAGCCAGTCAATGGAATAAATGTACCCTCTCATTATTCCTGATTTCCTTTGCCCGGATTTCCAACAAATATATACTGAGAATCAAACAACTGCTAGACACCTTACTTAACACATCAATATATAGTGAGATATGCATCTGATGAGCAATACACATATATTACACCAGGTGATTCGTCAACTACAGTTTCAAACATCCTAGAAGTAAAATGTGATTTTTTTTCACAAGTAATCAGTAACCAACATGCTTGGGATAAAGGCTTGGTTGTTGTTGTTGTTGTAAGTAATCAGTAACCACTAATGTCAACATATCAAAAGTTGAAACTAACTGAACTGGGGCTCTACATGGGGGAGGAACTATGACCATAAATAAGCTCATGGCATTGAATTGACTGCAGCTAGGTTACCTTTTTCAACTTTTCAATATCTGTAAGAAAGATAACACGGTCCTCTGCATTATTGACATACTTCAAGTCAAGCATTATGGACTTTGCAGTTTCTAAAACTCTGCATACAAGAGAAGTCATCTAGGATCATAAGTGATTATGAATAACCAAATAGCAAAATAAAAGATAATGACCATCTTCCAACCTTTGGTAATATGGATAGTAGCGAACAACTTTTGCTTGACCAAGAAGCATTGGGGTATGAGGCCCAAATCTAGAAGTGAACTCCTCACTGGTATAGCAGAAAAGAAGTTAAACGAGAAAGTTGTTAAAAGGTTTCTTCCCTGTATAAACATTTAGCTCACCTTAGCTTATTAACCCAAACAACTGGATCACAAGGTTCAGAAATTTGTCTCCACTTAACAGCAATGTTATAGACATCATGCCAGGATAGAGAGATCCCAGAGGAGACCCAGTCTTCAGTTGGATTGGACGTTGGGGATCCAGACAAAGTGCTGGTACTACAATAGCCTCCCCTGTTCTGGCTCAGGTTGAGCTTATCCCTTCTCCTAACTAACTTTGCAATGTTCTTTGGATTCCTTAGAAAACGCCAGGCCTTGGACACTTTCTGAGCAATCTCAATAGCAGCCAGCCCTGCCATGCGGTACTAGAAAGGAAAACAAACTATTGGCAAAGCAGAAAACTTTTGACTAGAATGTGTTAAGAATATGTTAAGTGCATCAATTGCAACCAGAGCCTACCCCAACGTGCTTGGGACAAATGCTTTGTTGTTGTTGTTGTTATTGTTGTTGCATGAATTGCAACCAGAAACTGTACAACCAGATAAAACAACTAATAATCTGTGTGTAGCCTTTCGCGCAAACTCTAAAGATGTGTAGCATGATGAGAAAAAGGAGGGACAAACAAGTAACATCCAAGTGCCTCACTAGTGAAAAGAGTCAAAGACCCTATCTACCATGTATGTCACCAGCACATATACAGCTTGGTATTCGGAATTGTACAATCTCGCATTAACTAACCCCCATAATTCAGCCAGGAATGCCTTCTTAATTTCTGCTAGCATGTCTAGAGAGGCCGCAAGTAGCCATAATGCAAAAGGCCCTTCTCGTCTGGAGGTTGTGGTTTATTTAAAGATTTACATATAGCCCAAACACAAAAACTTTTTTAGTCCTTTTCCTCAAAAACGTCCAGTAAAAAATGAGTCCTACGCGCTCAGCTCGTCACCCAGAGTTGGAATGGAATACTTTAAGCATCTTATCTTTTTGCATATCCTTTAATAACAATGCATTCAATCCATTCAAAATTCTAATGTGTGCGATTATTCTCACACGTATTCGTAATAAATTAGTAATTCTAAGAAGTACAAGAAGGTTAAGTTTTAATGTGCCATTCTTCTATATGGAGTTGTTAAACATTTGAACAATGGTTAGCTTGAATGATGAAGAGGCAACACAGAAAATGTAAAGCATCAAAAGGGATACCTGGCGTTCGTTGGGTAAGAAGCCACGGCAATTATACTGAATCTTCTTCCCAATTGAATCTGCAGCTAGAAGAAGAGTTGTTTGATGTTTTGTGAATTTGAAATCTTGCTTGTTAAGGCGTCCACTTCTCAATGAGATCCGCAATGGTGTCTGCCGATAAACTTTTTCAGCCACATTTTTGGGATGTAGTCGCTTGCACCAATATTCCTGTTGCCCATAAAGGAGTTCTATTTAAATATTACACACCACAAAAGTAATGCAGCAGGCATACAAGATAGTATTAACCTTAAATAGTGGATCAACATCATCATCAATATTGAACTGAGAAAACTCTAAATTGGCCTTAGAAGCGATATACAGAGCCATTTCCTTCTGCGAGTACATGCCAGATGAGAGAACCATGATTAGTAGCCCAGAAAGGATATAACCTTATACACGAGATAGAAAATAAAGTCTCAATTCTCAAAATAAAGCTGATGGACCTGAGGCAGATACAACAATAGCAGATCATGCAGCCAATGCAAGAAAACATAATGCAACTCTACCCATAAGAAAATATAATCATTTACAACGAGAAAAGATTGGTAACATTTGTAGGAATGTAAGATCACAAAGGCTACTGCAAGTGTCATGTCTAGTCCAGCAACTACAGGTTCACAAGTTCATGTAAGGTGTGATTATAGCAGCTTCCTAAGTATCCAAGAAAGGAAAAAGAGGGTTTGTTGCTTTGTTAAAAGTGTGATACAGTAGAACAGTACAGATAGAAAGCACACATTCTTTTGCATGTTCATAGATGGCTTGATACTTCCTTCCAAGAAATATATGATAATGACTTCTGAAATACTACCTTCGCATTTAAATAATTGACATCCAGACATTAATGTTAAGCCAAATTTGAACAACCTGTGATGTCCGGACATCAACAAATAAAATATGGAGGAAGTAAAGAACATCCTCCACGAAAGTTCATGAAAACCGAAAAACTGCATACCTGGTAGAAGGCCAAGCACTGTAACAAAAATTTATCCATGGAATCAAGTTCCAAATCAAGTACATCATCATAATCCTTGATCTTCACATAAAATAAAATCAAATTATGAACATCATGATGAAACAAACTCCAATGAAAACACTGAATGAATTATGATGCTAAAAAAATGGGTATGTTACATAGATTAGAGAGATCTGTAAAATATCTAATTAAGTGTTAACATATGCTAATTCAACCGATCAGAAGGAAACATACCGCAGCCTTGTATTCTCCAATTGCATGATGGCACGAGGCACGCAAGTACAGGCACTCTATACTTGAACCCTCGTATGTCAACGCCACTGAGAATTCTTTAATAGCACTCCTGCAAAACAAAATCAGGTTGAGGATCTTTGTCTTCGGAAGCTACCAGTTCAAGATGAGAAGTAGGTTACTGGGACAAGAAAAATGGAAGGCATTAGCTCTACTCGAACAATCAATCTGAGGAATGATTTGTTGGATGATCCTGTGCTATACACGGCGTGGGCCAGGCGCAGGCAGCAGGCCGGTTGGGCGCCTAGGAGTCGTTTCCGGGTAGGACTCTAGTAGATAAGGCATGTCCTAGAGATAGAAAGGTTGATGCCATTTAAATTAGGAAAGGAGAGCCATAGAAGTTAGGAAAGGAGAGTTCTAGATGGAAAGGGATTGGGGTGTAATCGGCTATATAAATCCGACGGATCGTTGGAAAAAATTATCCCTCTAGTTATTCCTGGTTATCCTCCACGATGGAATTCCAATACAACTCAGACATGTACTATACGGCATCTAAGAGATTTCATGTTGGAAAGAAAATGCCAAGCTGTGTCATGAAATGTACAGAAAGGCTTTGTTGTTGTTGTTGTAAATAAAATGCCAAGCTGTGTCATGAAATGTACAGAAATACAGAAACGGAGATGGTGGTGTCTGACAAGATAACCACTTATGCTCCCAGCACACTTTGTGTTACATCCCTGTAGCTTATCCTTAACACCAAACAGTCAGGAATGGAGAAGAGAGTAAATTGCTGCAATCACATTTGAAACAACATTTATCATACAAAGTCCACTACCACATCAGCAAGACAGCAACTACAAGAACATACATAGAAAGAAAGGCTCTTAACTTCATACCAAAACCAAACATTCAGGAATGACGAAAAACGTGCCAATACAATTATTCTTTTTTAGGACCATCTTACACATGAATTTGAAGAAAACAATTTAATAAATTTCATCATTTAAACAGTGCCATATATTGTCGACCATTATTGACAAACAAGCAATTGGAATCAGCATGAAGAGATACCTATGTCGACCCATTCCATGGTAGAGAATTCCACGTAAATGGTATGCTTTTGCAAACCTAGGAATATAATCAAACCAAATAAAAAATTGCACAAAAAATTTAAAAAATGGAAACCAGTTAAGTTAGACTGCAGAAGGCAAAATAATAATTTACCTTGAATCGATTTGAATAGCTTTCTCAAGGCAATTCAACAACTTTTCTGGATAAGCCAGATCAAGATAAAGCTGCAATACAAAAAAGCAGTGTCAATAACATAATTACTCTAAAGAACAAATTTACTCCTTGCTTATACTATTAAATATTAATAAGGCACAAAGCATATGCTCACAGAATTCTAATACAAGGTTATATACTTAGCTAAATCCTGTTTAAGCCTTCAAGGTACTTGGAGACAATGACCAATGTATTATCCCTCTTCTAAAACACAGGTCCTCCTAGAGTAAACTCTTGTGTAACACTGTGGTTCACTGCATTTTACCACGAGACTTGCTATACTCTCAAACAGTAATTTTGTCTACAGAGCAAAAGTTATTCAGTAGGTCAAGGAGATCAACATTTCAAAGGACACTCAATAGTTCAAAAACTTAATCAGAGTAATGCAAACTATAACCTTAATGAAAGTAGTTATTATATGCAGGTAACTTCCGTATAAGGTGAATCATTGCACATAGCTGATTCGATGGTCAAGGAAGCAATCAGAATAGTCCTCATAGAATTATGTGTTTCTGCAGGTTTTTCTTTTTTGTACCTTCCATGAGGAAAGTTGATATGTGCATATACTACAGACATATAAGAAGGTAGAACAAAAGGGAGACATTGAAATGCACATGAGTCTAAGATACTGGAATGCACCTGAGCAAGGTGAGCCCAACAGTCAAGGAAACTCTCGTCATACTTTATAGCAAGTAGATGCTCGTCTTCAGCACGTTTGTACTCTCCAAGTGCTGAAAGAGCAAGACCCTAATAACATAAGAAGATATTATTCTACAAAAATGTAGCAATGCGAACAATCATCAAAGAAGTCAAAGATTTCATTTTCTTAGATCCGACTTACGAATTAAGAAGCAAATATGATTAGTTACCAGCTGAAAATTTAAAAAAAAAAACAGTAGATGTATTTGAGATTGGTAAATGAGACTTTATGACAGAGTTTGGCTTCTTTGAATTGCCAAATGATACCTCTATCCTAAAAAGAGTATCATATTACTTTTTTCCAAAGTCCAACTATCTTTTACTTACTTCTTTTTCCCTAGAAAACCAGGAGAACTGCGTGTGCTTGCATTAATGAGATGGTAAAAAAGGTCCAATCACGAAGCGACACACTTTACTATAAAAAAGGAGCCACACACTGAAAATCAGAAAAAGATGGCAGCATGAACCAATTTACAATGAAAAGGGTTCCACTTGATAAGCCTTTGTAAAGGGCACTGGTGTGAAAGAAATTATTTTTATCCGCTTATGGGTAGAAAGAATTTGAGATTTGTGGAAACCAGACTTGGTCATGAACTCATGATAACTGAAGTCTTCGACTGTAAAATGTTTTATTACTTACTAAATAAGTGTGTGCGGAGCTGTTTTTCTTGTCATGCTTCACACATTTTGAGAGATCTTTGAGTGCAGAGTTGTAGTCCTTGAATTTGTAGTTCACAATTCCTATCATCAACAAAGGATATGCTATCAGAATAAGGAGTAAACAGCATCTCTGGTAGCACAGCTGTATTACTAAAATGGCATGCATCAAGCATGTCAACTTATTGTTGTTTTCTTAATCCTTTTCATACAGAAAACATGAGACATTAAAACTGGGTCATGGCTATAGACTAACCTCTTTCATGCAAAATATCAGGTGAGTTTGGTTCAAACTCAATTGCTTTAGTCAAGTCCTCAATGGCCTGCAGAGGAAAGAATCAAATATTGCTAGCTGCTAGATGGTCCATATTTTTTTCTTTTCTTCTCAATGGCTAAACACAGGCTGTAACTGTGTCTGCTAATTAAGTACTAGTTTTGAATTATACCAAAAGGGAGGGATCGTGCCTCACTGAACTCTGCTAAAGCAGCACGCGCTTGTCCCCGCCGCTTCCATGCCTCCCCAGCTGAAGGGTTAGCTTGTATAGCCTGCAAGCAAGGTAAGGTCATTTTCGCAGAACAGAAACAGACCAGGTGCTCAAATTAAAATTTTGCCTTGGTGAAGTCGGAAACAGCAGAATCAAGTTCTCTTTGAAACGCATATGCTGTGCCCCTTCCAATCAGTGCCTCAGGATACGTTGGGGTATCTTGCAATATCTAAAAGGTCAATGGTGAATCGTCAGGCCCCTTCTCTGATTAGATATAATGAACAGACAATCATGGTAATAATAGATCAAAACCTGATCAAAAATGGATATTGCTTGGTCGTACCTTCCTTCGTTTACCTGAAAAGATACAGTTTAGTCATAATAGCCGATATATTTATATAGCATCTCTTTGTTAAGCATCACATAGAATATATTGTCGGTACACAAAATCATTCTGAACACATAGCAGTGGGCAGTGGCTAAATGAATGTTCCGCTTTCTACAGTACAAAGTTAAATTAAAAAGACAGACATAGCAACCTTAGTCTTTAGATGTTCAATTAGGGTACTACTTACAGTAAGATTTGAAATGGTGTAACTTCAGGAACTAATAAACCTAAACCATAACAGATGGAAAAGACCTGTGCAATGCCTCTGGAAAGTCGGAAATCCAGGCACATGGATTTTGAAGACATTGAATTGTTCGTAGCAAACAGCCTTTCATCTAGATCTATGATTTCAATCTCCCCAAAACTTCTCTCGGTGCCGCCTTCAGCTCGGCCATTTGTTTCTTTAGTGGTTTTTGCTTTATTTTTCTTATCTGGATTTCGGGCTTTCTTGGGAGCTTGAGTCCCCATGGTGTCTTTTTCTTTCACTGGACCGGTAGCACCTTTATTATTAGCACTTGTCAATTTTGTATCACCGTTTGATGAAACTTTGGGGTTTCCATTGCCCTCTTCACAAACAACAGTTTTTGTATCAGCTGTTGTAGTTGCAGCGGATGATATGTCAATGACGCGATCCTCGGAGATAACAACTTTGGTGTCACACGGCGGTGCATCCATGACATGGCTACCAGACTCCGTTGCCTCGGAAATTCTAATAGAAGAAATCAATTCTTCCAGCTCAAGCAGTTGCTTCAAGTCCATCGTGTCATGGACAGCAGTTTCGTAACCTTGCCTCCAAGCGACCAGAGCATCCTCTTTCTTCCCTAGCGCGGACAGCGCCTTGCCTGAGTAACAAAAATACAACGGCAGTATGAACTTACAGTACAGGTGTCAAAAGCTGCATAATAACGACAGCGTTGAAGGGATAGATCACTATCTGCGCATGTCCTATTGCAAAGAGGATAACTTTTGCATTAAGAGGTGTCGTAGATCTTTGGTGCACCTCGGAGGCTGAAGAAGGAACTGTGGGGCGGGGGATAGATGTTTGAGTGAGTGACTAAGAGATAATTTCGATGTTTTATGCAGTAAGTAGTATGATGTGGCATTTTAGATTTGAGCATGTTGCCTACTCGCCTGGAATCGAGGGTTAGTAGTTTTTCCCATGCAAGCATCTCTTTTTCCTTCAACGAGTAGGATGTGGGACACTGAGCTATAGTTTCTCATATCCACTGACACCGTGTGCAAATGGGAGGGAAAGCGAGCTCACTTGCAAATACGCACTATCCGGAGACAACGGCAATCCGTACGCATTAAAGCCGCCCTGCCCTATTCAACAGTTCTGAGCTCGTACATGTACACTACACTACACACAGAGAGAGGGCGCAGGCTAAGCGATGTTGACACAATTCCACGCGGAAGTAACACAGGCAAGCCGCGGCGGAAGAAAGCTGGACGGAGAAGTAGGGAAGGCGAGAGCCCGAAGATACGCACGCACGCACCTTTGAGGACGTATGCCTGGAGCAGCGCGGGCTGGAGCTGCAGCGCGCGGTCGCAGTCCCTGACGACGTGCTTGTGAAGCTCGAGCTGGGAGTAGCAGAACGCCCGGTTGCTGCGAGGGGAAGTCGCGAGTGAGAAGCGGCGAGCCGGGGGGAGAGATCCCCGCGGAGAAGGAGGAGTAGGAGGAGAGAGAGAGAGAGAGAGAGCGGATCGGGCAGCAGACCAGAGGTCGTGGACGGAGGAGGGCGGCCGCGCGAGGACGGAGTCGAGGAGGCGGATGGCCTTGGACCAGTTCCTTCCGCTGCAGAGGCGCGCGAGCTCCGCGCGGTCGGAGCCCATGGGCGGTCGCCGGCGGCCGGCGTGGCGGGGGAACACGAGAGAGAGAGATTTGGGGTGAGGTGAGGGACGACGACGGGGTGCGGCCAGTTGTGGACTTGTTTATCAATTTGTTTCACACATACATCCCTCACTTTTTCAGTAATTTCGAGACAGCCCTTCAGCTTTCCCTAATTAATTTCTTTTCTTTTCTTTACATAATCCATCTGATGAATGATTCCTGATCTGTGCTTGTGATGCACAAAAACAACAATAAGAGTAAGAAGAAGATAGAAAGAGATCCCAATTCATGGATCCTAAAATTAGCAGAATCTATGGATGGTTGAACAATGGCATGCATGCCGGCCACAGGAGAGGAGAGATAGATGGTACGGACGGTCGAGAGGCTCACGCCTCTAGCTATTTAGGCTCATGTGATGAAAACACTGCAGGGGCTCTGAGAAAAAACAGAAAGGGGACGCAAGAAGTCGCCTAATTCAATTCGATTCAAACCAGGATTGAATTAGGCGCTTCTTCGTCCCTAACCACCTGTCTGTCTGTCTGTCTGTAATCGATCGATCGAGTCCAGTTAATCCACAGGAACCGATCGATCGAGCTCGACGATCGATCGTCGCCAGTAATATATGGACGGGTTGGTCGGCGTGTTGAAAGTCCGGGTGGTTCGAGGGATCAACCTCGCCTACCGTGACGCCAGAGGCAGTGATCCGTACGTCGTCCTTCGACTCGGCAACAAGGCACTGACTGACGATATTCTTCCCTACACTTGTTTTCCTTTTTAATTTTCCATTAATTATTACTCTACCACCGTTTTGGTTTGGTTTCAATTCTGTCTGTTTTTGTTTTGTTTTTGTTGTGCAGAAAGTGAAGACGAGCGTGAAGAAGAGATCTGTCAACCCTATCTGGCATGAAGAGCTGACTCTGTCGGTCACGAATCCCAACGAACCCATTAAGCTCGTGCGTATATATTATATACTATATGTTCATCTAGCTTTTGTCATCATCATCATCCTTCTTCTTCTTTTTTTTTTTGATCTTTTGTTGAGTAGAGTAGAGTAGAGAAGAGTAGAGTAACCATCAGTACTGTGCTTCTCCTTCTTCTCCTTGCATTGCATTGGTCGTCGTCGTCTTGGATCACCAACAAACCAAACAAACCAAACAACACACAGGAGGTGTTCGACAAGGACACGTTCAGCAGGGACGACCCGATGGGGGACGCGGAGATCGACGTCGCGCCGCTGCTGGAAGACTACCTGCTGCAGCGCGCGGACGTCCCGGCGGCGGAGCGGGGCGCGCGCAACGGCGCCATCGTCAGGTCGGTCCGTCCGAGCCCCAGGAACTGCCTCGCCGACGAGAGCCACGTCTGCTGGAGGAACGGCAGGTTCGTGCAGGACATGATCCTCCGGCTGAGGAACGTCGAGAGCGGCGAGGTTCAGCTGCAGCTGCAGTGGGTGAACCTCCCGGCTGCCCCAGCTGCCGGCGCCAGATAACCACGCCGGGTAGTCGTCGTCGTCGTCACGCTTTCTTTGTAGGCAGGGAGGAAGAAGAACAGAGAGAGAGAGAGAGAGAGAGAGAGAGAGTGTGTGTGTGTTGGATGCCGCTGCTGTATAATGTAAGTAATGTGATGTGTCCAGTCCAGGGCATGATTTGCAAGTCTGGGACGACGTGATCGAATGCAAGTGGTCGGGACCTGTGTTTTTTTTTCTGGGCAACAATAATCCACTGGAATTTCTCTCGTGTCCTGCTGCGGATCATTCGTCCAAGGCTGTGTGAACGATCGACCGCGTCTCTCGATGAAGCGAAAGGCTGTCTGTAGTTGGCAGTCAGTAGT
This sequence comes from Neostapfia colusana, assembly GCA_030760725.1. NCBI lineage: Eukaryota > Viridiplantae > Streptophyta > Magnoliopsida > Poales > Poaceae > Neostapfia > Neostapfia colusana. The sequence goes on along the minus strand of JASWHV010000008.1, from coordinate 304,106 downwards.
TTGCATGAACTTGACATGGAGAGGAATCGGAGTGAGGACACACAGACACAGGCAGAAAGAAAGAAGCTGTCTTTGGGTCATCGCGACGTCCGTGACGGGCACTCCTTCTTCACCGCGAGTAGAGTCGAGTAGAGAGAGAGAGAGAGAGGAGGAGGAGGATAACGCAACAACCATCCACCGGAGAACGAGAGGACGCCGTCTCGTCTCCTACCACGGCATCCGCTGGTGTGCAGTGCCGCACGGGCGCGACGCGACAAACCATCCATATTCCAAGTCCCCACCCACCTGCACGCCGAGATCACCAGTAGGCTACAAATCCCCCAACTACTCCTCTGTTCCTCGATTCCCCTTCCTCCGCCCTTCCCTTCCACTCATCCCGATCGACACGATACGAGACGATACGACCGCCACCGGAACTCGGACCTACGGCGGCGGCGGCGGACGAGATGGCGAGGAAGCCGCTCGACCACGACCAGCTGAACGAGAACGTCAAGAAGGTGCAGTACGCGGTGCGCGGGGAGCTCTACCTCCGCGCATCCGAGCTCCAGAAGGAGGGCAAGAAGATCATCTTCACCAACGTCGGCAACCCGCACGCCCTCGGCCAGAAGCCGCTCACCTTTCCGCGCCAGGTCGCCCCCCCCCCCCCCTTTCAGTTTCAGGTTTCACCCCCACGGATAGAACGGAACTGGTTGTTTATTACCTCCCCCCCCCCCCCCCCCTCCCGGCCTGCTTTGGCTTGGCTGCGTGCGCAGGTGGTGGCGCTGTGCCAGGCCCCCTTCCTGCTCGATGACCCCAACGTCGGCCTCATCTTCCCGGCTGATGCCATCGCTCGGGCCAAGCACTACCTCGCCATGGCGCCCGGCGGCCTAGGTAACGTATACCATACCTTCCTAACAGAAACAAAAAAAAACTTCATTTTTTTAGGCTTCCATTGTATTATCATATCCTGAGAGAGCGAGGTTACCAGACCGAATGTGTCCATGACAGGTACAGAATCTCGTGATTTCAGTTTCTTAGTGTGAAAAAGAATCGATTTTCAACTGCATATGCGATGCGATAGTTGGTGCATAGCCCATATGAGGACGGTTCTGACAGAGGTTCTATGTAATCAGGTGCGTACAGTGATTCTCGGGGTATTCCTGGAGTTAGGAAGGAAGTTGCTGAGTTCATCGAGAGGCGTGATGGTTATCCAAGGTCAGATTGTATAGAACGTTAGAACTACTGATGAAGATTCATCAGAGCTATACACCATGGATTTTCAGCTCATGCTTGCTCCTCACACCTGCATGATCCGTTGAGCTTTTCACTGCAGTGATCCGGAACTCATTTACCTGACTGATGGCGCCAGCAAAGGAGTCATGCAAATGCTGAACGCCATCATCAGAAATGAAAGGGATGGGGTAGGGTTACTATTAAAAAGGCACATATGTCCCAGATGTCGTATTATTTATACTTCACAGAGTAAAGACTAATTTCATTGATGGACATATCATTCTTGCCAGATTTTAGTCCCAGTTCCACAATACCCACTTTACTCTGCTGCCATTTCCCTCTTTGGTGGTTCTCTAGTCCCGTATTACTTGGAAGAAGAGGCCAACTGGGGCCTTGACTTTGTCAATGCCCGCCAATCAGTGGCGGCAGCACGGGCAAAGGGAATAACTGTAAGTGTTTACAGTTTTTCCAAATTTTTTCCATCTCTTATTATGTGATTCCTGCCTGATATTCATGTTTGAGATTCAATGATCTAGCTCTCTGAGTGTTCCTAATTCTATATAGTTCCACACTCGCCAATTATGACTCACCAATGTTTTGTTTAATGGCCTTGAAAATATGCCCCTGGTTAACAAGTCATCATGATGAATAAGCTTGATGAACATGGGCGCATATCACCTAACATTGTATTTCTTTATTTTTATTTTTCACATCATTGTAGGCTTGTAGTCATGTTCTGATACTAAATTGAGGCATGTATACAACTGTCTATGCAGCCTAATAATATTTTCCCCTGCATATGATATTCAGGTTCGAGCAATGGTGATTATAAACCCAGGAAACCCCACTGGCCAGTGCCTTAGTGAAGCCAATATAAGGGAGCTCCTTCGATTTTGCTACGAGGAAAACTTAGTTCTTCTTGCAGATGAGGTGTATCAGCAGAATATATATCAAGATGAGCGCCCATTTATAAGTGCAAGAAAGGTATTTTTTCTATTTTTGACTGACGACGCATTTTCATGAATCATGATTCAAACTTTAACCAACCTTGCATTTATCATGATGACAAGCCCGAAATATCAATAAGAGGACTAAGTCTTCCCTCAAGAACCTCAGACAAGAATTTATTTGGAACTTTTACCCAGGATTTATGTACCTGTCGTGTTAGATTCTTGAACATTCCTCAAATAGCAACTGCGCTAACAGTAATATTTCTCAACTTGTTAAGGTTTTGTTCGACATGGGTCCTCCATTGAGCAGAGAGGTTCAGCTCGTCTCTTTCCACACTGTGTCCAAAGGATTTTGGGGAGAGTGTGGCCAACGTGGTGGATACTTTGAAATGACAAATCTTCCTCCCAAGGTAATAATATTCCCATTACAGATTTGTTATATGCAGATGACGGGAAAATTTATGTTCTTTGTACCTTCTCCCTTTTAACGTGTTCAGCATTCATTTATGGGTACTTTGCTTAATAGCCATCCATGCTAATTAAATTGCTTTTGTTAAATTTCTGCACTAAGGTATTCAAAATTTCAGAAACTGTGTATGGCACGGAATAATATATATTACAGTTACGTATTTGCCACTTCAATGTTTCATTTGTTACGTCTAACTTTGACCAGTCCCATAACTTTATAACAGTGTTGAACAAATTGTTAAATCCTTTAAATTTGCAAGTTAAATATTAAGCCTTTATAGAATTAAACAAACTTAATACAAGGCTTATGGTACATTATATAGTACAAGAATGTGCTCTGAAGATACAATAGCACTACATATGTCACATACCAAATATACTGGCTATGATCTGATCGCTCTTCTTTTGAACTGACAGACAGTAGATGAGATCTACAAGGTTGCATCAATAGCACTGAGCCCAAATGTTCCTGGGCAGATCTTTGTAAGTGAAATGCTGTGCATTGTTTAATTCTATTTTCTTTGTTCAATCAGAATGGTTCTCAAAATTAATTCAGCTCCAGCTATGCTACATATGTTTGAAGTTATGTACTTTGCTTTACCAAGTTACAAAAGGACTCTGAATATGTCTGTCTTTTACAGATGGGATTAATGGTTAACCCTCCTAAGCCTGGAGATATCTCTTACCTGAAATATGCTACTGAAAGGTTGAACATACTACCCTTTACTCTTTTTTTCTCTGCCATCTACATTTTTTGGAAAAGAAACGTGTGCCACATACTTGATATATGTTCCTGTTTACATTCTTATTGATGCATAATGCACTCCAAATGGTTTTGCAGCAAGGCTATACTCGAGTCTATGAGGAGGAGAGCACACATGATGACAGATGGTTTCAATAGTTGCCGTAATGTTGTATGTAACTTCACCGAAGGTAACTTAAAATTCTGAACTTTGCTGAGTTGCAACAGTTGGACGACAATTGTAGCTAGCTCTGTAATTCTGATCTGATTATGTTGTTGCAGGAGCTATGTACTCTTTCCCCCAAATACGCCTTCCACCTAGAGCTATTCAGGTGGCCAAAAGTGCCGGGAAAGCACCAGATGTTTTCTACTGCCTCAAGCTTCTGGAGGCAACAGGAATTTCTACTGTCCCGGGCTCTGGTTTCGGTCAGAAGGAAGGGTAAGCGCCTTCTTGTATGGTGTACAGTCTATGATGCACATATTTTCATAAATCATAACTCCCAACCAAACATGAAAACTGATGGCTTGTGGTGGATGGATCGCAGGGTATTCCACCTGAGGACCACCATCCTTCCTGCGGAGGAAGACTTTCCAGCCATCATATCGAGCTTCAAGAAGTTCAACGACTCATTCATGGAGCAATATGAAGGCTACTCCAGAATGTGAGAAAAGATACACTATAGTCGTGGCCAGCGTACGGATCTGGAGAAGAAAAAGTTCGCCTGTCTGGTTCTTTGAATCCTAGCGTGATCAAGCAATTCTGGAGACATTATTGATTTCGATGAGAACGAAATTTAAACTGTAACTCTCTTTAAGAAATATCGCTGCCTTTGATATGTATAGGGGTTTTTAAGTTTTTGAGGAAATTTTTGAACAATAATCCATCTATACACCGTTTTAAACTACCGCTGCTACATACACTGTCTTGTAAACTGTTGGTAGATACATGCTGGACCATTACTATCATCACTTACAGAGAAGCATGCAATCTCTTACTGCGTCCTTTTTGACTGGTAACTAGATCTTGTTTCGGATTTACATGGTGACTTCTCGATCCAGATGGCCTGTTGACCTCTTGTTGGCTTCAGGAATTCCAAGAGATGAGCATCAGTTTGATGAAATTGTTGGTCATGATCTGTGGGCGAGGCTGTTCAGCAGCAGTAAGATGGACAAGCAATTCTGAAATTTCGCGTAACCCTTCTCCAAGCCTTACAATGTGTAGAACTCTTCGACACTGAGCACACTCTTTTATGCTCATGGGATGCCACTCGATGATTTGAGTTGTTTTTCTATTTTACTGCTCGGCATTCATCTATGCTATAGCTCATCTTTTCACTTCACAAAGGATGACGGTTTTATCTGCTGATAACTGAAAATTTAGTGATAGTTTACTATCGTAAGACACCAGCGCGGATTCAACGAGGCAGCAGGAGGATCTCGAGCCCCATGGAGCCCCTCTAGAATGAAGAGAAGGTGTAGGAAAGAGGAAAAAGAGAGCAAGAACAAAGAGGAAGAACATGCTCCTCCGATGTTTGTTGTCTGGATCTAACATGCTCCTATGAAGAGAAGGCCAACTTAAACCTTGAGCTCCAAATGTAACATGATTAGTGTGCGAATGAGCATTGCTTGGGAATAGCGAGTAGCAACTAGGTGCTAGCTGAATAAATCTTGCAGCAACTCTATGGACAAAAAGATTCTGAAAAATGAACCAATCTTTGACACAGTGGCATCACTTGTATGAACAACAAAGGAATTCAGGAAAATTCAAAGGACAATTCAACGCTTTGTTCCCCCTGAACAGATAGGTAGATAGATGTACACAGCAGATTCCAACTGAAATGCTAACCTGTCCGATACATCTTAACTGTTTCCTTATATGCCACACACTATCCTTAACAAAACATATTTTGGACTACGGTCTGTTGCCCAAGTAAAACATGGTTCCTAGCCATGGTGGCCTATCTATCACTAAGACTACTGGCTATCAAGTGTGGATCTCCTAATCCTAGGTAAATCACCTTCCAAAACTGATCTTCAGAGAACAGCACCAGTTTCTTCGGTCTTCATCACAGCTCTAGGAAAAAAAGAAAAACAAACCTTCAAATTCCTTCATGCAACAACAGAGTTCCTTTGTCTCTCATGCTTCTTTGAGAATATAACCTCCACAGCCACAGGCCTCCACTTTAGTACCTGTGCACCGCTAAGTACCATGCATATAGAACAGGCCATCACGTGATCCTAACCAAGCTCCCCAGCTGTGGTTTACATCAAAGAGCAAAGAACCGCACATCTCAGGGCTGCTTTCTGGCCAACAAAGTGCTGTGAAGAGAGTGTCAGCTACCCTCTGTGCAAATATTAGCTCGCCTGTTTTGATGCTCCAAATACGGACGGTGCAGTCTTCCCCGCCTGGCAATGTATGGGAATGCAACGTGAATGACGAGTTTATGCTATATGATGAAATATTAACCACCTCATATACAAAATCAGTTTTCCAAATAATGATTCAGCAGATCTAGGCTACCAATAACAACAACCCAGCATCAATCAGCGTCCCTTGGTGATATTAGCATTTTATCACAAGAATCAGAACTCCTTCTGCAGCAGCTGTAAGTCAAGCCCTTCCACTTAAGTAGAAGTGAGTAGATTGAGGGCGTCAAGTTTTTTTACTTCTATAATAATTAGTTCAAATTTCAACGAGCACTCTCAGAAAAGGGCATCCTTAGCAATATATGGCAAAAGTAAATTTAAAAATAATGCATAGAATTAAGAATGAACAGACCTGACATAACTAAGGTCTCAGATGGATCAACGACAAGTGGTAAATGTGTATGTGAATTCACGTGCCCCTCATATGACTGTATACCTCCCTTCTTACTGAGACGGAGATCAAACAGTTTGATCTGTACCACAACAAAACAACTCTTACTCTGTTGCATATAAACTCCAATCTCAATCATAAACAGCCACACAAACACATGTTCAGTTTTAGATAAGACAGAACTCAACTAGGTCACAATAATGGGAGGTGTTTACCGACCCTCCCAAATATTAGATATGCTGAAAATGTAAAATGGATCAATGAAACATCTGTAAAGTTTTTATATATACAAAGATGTGTACAAGGGTAAAGTTTCAGTTCTGGCAGGGAACAACAGCTAAGGTGTGTACATAGGAGATTCTGAGCAAATTTGCAAGCACATAGGCCCAAAACACTGAACAATGCTCAAATATAACTTACAGATCCATCCATGGAGCTTCCCAAGAAGTAGTTCTCATCTGATGAGAGAGCAACCAAGCTGTGTAACAATGTCAATTTCAGTTCTAAGGGTGCCCCAAAAAATGAGTAGTACCAAGGGAAGACTGAAATAACATTAGAGCTACCTGCAAACTGCCGAGGACATATAAATAATTCTTGAACGTTTATCCATAGCAGCCTGCATTACATTTTACAAGAGATAACACTATTACATTATTGATAAACTAAACTCCAAATCACACATACAAAAATATGTCTTATTCCAATATACCATTTTTTGCACTTGTGTGTCAATTGGAATGAACCTATCTTGACCAGTTTAAGAGATGGAAATACACGATGGTTGCACTAAATATATGTTTGAAATTTGTAACTTTTGCTGTGTTTTGGACCTTCTTCAATGTCATTGTGAACACAATACTCTAAAGAAATATTGTTCCAAGTCGATATATGTCTCCAGTTGTCTGGTACTGCGACAACATAGGTCTATAAAAGAAAGCAGTAAATAAGAAGTGATAACCTAAGTATTGTTACAAAGATAACTTCCTTGTCCTGTCTGCTGCCTCAGGAAACCACCCATTTCGGTGGGCGAGTAAAATAATGCATGTTGTGAAAATGAATAATAATGCATGTTGAATATTAGTACTGCACACCTGGTTTCTCCATCTTCCATTACGCCATGGGGGTAGCGTGGGAACTGTCCTCCTAGCAGTGTTAGGTGAAGGAAGTCCAGTAGGGTGATGACGGTGGTTTTGCCGTACATCAACAGGGACTATATTTCCATTCCGTAGACCACATAGCACAACATTTCCCTTAAAAAGAGTGGAAACATTCAGTGAGCATATCAGAGACCGAAATGGCATGCCATAGTGAACATTAAATTAATCATAATATGCCTGTAGGAGTTATAACTGCAGATATCACATATGCTGCCATAGAAAGGCATTTTCATTTTATACACATAAAACAAGTTGATAGAATTTTGCTTCTCTTTTGATCAGGACTTCCAGAAAGCATGCAGTCATGCAGTAGAAAATCGAACTAAGCTAACTTGAAAATGGAAGAGAAATATGCATGGACAAACACAACAGAACAGAGAATTGACAAAAGTTTTCATTAACTCTCATGACCACATAAACCAGAAAAGTATAACTAAACAAGTTGATGCCACAATTTGTAGGAACTTTATGTATACATTCAAATTATTACCGAGTGCACAAATTTCAGGGATAGAACGTCACTTTTAGAGTGATACAGCCACGACAATGTCTCTGTTTCCAAATCGAGTAAACCAGCACCATGGTCCATACCTACAAATGAAATGAACAGGCAATGTGAAAAATACCAAGCATAAGGATATTTCATTTTGCCAGTAACAGGGGATGATCTTGCAAAAAGAGATTGTAACAGTAGAACTTGAGATGACTGCTAAAATAACAGCTCCAACTAATGCATGGCTGATCTTTAAATTGCATAGATTGCTAGATGCCACTATAATGTCCAAACTTGACAAGGTTACATATAAGTGTCAACATAAGTTGGTCTTTCTATATAATTTCTATACTCAACTGACATGTTTAAATTCTCATAAATTCAAGGAATGCTAATTCGGCAGCAGAATTGTTAGTTTCTCAATGCAGTCAACTTGACAATGTTAAGTGACTGCAAAGGTGGAACAGAAACAAGGTACAAATGAAAAACATGTGGACGTTTACTGTGGAAATTTCAGCTGTAGTGTAGTGTACAATTAATCCCAGAATCAACTCACCAAAAGCTGCTCGTGTGCCATCAGAGTTACAGTCAGCTGCCCACACTGTTCGCCCAAGTGAAGCAACTCGCCTAGTTCTTACACTGGTACTCCATGACCGCACTGAGGAGTCAACAATTTCAGAAAGATCCATAACAAATACAGAGCCACCACATTCTCCAGATCCAAGAGTAGCCACCATGTTTCGTAATGTCAAGTGACCCAAGCTCATAACATATTTCCAGGTAATAACAACAAAAAAAAAGTAGAATGCATATTTTAAAATATTCGCAACCGTGGCAACTACAATAATAGAGACGGTGATAGAAGAAGCGACAAGTTAGGATACAATGCTCGCTGAACCGGTGAATTGGTGTGAGCTGCGTCAGAGGAATGAGGTCCAAACTTTTTCACACAAGTTATAGGGGATGAGAACACTGCGAAGGCGTCTTCTGGTGACCATATGCTAGGAAGTGCTGAATTTATTCCTGCCATCTGCTTCCCCGAGGGAGTCCAAGCAGGTTGAGGCGAAAACTCCATCCCATTGCCGAGGTTATGTAATGAGGTCCCTAATCCATATAATCTGCGAAAAGGATTGTAGAAAAGTATGGCCCTCAGCTCATGTTACAGGGAAACAAGGTTAAAAAAAATTAAAATCTGATACCAAGATAGCCTGAAGCAAAAAAAAAGAAGAAGAAGAAGAAGAATCTTACCGAATCAAACCATTCACGCTGCCAGTCATCAGTATCTTGTATCCTCTCATCCCTTCCGGCGTCTGAACCATGGTGTGCCACTGCTCCAGCGCCTTATCAGCCACGAAGCGCGTGCGTTGATACTTCCAGGCCTGCAAAACGCGTGATGACGAGACTCTGGGGAGACACGGACAGGACACAAACGAGTACTAGAAACGAAAATAAAAAAATAAAAAAAGGAGGAGGAGACCGTGGGGCGCGACGCCTGCGCGTACTGGTACTGCTGCTTGAACGTGGAGTTGGGCCCGGTGTTGGAAACGATGGCCCCGCCGCCGTACATCTCCCTGGCGCTGAGCAGGTCCGGCCGCCTCCTCGCCCTCTTCGTGCCGCATCCTGCCGCGGGCGGAGGGGTAGCGGGAGGGTGCGGCGGAGCGCGGCGGACGGCGGCGCCGGGGATGGGGCCCCTGATGGGGAAGTAGCGGTTCTTCTCCGGGTCGTAGTAGAACCCCGGCAGGTCTGCGGGCGAGCAACCAGCCAACCGGCCATCAGAGAAGAAAGTATTCCGCTTGCAGCGGGGAAGGGAGGAAGGAGAAGAAAGGAAGCACGGACCTCTTGGCGGGGGCTTCGTCATGTCGCCCGGCGCCGCTTGGGAGAAGAAAGGAAGGAGAAGAAAGAAAGGAAGGAGAAAAAGGGCGGTTTGGGTGCTGAAGACGAAGAAGGGGGAAGGAAGGAGAAGAGGAAGGGGACTGGGCCGTCTAGATGGGCCTGATTCTGGAAGGAGGTGGGCCAGGCCCACGACGCCTGTAGCACATACATGAAAATAGGTAAGAAGACCATATCATCTAGCTACGTTTATTCATCTCGAAAACGATTACAGACTGTCAAGCCAACTGACAACTCGTTGTATCGAAGGATCGGTGCTCACACGCTTGCACGCAGTCTCGAGGACCGACAGCAGCTGCTTCTCGTGCACTCTGCTCCATACCACCCTGTCAAAGATCCTTCTCTTGAGATCTGCAATGCGGCAACACCACCATTCCAGGCAGTCTCGGTTTCTTCTTCTCCTGCTGCAGCCTGCAGGGGGGAGGGGGACGGGAGTGCGTCTCGGCGCGGGTGCGAGGCTGATGATGGCTGCAGAGAGAGAGAGAGAGAGAGAGAGAGAGTTGAAAGGGAGAAGGCAACACCACCATTCCGTTCCGTTCCGTTCCTTCCCTTGCGGCTCGCGCTCCCAGCCATTAATGGCGGATGCAGTCAGCGTGCTTGCTTCCTGTCACCCAACCACCCACCCAGTTGAGTGAGTAGTACTGCATCAAAGGTTCTCAGCAGCAGCAGACATTTGCTGCCTTCCATAGTTCCATGGCTTGCCTCCTCACTCGAACCTCGATGATCCCATGTGTACTTCGCCTCTGTTCTTAACAGTACTCCCATGATGGGCGTGTCCTTCACTATTGTATCGCTCTTTACTTACAGATGCATCAACCATCTCATCTCACTATTATATTGATTCTTTACTTACAGGTGCATCAATCAAGCTAAATAAAATACCAAGGTCACTACTTAGAGTAGCAGAAATTGACGTGGGCCTCCTCCTCTAAAAAAAATTGACGTGGGCCAGAAATAGGTCGGGTCGACACAACACGATTACACCGAAAAAGAAGCCCAAGGAAGGATCTAGATGGCCCAAATATATGTGCAAGCCCAAGAGATCGCACCTATCACCCGCCAGGTACATTTCCCATCGCTTGCGTCGGTCCAATCAATGATCGTGGAGCAGAAGCCTTCGCCCACGCTCCCCCGCCACCTCCGGAGAAGAAGCCTTGATCTAGATTTCCCAAATCGTTTTCGTCTGCGACCTCTTCCCCGGGCCGCGCCGGTGACCGGTCGCCCGCCTCAATCCCCAGCCCCGCGTCCTGTACCACCGCCGCCACCATCACAGTTGCATCCGCCTTCTCCTACTCCTTTCTTGCCCCGGCGGGAGGTGAGGCGCACCTGCTTGCATTGTTGTACTCGTCCTCTTCGTTGCGAGAGGGCGGGGGCGGCCTGGTGACTCCCGTAGCGTCGTCGCCTCCCAACGGATCCCGCGTCGTCCTCTCCGTTCCGGGGGCGGGGCGGCCTGGTGACTCCCGTAGAGTCGTCGCCTCCCCCGGATCCCGCGCCGTCCTCTCTGTTCCGAGAGGGCGGGTGGCCCGGTGACTCCTGTAGCGTCGTCGCCCCCCCGGATCTCGCGCCGTCCTCTCCGTTCCGAGGACGGGCAACCTGGTGACTCCCGTAGCGTCGTCGCCTCCTCTCAGATCCCGTGCCGTCCTCTCGTTCCGAGGGCGGGCGGGCGGCCTGGTGACTCCCGTATCGTCGTCGCCTCCCTCGAATCCCGTGCCGTCCTCTACGTTCTAGGTGTGAGCGGACTGGTGACTCCCGTAGCGTCGTTCCCTCATTGTATCGACTTGATAAAGTTTTTGAGGGAACCACTAGCTGTTGCCTGTTGGTCTCACTAAATGGAGGATATGATGAGCCGCTGCTTTTGTGGAATCCAGCGTCCGGGAGCCAGCTCGACGGAATGGCGGGCACGAGGCCATGAAGCACTCGAGGGAGCGCAGGGAGTTGAATGAACGCCATCACTCGTCTGCAGCCATCACTCGCCGCCGGCTGCCGCGGAGAGGCTGAGAGAAAAGAGGCGGGACGTGTCGGACTGGGCCGGGCCACCTCTCCACTCTGGCTAAACCGAATCGGCCCATCTAGCCCAACTACGGCCCATGGGCGGCGACTATACAAAATCCAACCACCGATGACGAAGCCGCCACCCTAACTAAACCCTCCGGCTTTCGTCCATGGCCGCCGCCGCCGCGCCCCAAGCTGTATCGGCCCCGCCGAACGCCGGCAAGCGCAAGAGGCCGGACAAGGGCAAGGGTGGCAGGAACAATAAGAAGAAGAAGCTCTCGCGCTCCGACGAGCCCGTCCGCCGCCGTGCCAACAAGCCCAGCGCCAAGTTCGTCAAGCTCCTCCAGAAGCGCGCCCGCGACTACAACTCCGACGACGACGAAGAGGGAGGACGCGGAGACCAGCAGCAGCAGCAGCAGGAGAAGGAGAAGCGCCCGCCTCGCCGCCGCCATGACGACCACGACGACGACGCCGTCCTTTCAGGGGACGGCGACGAGGAGGAGGCCGCATCGAGCTCCGGGGACGAGGCGGGCGGCGGCGGGTTGACGAGGTTCGAGGAGGGGTGCAGGGCGTTCCGCGTCGCCTTCCTCAAGATCATGGCCAATAAGCTCCCTGACGACCCGCTGGTTCGCACACCATTCCACCCCCGCCCCCTTGATTGACTTCACGATGCGTACTGAGGAAATGAAACAACGGATATGGGCTATAACACATTATTTTCCCTTTCTGTTCTCTTAATCTCGTAAGGGTCCAATTCTTTCGGCACACAAGAAATTGGTCGCCGCCAAGTTGGCCGAGGAAGTGGAGGAGCACAAGCCCAAGGGGGTGGCTCGCAAGGAGAAACGTGCGGTAAGATTCGCTTCACTCGATCTCTCCTCCCGAATTGCAAATGCGTTCACGTTGAGTAGAGTAATCCATTAGCTCTGTTTTGGCGGGGAGAAAAAACTGTAGGCAGCTGAGAAGGGACATGTCCTTCCCAAGGACCACTTGGACACTCATGATAAGGAGCTCATGAAAATTGCAACCCAAGGGGGTAATGCTTTGTTTCTAATCCCAATCCACTTTGCATATCTCAATATACGGTTTACTAAATTCAATGTGTTGTTGACTAATTGGCTGTGTTTCATGATGTTCTCTGGCTTCTGGTGATTCAGTTGTGAGGCTGTTCAACGCGGTGAGAGCACTAATCTTATCTCAATCCCAAAGAATATGTACCCTTGCACATTGCTGTTCCTGAAGTCTATCCTTGCTTCCTTAATTGTGTTGTGTGTTCATCTGTTAAATATTATCAAGTCATTTTCTAGGACTTAACTTTTTTGTCATCCCCCTCTCTATATCTTTCTGAAGTACAGCATTTTGTTGGCTCTCCATGTGTACTTAATCCGGTTGTCTTGTGTTTATCTGCCAAGGAGCAAAAATGTGTTCACTACATACCAAATGACAGTGACAAACATCTTCATGTGCTTTTCAATGTTTATGCGTCGACGTGTTGGTAGTTATTGGAATTGATTTTCCTTTCCAGGTGAGCAAGGCACAGAAGCCTCGGAAAGATTTGAACCCATCAAGCACTAGGGATGCCAAAGGTATTTTTCTCATAGTCTAGTGCTAGTATGCTGTAGTCACCATTCTCCACTATATTTGGATTCCACCATGAAAACTATTTTGTCGATTGATGTATTCACACATGCTCAAACCCAAATACGCAAGAGGCGTATGGGGCATCTAGAAAACTATTTGTTACCTGGAATACATACTTTACAGTGTTCACTGTAGGATCGTCCTGTATGTTTGTTGAACTGTTATGTTATGCATACTTTTTATTTTTAGTCGAAACAGCTTACTTATATTGATATTTTGTTGCACATTTTGTGATACGATTTTGACATGGACCACCCTTTCAATGATTATGTCCAAATGTTCTGAATGATATCCTCATAATCCTGACAGTCTTGGCGAAAGAAAGAAAGAAAACCTTCCTCGAGGAATTGGCTGTCACGTCTCATAAAGATAGAAAGAACCGGGCATCTTCTAGTTTTTCCAAGGTACTTACCATTAACTTTTTCTTGGACAATCCTAATATTTGAACAGGGAATTATTCTTATTCTGTTAACTTAAAATTTCTCCTTGTGTTTTTTAATGCTAAATGCCCACGTCCTTAAATGCTTCTGATGCTAGTATTATGCTATGTTGGAAGTCAACATAGTGGACCTCTGGAGTGTAACTGCTGTATTTTTTTTCTTGGCAAACAGTATTAATTGTGTAGGCTTTTTTTTTTCTCTTACTCTTTTTAGCATGAACTGTTGAGTTGAGGCAAAGCTTTTGCTTTCACAAATCAGGGTCACATGGCGTGTATTAATTCAGCGCCTGTGGCTAGCTTAGTTACGCAATGTTTGCATATTACTCAATGTTAATGCCTGGAGCTGTTGTGAATAATTTCTCATGACCGACCTTTGTGTTTAGCACGTTGGCAAAGATGAGGACGAACCAGGGTGGGCGCCTCTGCGTGACACATACATGCTCGGCTCTAAACTAAAGGACTGGGATAAAATGCAGGTGATTTCTGCTGATCTGTTAGCTTAGTCGCATCATTTCAGCAAACTGGTGATTTGTGCATATACTTTTCCTGCGGTTTTGCACCTGACCATATTTTGCTATGTTTGTGTGAGCGTAGGATACTGCTACAGAGATTATTGGCCAAACAAAGGCCCCTTTGGGCGACTCTTCTGACGAGGAATAAGAAAAAGAGGATCTGTTTAGCGGAAACACCTTTTTGCGATTGGTTCAGTTGCTGTATTCCGTGCTACAAAAAATTTTGTCTCCTGTGTTATGTTTGATTGTGGTTTGGGCAAAATGTACATTCCATTCCCTTCCCGTGTATTTTAATCCTGGACATCCAACAAGACAGCACAAGTATGATACATTTCCGGATCAAAGTGGTCCAAAGAAAACAACATACAGTAATTCTTTTCCCAAAGGCAAGGACAAGTTGGTCGAAGGATTTTGCATGAGGATCCATCCGTCGTCCTCCATGGCCCAAACCCAGCCTGATGAGCCTGCCTTTGCTTTGCTTTGCTTTGCTTTCTTCAACCTCTCGACTCCTCTGCATGCCTAACCCTAAACCATGGAATGGAAGACAGGACGCTAGCTGCCGTCACTTCCGACGCCATGAGCACGTAAAGCTAGCTACTCCTCCAACGACCCTTGCTGGTTTGACTCGACGAGGATTGTTAATCTCCTCCAATGACCACCGGCCGGCGGCCGGATTCTTATTAATTCGGTGACGTACGAGATGCTCACACCCATATCATCGCATGGCTGCTATATTCTCTCTGTCTCTCTCTAGCTTGCCTCGATCTATAAATACAACGAGCCACCACCACCACCATGGCACCAAGCACAAGAGAACGAAGCAGCTTGTGCGTCTGCAATAATGGCGACCACCAAGATGTACATCGTGTAAGCTAGCTGTTTGTTTCTTCTTACACCACGAAGCCGAACGAAGAAGCACCAGCTATTAGTTCTTTCATCGATCGCTTGCTTGATTATTGTTCACAACCATCGATCATCTGCAGGTACTACTCGACCTGGGGGCACGTCGCCACCCTGGCGGAGGAGATCAAGAAGGGCGCCGACTCCGTCGACGGCGTCGAGGCCACCGTCTGGCAGGTCCCCGAGACGCTGCCGGAGGAGGTGCTGCGGAAGATGCGCGCGGCGCCCAAGCGCGAGGGCCACCCGACGATCACGGCGGCGCGGCTGGCGGAGGCCGACGGCGTGCTCTTCGGCTTCCCCACGCGGTTCGGCATGATGGCGGCGCAGATGAAGGCGTTCCTGGACTCCACGGGCGGGCTGTGGCAGTCGCAGGCGCTCGCCGGCAAGCCGGCCGGGTTCTTCTCCGCCACCGGCACGCAGGGCGGCGGGCAGGAGACCACCGCGCTCACGGCGGTCACGCAGCTGGCGCACCACGGCATGGTGTTCGTGCCGGTGGGCTACACGTTCGGCGCCGGGATGTTCGGCATGGACGAGGTGCAGGGCGGCTGCCCGTACGGGGCCGGCACGTTCGCCGGCGCCGACGGGACCAGGACGCCCAGCGAGCCGGAGCTCGCCTTGGCGCGCCACCAGGGGAGCTACTTCGCCGGCATCGCCAAGAAGCTCAAGGCCTGATCGTCTTCGGATGAGCTACCTACCTCGCGCCGTCGCGCGTCGATCCTTGCTTGTTTAATGTGCTTGCTGTGCTGCCTCACACTTCGGAGGATTCAACTGTATCCATAATAAACACTTGTGATGTCGAATTCAATACAAGTACTTATTTCTCTCTCTCTCTCTCTCAAAGAAAAATAATACAATACTTAGTTTTCAGTATTGCCATTGCCAACTCCATCATATCATATGGATGCCATCCGCGATGATCAGCCACGGTGCTTAATTTAATCTACTTTTTAGGAGACATGATCTGCCGTCTCCACGGACGGTCACCGTATAGTTTATCGCCCTCCTTAACTACTCTAGCACTCCTTCGGTTTCATTTTGTTTGACGCCGGCTACTTTGAACTAACAACATCAAATATAAAAACGAAATAGAGGGAGTATTTTTTTTTAATCGCATATTGTGTTCATGCATGAGTATGCATCGATAAGCCCAACCACTAACCATGTGCAGTGATAAGATTATTTATACTCCTTTTGTTAAATTTTATTTGATGTTGATTAATTTATTTTTACACTAACTAGGATTCAATAAAAAACAGAGGGTGCAAAATTTTTACTCAAAAGTTTATTTAAATTTTAGGTAAAAATTAAGCCAACGGCCAAAATAATTTGAAAACGAGGTAGCATAAAAAAAGGGCGGGTGGCATAAGCTCTGTCTGTACTGGTGCCGGACCGGGAGCATATTCCCATTCATTCGTTCATTCATTTATGCGTTTGTTCCTCTGACAAGAGAGCGGCTCAGTCAGGGCCGTGGGTTACGGATTGGACGGCTGAGATGACGTGCCTCTAAGCGAAGGGAAGGCCCCCCCCCCTTCCTCCCACGAAGCGGATATCCCCACCCCATTTCATTGCAGCGTCCTCCTCTCCTCCTCTTCTTCTTCTTCTTCTCCCTTCCTCGCCGGCGGCGCGCCCCTCCTCCACCGCCATTGGGTTCCGGAAGGTCCCTCCGCAAAATCGGACCCGTCTCGACCCCGTCTGCTCGATCTGTCCCGTCCCTACCCTACCCTACCTCAATGGAGCGACCAAACCACAGCCGCGGAGGTCTCGACCCCTTCTGCTCGATCTGTCCCGGTGCCTTCAGCAGGTAACCAATCGAGGAGTCAGTACAGGATCGATCCCCATCCGCGGTAACGTTCGTTGCTGAGTGCCCTGCGAGAACTGAAAACGTATCTGCTCTGTACTTAGGCGTCTTGCTTTCACAAACCGTATTCTTTATTTAGGTGTCCGCCTTTCTCCGGGAATGGGGGCTAAGGGCAGCAGTCCACTCCACCCGACTTGTGCGGGTGTCATGCATTGCACTGCTCTGGCCCCTCGCTTACCATAGTACTAGTACTCTACAGGATAGCACCTTTGTATTGTATTGTATTGTATTGTATTGTATTGTATTGTATTGTATTGTATTGTATTGTACAGTAGAGTACTAGGATTTAAGGACTACTCATACCCCGTATCACGGGTGTGCTAGGTTTACAATGTGACATAACAGCTGTTTGAGCGGTCAAGCTATGTACGATTTACGTTTTCCAGCCATAGGCATTGATCCTGTGATACGGTGCTTCCGATTCATCTAACTAACTCTCTCTTTTACGGATGTCTGACTCGGTATTTCATCGCGCAGGACGTCACTTCCTCTTGAAATTTGATTTGTTTTTGAAGGATCTCGTCTGGTCTGACTGACGAAAACATCAGTATCGCCTGTTTTTTTTTCTTCCAAAGGATATTCAGATGGGTTCGGACAAGCAGAGCGGTAGCCCACTCTTGGGAACCCTCAAGATGGAGAGGGTTAGGACCATCCTGACGCATACCTACCCATACCCTCACGAACACTCCAGGCATATCATGACTGCGGTGATTATTGCCTGTCTCTTTTTCATATCCTCTGACAACATGCACACGCTCGTACATAAACTGGACAGCAATATCAAGTGGTGGTCCATGTATGTCTGCCTGATTGGTTTCTTCTATTTCTTTTCCACTCCTTTTCTTGGGAGAACCATTCAGCCAAGTTACTCAAATTTCAACCGCTGGTATGTTTTCGACTTCTTCAAAAATTTGGTCGCGATTTATTTCCAGCTTATGTCTACTTTAACGGCCAGAAAAGTATCACCGAGTTTGTGTTTTCCATGGGAAGGAGATTATCACTTATACAGTTATGTTGCACGATTGCAGGTATGTCTCTTGGATTTGCTTTGCGTCCCTGTACCATCTTCCTAGCTTCCAGTCAATGGGGGTCGATATGCGCATGAACCTTTCGCTTTTTTTGACGATATATTTCTCATCGGTCCTTTTCATTATCGCCTTCCATATAGTATTTATTGGTCTCTGGTACATTGGGCTGGTTGCTCGCATGGCAGGAACGAGACCAGGAATATGGACAATTGTCCAGAACTGTACTGTAAGTTTCCGAAAATTATCCCCATTGCTTCCTCCATGTTGCTTGATGGAATATTAATTTTGGATTTCTTTTAGGTAATCAGCATTGCCTGTTGTGTATTCTACAGTCATTGTGGTAACCGCGCCGTGCACAGAAGCAAATCTTTTGGTAGTACTTCTGATCCAAATTTGATTGCTTTTCTTAAAAACGAAAATGGGAGTACATGGATATCAAATTTTCTCCGTATGAATCAGTTGAAAGATCAGATATGCTCATCTTGGTTTGCTCCTGTTGGGTCTGCAAGTGATTATCCTCTTCTGGCCAAATGGGTTATCTATGGGGAGGTGTGTACCAGTAGCTTCTCCTTATTCCTTCTCCCTTTTTATTTGATTTTTTTCTTCTCATACTACTGTATGGCAGCATACATGTTGCACTTCTTTGATCATGTTTTCCTCCAGTTAGTTTGCAGTGGATCCTGTGCTGGCCCATCTGATGAAATATCTCCTTTGTATTCGCTGTGGGCTACATTCGTAGGCCTCTACATTGCGAATTTTGTTGTGGAGAGATCAACTGGGTATGCATGTAATGTTTTATGTTCTGTTTACTGTTATTTATACACTGTCACAAGTTTCTTTCCAAGACCTCAACTTTTCTCATATGAGTGTTCTTTATTTGTGTATTTCTCAAAAAAAAATTGTGAACATTTCAGATGGGCTCTTACACACCCATCAATAGATTCAGAGGATGAAAAGCTGAAGCGGCACATGAAACCAGACTTCCTGGACATGGTACCTTGGTATTCAGGGTAGGGCCTTCCATCTTCTAACTACATTTAGTTGGATCCCTAATGAGACCAACAAAAACCATCTGACGTCTTCAATTTTGTTCTATGCAGGACATCAGCTGATTTATTCAAGACAGCATTCGATCTTATGGTCTCTGTAACTCTTTTTGTTGGACGATTTGACATGCGCATGATGCAGGTACCGGGTGCTTTTCTGGATCTGGGCTTCTGCAAAGTCACAAATTTAATGTGCATTGGGTGTGTCCATGTGTGTTCAAACATAATGACATGCACTTTTTTTTCTCAAACTTCTATGCGTCCTCATGTAGGCTGCAATGAAAGGACCTGCAAATGACACTCCAAATGATGACCTATTATATGACTACTTAAGTGAGAGGGAAGATCTTTGGTTTGACTTTGTTGCTGACACTGGTGATGGAGGGAATTCATCATACACAGTTGCTCGGCTGTTAGCCCAGCCATCCATTCAGACTGTAATCGGTGGCTCTATGCATACTCTCCCACGTGGAAGCTTGCTTCTTATCGGCGGAGATCTTGCGTAAGATTGTTCCATATTTAATTGAAGTTGCCTCTTGTCCTGTTTATTTTAAGCAGTGTTTTAAAAGGGCGCCCGCTTAGGCAACCAGCCATGGCGTCCAGGCGGGAGCGCCTGGGCGCCTAGGCGACACCTTTTAAACAGTGATTTTAAGTCCATATTTGCAACAAATCTCTTTATGTACTTTTGTCTGGTGAGTAGGATCACACAGTTCGAAGGGCATGCCTGGCGCAGTGGTAGAGTCTCTCCACTTGTGTCCTGGAGGTCCTGGGTTCGAATCAGCCTCCTTGCAAAATAAGCAGGGGAAGGCTGCCTAGAAATTCCCTTCCCCAGACCCCACAACGTGTGGGAGCTTTCAGCACTGGGTATGCCCCTTAGTAGGATCACACAGTTCATGTCTTCCTAACGCCAAACGTAATTTATGTAACTGAAGATTCAAGCTGAATATTGGAAGATATATCAAGGCTGTTAGCCACCTGCTTGAGTTTTGTTCTAGTTATGGAAACAACTGTTATTTTATTTATCTGTGTACCAAAATCTAACTTCTATTGCCTGTGGTCACTAGACATTTATGTCCTACCACCTGCGCGCTGTGAACCATGTATCCATTGTCTATCCATAATGGTACAATCTATAAGCTAGACGGATTTGCTCCATCATATAAGTGTGTTATAGATATTTATCATTTTTTGAAATCCTATTTCCTATCATTCACACTCTGGGATCCATATCTTTATTGCCTATCCATAGCAGTACATTGTATAAACTACACAGTACTTAACTCCATCATATTAATCTGTTGTATTTTTTATTGGATTTCATCTCCATAAAAGAAGGGTTATTGTTGTTGTTATTGTACTAATCTGTTGTATATCTTTGTCTTTTTTTTTAATATATGCAGATATCCAAACCCTTCAACATTTACATATGAGAAGCGTTTTTTCAGACCTTTTGAGTATGCTCTACAACCTCCTCCGTGGTATAGGGCTGAACATATAGCTCTGGACAAGCCTGAGGTTCCTCCTGGTGTATCAATGATGAATGAATATGATGGACCACAGTGTTTCATAATTCCTGGGAACCATGGTCTGCTAACTTTCTTGATTAATCTAATATATATCATTGTACTTCCTTTTCTTCATACTTGGTCAAATATGTAAGGAATGTCCTTTATAAATTCTGTTCCTTTTATTGCAGACTGGTTTGACGGCCTACATACTTTTATGAGATATATATGCCACAAAAGCTGGTTAGGTGGATGGTTTCTGCCTCAAAAGAAGAGTTACTTTGCATTGCAGCTCCCCATGGGCTGGTGGATATTTGGTCTTGATCTAGCTCTTCATGGTGATATTGATGTGTACCAGTTCAAGTTTTTTGCGGATCTTTGCCGGAACAAGGTGCTTTTTCTTTGCTTGCTCATATTTTTTTCTTTACTCTGGAAAAAATGATTCCATTTGTCATTATTTTTGGTTTTGACTGATACAGCACACAGTGTTTTAATTACTTTGATCCTTCAGCCACGTCTCTACTGGCTTATGTTTCCAGAACATCTCCTGCCCTGAAAGTATCAGCAACTTTTTGTTTTCAGATTTCACTTATCTTCTGAATTTGTGAAGTCCTGCAGGTTGGAGAGAATGACTCTGTGATCGTAGTAACACATGAGCCAAACTGGCTTCTTGATTGGTATTGGAAGGAGACTACAGGCAAAAATGTGTCACATTTAATTCAGGAATACGTGAATGGAAGATGTAAACTTCGCATGGCAGGGGATTTACATCATTTTATGAGACATTCTGCCACTCAATCAGAAAAAAATAATTTTGTGCAACACTTGCTTGTCAATGGATGTGGTGGCGCCTTTTTGCACCCAACACATGTTTTCAGAAACTTTGAGAGGTTCTCCGGAACAACCTATGAATGCAAGGCAGCATATCCATCATATGATGAGTCCAGTGGGGTATGCTGTTCACTATCCTGAAAGTACTCTTTTCTATTTAATCTATTAACCAGCTTGTGCACATTTTCTGATGACCAATCTTATTTACTGTTAGATTGCACTCGGTAACATACTGAAGTTTCGCAAGAAGAATTGGCAGTTTGACATTATTGGTGGTTTTATCTACTTCATATTGGTATTTTCAATGTTCCCTCAGGTCAGTTCATATCATACTGCTGAAGTAACAGTTTTCTTCCTCAAATATCTTCATTTTTCATACATCTTAATAACTGTTGATGGTTGTTGGTAACAGTAAATGTGAACCTCAAATTTTCCTGATCTTTTTTTTTTTGCAAACTGAAACCACATCTATTTTTCATTGTACAATTATTCTCACTCTGAGGACATATCTCTTTAAAGGTATTTTACCTTCTCTTTAAAGGTTGTAGAACTTTGTAATCATGGAGTAGTGTGCTACAGACAGAACAGAAGCAACAATTTTGCAGTGTCGGCCAACTAAAATCAACTTTGCAGTGTGCACCAGCAAGAACCTCAAAATGTGTGGTGTCCTACAGATAATTTCACCTTGTTACTGCTGTTTTCTTGGCCTGCACACTAAATCACCTAACATGGCATGAATGGCCAAATGGACCGACATGTGAATGTGTACTCATGCTTGTATTCCTGTCTGTTCCAGTGTAATCTTGTCCACATTTTGAATGAAGAAACTTGGTCTGGGCGTCTGAGAAGCTTCTCGAGTACAATATGGAGTGCTCTGCTCTATATTTTTGAACACTCGTACGTCTCTTCAGTTGGAAGCCTAACTTTATTGATGGCATCCTACTCGTTTGTACCATCCAAACTCTCACGGAGGAAAAGAGCTGTTATTGGTGGCCTCCATGTTTTGGCTCATTTAACCGCAGCTCTACTTTTAATGTTGCTGCTGGAGTTGGGTATTGAGATTTGTATCCGGAATCATTTGTTGGCAACTTCAGGTAAAAGAGCTGTTGTTATAGGTGGCCTCCATGTTTCGGCTCATATATATTGTGGCATGATGTTCTCCAACGGTATCGGTTTAAGATTGACTACAAAGACGTTTTTTTCTTCTTTTGTAGGTTATCATACTCTATACGAATGGTATCGGTCCATGGAAAGTGAGCATTTTCCAGATCCAACCGGTCTCCGTGCCCGTTTGGAACAATGGACGCTAGGGCTGTACCCAGCATGCATAAAGTACCTTATGTCAGCCTTTGACGTCCCTGAGGTGATAACTCTTTCTGAAAACCCATCGCTTGTAGATTTTACTGAGTAGGTAACAACAACTTATACCCCTGTGTGTGTTACATCCACCAGGTCATGGCAGTGACAAGAATAAACATATGCAACAAGGGGATGGCGTCTCTCTCACGGAGTGTTGTGATCATGTACTACGCTTCCGTGTTCATCTACTTCTGGATCTTCTCGACTCCAGTAGTCTCCCTCGTATTCGGCAGTTACCTGTACACCTGCATCAACTGGTTCCACATACACTTTGATGAAGCCTTCTCATCACTGCGCATCGCAAACTACAAGTCGTTCACGAGGTTCCACATCAAAAAGGACGGTGCTCTGGAAATATTTACTCTCGCGGTTGACAAGGTAACAACAACAACACACACAAGTCTCGTGTTTACATGGATAATGGAATGCGTGTGCCTGAACATGTCGTTTCCCTGTCTGAAACAGGTGCCCAAGGGCTGGAAGCTGGACCCCAAGTGGGAGGCAGAGGTAAGAGGGCCTCACCAGCTCAGCCATCACCGGAGACACCCAAGCAAGTGGAAGTCAGCCTCGTCGCCGGATCCTGTCACATCTGTTCGGATCGTGGACCATTTCACCATCGAGAGAACACGACGAACCCCCGGTCACTGAGCCTTCTTTTTGATTATATGTACAGAGCCACTCAGATTGTTGTAAGGGGTCGATAGCTAGAGAATCGACTGCTGCGCTGAAGCTGAAGTTGGTGTGACCCGAGCTGACATAGTTTGACCTAGGTTACCTGCCCATTCTGTATGACTCCAGCATTGTATGTTTCTTTTTATAAATAACAAGCACAAGCTTAATTACTGAGAGAGAGAGAGAGAGAGAGAGAGTACTCCATGCACATGAAGAAGAGGGACACTAGTGATGGAGCGGAAACACAAGCAAGCAAGCAAGGAAGCAAGCTCGAGACTCGAGAGAGAGCTATGCCATGGTTGCCATGAGCTCCTGCAGGATGGTCTTGGTGTCCGCGTAGCGCTCGCTGATCTTGGCGTCGTCCTTGGCGGTGACGGCCTGCTGCAGGCTCTCGAAGCTGTCGAAGAGGCGTCCGGCGAGGTCGACGAAGGGGCGCTTGTCGTCGGCGGCGGTGATGAGCTTGTCGAAGTCGTAGTACATGAAGGTGGACTTGAGGCGGAGGTACTTGTTGACGTAGTTGGAGGCGTCCTTGCCGAGCAGGTCCTCCAGCGCCAGCAGGTCGAAGGCGGTGCTGCGCAGCCGGTACGCGTGCGCCGCGAACCCCGGCCCGATGTCCGCCATGAAGATGCCCTTCTTCAGGAACGAACGCGTACCGGTCTCCGCGTTGTTGATCTCCTCTGCAACTCAGCTCGATCAGGTGTCAGTTAACCAATCAGTCAGTGACCTCGACCTGCCTGCCTCTTCTCCTACCTGCCTCTGCCTGCTGCTGCTTTGAATAGCTAAGCTAGTAGTACTTACTAAGAAGAAGAAGAAGCTCTTTTGGTTAGTTTGCTTACTGTTGTGGATTTTGGGCACCGGCAAGGGGAACTCGGTGAGCCACCACCCGTTGTTGGCCGGCTCCTCGTCGTCGTCCCTGTCGTCCGCGGCGCGGGCAACAGTCTGCCGCGACAGCGGCTCAAGCAGCACGGCGGCGAGCCCGAGGCGGAGGCAGGCCGATCTCCTCACTTGCTGCTGGGAGGAAGAGGAGGAAGAGGAGGAGGAGGAGGCTTGGCACGTGACGTGCAGAGCGCGTCGGCTCGACGTGCCGCCGGAGAAGGAGATGGCGTTGAGGCCTGACGACAGGAGAGTGGCCATGGTCGCCGCTGGTGCGTCGAGGCCCTGCCTGCCTGACGCCCGGACCTGATGATGAGAGGAGAGTGGCCAGCAGCAGCGAAGCAGACAAGAACAAGGGAACAACAACAAGTGGCGGCGGCGTCTTCAGTTTCATCACTTTGATGAGTGAGGCCCGTCCACTCGTTCAGGATCAGGATTCGCCCTGCTCTAGTGCTCTCAGCTGTATTGGGCTGGGCCTCTATATGGGGCTGGTTTCACCGCCCAATGGAGAAAGAAATCGGCCCAGCCCGACCCAGATCTCTCATTATTCTGTAGCAGCAGCAGCAGTAGTGCAAAGCATCGCTGTCCGTCCACAGCTCCAGCTCCAGTGCTGTCCGTCTGCGTGGCTCGTGCTCTTGTCTCGGCGCGGTCACGGACACCACACCGCACCACCCACGCCACGCCAACGCGACGGCGGCGATGCCGGGCTGCTACGTGGGCAAGGCCACCAAGATCTTCCTCGCCCTCCTGGCCGTCCTCGCCGCCGTCGCCGTCGTCCTCGCCTTCCGCGCCGTCCTCCACCAACGCTCCGCCAAGTCCAGCACGGCCTCCGACCCCATCATCAAGCAGCCCGGCCTGCCCAACCCCGCCCAGGTCCAGCAGCCCGCCACCGCAGCGCGACCGACGCCGACGCAAAATCCAACCTTCCCGTCCCCGGACACCGCCACCTCGCCGCCGTCGTCGCCTCCCCCGGTGCCCCCTCCGCAGCAACCGCCGCCGCCTTCGTCCACTCTGCCGGAGCCCACTCCGCAGCCGCCTCCGCCAGCAGCAGCCGACTCGCCCCCGCCACCGACATCCCCGTCACCGCCGCCTCCAGCCGAGCTGCTCCCGCCACCCCCGGCGTCGCCCCCGCCCGCGCCACCGGCGTTCCCGGAGGCGCCGAGCCCGACGGCGCCCTGACGCCGCCTGCGTCATGCTACCAGCCGATCGTCGACTGCCTAGTCTCGGAGCAGATTAGAGACGAAGACATGGATTCGTCATCGCAGCACCTGCCGATGTGCGTGCTGATCCCCTTTTCAGTTTGATAAGTATCACAGAAGAACTCGGTTGCAGTTCCCTTTTTCCTCTGGCCGGGGCTGGATCCATCACAGAACCTCAGCCGATCCGATTCACTTTGCAATCTCTGCTCTCTTCTCTTCTGTTTTACTGTACCTCAGGTTTGTGTAACTGTGCTGCTGCCTTTGTAACCGATTCACTTTGGTTCGTGAGAAAAATGTTCTTTCTCTGGTGAACTGCAATGACTACTGTGCCTTTTTGTGGAACAGCTGCGAACCATCATTGTCGTCCCTAAACTAGACAAAAAACTGTACGCCTGCAGTCCTAATAGCTCAACTGCAGTAACAAATTCTAGCTGAATGAACTGGAACAGCAAATGCAGTCCTAATAGCTGAACTGCAACAGCATAAGCAGCCTTGATAGCTAAACTGCAACAGCATATATAGAAGAACATGTAGATCTTTTTATTAATTCTCCTTTTTTTCTCCCGCAAACCAATATATGAACCATTAATTTTTCATCCAATAAATAGTGTGTACGTATCAAAATGCCATGAACATACATGCATGAACAGAGAGGCAGATCGAGAGAATCGAACGGAATCTCGAAAGAAGAGGGAAAAGAAAAGAAAAAAAACAGACACAGTCCCGGCGGCAGTCGGATGATGCATCAGTCAGTCGACGTAGACTCCGCACGTGGCCCTGACCTCGCCGTCGGTGCCGGTGCGCACGCCGACCCTGCCCATGTTGACCATGGCGACGGCGAAGTCGGCGAAGAACGTCTCCAGGTGGTAGGTGGCGTTGCTCATGAGCTGGACGTAGGCGGCGGTGAGGCTGTCGTCGAGCAGGGCGGCGTCGGACTGGAGGAGCGCCCGGCGGGCGTAGACGGACTGGTAGTAGCCCGCGTCGAACCTGGCCGGCGAGACGGGGTCCAGCGGGCGCACGCTGGCCACGTCCCCCGGCGCGCACGCCGCCTCCAGGCTCTTGGCGTACTCCGGGTCCATGGACTCGCCGGCGCCGGTGTGGTTGTTGTAGAGGCGCTTCGAGAAGGACGGGCAGTGCGCGACGCCGAGGGTGTGGGCGCCGGAGAGGACGACCATGTCCTTCATGGTGAGGTTCTGGACGGCGAAGTAGCGCGTGAGGACGGTGACGTTGCCGTCGGAGGGCGGCAGGAACCGCAGGGCCTCCTCCAGGATGGACACGTTGCCGTCGCGCCTGCCGGTCTCCACCTGGTAATCAGGCCCCTCGCTCTGTTGTGTTTTTTTTTTGGGGGGGTTTTGGGGTAACAAAACATCAGTTATAAATCTGGTCATCGTCATGACTAGCTAGTTCATTACTGATCGATGAGAGGATCAAATTCAAAACTAAAGAAACAACGTACGAAGAAGACGGCGTCCCGCGCGGCCATGGCCATGATGTCGGCGCAGGAGACGACGAGCGGGCACGCGGCCTCGACCTTGGCCTTGACGTCCTCGATGGCCTCGTAGCCGCGCACCGTGGAGTTGGGGTCCGCGTCCCGCTCCGCCGCCGTCCCGTTGCGCGACCTGAGCGCGATGGACGCGTCGCACCCGCGCACGAAGCAGTCGTGGAAGTGCAGCCGGAGCAGCGACGCCGGCAGCGTCACGTCGGCGGCGAACATGGCCTTCAGCTCCGCGCGCACCAGGTCCTCCACGCCGGGGCACGACGCGTTGTAGAAGCCGTACTGCAGGCCGCCGTCGGCACGCGCGGTGCTCGCCAGCACCAGCAGCAGCGGCAGGCTCGCAGCGAGGAGCACCGACCTGATGATGCACGAGCACGACGACGACGACGACGACAGGGAGGAGGCCATGGCGCCGCCGAATGAAGATCGAGAGAGAGAGACAGGACGATGACGATGACACGGCGAGGTGCAACGTTATTTATAGCCGCATGATGCAGCTCGATCGTAAGTAAGCACTAACAAGGTAGAGCTAGAATTTTTCTAGCTGGAACCGGCCGGCCGGCCGGGACGCGAGGAAGATGGAACATGCAGGGAATGTTCTCAGCTGGTAGCGCGCGGTTCATGCATGGCATGACCATCATCAGCATTCAGCATCATCAGGACGACGACGACATGCATCCCACTCCTCTCCCGATCAGGACGACTGGCTAGCTCAAGTAGTCGCCGTTTATTTCTAGCATACAACACAGCTATATATATATCAGTGGTAGTATTATTATTGAAATTGAGAATCTACAGGAAATGTCTGGTTGGTAATTATGCCGTGCTGCTGCTGCTGCTGCTGGATAGATCATAGATATTGAAGGGTTCTATGTCCCTTGCTAATTCTTATAATAGCATTTGACTTTTTTATTATGTGCGTTTTCATTTTATTCGATGTTGTTGGTTTGTTCAAAATAAAATGAAACTGCTGTTGGTTGCACACTTGGTCCTGTTGCTGAATTATTGTACACATTATTTGGCTTTCTTTTCTCACAATACAAATTAACTAAATGCACTCAACTTGTTGGTGTCCATGTTCCAGCTAGGCAGCTTAATTGGTGTCAAATTGAAAAGAAAGCACACAAGCTGTTCGTTTATTTTTCAGAGTCTGATGCTGCTGCTGCTGCTGCTGTACGTGCTGTCTCAGAATCCAATGAGCGACGACGACGACACGAGAGGCGCAGCGAGGACGAGGAGGACGAGGAGGAGGAGGAACCCGCCGTTGTTGAGCCGGTAGGTCCTTGCCGCGGCGTCGTTGGAGCTCGCCGGCGACGACGGCGGGTTGACCTTGGAGCAGACCCTCCTGATCTCCCCGTCGTGGTGCGTGAGCACGCCGATCCTGCTCATGGCGACGAAGGAGGCGGCGAAGTCGGCGAAGAAGAGCTCGTCGTCGCCGCCGGCCTGGCGCGAGGCGACGTAGGCGGCGGTGGCCGGGTGGAGGAGCAGCGCGGCGTCGGTGGGGAGGAGGCCCCTCCTGCCGGCGACGAGCCTGTAGTAGCCGGCGTCGAAGGTGGCGGGCGAGTCCGGGTCGAGGTCGACGTCGAGGAGGGTGCTGGCGGCGGCGCCGGGCCCGCACTGGCGGCGCAGGGCGGCCGTGTAGTTGGCGTCGAGCGTGGGGTCGGCGGTGCCGTTCCGGCCGCCGTACAGCCGCGGCGACACCGTGGAGCACCGCGCCTTGCCGATCGTGTGCGCGCCTAGAATATACAGTATTTGAGTTCTTGTGCATCGTGTGTTTATCGATGGGCCGCGCCGCGTGCGACGGAACGGGAAGTATATATAAAGTACTAGGTACCGGAGAGGACTGCGAGGTCCTTGGCGGTGAGGTTGAACCTGGCGAAGAGCGCGAGGAGGTCGGTGATGTTGGCGCCCGGCGCCGGCGTGTTCGCGGCCACGTCGGCGGCGACCGATCTGCTGCCGTCCGCCCGGCCGGTCGGGAGCGGGATGAACGGACCTTTGCTCTGTCGATGGCGTCAATATTAATATTAATATGGCGTCGAGCTAGGTACGAGCTAGGTACGACGACGTACGTACGTACCAGCCTTATGGCGTCTCTTGCTGCGAGCGCGAGCGTGTCGGCGCAGGACACGACGCCGGGGCATGCGGCGTCGAGCTTTGCCTTGACGGAGTCGATCACCTCGTAGCCGCCCCGGCGGCGGAGGCCCTGCAGGTTCAGCGGCGAGTCCTTCTTCTCCGCCGTGCGTCCGCCGCCGCCGGGCGTCGAGTCCAGCAGGATGGAGCCCTAGCTCGCAGCCGCCGACGAAGCAGTCCACGGAGAAGAGCCGGAGCACGGGGCCGGCGAGGCCCGGCGACCTGGCCAAGATGCCCGCCATCTCCTTCAGCACGATCTCCTCCGCCTGCGGGCACGTCTTGTTGTACGCGCCCATCTGCAGGTGGCCCTTCAGACCGGAGGAGCTCAGGATGACGACCATCGTCACCAGGAGTGCTGCTTTTGCGGCGGCGGCGTTCATCTTCACTGCTCTCCTTACTGTTATCTTCTTCGATCAATATGTGAAGCGCGAAGCACTCGATAGATACGTGTTCATGAAGATTAATTTTGGGGCTTATAAATAGGTTGCCATGCAACATCTCTCTCAGCCGGGCCGCAACCACAACCATGCATGCAGCAAGTACGATGTCCTGCTCATGCATGCACTTGTCGTCGATCCTTGTACTCCTCCTAGCTACCTATCCCAAGATATGCAGAATGTCAACGGCTCGAATGTAAGGTTGTTTATTGGATCAGTGACCATTTGCATTGCTGCCGTCGGGCCGAATCGTGGGCCTCGTTGGCAAAAACACAGAGGACGGCGAGGCCCATGCATATTCACTGACAAATGAAGAGGGCCCGGGCCGGGCCGGGATCGTCAGCCTGGAGAAGATGAAGATGACGGGCCGTGGTTACTCCTCGCGCGCGAGCGGTCAACGTCTCCTTCCCTTCCTGTCCTCTCCTTCTCGATCTCTAGCTCGAGTGCTAGCTGTGCGTGCGCGTGCATGCATGGGCATGGCATGGCATTGCATGGGCGCGAGGAGGAGGAGGAGGAGGAGGAGGAGCCACGAAACGCTCTCGCTTCACAAACAAACTCAGTGGTCTCCTCTCGTCGATCCACTTCTCCTCCTCCGTCTCTCTCCTCCCCATAAATAGACGCCTTCTCTCCCTCCCTCCCTCCCCCCGGCCACACCACACGTACGTACGCCGATCGTCGTTGTTGGGGCTTACTATATCCCCGTACCGTACGTTTCCAGTAGTGGATGGTCCATGGCGGCGCAGGCGACGACCGGCGTCGACGTCGCTGTTGCCAGGCCGGAGGACGACGCCGTGGCGCCTCCGCCGACGCCCTTCAAGTTCAACGTGCACGCGCCGGAGTTCGTGCCGATGTCGCCCCCCGCCGTGTCCGGGGCGCCGGCGGGCGGCTACTACTCCCCCTTCATGCAGATGCAGCAGCCCGGCCTCGGCCCCGCGGACTGGAGCTTCTTCGCGGACCACGAGCCCGTCTTCTTCATGCCCGACTTCACGCACGCCAACAAGTTCGGAGCTGCAGCAGCCGCCAACGCCACCGGTGCCGGGAGCAACAGCGCGCAGGGCAAGGTCACCGGCGGCGCCGCCGCCGACGTCGCGCAGAAGATCGTCAAGCAGGTATCGATCAGCAGCATGCAGGCCTTCTTTTCGTTCATCAGCTGCGGGTGCTGCTGGTTAAGTATTTAATTACTGCTCGTAATAATATATATAGGTCGAGTACCAATTCAGCGACATCAATCTGGTGGCGAACGAGTTCTTGCTCAAGATTATGAACAAAGACACAGAAGGTTACGGTAAGCTCATCTTTTTTGCTTTTACACCGACCGACCGACCGACCGACCGATCGAACCGACCGAAGCAAGCAAAATTTAAAAAAAAAAAGGTAAAACCATATAAGTAAGTAATTCGTTTCTTCCCTGCGCTTTGTACAGTTCCCTTGTCGGTCATTGCATCCTGGAAGAAAATCAAGTCTCTTGGAGCAACCAACCAGATGCTGGTGAAGGCTCTTCGCACATCCACAAAGCTTGTAAGCCAATTTCTGATGCCACAGCCGCAGCATTTCTCACCTGCATGGCACCAATCAACTCAACTGCTCTGCTCTGCTCCTTAGATTGTCAGTGATGACGGCAAGAAAGTCCGCCGCAGGCAGCCATTCAGCGAGAAACACAAGGAAGAGCTTCAGGTTCAGTGGCTTCCAAACGTGACCTCCTCCTGCGTAATCCACATCTAATAATGCAGAACTGATTTTATTTTTATTTTTTTGGGGGGTGGGGGGTGGGGGATGCAGTCTCGCATGATCATAGCAGAAAACTTGCCAGAAGACTCCTCAAGAAACAGCCTCGAAAAGATCTTTGGTGTTGTTGGAAGGTCAGTCAGTCAGACATAATTAACAATTCCTAAAAAGCGGCAGATCAAAACACACCACATATATATAGGTGCATAAATGAGCATTAACTGACTAGTGTGCATTATATAATATGTACCTACCTGTATGCTGCTGATCAGCGTGAAAAACATCAAGATATGCCATCCACAAGAGCCTAGCTCAGCTAGGGCTTCAAAGTCAGACACGCTAGTGAGTAACAAGGTACTACTTCACATGCTCTCTAACTGAACAGAACCATCCAGTTACTTTTCTTCAGAAAGAATGACAACCTGACTCTTTTGCTTTGTCTCTCTCTCTTTCTCTTTGTCTCTCAAAGATGCATGCACTTGTGGAGTACGAGACCTCTCTGCAAGCTGAGAAAGCAGTGAGTAGTTATCACTCAGCACTTTGATTCCAAAATTATTCAGTAATGCAAAAATAGCATCGGCTCTTTGATCCAGTGAACTCATTCCGTCAGGTTGAGAAGCTAAACGATGAACGGAACTGGAGGAAAGGCCTCCGCGTCCGCACGGTACTCAGGCGCTCTGTAAGGAAAGCTCTCCTGTCCTTGCAAATCAGTTACCAGCTGCGCTCTTCAGCATAAGTGGTGTTTTTAATTTTGCAGCCCAAGTCGGTGATGAGGCTCAAGCGGCCGGATTTCGACCACTTTGTTGGTTCCGATGATGACTCCCCGCACTCTCAGATGTCATCCGACCCCCCTACGCCAGACCACTCGCCTGAGGCTCATGTAAGTAGCCTCCACGTACCTCGACTTCCAGGAACAGGTTTCAGTACTCGATTCGGGAGGGAGTCACTGAACAGTTTCCTATCAAACTGACAGCACGAGGATCACCAAAACGGAAACAAGAAAGGGTGGGCCAGAGGGCGGGGGAAGCTACATGTCATGGCACCGCACAGCCCCCAGTCTGCTCCTGCCGGCATGGTTGGCCACTTCGACCCGTCGAGCCCTCGTGCAGCGCCCCAGAAGTGCCCGTCGAGCCCCAGGCAGGGCTCCCAGAAGTGTCCGTTCAGCCCCAGGCAACCTCCCCTGCAGGGTCCAAGGATGCCTGACGGGACACGCGGGTTCACCATGGGCCGGGGCAAGCCACCTGCGTCACCCAAGTCCCGGGCGGCAGCAGTCGCCACTCCGGCTCCTGGCTGTCCTTGCCTAGTCTAACTTCCTGCAAGTTATCTCTCTCTCTCTCTCTCTATGGATACTAGTGTCCTGTTGAGCTTTTTTTTTTTTTTGCTATTCCCATTTTTCTGTTGTTGTTTTAAGGCCTTGAATAAAGTTGGCTGGCTGCTGGCATGTTGACAGACAGACAGACAGACAATAGAATAGTGTGGAGACTCCGAGAGCACCACATGAATGAAGCAGTGATCAACTTTTAGCAATGAAAATAAAGAGTTTAACTTAATAACATTATAGCCTATCTGCATGTCACAAGCATGATGCTTTGAAACTGGGTGATGTTGTCAGAAATCTCAGGTCTATGTAGCCATGGTGGTTCATGAAAATTAATCGCACCTAATCTGACCCCTTTCCCCCCTGTATCAGCTGGTACGCAGCAGATTGACCTCGAATTTTCACCGAGAGTGTGGGGGTTCTCTCAACTGGATTATCTTAAACTTGTTAATGTTCAGTTACCATGGATACCCGCACAGATTCCTTTATTTGAGAATGCAAAAGGTCAACTAGCTCTGCTGCAAAATGTAAAATCCTGCAGTGTTTCCTACCGTGTAACACAGTTTAGACAAGTTCACCTAAAGAGCAAAAGATCTGACCTTCAGGAACTCGTCAATAGGTGGCGGCCTGGAGCGGGGGAGGAAGGCGCGCGGCGGAGGTGCATCCCCTGTGAGGAGTGGAGGGAGGAGGCGGAGCTGGTGGACGACGTCGGCTTCGGACGCCATGGCCCTTGCCGTGGTCGGGGGATCGCCTCCCCTCCACTCCCAAGGAGGAAGAGGAAGAAGACCACCGGTCAAAATGCAGCGTCAGATGATGAGATGCAACTGTTCCCCCCCCTCTCTCTCTCTCTTCGATTGAGGAATGATAGATGCAATTGCTTTGCGGCTTTACTTTATCGATAGGAATGATCTCGAAAAAAAGAGGGCGAATTTCTCTTTCCTTGAAAATGAAAAAGTGAAGGCTCTTTAACTCGATTCAAAAGTTGAGATTCGAGCACAAGTTATCAAGAACTCGATCACTGCGTTTTTATTTTAATGACGTTGTTTAGCTAAAATTTGGAGTAACCAACCGAACGAGGATCCAGGTGCTTTGCATTATTATCGCATCATCAGAATGGCCTCGCTGCCACGTGGGCAGACAGTGGACACGTGGATCCCACGTGTGCGTCTCATACTCACTATCACTTGCTGACGCCAAAACGAATCCCCGCTCCCTCTCTCTCGCCTCACTGTGATGCGGGCCCCACATCGACTGACAAAGGCGTTTATTTTTCTTCTTTGCGTCTGTCTTGTTCCTCGCGCAGGCACAGGCCGATGGCCGCTGGCGCACACACAAAGGAAGGCAAAGCAGAACCAGAGAGAGAGAGGGAGAGGGAAGCCTGGTTTGCTGCGCGCCGCGCGTCAAGGGAGAGGAGGAACCACAGAGATGAGGGATCTGCTGGCCGCCTCCTCCTCCGCCTCCGCGGCGGGCCTACGCGGGTGGTGGAACGACGTCAACGAGTCGCCTGAGTGGCAGGACGCCGCCTTCTTCTCCCTCACCGCCGCCTACGCCCTCGTCTCCGCCGTCGCACTGGTCAGTCCGCACCTCCCAGCCCGGCCGCTATTGCCTTCTCTTTCATCTCCCCTCCTCTTAAGATGGGGTCGGGCGCGCGGCCGGCCGAGGCTTGGTCTGCGGCCGGTTGCCGCCGTCCTTGCTGTCAAATCGCGATCTTTCTGCCCTCTCCTCTCCTGCACCAGGGGCGTTCGATCCCACTCTCTTCTTTTCTTGCCGTGTTGTCACCACTCGATATCCCCTCCTTGCAGATTCAGCTCATCAGGATCCAGCGCCGGGTGCCCGAGTTCGGATGGACCACGCAGAAGGTCTTCCACCTCATGAACTTCCTCGTCAATGGAGGTAAAAACCCAATCAATCACCTCTCTCCCAAATCCCTCCACTCCCCTGCACTGCCTGTCCTGTGATACCCAACTCAACCGTGTGGTTGCTCTGCTGTAGTTCGCGCCGTTGTCTTTGGTTTCCATGTCCATGTCTTCCTTCTCCCAACCAAAGTAACAAATCTCTCCCTCTTGTAATCCTTGTTTCTACTAAAATAAAAGATCATAGCTCACAATTTCTCCCCTTTTGTTTTTTTTCCCGCCTAAACAGGTATATAAGTTGGTGCTACTTGATCTCCCTGGCTTGCTCTTTTTCTCCACCTACACCTTACTCGTGCTCTTCTGGGCTGAGATATACCACCAGGTGCCTGCCACACATTGTCTCATACTTCGTTTTACTATGCCCACTCTAGTGCTCACCTTCTTAAGAAATGATCAGAGCTATGTTGATCAATTTGCAGGCTAGGAGTCTCCCAACAGACAAGCTGAGGCCTGCATACATTGCCGTTAACGGCACTGTGTATGTAATTCAGGTATATTTCTTGTTGCACATTGATAATAATCCACATCTCTAGTTCTTCTTTGGGAAATTTTGTTTCATAGCACTGAAACATCACCGATTCTGGAAATACCGCCGAGAGAACACGGCTCTGGAAATTACCAGGTTCTGGAATTTAGCATTCCGTCAAGTTTCATTCATCCAAAGGGTGCTTGTTTTTCTGGTTTGTCCTCTCATAATACAAGCCAATTGATGATGTTACCCTCGGCTCTCATCTCGTCTCTGTTGTCGTTCACCCTGGTGCGGCTCAGTCCCCTCGTCCATGCTTCTCTGCTCTTCGTCAGGGCCTGTGCAGCTCTGCTCCATGACGGGCCTCTGGCTCTGCACTACTCCACGAAGAGACCCAGTCTTAGCCTTGCTGCCACCGGTCTGATGGCAATCCCCGTCAGACCCCGATCCGATGGCGACCGGCTGCCTCCTCAAACAACCCTGTGCCGCTGACGGAGCCGCTCTGGCAGCAGCTCTGACCGACCAGTAAGACCGCACTCCAGCCTCCAGTCCACCGCCCTTGCTCCTGCTACATTACACTGAGCTAGCCGGGCAGCTGATGGCTTAGGCCCGATGGTGGACAGCGGCGCTGAGCCACGATTTGTTGATTGGGAGGGGGCAGTAACGAAGGTTTTGGTGGTGGTTTGTAAGATCGATTTGTGTAAGAGGAGCCGAGGATGGAATTGATTGGGTGGTGGTTTGGAAAATCGATTTGGGAAGAGGGCGGCAGTTTTTGCATCTTTTGCTAATTTGCTTGGTGCCTCGGTCAAGCAACTGGAGTCGGATGATGCAGCGCTGCAGCAGCAGCTTCTCTCTTCTCTGCTCAGGTCCATGTGTGAAGCAGCAAGTTCATGAACATTACATTCAAATCTAACTGATTGCTAGATTCGGAAGCACTCTTCACCTTGATACTAATTCCCAGAGCTCAGGTCTTTTGATCTTTCAGTGCTAGAGAACAGATTTCCCCTTCTTTTACTGTTGCAAGATTCCAAGTGCTGTTGCGTAGTTAATCTTTCCAGCTTTGATTGCCACCTCTGATTGGACATCTGGATAGGTTTGCATATGGATATACCTTGGAATAAATGATAATGCCACGGTTGAGCTGGTGAGCAAGCTCTTCATTGTAGCTGTCTCCTTTGTCGCTCTTCTTGGCTTTTCAGTATATGGTGGAAGGTAAATCAAAATGTTTATTGTTGCTATTGTACCAGCTCTCAGCCTTTGCCTTTACTATGTATAATTTAAAACCTTGTTGTTGCTTTCATACAGGTTATTTTTCTTGCTAAGGCGTTTCCCCATTGAGTCCAAGGGGCGACAAAAGAAGCTTTATGAGGTGCCTGCAGCTCTACTTTTAATAATTTTATTACTACCTGTGGGTTTCTTCATATTATTTAGATCTAGTTACCTAGGGCTGTTTGGTCCGTTAATCTAGAGTACAACTGTTAACTGCGTTTAGGGTCTTTATAATTTCCGTTCTGACATTTCAATTCCTAATGTCTCAGGTCGGGACCGTGACAGCAATTTGTGTTACCTGTTTCCTGATAAGATGTGTCGTGGTGAGTATTTTGTTCCCAATTACAGATTGGATTCATGATGATGCGCATAATTATTCTTTGGTTGGTCAGAAAGTAGATCTCTGATGTTGACCTGTATATACGAATATGAGGCCACTTAACCTGATGTTGTTGCACACTATTGTGACAACAACATCAGAGATCTTTTGTCCTTTTATTTCTAACCTTTCTCCTTGTTTTTTTTTTACTGATGGTGTAGGTGGCAGTGTCTGCATTTGATCCTGAGGTATCTCTGGAGGTTCTGGATCATCCAATCTTAGATTTCTTCTATTATATGGTAAGTGCCATAAACTTTATGAATTCTGAGCTTTGGACGTTAGTAACATAAGAAAGCAGTAATATGCTTCCAATGCTCCTGGATATTATATAGTTCTTACACGCCTCCCTTTTACAGTTGGCGGAGATACTGCCCTCTGCGCTTGTCCTGTTCATCCTCCGGAAGCTTCCTCCCAAGCGGGTATCGGCACAATACCACCCTATTAATTAACTAGAGAAATCTGCATGGTGCGTGCTAAGAAACTTTTGGAATATAGCTTAAACCGCTGAAAACCTACATCTGGGGCTGGAGTTGAACAAACGCTTCTCTGAGCTGTGTTTATGTATGTGTTCAGTATTCTTGATGCACCATCTTTTGAGAAAGATTTTCAGGTGTCAAAGGGGTAACGAATTTTATGATATTCTTTCTTCCCCTCGTTTTGTGCTTGCATCACCATGTTCCTGTTCGTGTGGCAGTCCGGGGCCGGACATATCTCTAGCAGCGCCATTTGGTATCACGCATGTATGTTGAGGCTGCATTTCTGCTGTCAGTTACGTTAGATATCTTCTTGCTCGGTATTCCTGAAAGTTGAATCCTACAGTGATCGATTCTTGGCACAATCCACACACACACACACACACAGAAAAAAAGAACTGTCCTTCAATTTCTGTGCTCATGGTCGCCGTCTTCCTCCCTTGCTTCTTCACCCAGTCCCAGCCCGTCGACCTCTGCGGGACCAATGGCAGTGGCAGGCACGTCTGCGCCGACTGCCCGACCACCTCAAACAGTGGCGGCAGCTTCGAGGTCAAACCTCCTCCGCCTCCGGGACTCCGTCCACGACATGGTGGCCGCCAATGCCAGCTTCCTGAACGCCACCCGACTCGCCGGCGCGGCCGCAGAGTACACGGTGTACGGCCTCGCGGATGCGGAGGAGGCGGACTGCGCCGCCTGACTCTACATGGTCCTCTGGTACCCGGTCGGTCAGTGAATGACTACGCGGGGCGAAGGCGCGCCGCGTATTCAGTTGTCCGAGCTGGCGGTGGGTCTCACGCGGCAGTCAGATAGTTTCAAGGCATGCAATGCAATTGCCTGCCGCCAGACTCATAGATGGTGCCAATCAATTCTCAGTCTCCTGCCGCCTATCCTTGCTACGTCTACACACAGATGTACCCCAGATGGCGCAAATCCTAGGTACAAAAATATCTTCGATGTATTAGTACAACTGCTAGCTTTGGTCAAACTGCTTACAAGATAATTTTACTTTTTTCTTGAGAAAACTGACTTAAGTTTCGTTATTGATAAATCCTGCAATGAATCTTTGGGTGCACGTAGTGATTTCCCAGTGCTTCCCGTCCTTTCGGCTTTCAAAGCGAGCTGTCCGCTTTCTCCACTGCAGCCTCCGCCGTCTCTCCTCGCCGCCGTTCTTCTGCAGGACGCCGTGCCGTATGGCCTCGACCGGGCGGCTTCTCGCCGTAGCCGCTCGCTCCTTGCTCTGTGAGTACCTAGCTAGCCCTTCCTGATCTGCGGCCTAAACCAAGCATCTGGTGACATCCTTGCTTGCTCCTCATTCCCGGCGCATTCCCTCTGCCGCTTACTTGAGTTTGATCTGTCAGGAGCTAGCAGCCTCCTGAATTTTCTTCTTTTTTTTCTTTCCACACCCTGGGAGAATCTAGTCATTCCTTTTCCCGAACCCGAACCTTTTCAGGAGGAAATACGAGCGATTTCTGCTCTCTGTGCAGGTTTGCAGGTACTGCTGAGCGATCCGGGCAGCGCGTTTGCAAAGAGTCATGACGGCGGCCTCATGCCGGAGCTCGCACCAAGCGGCCTCATGCCCGTGCCGGACATCTCACCCAGCGGCCTCATGCCCATGCCGGAACTCTCGCCCAGCGGCTCACCCAAGCCATTTGTTCCCTTTCTGGCGCCTTCTCCCCTTGCGCCCTTCTTCAACAACAGCACGCCCAACCTCTCAGGTCCGTGCTCTCTCAGTGATGTCCTTTCCTTGCAGACTGTAGCGCAGACATGCTCCTTTTCCTCTTTTGCAGCTAGTGTAGATCTGTAACTCCTTTAGAATTGAACGAGTTCCAAGTGTAGTTTGTCAACTGAAGCTGTGAATCCCTCGATGCAGGAAAATGCACATTAAACTTCACTGCAGTTGATAAACTGATGTCCACCACGGCTGTAGACTGCTTCACCTCGTTTGCACCATTCTTGGCGAATGTGATTTGCTGCCCCCAGCTTCAGGCGACACTGACCATCCTCATCGGCCAGTCGAGCAAGCAGACCGGCTCTCTCGCGTTGGATCCCAATGTCGCCAACTACTGCCTCTCGGACGTCCAGGAGCTGCTGTTGAGCCAGGGTGCCAGTGACAATCTCCACAGTCTTTGCTCGGTTCACCTCTCGAATGTTACTGAGGGTTCGTGCCCTGTTAGCACTGTAGATGCGTTCGAGAGTGTCATCGACTCGTCCAAGCTCCTCGAGGCCTGTCAGAAGGTGGATCCGGTTAACGAATGCTGCAGCCAGACATGTCAGAATGCTATAGACGAAGCTGCCCAGAAAATCGCCTCCAAGGATGGAGGTTTGACGAGCTATGCTGGGAGCCCCAAAATTGATAGTTGCAGGAATGTTGTTCAAAGATGGTTATCAAGCAGGCTTGACCCACCATCTGCAAAGCAAATGCTGAGGCAGATATCCAACTGCAATGTCAATGGAGGTACTCTCAAAACTTAATGAAATGTGCATTGCTTGTCATCAGGCGGCACCTTCTATTTGTTAGATTAATGCATATATATTGTCACCTTCATAATTCGATTTCATCCATTATTAGAATGTCTTATCTGGATTTAATTAAGAAAAAAGATTGGTTGCATTCATTGTTCAGAAAAAAATAATGAGAGATTCTGTGGTTTTGAATAGCTATGAGTACATGTTTGCTGAATTTTGATAGTTTATTGGACTTCAGTTTTATGGAATATGGTGATGGATATTATTTAACTTCTTCACTATCAAAATTTTAAGCTATTTACTATGTTTTGGGTCTTGTTCCCATTACTTACTGATAGTAACTTATTTTCGTTCCACCTTCCAGTTTGCCCCTTAAACTTTCCAGACACAAGTCAGGTGGCGAAAGAGTGTGGTGGAGCAATCAAGAATATCACCACATGTTGCAAGTCTATGTTAAGTTATGTAGCCCATCTACAAAAGCAAAGCTTCATAACAAATTTGCAAGCTTTGAATTGTGCTACTTTCCTTGGGGGGAAATTGCAGGAAAAGAATGTCAGCACCAATGTATATAGCTCATGTCAAATAACTCTAAAGGATTTTTCAGTTCAAGGTAAGTTATTCAAGATAAAAATATTTGGTTCTCTGCATTACTTGGAACTGAACTCACAGTATATCTATTTTCTTTTCAACCACTGTGTTTGGCTGTCTGGCCCTTGCTGAATATGCGAACAGTTGGATCCCAAGGTAAATTAACCTTCTCAGCATTATAATTATGTTATTTTCATGTGCATATGTTCCAAATTATTCTTTACATGGTGTGCTACGTTAGAATACTGTGTTTCCTTGCAGCATGACTGTACATGTCTTTCCACATCTCTGACATATGAATACAACAATATATGCTATATGTTATGTATGTGATGTAAAAATAAGCATATTGGATGGATCAGCTTGTTCCATGATTTTGGGATCCAAGACCTAAGGTAATAAGTGCCCATTTAGAGTGGGCAAGGAGCAAAATCCCTAGGATCTATTTTAAACTGAAACATCCTTACAATTTCTGAAGCATACCTCTTCTTCAAATTGACAGCTAATTGGTAAAATGTTCTTGGAGCATGTGTAACGTGGAGTAATAGAAAAAGTAGCATCAGTTAGCTGTATGAGAGCATGAGGGGTTTCTTCTTTATGATGGAACTCCTTGTAGATGCTGAAACGCCCTTGCAGATTTGCCTATGTAATCTTACTTTGTAGATTTATATTTGTCTTACCAGCTGATATATTAACTCAGCAATGCTGCCTAACTGTTAAATGATCATTTTGTGCTTCAACTTATTACGTCTCTTGTGGTTACACACAGAATCCGGATGCCTCCTTCCAAGCATGCCCTCTGATGCATCTCTCGACCGTGTTTCTGGGATTAGTTTTACATGTGATCTGAATGATAACATTGCAGCCCCATGGCCATCTTCTATGCAGGCACCATCTTCCTCGTGCAATAAATGTATGTTACCTATCTTCTGTGCCGACAATATTTTCTGTTTTAGCTGTTCTATTTACACACACATGGACTTGTTCAGGTTTTTTCTTTAATGCGCTTAAAATTATGAAGTTGACAATTGAAGCCTTCTACCTTGTTCCACTACTTTATTTCATTCGAATTCTTTTTGGTGATACTAGGTCCCGACCTTAACTTTTTTTTTTGTGCTCTTGTATCCAGCTGTTAATATTCCAGAGCGACCTGCAGCGACATTAGCACGAAGTGGTAAGCTAACCGCAACGTCGATTTTCCTCTCTCCATTCTTCTGAGCTAATATTCTAGGTGATAAATGAGCATCTCTAAATCTCTCTTTGTTGGGCTAGCTTGTAGAAGCAGAACTGACAGATCCTTTTGCAGGGGTGAACCACAGCAACCTGAAGCTAAGGCTGCTTATTTCTTTGGTCTCCCTCCTCCTCGCACTTTTGCTACAATCTTAGCCTGCAAATTATTCAGATTCAGGACAGCTAAGTGGGCTTGTGAAGCGCTGAATTATTTTTTTGTGAGATGTCATGGCATCAAAGTGTTGTATTTTTATTTTCCTGTTCTCCTAGTAGGTATTAGTGTACTTTGTTGTAAGCCATATAACAGTAGTATAAGAAATAATCTGTATTCCTATGTACAGCAAGCAAAAAGAGGGGATTTTAGAGGTGTGAAATGTGCATGACAATTTAGCCGAATTCTGTTGCTACGGACGCGTGAGCATGTCTGATGTGACGATCTCTCCTACAGTGAACGAAGACGCTCTGTCGACAGTTCAAAAAAATCCTCTGTCGA
This sequence comes from Neostapfia colusana, assembly GCA_030760725.1. NCBI lineage: Eukaryota > Viridiplantae > Streptophyta > Magnoliopsida > Poales > Poaceae > Neostapfia > Neostapfia colusana. The sequence goes on along the minus strand of JASWHV010000008.1, from coordinate 262,142 downwards.
GGAAAAAAAGATGTGTATGATCAAAGAAAAAAATGAAGACATGAGGAAGAATGGACGAAAGACATGGCGATCGAGAATAGATGAGAATCTGGAATAGCAAATTAACCAGCAGGGAGGGGCATGGCAAACCACGGTCACTCATTCCCTCTCTCTCTCTTCTCTCTCTCTCTCCTGAAAATAGTTGTTGCTCTCCCAAACCATGGATGGTGACTTTGAGATGACGGTGACGGCGACCGTCCCGCTGGCCACACATGACATGTCACATGCAAACCAACCAGATTGCTCGGTTGGGTTCCCTCCCCTTCTCTTTGATTTATCATCATAACTCCGGCCGGCGATCACCTAGCTTCCCCTCCGATCCTCGCTCGTCCATGGCCTCCGCCATCCCTCGCCGGACCTCCCGTGTCCGCTGCAGTCGTCGATGCAATGACGCTGCCGCAGGGACGGGCGTCACGGCCAGGGCGCTCGCCGCCGGTCTCTGGAAGTACCGGCACGGCTCCTCCACGGTCATCCATGCATTTCTACTCTAGTGATCCCTCTCCTTTCCTTCTTCTCTCTTTTCCTAGATAAGACTAGGCATCTTTGGTCTTGGTTTGTGTTGTCAGACAAGAAAGATGCTTGGCGCCAATCAAAGACGGACGACGCAATGTCCATGTCCATGTAGCGGGAACCACCAACAGAGGGACGAGTACGGTGCGTCGTCGATGGAGAAGGCGACCAAATCCAAATGGGACCAACACGGCATCCTCTTCGAGCCATCAACAGCTGCAACCAATTACTGGAAGCTGGACAGGGCTTTGGCTCGGATCGGCGAGCTGGAGGAGGAGAAGCGCGTGACGAGCAAGAGGCTGGAGAAATGGTTCTTGCGCAAGCTGGGGGAGGAGAGGAGCCGGACGAAGGAGCGTCTGAGGCTGGAGCGGAAGCACCGGCGAGAGCTGGAGGCCGCGAACGCCAGGCTGCTGCGGGAGCTGTCGGGGGCGAGGCTGGCGGCGAAGCAGCAGGCGCGGAGGTGCGAGACGGAGCGCAAGGCGCGGGAGCTGATGGAGGAGGCGTGCTCCGAGCTGACGCGCGAGGTGGAGGAGGACCAGGCGGAGGTGGAGCTGCTCCGGCGGGAGTGCCTGCGCATGCGCGAGGAGGTGGAGGAGGAGCGCCGCATGCTGCAGGTGGCCGAGGTGTGGCGCGAGGAGCGCGTCCAGATGAAGCTCTGCGACGCCAAGCTGGCCCTGGAGCACAAGTACTCGCAGCTCCACCGGCTGCAGGCCGAGGTGGAGGCCTTCCTCTCCCCCCGCCGCCGCAAGGAGAAGAAGGAGGAGGAGGAGAGCGCGACATCGTCGTCGTCGTCGTCCTCGTATCATCTTGACGAGTCCGTGAGCCCCGCGACGGACCTCTTCCTGGCCAAGGCCGGCGAGGACCATCGTCCCTTCTCGGGTGATGGCTCGGCAGACGACGGAGGCCGGGACTCTTGCAGCGACCCTTCAGCTTCCGTTCCAGTGGCGCCGGCGAGCAACGACGCATCCTTCTCTCATAACAATGGCGCCACCAGTCGTTCAGGGCCCACCAAGAACACCGCGCCGCTCATTCGCCGCCTCTGGAGTACTGCCATCACCGAGAGCAGGAAGAAGACCGGACCTGCGCCGAGGAGTGTCGGAGCCCAGGCGAACGGCGGCTGCTGGTCGCCGCCATCCGACAGGAACAGGAGATCGCCCGTGACTGCTGCTGCAGCTGCTTTGGTCGCAGCAGAGCAGTGCAGTTCGTCAGGCCGTGTGGATCGTCATCAGCAGAGGGGTGAACAAAGGCGAGACACGCAGCATTACAAGCAGAGCCTCAGAGAGAAACTCATGGAGGCCAGGATGGATGGATGATCAAAAGCACTGAAACAATCCCCACCAATTATTTCCATCTGTATCCCCAACATCTTAGGCTGGCCGCACTGGTGGCCGCTACCCGCGCCGGCTCTGCAAGTAAAGCGGCCGCGCTGGTAGCGGCCATCCGCACTGGCGCTGGTTTGGCGATCTCTATTTTGCAGTTGTCTATAGTTCAGCTGCAAATTAACAGGGTCTTGTGGCACCGGAGAGAAGAGAGAGAGGGAGAAAGAGAGGAGGAAGAAAGGAAAGAAAAAAGAAAAAGGAAAGAAGAGAAGGAAAAAGGGGGAAAATAAAAGGGAAAAAATAAAAAGGGAAATGTGAAAAGGAGGAAAAAATAAGAAGAAAAGAGAATGAAATAAAAATTGGTGATTTTTAATAACTTGTAAATATAATATTATTTATATAAATTTAGTTATATAAAATATGAGTTAGTTGTGTTACGTAATATAAAATAGTTGATATAGAGGTATGATTTAGAGGTGAACGAGTGCGGAGAATTAAACTGTAAAGGTAGGAATCTTTTAGAGACGACTGTAAAAAGCAAGAAATATTCTTTTAGAGGTCTAATATAGAGGTCCACGAGTACGAGTAGTCTTACACAACATGCTGTCGAGTTCACTGTAGAAATTACAAGTTTAATATAGTATAAATAAGAAAGAAAGTTTCCTGTCACGTCGTTAGCCTAAAATATTTCCTCAGACGTTTCTAAATGAATTATCGTTCATAATGTAAATAATATATTATGAATTAGCCACTGCTGCCACTGTAGTTAGACTAACAAGTTGACAGCACAGTACACAGCGAGTAGTGTAGCATCGTCAAATGACCTGGGAATCAAAGCAGAGGAGGGAGACCCAGCCGTTGAGCCATTTGTTGGAGATCATTCTCATCATCAGAGTCACAGATTCATTCATTCATTCATTCATAGGCCGAGGAAAGAAAAAGCCCACCAGAACTTCACTTGCAGCCAGGAGGAGGTAGGTGAATGGAGGAGAAGGCGAGGCAGCTCATCGGTCGCCTCGCCGCCACCCCGGACGCCGCCGTGCCCCGCCTTCCCTTCCTCCACCGCGCCCTCGCCCTTCCCCTCCTCTCCGCCGCCTCCGTCGCCCTTCGCCTCACCCGGATCCTCTCGTCCTCCCGACTCCGCCCGCGCCGCGCCCTTCCCGTGCCCGTCGTCAGCGTCGGGAACCTCACCTGGGGCGGCAATGGCAAGACGCCCATGGTCGAGTTCCTGGCACGAGCCTTCCACCGCATCGGCGTCTCGCCCCTCCTCCTAACGAGGGCAAGTCTCGTTCGTCGGTTCCTGCCTCTTCCCGATCCGTTTCTCCAGAACTTCTTCATCAGTAAAAAAAGCTCTCTTTCATTTTACCTTCCAAAAGAAAAAGAAAAAAACTCCCTCTTTCTCTACAGCCAGGAATTCTTTTGCAGGGTTACGCAGGCGGCGATGAGTCCAGGATGCTCCGGAGGCGGCTTTCCGACACTTCGGCAAAGATTGGCGTCGGTGCCAACAGAGGAGCCGTGGCTTCTTCCATGCTCCAGAAATACGGCTACGTCCATCACTCTGACACCTTCTGCGACAACCTAGAATCCAGTAAAATTGGGGTGGCCATACTAGACGATGGCATGCAGGTACGGTGCCTTTCATCTCTTGTTTTGTTCTGTTTTGTTTTCTGGTGATGAACTTGGTTGGCAGCATAACATACACTGCGTGAACCAAAACAGGACTGCAACAGATTTTCTTATGGTACATGTCTTCCTTTTAGGCAGCACTGGAGCTTGCTTCGAGATGTCGAGATTGTGATGGTTAACGGACTGGCACCGTGGGGGAACGCTCACTTCATTCCGCGAGGACCCATGAGAGAACCTTTGAGCGCACTTGCTCGAGCTGATATTGTGGTCATTCATAATGCTGACCTGGTAAGCGGCAATAGAGATATTGTTGGCTCCGTCTCTATGAGATTCTCTAGTTATAGTTACCTTTCTCTACCTTTTCATTTAGTCTTGCAACTTTGTCTTAACAAATATACTTTGATTACATATGGACTTCTGCATTTGAGCTTGACCCAACATACACCGTAACTATCACTTATCCTTTCTAAAGTATTTATTCTCTGCCAATGGATAGCGTATGGATTGGAACTTGACCAAACATAGATCATTTTTGTCAATTTCTCTTTCACACTTTCTTTTTTCTGTGCCATAATACTACTGAAATAGTGTGAACTAAGATACTACTGAAACTGAAGCAAGTTATAATGTATCGGATAATTTTTTTTCTGAATTAAATACACAGGCTTCTGAAGAGCAACTTGAAGAGGTTAAGTCTACCATTGAACTTAATGGCACAAAATGCTCGGTGTTCTACAGTAGATTGGCTCCATCACATATTTTTGAAGCTAACCAACCATTATGGAGACTTCCTCTTAATGTGTTGAATGATAAGATGGTCCTATGCGTTTCTGCAATTGGCTGTCCAGATGCTTTCATTCATACAGTCAGAGAGGTGTTGTATTCTTTTGGCTTTCCTTTCCTTCCATCCCACTGTTATTTTGGTTTTGTCCAATGCTGGCTGTTGTAATCCTAAGTATTGTGTGAAGACATTCTGCACACTGTTATTGCTAGCAAGACTATCTGTTTATTAGTTACTAAACCTAGTACACGTGCAAAACACATCTTTCCTTTTTCAATGTGATTAGTTATTAAAACTAGTACACACATCCATCCTATTCAATTTTATCCTTCCGTCTGCAGATCGGTCCACTCAAAATTGATAGGTTGGATTTCAGTGATCACCATTTCTTCAATGGTCGTGTAAGTATACCCATATCTTTTACTTGTATATTTTATCAGTGATGACTGACTACTTGTCACTCATCATGTGGTTATTGATCTCCTCTCATTATTTACCTACAATAGGACCTAGAAATAATCCAAGAAACAATCAGGAATACAGTGAATCAGCATAACAAGGAGACAATTGTTTTAGTTACTGAGAAGGTAAAATGCCATTTTGAATCTGTACAGTCTTCTTTTTGCTTGGTCATCCATTGCACCGCTTGTCATTTGAGCAGGATTATGACCGCGATCCTGAGGCCCTTAGGTCATTGGCTGTGAAGGTGTGGGTGCTGTCTTCTTCGTTGCAGATTATGACTCACAAGGAACATGGTGAAGACGAATTCATGAGGAAAGTTAAGGAGATCATAGCAGCCACTGGGCATAGAAAAGTCGCCGCATGTGGTGGATCGGGCCACGGGTACATTTCTTTTTAGCTGAACACTTGTAAAAGGAAAAACAGTTTTACCAGTAGGCCCCTTGTACTCTCGGAGGCTTGGACCGTGATGGATATGAGCACTGCCATGCAAAGAAATCGTTTCCGTTTCAGTTGGGTCCGTAAAGGTACGTGTATTCATTGTCTAATCGGAGGTTATTCTGAACCTGAAGAGAAGTTGGCTGCTGAGGCTCAGGAAATGAGATGCATCTGAAATGTTGGTTGTGAAATACAACATGGAGGAACATGACAACTTGCTCCCCAATCCATATCAACTGCACCATGCTTGGTCTCGTAGAGAATCGCTAGCTGCTGTGGGGGCACCTCTCTCCATAGCCCTCCTGCTTGTCTCTCCCTGATCGCCATTGGCCATGATGCCAGCAGCATTTCGCCCTGGACACATTACGGCTGTCCTTAGGCTGAATGCCAAAGTATAACTAGCACCACCTTTATATCAAATTACTGCCTCCATTATATTTTATTTGATGTTAGAATAAATTCTTTTGTTCAATTTTAGACTAAATAATTCAAATAATTAAGAACGCATGCATGTATGCTGGGCCGAAGACAGCTCCGGTACCTTGTTTGGAAGCGTGGTTTTGGGCCGCGACCCATAATGGGCCGGTCTAAATCTCCCTAGAAGCAAAGCAGAGCAGAGGTGATCTTATTTTTTTTTTAAAAAAATGAAGGACCGGAGAGAAATGCAAAGGTGAGGTTCCATTCCATTCCATTTTACTCTCCTCTGCATCGCCGTCTTGGAGTTGGACCCCGCCCCGCCGGAGTCTGTGGCAGGGCAGGCGGCCGGAGTCCTCCCTCGCCGCCGGCGAAGTCTTCACCGGCGATACGCCTTTCCCTACTGGTGCCCCGATTCGCTCCAATTCCTTCTAGTACCCGCCTGCCTAGGGGGCTAGGGTTTGGTCGCCGGGCCGGATGCGATGGCGTCGCCGCCGTCCTGGTCGCGCTCCGTCACCGAGACCGTGCGGGGCTCCCACCAGTACACCGTCAAGGGCTTCTCCCTCGCCAAGGGCACGGGCCCCGGCAGCTACCTCACCAGCGACGTCTTCGCCGTCGGAGGCTACCATTGGGCCGTCTACTTCTACCCCGACGGAAAGAACCCCGAGGACAATGCCGCCTACGTCTCCGTCTTCGTCGCCCTCGCCTCCAACGGCGCCGACGTGCGCGCCCTCTTCGAGCTCACCCTCCTCGACCAGTCGGGCCGCGGACGCCACAAGGTCCATTCCCACTTCGACAGGTCCATGCAAGCCGGCCCGTACACGCTCAAGTACAGGGGATCCATGTGGTACGTTGCTTCGTTTCCCTCGCAGCGAGCGAATCCCTGTTTCGCTCTCAGGCGGCCACATTTCCTCCCCCTTTCATCAGATTACTAGGAACTAAAAGTTTCAGTACCGGTCCGCTTGAGGGTATGCCGCGGGTTGGGTTTACTAGCTGCTGACAGACAGCTATTTCATACTGTTCCTCATGACTAATAGCTTCCGGCAATATTTCTTTTGTTTCTTTCCAGGGGTTACAAGCGTTTCTACAGACGATCGCTCCTGGAAACATCTGATTTTCTAAAGAATGACTGCCTAGTACTGAACTGCACTGTCGGTGTTGTTAAAAGCCGTGTTGAAACGCCAAAGAACAACCAGATTCACGTTCCACCATCTGATATGGGACACTGCTTTAAGGAGCTCCTCGCACGTGGCATCGGCTGCGATATAACTTTCCAAATAGGCGACGAGAAGATATGCGCGCATAAGTGGGTTCTTGCTGCTCGCTCCCCAGTATTCAAGGCCCAATTCTTTGGTCCTATCGGAAAACCTGACCTACACACTGTTGTTGTTGAAGATGTGGAACCCGTTGTTTTCAAGGTAATCACTTTTCAGCTTCTCCTTTTTATATATATGTATGGTAGAATAATGTACCCTTTTCTTTCCCTCTGTACCTCACCACTGGTTATGATACAACATTATGCACAGTTGTAAGGAATCTGTAGCCAATTTGCAAAAACAATTGTCATATTTATCTTATCTCTCCAATTTTATCAAATAGGAATATTAAATTTTATTTAAGTTGAGCAAATTAACAACTACGGATAGAACCGATTGGAAGCATTTTTCATGTTAATGTGGTGATCAAACTGTTAATTTCGCTCTTGCACTTGGTGTCTCTCACTTAACTAAATCACCATAGATAAGCATGCTTGGACTTGTCACATGTAGACAGTCTGGTCCTTTTTGTTAAAGCCAATTTTACTCTATTTCTGTGTTACTATGCTTCTCAGCTTGCTACAATTTTAGCTTCTTGCTTTGGGAAAAAGAGTCAATGTTTTGATATCTGGTTGAAAGTATCCTTTTCTATAATGTTAACGTTTTCCTCCCAATGCAGGCAATGGTGAACTTCATATACACTGATGAACTCCCTAACGTCCATGAACTAGCTGGATCTGTCTCGATGTGGACATCAACAGTTATAGTGCAGCATTTATTGGCAGCGGCTGATAGATATGGGTTGGACCGGCTGCGTATCCTATGTGAGGCAAGGTTATGTGATGAACTGACTGCTGAAACAGTTGCAACAACCTTAGTCCTAGCTGAACAGCACCATTGCGCTGAGCTGAAGTCTGCCTGTCTAAAGTTCGCTGCTGTACGAGAAAATTTGGGAGGTATCATTTTGATTCTCTGGAATATTTTTGCGGATTATATACACTTAACAGATAGCAGTATAGTGTCTAAAGCATAAAAAAGGGGCATACCCAGTGCTGAAAGCTCCCACACGTTGTGGGGTCTGGGGAAGGGAATTTCTAGGCAGCCTTCCCCTTGCTTATTTTGCAAGGAGGCTGATTCGAACCCAGGACCTCCAGGACACAAGTGGAGAGACTCTACCACTGCGCCAGGCCTGCCCTTCATAGTGTCTAAAGCATGTTTAACTTAACAGATAGCGCTGTTGAATGGTGTCCTGAAAGCACAGGGCAGCAAATAAATGTGTGCTATTTATGATGATAGGATGGATAGTATCATCTTACTTTATAACGTAGTTTGCCTTCTATATATATATATATATATATATATATATATATATATATATATATATATATATATATATATATATATATATATATATATATATATTCCCTTATAAATATGCGTGTGTTTCTTTGTGGTAGATGAGTAGAGCCTTAAGCAGTTGCCTAGATCCTTTTGATTTGGTGATGGCCCTTTATTTTGATGGTATGTAATTGAGGTGATGAAGATGGCATATTGAGCCAGAAGTTTTATAGTGCACTCTAGTTCTGCAAAAAGGCTCTTTGGAACTCTTTGTTCCTCAGCAGCATGTCTCAGCGTGCTTGTGCAAATAAAATACCTCTTGTTGAGAGGATAATCATCTTCGACAACAAAATAGTCAGGCAATCTGCTGTTTAGATGCCTTTGTTCTGTAGGGTTGTAAGCATGGTATGTAAGACCCTGAGGCTATTCGGTTGTTCCGTGCCCCCCGGCATTTGCTATCACTAAGTTAATTACGGTGTGCGTCTTGTCTGCTGGAGTTCTCATGCTTCGCTTTTTCTGTCTTCCTACAGCTATCATGGTGACTGAAGGGTTCACTTACTTGGAGGAGACATGCCCGTCCCTATTATCTGACTTGTTAGCAACTGTGGCAGTAGTGGGTGGTGATCCTATATCAGTTAACAGGAAAAGGGGTGTTTGTGGTAATGAAGGTTCGATTCCAGTGAATAGTGTTGAGGCTGTTTTTGAAAGGCGCTCCCGGAGGAGGGTTTAGCTAGCTGGGTTAGATCCAGGCTGTCAACTAATGTAGCTTCAATCTGCCTCTCTGTGCTTCCCATGACCTCCTCTTATGCTATGGTGGGAGTTAGGTGCTTTCATCAGCGAATATTTGATTCAGACTCCAGTAACCTGTGAATAATCTCCTATCCTCATGATTTGTGGTTAGCAGCAGCAGAAATTGTAAATTCGTCATTAGCATGTGATATGTATGTTGCATGTTGGCGCGTGCTAAAGATTTGGTCAGCCAGGAAAGAGAATTGCAAGGAAAATGAAAATGGTTGTCATGGCTGGATGTGATGGTAGGGATGATTTGTATTTGCAAGTAATGACGAACTGAAGTTTGTTTTCTGCTCGCGCTTTTTATGGTTCCTTAGTAAAATGTAGCTGCTTCTGGAGTTAATATATATAGATGGGGCAATGTTTGACGCTCCGGCTGGTGGGATTCGCTTGTTTTCTAATTTAGGCCTAAGATTGGGAACAACAAATATTACAGTCTTGTGGTCCAAGTACATTCACATGTACTCCCTTCGCTTCGATTTATTTGACATCGGTTGGTTCAATTTTGAACTAACCGCGTAAAGTAAATTCACAGAAGGGAAGAAATTATATTCACTACAGCTGTACAGCGAGCGAGAGAGCCTGCTCTTCTCTTACAAGAGGTATAATATTTCCAAGAATCGTCATGCGATGAAGCTTCATCTCCTGGCCAAGAGATGCATCAGAGGGCATAGAATCTGCATCTGGTTGAAGTGCCTGCGAGTGATGAACCCAAATAAGACGAGTAAGATTCGTACTCGGCAGGGAGAAGGGGGACGTAGCTCAACGACAAAAAGCGAGCCAAGGGTTTGTCAGAACGATGTTCCAGCGCTCCTTTCAGTATGGTCACCTCAAGGCCCTTCAACAGATGCGCCATGTCAAGAAACAGTTCATAGTCGTCGCACATCTGGATGGACACAACCATGCATGATCTCATTATTCAGTGACTGAAATTAAACTGAGGCGTGCAGGAGCAGGATGAGCTAAACTACCTCAATGAGAAGATGTCCAGGACGATCAAGTTCTTCAGCTCTCAGAGGGAAGCTTTCAAGTTGCTTCTTGCTCCCATCATGGGGCTCTTCGCCGTCCAACGTATTATGAATCTGCTTTTTTCGATGTCGTGGCCACGATAATTCTTAACGACTAACCCGGAGATATACAAGCTACTGTACTAGCTAGGTAGTAATCAACTAGAAAGAATATGAGCTGCACTCACCTTTTGTGCTTTCTCTGATATGCTATGAAGGAACTGCATGCATGTCACGGTTTTGCCCAAGAGAGCATCGATGCTGCACTGTTTATATTTGCAACAAGATGGTCAACACTTGATCCAATTTTGCCAAAGAAACAAAATTTCGAGATAAAATGTTAGAAGCTGGAGCCTTTGATGTGTTTGGAATGAGCTCCCACAATTCCTTCATCCTATCTTGGATCAATTGCCTGTCTCTTGGTCTCGGTCTCTGGAGCTCAACAATTCTGCGCCTTCTTTTGATTGTATAATAACGGGGTAGCTCATTAACATTACCTTGAGTGGACATGAGCCTTCCATAACATATATACAAGTACCATAACAATTGTATCCCTGCATTTAAGGCCACCCTGATGTCCCCTTTTGTTTACATGTTCTGAACACACACGCTCTGAAGTAGTAATGTACAGCTGCATACAGGAGTCTGGGCAAGTTAACGAGTCGCAGAAGTACATCTTATGCTCAGTTCATGGAAGCCGGACCTTAATGACTTCATTTTTGCCAGCGTTTCTGAAGCATATTAGACATATTTTGTCTTTCGGGCTTTTCTAGTTAATTTGTTGTCTCTCACCCCTTCATGCAGAACTTCGTAAGTAGTGTAACTAATATGCCCCTTCTTCATCAAGTCCTCAACAAGTATCTTTGGTGCAGCTATCTCCTTCTTATCAGCGCTAAAGATGGTCTCAACAACTTCAGGGACTACTCCTATCCTCACCATGATGTGAATAATACCAACTGCTTCAGAAACACGATTGTTCACTGTCAGTGAATTTATTACACGACCAAAAGTTGCTGTCGATGGGACAAAACCCTTGTCTATCATTTCTACCAGAAGCACGTACCCGCGGTCAACATTTGCAGCCTTACATGACCCATCAATTAGAACACGATAAGTATATGAATCAGGTGTATATCCCTTGCCTACCATTTCATCAAAAATCTTTTCAGCCATCTGCATCTTCAGCTTACTCGAGCATGCACCAACCAGAATATTGAAAGTGTCAGCCGTCACAGGGTACCCTCTCTCATCCAACTTCTGAAACAGTAGGTAGGCTCCATCGAGATCACCGTTCCTGCAGAACCCATGAATCAGTGTATTGAAGCTAACAGCATCAGGAACTAACCCTTCTTCACTCATCCTCACTAACACTCCAACAGCCTCTTCCAGTTTATTGACCTTGCAAAAATTCTCTATCAGTATATTGTATGTGATAGCATTTGGTCGGCGCCCTTTGAGGATCATCTCTTCGAAAGTCTCGTTGACTTCCTTGGCCTTCCCAGCTTTGCAAAGGCCATTGAGGACTGAGTTGTATGTGATAGCATCTGGAGTTATGCCATACGTCCACATCCTTTCGACAAGCTGGAGTGCATTGTCCACCTTCAGTCTCTTGCAGTACCCGTCAATCAACGTGTTGAAGGTAAACACATCTGGAAGATATCCTTTCACAATAGCATCATTCATGACAACTGTGGCATCTGAAATATTACCCATTTTGCACAGACCATTGATGACAATATTGTATGTCCAAATGTCTGGATGGAAACCATCCTCAGCCATCTCATTCATGACCTGCAAGGCATGCAAGATGAGTCCTTGACGACAGAGCCCCTTGATAAGAGAGTTGTACACAACAATATCAGGCTTCAGGTCTTTAGCTTGTGCTTCGTTAAACAGTTCCAGGGCCCTCTCAATATCACCCTCAGCACACAGCCCATTGATCAGTGAGCAATATGTGACCCGGTCAGGCACGAAACCTTTAAAGATGGCATCTTTGAGAAGGTCAGTAGCTTCCAGAACCATGCCCATCTTGCAGTAGCCGTCAATGATGGTGTTGTAGGTGAAATCATCTGGCATGCAACCCTTATTGATCATCAGACGAAGATACTGTGCAGCATCCTGGACCTTAGACTCCTTACATAGTCCGCGTATCAATGTGTTGTAAGTTACAACATCCGGAACAATGTAGGCAGCCATCTCTTGGACGAGCACAACAGCCTCATGCAACCTGCCCCCTTCGCAGAGGCCACGGATCCATATATTGTAGGTGAAGCTGTTTGCCGATAGCCCCCTCTTGAGGACCTTGGCTAGAAGCGCCCCAGACTCCATGACATCCCCTTTCTGACAAAGAGCGTGCAAAACCTTGTTGAAGGTGGCAACGTCAGGGAACACACGCCCCTCCAGCATTTCAGCGAACAAGTGACGCGCATGGTGGCCGTAGCCGCAGGCATAGAGCCCGGTGACGACCGTGGCATAGGCGGCCGCGTTGGCATCACAGCCACGCTCGGGCAAGGTGCGTAGGAGGCGCAGCGCGACGTGCGGGCGGCGGGTGAGGCAGAAGGACCTGAGGCGGATGGTGTGGGTGCGGGTGTCGGGGGCGACGCCGGCGGCGAGCATCCTGACGTAGACTTTGTGCGCCTGGTCGTGGTAGGCGGCGTCGACGAGGGCGTCCATGATGGCATTGTAGGCGGGGGCGGCGGGCGGGCAGGCGAAGAGGTCCATGCGCTCGAAGGCGTCGACGGCGTCGCGTAGGCGGCCGCCACGGGCGTAGGCGCGGATGGAGGCGACGTAGAGCGGCTGGAGGGAAGCGGGGGCGAGGCGGGAGCGCGCAGAGGCAAGGGCGGCATCGACGGCGTCGAGGCGGCCGGCGGAGACGAGGTCTCCGATGAGCGCGCGGTAGGCGGTGACCGTGGAGGCCGTGGGCTCGAGGGATATGAGGGCACGGGGGCGGTTGGAAACGACGGATATGGCAGCTTGCCGCGGCGGCATCGCGGCATGAGGGCGGCGGCGGCGACGGCCATTTCATTTCCATTCCATCCCTCTCGCTTGCTCCACCCTTTTTTTTCGGAGAGAAAATGGATGGTAGCATTGCTGCTGGCCCGGCCCAGCAGCCCATAGAGTCTAGTAGGCCCATAAGACCTCTACGCATGCTCTCTCTCTCTCTCTGACTCGTCGCGAACCCTGAGTCATCTCCACTTATTTTTAACATTTTTTCTTGTTTCGACTTTTGAGGATGCCCAGTACCAGTAGTAGTGCTAGTTAAAGTTACCCCATCACCCTCCTCGTCATCAGTGTGCGAGAGAGAGAGAGAGCATGCAAAAAGCCACGAGGAAGCAAAAGCAGAGCTGGTCAGGTCCACCACACTGATGGCTGCTACTAGCACCTCATCACCTCTCTATCCCCAACCCCCTGCAAATCTGCAAAAGCCAAAGTAAACTGCTCGCTCCATCCCCGGCTTCAAAATCTGATCTAACTATCCTGCTGTTCCTGCATTTGGAGAGGAGGTTCTGCATTGCAAGGTGGGAGATACAACCGCAATCGTCTGCACCAGATTCATCTTGATTTCAAAGACTTCATCTTGCTTACCACTATCCTACTACCAGTAGTAGTGGCAGTGGCAGTGACAGTGAGGAGAGTGTCTGATGGAGATGCTGGCACCCCTGCTCCTCCTCCTGCTGCTGCTGGCATCGTCGGCCGCCGCAACCACCTCCTCCTTCTCCCTCCACTTCTTCCCCGGCACCGGCGCCGTCGCCCAGCTCGCCCTCTCCGGGGCCGCCAATGCCACCTCTGGCGCCGTCTCAATGGCCTACCCACGCGCCCGGATCCAGTACAAGAACCCCCTCGTCTTCTCCGCAGGCGAAGCCCGGGGCGGCTTCTCCACCTACTTCTCCTTCGCCCTCCCGCCGCAGCCGCCTTCCGCATCCCTCGCCTTCTTCCTCACGCCCTCGCCTGCCTCCCGCTCGCCCCCCGCCCTCGCCGTCGTCTTCTCCGCAACACGCATCCGAGTCGACCTCGCCGGACGCACCGCGCTCCAGACCCAATCCCGGTCCCCCGCCACCGCCAGGAGGAGGCTGCACTCGTGGATCGACTACAACGCCAGCTCCGCCACCCTCCACGTCCGCCTCTCCGCCGCGCGCCTCCCCAGCCCGCCGCCCGCGCTGCTCTCCTACCCGCTCGATCTGTCCCCTGTCCTCCGGCGGGGGCCCATGCGGGCGGGCTTCCAGTCCTCCGGCGGCAACTGCAGCATCTTCAGCTGGGCCTTCCACGGCGCTCCCTACCAGATGCACTCCCAGCCGCTCAACCCCGCCGACCTGCTCCCCACGCCGCCGCCTGAGCGCGTCCACCGCGCACCCGGCAGACGCTACAGCCCCTGGGGGGCTGCCGTCTCCCTGCTCTTCGCGGCTGCGTGTGGCGCCATGGTCACCTTCCTTGTGCTCTTCCTCTGGTACTCCGTCGCGGCGCGCCGCCCTGTCGCGCCGGTGGAGCACCCCACGGATGTCGTCTACGAGAAGATCGTTCTCGTCGGAGCCAAGGACGAAGACGCTCCTCCTTCCGGTGGTAACAAGTAGATGCTCCTCTTCAACTGTTTGCTCTAGCTCTTGTTGCTTTGCTTCCTTTGTCTGTGATAACACTGCTGCTGCATCACAAGTGTGTATATTGTAAGTACTAGTATTCATCAGCTAAAGACTAGGGTGGAACCTGCAGATTTTGCACTGCGACCAAAGAGAAGAGCGCAAACTCTGCACTTTGCACCCAAATTAGAGTGTATGTCTTCGTCTTCCTAATTAAGTTGTAACTCGTCCACTGCCACTATTTCGTTTCTTGTAGGGGGATGCTTAGTGATGTTCTAGTATCCCAGTTGTCAACTCTGACCGAGAAGTTATCTGTCTTTTGAATTGATCAAGTGCATTGTGTTCACCTCAGTTCGGGCAATCATCATTGTCACCTTTTTTATCGTAATTGTTAACAAAAACATTACCATTTCTCTTGCACAATAACAGTAATCATGAGCTGAATTGTATCTCACCAAATCGCTGCTTATCCTAGGCCAAGGTCAGGTCCCCATAGGTTCAGCAAATTTCAGTAGCGTGGTGCCCTCCTGTTACCTGGTGGTATATCCACATGTCTCAAGTTTCTTTGTGATTACTCAGTCCCGGACTGCCATAATTCAGCCTTCTAGTACCCTTTCCTTGTTTCTGCATCGGGATGCTATGATTGTTAATAAGGGAGTAGTAGCTTTCAAGCATCTTCTCTAACGGCAGCTTCAATTGTAAGCTTGATGTCATGGGCCTGTTGCAAGTTGCCAAGTAAGATGCCGCTTGGAGCAATTTGCCTTGAAATTCGTATTCCCGCATAGCATAAAGACCAAAGCCGCTTTGCATTATATCATATAACTGCTTCAGACAGAGTGCTCAATTCAGGATGGGTGCTACTGGGGTTGTATATACTACATTCCGAGTTGTGCTTTTAGGTTAGGGAAATTCAGTGTGCGTGTGTGTGTGCGTTTTATTTCTCTTGGGGTTTTGGGGGAAATTGTTCATAGTGGCTTCCATCTCCATGTCATGTCTAGTAGCATCTGTTTTCATGTCTGTTTGTAGCATACTGACAAGGTGCTCTGTTGTGCTGGAGGGTGAATGAGATTGCATGCATTTTAGACGGGTGAATGAGCAGTGGGCATCTGAAATGAATCGAATACAGACAGCAGCAGCAGCAGCAGCAGCGTGAATGGGAAGTGTTTGCCTTTGGCATGATACATCTTGTTGGCCATTCTATTGGCAGCAGAGCACTCACTTGTGAATTGTGATGGAAGCTTGGCTTTTTGTATAAAGTAGAGGAGAAGAAACAAAACGATCCTCTTTCTATCGTCTCTCAGGTTCTTCAGTTTTTCGGACGCAAGAGTAGGTATTTACGAGGATCGTCTGTTGCTCCTTTTTTTTCCTGAGCTTGCTTTGATTCTTTTCCAGAAGCAGCAAAGCGATTCTCGGATATCATATGAGAGTCGGTCAATCGTAAAAATGGCCTAAAAAGCAAGCTCTGCTTTCCGAAAGGAAAGCAAAATGTCCTAAAAAATCACATCTTTTTTGAACGGTATATTCGATGATGTCATGAGTCCACGTGAACAAAATCAAATCAAGAAAGAAAAGAAACATCAATTCGAGGACGGGTTGCGTCATTGCTTATTTGCTTGTGTTCCACAAGCAAGCAAAAACAAACAGTTGGATTGATTGAAGCAAACCGGTTTTCGTTTTCCAACTGGAGGGAACTGGCACCCTTTGTCCGCGGTCGGATTCCCTCTTCTTTCTCGCATCCCATCTCCACCAACCATATGCCCTCTTCTTCCTCGCTGCCCCACTCCAGTTAGAAAGTTTTGGAGGAGGAAGCTGTGCCGTTGCTTGTGCTCTGCTTCGTGCAGACCTTTTTTTTTAGATCAAAAAGGGCGATTAGTATTAACCTATCGACCGATCAGTCAATCTGGGTGGCTACGAGGAGGAGAGGAGAAAAGGCGACGGCGATGCCGGTGGTCCTCGTGGTGGCGCGGCGCCGGCGGTAGTGGGGAGGGAATCGCGGAAAAGACCGTCCTGGCTTCCCTCTCCGACCTCGAGCGCGGCACCTGGCACGCCCAGCGACATCAATTCCCCCACTGATTGGATTTGGATTGAGTTTAGTATTACAAAGCAATGGATGTGAGTCTCCCTCTCCCTTTCGTGCACCCTTTCTCTTTCCCCGTTGATGAGAATTCGGAGTAGACTTGGTTTCAATCGAATCGAACTGAGCTTTGCCCACCCAGCAGCAGCAGCAGCAGCTCTGCGCTGCCGGCTGTATAGATCATTACCCATGATTGATTGATTGATTGATTGAAGCTGTGCGTCTCTTTGCTGCTCCTACTCATCTCATATACTAGTGCTCTGTAGCTTTTTGTGTATCGTGTTGTTTCTTCCAACATGAAAATCGCTCGTGTGTGTGTTCATCTGCCACCAGGAAAGAGAGGAGAGAGACAGAGAGTGAAACCATAGCCACAGCTCACCATCCGTTTCTTCGCCGTTTGTTAGTGTTGATGTGGTAATGATGCGTGTCCCTTCATATCGTGATCCATGGATCCATCCGTCGTCGTTGATTAGTTTGTGTTGTCGTCCCTTTCGTAATCAACCAATCATACGCTGGAGATATAGGGGGGGGGCGGAAAAAATGCATCTTTTTGTTTTCTGGAGATAGAGTCCGTTTGTTTTCTGCAAGTAAAAATCCTGCTACTTTTGGGATGCCACGACCTAACTGCTGGCGGTGGCGGCTCTCCTTCCTTTTTATAGGCCTCCACCTCATCTGCTTCGTCTTGCACCGCGGCGCAGGACCTGTACCACCGCCAGGAGAACTGCCATTACCCTTGGTCGTCCTCCTCTTTCACGGGTCCAGGAGAGAGGGTGCCGCTGCTCCTGCTGCCCAACAAGAAGATCATGGCCGCCGACGAGAAGGGCGAGACGGTTGAGGTCTCCGAGGATACAGCACACCAAATTAGCGTTGGTAATCATCTTTCCTTTTTTTTTTAAATCTCATCCTGTTCCTGAATGAAATGCTGCCTGCCTACCTGCCTGTAGTCAAGTCACAACTCACAAGGGATCTTAAACTGTTATTGATTTCCTAATCTATATCTCTTCTAACAAGCTGATGGCCGTTTCATTTCATATGCTGCTCTAGTCGTTATTTCGATGGAACGGATTTTTCTGTTGTGCTGAGGAACTCCTCTTACATTTATGTTAACTGTATGTTTCAGACTGATAATAATAATACTACTAATAATAATAGAAACATCTGGAGAAAGAAATAAAGGAACCACGTGATGTAAATCATTGATTTCGCTCTTGGTTTGGATAACTGGAGTATAAGCACATTAAGATTCACATATGTCTTTTCAGCTGCTAATTCTTTTCTTCTGGATGCATGCTTGCATATCCATCACCATAAGTCATGGTAGCCTTCTTTCAAGACTGTATGCCACTTTGTCGGCAGAACTCTGATCTTAAGCATGCCAGATTATGAACAAGAAACAAAACATCCTACTTAAGAAGGGTAATCAGTGTCATGCCTTTCAGTGCTAAAGAATCGCACAGTTGTTTTCTTCTTCTTCCTCCCTCCCTGTAATATCTTAGCCGGTTGAGGGCATTAGCCCTTCCTGTGAAATATTTTGTACAATTATTAAGTGTGATTGATCTTAAATTCACATCTGTGACTGAGTCCTGTAAGAATTTTATCATTTACAGATCCTTGGTACCAAGTTGGATTTGTCCTGACAACAGGGGTGAACAGTGCATATGTTCTAGGATACTCTGGATCAATTATGGTCCCTTTAGGATGGATTGCTGGTACTTGCGGCCTGATTCTAGCTGCCGCAATATCCATGTATGCAAATGCTCTTCTTGCACGGCTTCATGAAGTTGATGGCAAACGCCATATCAGATACAGAGATCTTGCTGGGCACATATATGGTTAGTGTTAATTTTAGAAAGCAATTTCCTTTTAACTTCCTCCTTACGTCAAAATCAGGAGGTGGTATCGTACCTGGACGGAATCAAACTGTTAGTTCTAAGTGGTAATTTCTTTCTTATAGCTACAACTGGTTTTCCCTTTCTTCTATGTGACTGCAGGAAGAAAAATGTATGGGCTCACATGGGCTCTGCAATACATCAATCTTTTCATGATCAACACTGGCTTTATTATTTTAGCTGGTCAAGCATTGAAGGTATTCAAAAGATTAACCTGAAACTCAGTCTCTTTTTCTAAGATATATTCAAGATGATTGTTCATGTAGCCTGTTTCTAAAAATAAAACTTTTCTGAAATTTGGTTCAAGGTAGTTGTAAATATGTAAAATATCTGTTGATTCGAGATAACTATTTATTTGCTGATGCAATGATGTATGATGTCGCAGTGTAGTTCAAGATAATGTAATTAGTGTGAGAGTTCACCTATATTTGTTGCCATAGAGGAATCATGAACACTGTACTTTATCTGGTGAACACGCAAAAGCTTTACGTGTCAATTTTATAGAAAAACAGACTGCAAGTGGGTCAAAACCAAGCACAAAAGCAGGCCAGAGTGCTGCCGGCCAGAGTTAAGGCCATAACACAAATAATCAAAACCATACATATAGGTGGCAACGTGGGAAGATAATGTGAAACACAAAGGTGACAACCTTTTTTCAAGATAATTTGATCAATTTATTGTTGTAGAAAAAAACGTTAGATTTTACACTCTTGTCATTTATTTTTTTCCTCCTAAACTTATTTGTAACCTTCCCTGAACCCGCAGGCTACATATGTCCTCTTTAGGGATGACGGACTTCTGAAACTTCCTTACTGTATAGCAATATCAGGGTTTGTCTGCGCTCTTTTTGCCTTTGGGATCCCTTATCTATCTGCTCTCAGGATTTGGCTGGGATTCTCAACAGTTTTCAGTCTCACATATATTGTGATAGCTTTTGTGCTGTCACTGAGAGATGGTATTATCCTTTGTTTTCCTCTTCAGCACCCTTTTATACCTTGATTTCGTATGCATTTACAGCTTTTATACCTTTGTTATATTACTGATTTTTCAAAGGGATAACTACACCTGCAAGGGATTATAGTATTCCAGGATCACGCTCAACCAGAGTCTTCAGTACAATAGGTGCTGTAGCTAACCTTGTATTTGCTTACAACACCGGAATGCTGCCAGAAATACAAGTGAGTAGAAATGACGGTTTTTTTCTTTCGTGTTATTTACCTGGAAACCATCTTACAAGTCGAATATGTTCCAGGCAACCATAAAGCCTCCGGTGGTGAAGAACATGGAGAAGGCTCTATGGTTCCAATTCACTGTTGGTTCATTGCCTCTCTATGCTGTAATCTTTATGGGTTACTGGGCTTATGGCTCCTCAACATCAAGTTATCTACTGAACAGTGTGCACGGTCCAGTTTGGATAAAAGCCGTTGCAAATATATCGGCCTTTCTTCAGACTGTCATAGCGTTACATGTAAGCCCAGTTCTAAACCGCAACCCTTTTTTTTACTCATTTCGTTGATGTAGCTTTTCTTTATGGAAAAAATCACTAATCAGTTGCAGTGCTGCTTTTTTCCTTTTGAAAGAAATATTTGGGGTTGTTGCATATGCTATATATTGTTGGCTGACATGACTGCCATATTTGGGGTATGTTTCCCAGATATTTGCGAGCCCGATGTATGAGTTCTTGGACACAAGGTACGGAAGTGGACGAGGCGGTCCTTTTGCATTCCACAACATAATTTTCAGAGTTATCGTGAGGGGTGGCTACCTCACAGTGAACACACTGGTGGCGGCGATACTTCCGTTCCTGGGCGACTTCATGAGCCTGACCGGCGCCCTGAGTACCTTCCCCTTGACGTTCGTCCTCGCAAATCACATGTACCTGATGGTGAAGAGGCATAAGCTGTCGACCCTAGAGAAATGTTGGCACTGGCTCAATGTTGTTGGGTTCGGCTTGTATGCTGTTGTGGCCGCGGTTGCCGCCCTAAGGCTTATCATGCTTGACTCCAGCACTTACCACCTCTTTGCAGATCTTTGAGGCCAAGCTTTTCCATGGAAATGGGGCACCTTGATCAGCTGGAAGTTTGGTCTCTCTTTTTTTTTTCTGTTCGGGTGAGGAGGGGAGTTGGTTAGTAGCTCAGTAAAAATGAGATGCTCAATTTATTATATACATGCATGTGCTGCAATAAAATGAGTATCAATTGAAGTGTGCTTCTTTTGTTGTTCATTAAATTTGGTTGGAGGGCAAGACGTTTCAGAGGATTTTCTGATCAAATACTCTCATCATGTCGTCAAATTTCTGAAATTGATCAAGTTCATTGATCAGGAGATAACATCATAGCAAGCGAGATGATCTAGAAACCTAAATATTAGCGATGGCAATCCCACTCGCAGGTGCGGATACTCTAAGTATGCTTACTTTCTCCTGCAGACCAAGCGGAGACCATCACCTGAGACCCGAAACGGTGGCGCTAATGGTGAGCAGCATGAGCCCGAGGACGTAGAGCGCCACCAAGGCGACGAGGAGGTGGCGCTAATGGTGCCGGACCAGTCGTTGACGGCGGCGTTGCCCTGATGCCTCGGTCGGGTCGATCATGTACTAGTTGACGAGGTTAGGATGAAAGTCTAAGAACTAGCGACCAAAGCTGAATCAGCAAACATCAAAATCAACAGTTCGGATAATGCAGTACATACAACTAATTACATTTTGCCAACCAAATGAGCCTCTTGGTTGAGCAGATGGAAATTAATACCAAGCTGCATACAGAGCATCGCATCGCATTCGTCAAACATATATCCTATTACCACACAGATGCAGCCAACATTCAAAATATTACACCTGGCACCCGAACAAGTGACTAGCCTACTTGTCCAAAATGCACATCAAAGTTCCTGAAAATGCTGCATGTCGCATTCATTGCTGGTATCATCATATTCTGCAGACGTTGCATTAGATTCTTCTTCACTATGGGATTCATCTTCTGAGTGCAACTCCATGGCTCCTATCCCACATCCAAACATATCAACACAACAATTTGTAGCAACGACATTCTTGTTCACCTACAAGAAAGAATAGCACAAATAAGCCACGTGACAGAGAAACTTGAACCACGTTGAACTGCAACGCCCGACTTACATTATGGATTCTAGGGATATTTTCAGGAAAACCAGGTACAACCGCAGGGAGAATGTTCACCAACGGAGCACCATTTGCAGATGGCGTTGAAGCAATGAGCCTCATTAGTGTTTCCCTAGCACTTCTCTCAACCAGCGATTCAGCTTCTGGAAGCAGAGGCTTCAAGCTAGGGAGCAGTGGAACAGTTGAAGATATGGAAGGTCCACAACTTACCAAATATGCCTGGCCTGCAGAGCACACATCAATGACTGGGATATGCACAATGGGATCAGACATCAAAGGTGTGAATGTTGGAAACTGTGAACCATGTAGGGGAACAAGTGGTGACGTGGTAAGTGGCAGGTGAAGTAAAGGATCACGCAGTATCGATGGAAGATTAAAGGAAGGGAGATCAGTTGTATCCAACTTTGTAGAAACTGCTGAAGACGGCAATTCATTTGATAACAGTGCACCCAAAGGGGGTAGGGGCACAGGTTCTACAGATTTAGCTGGCAGATGCAATGGCGAAACACTGAATTGCAGTGACGGGCCAGGTGGGCACCAGCAGTAATAAGGCTTAAACTGCTTCTCAGAATAAACCTCAGGCAGTGGACAAGTTGTACGAGGATAAATAGATGGCAGTGAAGGAAATGGAAGAGGCAAATTTAATGGAACTGAGGTCACAGAGCTTCTTGCACAATCCACATCGCTTTTCTCACCTGTAGCCTCAAGGTTGACAGTGCCTAATATGGGAGGATTTGCATCAACAGGAACAGTTGACATGCCTGACCATTCGCCTCGCTGCTTCAGCTTCTCTTTCCCAACAACTTTTGTACATGTTTTTGTGACCCCATCTTTAAAAGTGCCTGGCCTGGGACTTAGTTTGGTCTGGTAGACAGAGCTTGCCTTGGTTGCATTAATTGGAGAGGCACGAAACCTGGATGTCTTGGAAACAACAGAGCTCGGCTGTAAATATAGATCTTGCGCTCTTGAGGTGCTCTGAGGTTCATTTAGCGATGCCAATGATTTAACATCACCAATACTTGATGTAAGAAGATAAGTGTGTAAATGAGTGGCAAATGCGTCAAGTCGCGAAACAGATATGCCTGTGAGGTCAGAGAGTGTTGGCCTCCCATCCAAAAGGTTTTTCATCTGTGGAAAATAATAAGTATATTAATCACTAATTTGCATATCTCCATTGACAACATCATTCTTTTCATTTTTAGTATCATTTGTATTTAGATCTACTGTTTAGGATCTGTTCTATTAGGTCTAAAGTAGATATAACTTGTAGCATATCACAAACAAGAACACTGCAGTTGTACAACTATGCAAAAAAATAATACAGACCTTTGTAAGAAGTTCCATGCCGTGTTCCTTAGATTTCTCAGCACACCAGTAGTAATATACTTTTGATTGTAAAATTCTGATTTTGAAAGAGCGTCCTGAAGTATCAGCTGGTATTTCTTCAATCACAGCTTCAGAAAATTCACAGGTGTTGTCCAAGAGAGCGAGTTGCTCCGAATAACCATCATCACCAGAAAAGGTAAGGCACATGCTTGATGAAGGAAGGAGACCAAGGTTTAGCTTCCCTCTGCATATAGGAAATGAGTGTACATGAGCTCCCTAAACAAATTGACAACTAGCATTTTCTATTTTTCTCTGATTAAAGCAAAAAACTCCGCCTATGACTTTTAGTCATAGTCAGCCCCATGTCCAGGTAAAGGAGGGAGGGTTTTGATAGGCATGGCGAGCCAGCACCAAAATCAGCCATTCCTATGGATATGAAACCCTATGATTAAAGCAAAGACAATACAGCTACAAGCAAAATTAAAATATTTTAGAAATTCAATAAAAACATAATAGAAGAAACCTTTAGCAGAAAAAAATGAAAGTTGCTACAAGAGGTGCAAATGCTGAGATATGCACATGCACCATGAAGCCACTAGAACGAAAAGAAAAAAATTGACATCCACAAGAAACTGAATGTCTCAGATCAGGATTGGTATATGTTATTTTGTTGACAGTATAAAAGACAGATGACAAAAAAGAGGACAATGCACTAAAACATGCATGCCACGCAAAGATTAAAATGACCACGACCACACTTGGCAACAAAAAGAAAAAGAAAACCTAAGCTAACCCAGACCACAGGCCTTGGAGCGCCTGTCATAGTATGTCCTGTAATTTTTACAAAATGCAAATTGAAGACCATACATAGTAGCAAGTAACAGTGATACTCATTTTGTGAGCAAGGCCAACAAATTAAACACTGGTGGAAGTGAAATGGCCGTACTAGCAGAGATGTTGATGAACAATACACATTTCTGAAAAGATAATGCTTGGATTTTGGAATGAGCACTAATGGGGGCAGCATATGTAAGTGTTTATGATGAACCAAACAGTAAGGTATTGTGCAACGTACTGATACTAGAGTCTGTCCTGCAACAGCAAAACATTCACATGGTAACTGCACAAAGGACATCTACAGAAAACAACACCCTTTGTATCAGATAATTAATGTGCTTCAAATCACCACAAATAGAATCCTATTCATCAATCACATCAAGTATTGCAATGTGCTACTAATAATTATTGGTGCATGTAACAAATATTGCAAGGCCATGAAAGAAACTACCTTCTCTTTCCTCATATATCAGAGATAATGACACACGCCCAAATTACCTACAAACGAAAAGATATATTTATTTGGTAGGATGAGCAGTGCCATCACTAACAAGATGAAGCATGTAACCCTAGAATCAACATGTACATTCGCTGATACACATCGTTCTAAATTAGATGCAACAGCTGCCAGAAATCTCACAAGTTACCATGTGCCATAAAGTAAAAAGGAAACTACATTCGCATGTAAAAAGCATAGGCAATACTGATATAGCAGAAAGGGTCACAGGAGCAACAGAAGTAATTGTCACTTATATCAAAAAAGGGCAGAGGAGTAAGGTTATGAATCATGTCCCTCCTAAGTCTTAACACACAACCGTTCCCATGCAGGTGAGGAGTGATGGGGGCAATGACTTACCACACTTCTGTAATGTACTAACATGAAAATACATTTTTTACTAACATGATAATCCGTGTTACTGAAAAGCAACACAGCAAGGAATTAACTGTACCCTTATTTGCGGCGTGCAGCAAGATTGGACGGTGTGTCTGATGCAGAGTCGGTTGTGAATGCAATAAAAAATAAGAGGCTAGTTCCTTTCATAATTTTCATTTTAAGGTAAGATGATGAAAGAGGCGTCGAGATGTACCTAGTGGTTGTTGGGCAGAGGAGGGCGCCGTGCCTCTGAACCTTGCCAACGCGCAGGGAGACGAGGGGGACGCAGAGGCATCTGGCGAGCATGCCCACCTCCGAAACCTCGAAGTGCTGCAGAGACGAGCAACCATCGGGATGGATGAATGAATCGTGAAAGTACGCGTGGAGGAGGGAAGGGGAGACGAACCTGGGAGAGGTGGGAGATGAATCGGTCGTCGGCGGCGGAGCATGAAACGTTGAGGGTGAGGAGCGGCATGAGGCGCTCGTCGGCGCGGCAGGCTCCCATGAGCTGCTGGCGTAGGGGCGGCGGGGCACCCTGCGGCGTCGACACCTGATCTCCTTGCTCCGATCGGGAGGTCTCCGGCTCGTCAGCATCCGGGTGGGGACGGGATCCGGGCGGCGGAGCCATGGTGACCTAGAGTTGGGAGAGATCTCTCGGATGGGGTCGGGGGTCGGGTGGTTGGCGAGGACCGAGAGAGGAGATGAGATGAGGAAGAAGAAGAGAAGAAGGCAACACCAATCAATCCTTCACCCCACCCCACGGAGCCGATGAGATATTTTCGTTACTCTGCCACGGCGCACGGGCCCAACGACTTTCCGCTTCGGCCCAGGTGGGCCGCGATGGATCGGATATTTTCAGCTCCGTACGCGTTTCCGATCCGAAAATATCCGGTGCATATTCGTTTTTGTCGGATCTCAATGAGATATGGATCGGATATCGGATATTCAAATTCGGATATTGGATTGAAAACGGTACGGCTTAATATCTGTTCGAATAGTCGAATATCCATATTTCGTCGAATATATCCGAATCATAACCTGAAAAATATCCGAATAATTTTTGGCCCATCATACACCAACGGCCTGACCCAAATCGGGTAATCCTAACCGTCCCGACTCCCGTTCCCATAGTCGTCTCCCCGACTCGGCGACTCCTGGCTAAGTCCCGTGACGCTGCCGGCCGTCGCCTACCACCGCCACTCGCCGGCCACCCTCCTACCTATCGTCTACCCTCTGTCATCGCCCCACGGGCACGGCACCGCCGAGGCACGCTCCACCGAGAAGGCACCGACGATCCGACGCCCACGACAACGGGCCACGGGACGCGCTCCACGCCTCCACCGACACTACGGACTACGATGCACGCTCCACCTACGCCTGCCCCCACGTAGGCCGTCGCCCCACTGGCTAGTGGCCACTGCCGCCATGGCGCCACCCCATCGAAACAGACGCTCTGTTCGACTTCAGTGACATTACTTGTTGTTTTTGTGCAGGGTGGAGGGTGTTGTACTGTTGCATGTGTGTTTGAACCATATATACACTATGTGCTATTTGTATGTTTCATATATGAACCATATATGCATTTGATGCGGATGTGTTATAGATTATGTGTATGAACTATGAATTACATGTTACTTGTGATTTTTTTTCGAAATAAATATCCGAATCCATCCGTTTTCGTCCCTAGGTCCCAGAGTACGATTTATATGTTTTTTAAATAATTTATCTGAACTGTTTAATGTGTATTGCCCTTACGAAATCAATCAACTTCTAAATGTAGTCATGTTTGATGAATTTGATTTTGAAAATCAGACAAAATCCATATATACGTACTCTGGATAAACAAAATTTGTTGCCAGTAGCCTAATCTAAAACTACAGAAATTCTCATAATTTTTAGAACCCCAGAGGTACGCTTTTGAATTTTGTATTAGGAAAATGATGATGGGGCATTTAAGATGCACCACTGCCACATGCAAAACCAACCAACGTTCAAAACAATTGTCAGTTCAGGAGCGCAGATACACGGTTTTGTAACTGAGTGAGAAAAATCAGACTCTTGTAGGGCCGACCTCGCTTATCTATTTATTTTTGTATCTAGTTACATGGAAACTCACATCATTTTTTTTGTCTCAAGAAAAAGGAAGCCTCACATCATGCACAACACAATGATGTATGATCATACCATCAGACTGTGTGAAACCAAGACTACATATTATACATCAAACAATTTTACTAATGGAACAAGAACGTTGTGAAGTAGACTGGACACAGCGTAGCAACACACAAATATGATTTACAATCTGCTGCTGGAGCCTTCGCCTGGAGGAGCAAATGGCCTGCTGCTGACCGTCTGATAACAACTCTCACAATCCAGTCTCTGGGGTTTGGCTTCAGCATCACATGCCCACTTTATCACAATCACAAACCATGGTCTAACCTTTTCTTCTGTGCATCCAATTCCAACCCGTCCAAAACAGGCTAAGCAATGCATAGTTGCTCCTATAATTGCTTTGTTATGGCAGGTGCACGCGCAGGCCTGAACAACCTCCGGACCACCCACTGCACGGGTCTCAGCACCTCTGCCCTCTTCTTCCGCCAGAACCAAATGGCAGCGCTGTACTGTTCGTTCCGAATTTTTCTTGTGGCTGCTCTCCAGTCAAACTTCTCCATCTCCAATCTGGCAGCCCTCCCCATTGCCTCCCTTAACTCTTCACTTGACAAAAGACGCTCAATCTTTCCAACACAATCGTCAACATCCCCTGGGGTGTACAGAAAGCTGGTCTTTCCCTCCTGATCCTTGGGTATAATATCAGGTATCCCTCCAGCTCGGGCACCAACAACAGGAACTCCGGACGACATGGCCTCAAGCACAACAAACCCGAGCGTCTCCGACTCAGAAGGCATCACAAACACATCTCCACTGGCATAGGCCTGTGATAGCTCTTCCCCTTGTAACGTACCTGTGAACACTGCAGGCATATCTGAGAACATCTCTTCAAGCTTTCCCCTGCCAAAAATAAATAAATAAATAATGAATAAAATCTTCCATGCACAAATCAAGCAGTTCACCTTATAAATTTATCTACAGGGTCTGGCCTATAAAGGCCATCTAACTTTTCCCTTACAAATCGGACATATCTTTCATAATCCCGATAGTTCCTTCCCTTCCACCCTCATTCTCCCTCCCTTTAATTCACAATCTTACAGCTAAACAAGGATTATTTGGTTATATACCAACATACAGGCTGGTGGATAACAATCCTGACCTGAATGGTCCATCTCCAATGAATGCAATTCTTGATCCTGGAAGCCTGTCCATGACACTGCAAAATAATAAGATATAATAACAGCAGTGAACGACACTTGACGACCACAGTATAGGCCACACCAGACCAGAAAAGAAAGCAAGAAAATCCTGAGTAGAAACTAAAAGTGTGCCAAGAAAACGTTATGCTTTAAAATAAGCACATGAGCAGCATGTGGGTGCCTACATAAAAGCAAAGTGGGCAAAGTTCCCGACCCCAAGCAACACTAACCAGATGATATTGACCAGGCTGGATAGTCATGCATTTGCATATTTGCTTATTGTTTTGAGGGAAAATATTTGCTTAGTTGTTATGACCGACTATTCAATTTGTGAGCCCCATATCTTGTTATTGACGACTAAGGTTTAACAAGAATAATGCCACAGTCGCCAAGATACATATCAAGACATTCACAGATTAGAACAGTAATGCACCATCGAGATTATAGTGTGGCATTAAGTAAATCAGACACATCAGAAGCTCACCTCTTAAGAAAATCTAAGCTTTTCTCAACTCCTAAGCGTCCGACATAGATTATAAGTGATTTTTCTGGCTCACCATTACTGATGGAAAAATAAAACACATATGAAACGCAGTCAGGCACGTGTAACAAATTATTTGTTCATATCAATATGTCCCGCACTGTAGTCAAAACAGTTCAATGCACAACACGGACGGAATGAAGGGTAGAACAAAATACATACGTTAGTTTTGAGCGCATTTCCTTATTACGGAAACGAGGATGGAAGCTTTCCGAATCAACACCCTTGTTCCAAAGGCGTATTTTATTGGCTGGAAGGATGTACCATTTGAGTAGAGTGGTAGACTAAACAAGCATGAAACCAAATCAAGGTTACTGTAGTTATGCAAACCTGCTGTAACACGAGCAGCTTGTAGATCCCTACCGATAGCTACAGAGGGTACCAGTGTGAGATCCGCAGCCCGGTGCAAGAATTCTTCAAAAAATGAGGAGCATAATCAGTTGGCTATCATAGTAACAGAGTATTCCAACAGCAGATAGGTGAAAACTTACTTATAATTAGCCACATGGGCTTAACGAGCCAGCTGAATGTGTATCTGGGTATATAACTGTCATAATCAAAAGGATCAGTTATCCGCGCTGATAAAATTTGTTTCTGTTTTTCTTTCTTTT
The DNA here is from genome assembly GCA_030760725.1 of Neostapfia colusana. Lineage (NCBI taxonomy): Eukaryota > Viridiplantae > Streptophyta > Magnoliopsida > Poales > Poaceae > Neostapfia > Neostapfia colusana. The sequence continues at coordinate 232,996 of JASWHV010000008.1, read as the reverse complement.
AAGTTACGATTATGTTGATAATAAGTTCTCTGTCATAAAATGCTCACAAGACTTTTTCGCCCCCCCCCCCAATTAGTGGTTGGACAATGAATAAGAGCAGCAAGACAAATTTCTTTCAACTCTTGTGCAGAACTGCTACATGCATGCTAGTGGAAAGAAGTATGTCGGAGAAGAAACTGGTAGTGGTGACTGGTATAGTGTATAAACATTTCCTTTTGTATCATCACTGAGTGCAAGGAACTCACATTGGAACGTGGGTGTGATATGACAATACTAGAGGAACGCAGAGCAATTTTGCGATAATCAGGGCACCAAATACCTGCCAGGAACAAAATAAGTATACAAGCTGGGACAATGGAATATTACTATGAAGCACACTTACCATTATTCCAGGGGAGGAGGCGTGAATAATGTCAGGCTTGAACCTAGCGACCTCCCCGATGATTCGAGGACTTAGCGCTAGCGACAATGGAACCTTTTGATACCAGGGACAAGGGAAGCTGGAAGTAAGAAAGCAGTTTAATTTCTTGTTGAAATGAATGGCGGAGAAGAAAGATATAATTGGAGAGATAAGGCAAGGCACGCATATGAGATTAGGGGTGGCGAGAGAGAGAGAGAGAGAGAGAGAGAGAGGACCTCCATGATCCAATTAGCTTGGCTCCGTGGAACTCTTGAGGCACGCCCTCGTGAGTCGTGATCACAATCACCTAGGAGCAGACTGGATCCAGTTAGCCAGAACCAGCTTGAGCTAGGAGTATTACGGAAGAGAAGAGTGAAGCGAGCAGACCTCGTCGCCCATCTCCCGGAGGTACTTGATGAAGTTCTGGAAGCGGTTCTTGTAGCCGGAGACGTAGGCGAAGGGCGAGGGCTCCACGAAGAGGGCGATGCGTCGGGGCCTCGAGTCCTCCGCCTCTTGGACGAGCTGAGGCTGAGGCGGAGACGCAGGCTCAGGCAGCAGGACGGAGGAGGACGGGGAAGCACATGGAATGGGGCGGAGCATTGCTAGGGGACGGCGCGGGGACAGGCAGGTGGCAGGCGCGAGGCACGCCCTCCTCAGCGCGGAAGAGGAAGGCGGCGGCGGCGGAGGCTTGGGCACGACGACGGACGCCGCCGGCATCCTGGCTCCCCACTAATTACTTGCACCGGAACCTCCTCTTTAAGTTAACCCCCTCCCCCACTAATTACTTACTAGAACACGTCGTTTAGTTCTGGAATCTCCGCCCCGAGGCCTGTTGCTTCGATCGTGGGCTGGACTTTGTGCAGTAGTGGAATGAAATGTAACTGCACTAACCGAGTGACGCAAGAAGAAGAAGAAGAAGAAGAAGAGCAGCAGGAGCATATTCGACTACCAGATGCTGTGGCAGAGGTAGCAGCCATCCATCTCGGATTGCTTCGACTCCTTGATGTCCGATTCCAGTTCCAGCCAATGAGTGAATGAGCTTCTCGACCTGATCGCTATGTGGGCTTCGTATGGGCTGAATCTGATCCAGCCGCACCGCACCGCTTGGCCTCGGCCCAGCCCACTGTTCTGCTGTCGAAGCCGGCCTCGTCAGCACGGCGCCACGTCGGCGTCCACACCTGATCTCCACGTTGCGTCAGGAGTGAGCTGTCGATGATGTTTTTTGGGGATGGATGGGTGGCATGCATGCATCTGATCTGGACTCTGCTGCAGTGAGTGAGCTGTTCTGAGCCAAGCGCAGCCAATCCATTCAATGCAACCACAAAGACGACTTTCTACTTGGTCTTGGTCTTGGTCTTGGACCAACAACCACCACCTCATCGTGCCGTCCGTGTACTCCATCGGGCGGCTATAAAGCTCCCCCCCCATTCACCTCTCCCACCGCACCGCACCTGCCATTCCTCCTCCTCCTCCTCCTCGACGGTCGGTCGACACGTGATGGCGTCTGACGGTGTGGTCACCCTGTACGGCGGCGGCGGCGGCGCCGGCGCCAACAACGTCCTGGAGCCCGCCACCTTCTCCGTCAAGGCCGGCCTGGCCCAGATGCTGCGCGGCGGCGTCATCATGGACGTCGTGACCCCCGAGCAGGCGCGCATCGCCGAGGAGGCCGGCGCCTGCGCCGTCATGGCGCTCGAGCGCGTCCCCGCCGACATCCGCGCCCAGGGCGGCGTCGCCCGCATGTCCGACCCGGGCCTCATCCGCGACATCAAGCGCGCGGTGACCATCCCCGTCATGGCCAAGGCCCGCATCGGCCACTTCGTGGAGGCCCAGGTCCTGGAGGCCGTCGGCGTGGACTACGTGGACGAGAGCGAGGTGCTCACCCCCGCCGACGACGCCCACCACATCAACAAGCACAACTTCCGCGTGCCCTTCGTGTGCGGCTGCCGCGACCTGGGCGAGGCCCTGCGCCGCGTCCGCGAGGGCGCCGCCATGATCCGCACCAAGGGCGAGGCGGGCACCGGCAACGTCGTCGAGGCCGTCCGCCACGTCCGCTCCGTCATGGCCGACGTCCGCGCCCTCCGCAACATGGACGACGACGAGGTCTTCGCCTACGCCAAGCGCATCGCCGCACCCTACGACCTCGTCGTGCAGACCAAGCAGCTGGGCCGCCTCCCCGTCGTGCAGTTCGCCGCGGGGGGAGTCGCCACCCCCGCCGACGCCGCGCTCATGATGCAGCTCGGCTGCGACGGCGTCTTCGTCGGCTCCGGCGTCTTCAAGAGCGGCGACCCCGCGCGCCGCGCCCGCGCCATCGTCCAGGCCGTCACGCACTACAGCGACCCCAACATACTGGCCGAGGTCAGCTCCGGCCTCGGGGAGGCCATGGTCGGCATCAACCTCTCCGACCCCAAGGTGGAGCGCTTCGCCGCCCGCTCCGAGTAGCAAGCCCATCCCCCTTCCGCTTCCAGCGCGCCTTCAATAATCGATCACTGTCATTGTCATGTCTACTTTTATTTTTTATTTTTTTTTTAAAAAAAAAGAGAGAGAGAGAGAAATCACATGTCTGCTATTTATATTTTCGAGAAAGAGCTCGCGTGCCCATGATTCAATATGTAAAGCAACATCATTTATTGGAGAACAATCGTTTCGTCTTAATCTCTGCTAGCTAGTAAGTATCCACTAAAACCTTCGTAGTATGAATACAACGTTTCTTAATCATTTTTGAAGAAGAACCCCATGCACAACTCATCAACGTACGTACGAGCATTTTAACCTCCGTCGACTGCAATGCCATGCTTGGAGGCTGACGCTGGCAGCAGGAAACAACACATGGGCCTAATACTAATACATCTTGGGCGCAGATGGGGCTGGTGAGCTTGGAGGCTTCAGGTCTTCGTACCTTTATTATTTAGTGTGCAAATTACATATTAAATCCACGAAATTTTATTAATGAAAAAACATGTACGAGTGAGTAGAACAGACACAATGAACACCAGGATATATGAGAAGCATCAAGCAATATAATGCAAAAAGAAAAGATGAAACCTGCAGTGAGAGATAGTATGATGTTGTCATTACTTACACCGTGTACGGTGAGAGCGGTCGTCGTCGCTCTGTTGCCTCATCTCCTCTACCACCTGTTGTTGTTGTTGTTGTTGTTGTTGGATCTGACTCTATTGTTGAGTTCACCACCACCACCTCCTCCTTCTCTTCTTCTTCCTTCGCCTTCTGCTCCTCCACCACCACTACCACCACCTCCTCCTCCTTCTCAATGAGGGGAGGTTCCTGCATGCCAAATGCATGCGCGTGCAGTTACTATTGAATTTGAATCAAGGAGTCAAGTATGTTAGACGACTACGTGTGTGTATATATATGATATGATGACGGATCGGAGCACACCGCGCGTACCCTCTTGGAGGGAATGGCGGAGAGGAGTTGGTCCATGGGCAGCAATGGCGCGGTGACCTCAGCGATCGCCTCCACCACCTTGCAGTAGGCCGCCTTTCTGTTCTTGGCCATGAATCCAATCAGCTCGGCCACCTGAAGGTTGGAGACGAGGCCACCTACGTAGGTATCCTCGGCTGCCACCACTAGGTTGTGCGTCTCCTTGAAAGCGTCCGTCGGTCTCTCCATTCCTCCAGGCCTTATGATCTGTGTGTGTACATATACTCCGCCATTTGCATTGCTTGGTGACATCAGACAGAAGTACTAGCTAGCTAGCTAGCTAGTAGTAACAATAGCTGGACAAAGAGAGACAAAGAGAGAGAGAGAGTGAGGGTGAGCATCTACCGTGTAGGGAATTCCACTGGCCATCAGTGCTTCTTCAGCTCGTCTTTTCCAGTATAAAACCCCCCAGAATAAGCTAATTCGTTTTTCCAGTCCAGCAAATCAAAACGAATTAGTACTGTAAGTATAAACAGATAAGTACTCAAGCAAAATTAAAGGTAACAAGCATGCAAGCTAATTAGTGACAAAGTATCTAGCTTAATCACTTCAACAGGAAAGCAGGGAAGCCGATCTTGTTTGTGCCCAGGGACGTAACGAGGATCAGGTGCTCGACCTTTGCAGCAGTTGCTGTAATTAAGTTGGCAAGCATGCATTGTCATTCGTCTGAATTATATAGATTAAGCTTAAGCAGACAGACACACACACATGCATAGAGAGAGAGAGAGAGACAGAGAGAGAGAGATTGCCTACCAGCTTGCACAAGTTTGTTGGTGGCCACATAGTCGATTCGGTACGGTCCTGTTACGTCAAAGATCTCCTTCTCACTGGCTCCAATAGTGCACACCACCAATGCAGCGTTGCCTATGGCTGAAATGATGCCGTCCTGAGGCTGCTTCTCCAGGTCACACTCTACAATCTCAAGCTTCTCAGCAGCCGCATCGTCCAGTTTCAGTTGCTGGACGCTCTGCATGCCAGTTCGAAGAAATTAAGGAACTGAAAATTAACAAGATGAGAAAGCAATCAGGATCTGTATATGAACAAAATGGAAGTAACCTGCACAAGCGAAGATGCTCTCTGTGCGTCCCTCACTGCAGCACGGACACGGAAGCCAAGCTTGATGAGCTCCCTCACGGCTCGGGAGCCGACTCGTCCGGTGGCGCCGGCGACGAAGACGAGATCTCTCTCCTTCCGGGGCTCTGCTGCTTTCGGTGGCGTCGTGGAGGAGGCAGATGCAGACCAGGTAGAGGAGGAGCGAAGACGATGAGACCGTCGTCTACCTAGCTTGAGCAGCCGCGGATTTGCAGCCGCAGAGCTGCGAATGCCAACCATGCCTAGTCTGCAGAGCTTCGCTGATGACGGTGGTGAGTGACGCAGCGGCCACAGGGAATCCATGGCCAGCCCGACCTTCAGCCTGCTGCCTGCCTCCATATGCATTCTTTGCTCCCCCTTCTGATCAATTACTGTCTCTGGCCGCTGTTAAATTTATCCAAAAAACAAGGTGCCTGCTCGAGACGAGACGACGTAGCTTGGTGGTCTGCTGGCCGCCGCACCGCCGGCCGCTGCATTTGCGAGATTATGGATTCCGACGTGGCTTCGTCGAGTCCACGTTCTGGGATAGGGGGGAGGGGACCCGCCCCCTGTTCCTTCTGACCTCAATCTATCCATACACCGGTGATTGGTCATCCGCGCAATCACAAATACAAACTAATAAATTTATGACCCTGCCTCTTTGGAAACAAGAACGTCCCGAACCGCTTACTTTTGGACTCAAATCCTTATGGCTCACATGTCAGTGACTGCTACTGCATGTGCAGTACTACAGAGGATACACACCCCTTCCTTTCTCCCTTCGGTTCCTCCACCACTTTGGAAATGGCAACGCACTAACCCTTCGGTTCCTCTGCGTTTTTATTATTTATAACACCCAAAAAATAGGTTAACATAGTTAGCGCATAGTCGGTACAGAATACAAGACTTATGTGTAAAAAAATGAATTTTTTACGAGTTATTTAACAGAACCTCCCTTTTTTATAATATCGAAGGTTAACCCTTTGAATTTTTCACAAAAAATTTAATATTTCTTAGAACCTTCTGAAAAATAGATATGAATAGTTAACACGTAGCCGGATAATTCCATCAATAACACCTTTATCAAAAAAATGCGTTAGTTCAGCAGATCTTCTTATACCCAGGATAAATAGCCTGGTATAGAAAACATCTATATAACCGCGATTATATGACCAGCTGTATACCTTTTTTTTTACTTGATCCAAAAAGTTCTTTTTTGGATTCCCTTTTACAAGGGAATTTTTAAATTCAAATTCTGAAAAAAAGAATAAGCGGATCCATAGCATATATATGCTATGAATAGACCAAAAATAGCTAAACTTACAGAAGAAATTGCATTAGTGAGAAATTCATATGAATTTATGGAAGAATTAGAACTTTTGCCTTTTTTCGTTCTCTTCCCTGCCCGGGAAAGTCTCTGGGTGCCTAGGTATCCACCGCAAGCCTTTCCTCTTTTGAACCTCGCCATTAACGTTAATGCTATGCCATCCTAAGGTGCTACTAAATGGAAGGATCTTATCAACGTCCATGAATGCAAAATCATAGATCGAACTGTCGAATTGGAAAAATTCGGTGCTATCATAGTATCCGCTAAGTTCACGGGCTGGAGATAAGCGGACTCGAACCGCTGACACGTAGAGGAAGAAGGCGCTAGTTTCGAAGAAAATAAAACCAGGTTTACTCCACCTCTTTTAACCTTTCAAAAAAGATTCACTAATCTAAAGAAAAACAAAAAAGGAATTCCATTAAATTGTATTTTTATTGATCAATTAGAATTGCCTTCTAGAACGTATAATTGTCTCAAAAGGGCCAATATACATACACTATTGGACCAGACTGGAGCGGGTAGCGGGAATCGAACCCGCATCGTTAGCTTGGAAGGCTAGGGGTTATAGTCGACGTTGGTTGATTTTTTTTAACGTCTCTAATTCAAAACCGAACATGAAATTTTGATTTCATTCGGCTCCTTTATGGCTATTCTCACCACTTAACATCTATGTTAGCTTTTCTGTCTGAATGGAACCAAAGCTCTCTGCTTTCTAGATGATCCCTATAGAGTAGGAGATAGAAATTTTCCTAAATATCTATCTAATCTATTTACTTCGTTCCCTAATTTCATTCAAGAGATCCTGAGGAAAAGAGTTGGGTTTCCACCGAGCTGAAACAATACCCTGATGGTTCTAGTAAACCAAAACTATCGTTTTTTAGCTATTGGCTTCCATTTCTTTTTTAACTATAAGAAGATTTAGTTACCGGAAAATACAACGTTTTTATTATTTGACCAACCATCAGGAGAAGCAAATACAAGGGGTACACTAATTACTAAGACTAAGGAAGTCGCAATTAATGCAAAAACAGCTAACTGGAAAGCAATAGTCATATTTATAATCCTCCAAGCTACCATCAAATAAAGTTGACTGCATATTTATCTTTGATCCCTCACTTAATCAATATTGTACTAAAATACAAGAAGTAGGAGGGGTTTAATCATGAACCCATTGATTCTTCGCTTTAAAACTTTTTCCTTACCACTTTTGCAAGAAAAATAAATTTTTGACGAGTTGTTTGACAGAAAAATATTTTTTCTACGAGTTATTTGATGAAAACCCCCTTTTCGGTAATATTGAAGACTAACCCGTTTGGATTTTCTCAAAAATTTTGATATTATTTATAACCTCCAAAAAATAATTTGGATTGATAACGCATAGCCGATAGAGAATACAAGTCTCATGTGCAAAAAATGAATTTTTGACGAGTTATTTGACGGAAAACTCCCTTTTCGGTAATATCGAAGGCTAACCCCTTTGTATTTATCTCAAAAATTTTGATATTTTTTAGAACCTCCCAAAAAATAGGTTCGGATAAGAAACACGTAGCCGATTGAGAATACAAGACTCAGGTGTAAGAAAAATGAATTTTTCACGAGTTATTAACCGGAAACCTCCCTTTTCAATAATACCGAAGGCTAACCCCTTTGGATTTTCTCAAAAATTTTAAAATTTTTTAGAACCTCCAAAAAAATAGGTATGGATAGTTAACACGTAGCAGATAGAGAATACAAGCCTCATGTCCAAGAAAAATAAATTTTTCACGAGTTATTAACTGGGAACCTCCCTTTTCAATAATATCGAAGGCTAACCCTCTTTGGTTTTTTCTCAAAAATTTTGATATTTTTTACAACCTCCAAAAAATAAGTATGGATAGCTAACGCGTAGTTGATACAGAATACAAGCCTCATGAGCAAGAAAAATGATTTTTTGACTAGTTATTTCACAGAAAAATAAATTTTTGACGAGTTATTTGACAAAAACCTCACATTTTGGTAATATCAAAGGCTAACCCCTTTGGATTTTCTCAAATTTTTTGATATTTCTTATAACCTCCTAAAAATTAAGTTTAGATTGGTAACACGTAGGCAATTGAGAATACAAGCCTCATGTGCAAGAAAAATGAATTTTTGACGAGTTATTAACTGGAAACCTCCCTTTTCAATAATACCAAAGGCTAACCCCTTTGGATTTTCTCAAAAATTTTGAAATTTTTTAAAACCTCCCGAAAAATAGATATGGATAGGTAACGCGTAGCAGATAGAGAATACAAGCCTCATGTGCAAGAAAAATGAATTTTTCACGAGTTATTAACTGGGAACCTCCCTTTTCAATAATATCGAAGGCTAACCCCCTTTGGTTTTTTCTTAAAAATTTTGATATTTTTTACAACCTTCCAAAAAATAAGTATGGATAGGTAACGCGTAGCTGATACAGAATACAAACCTCATGAGCAAGAAAAATGATTTTTTGACTAGTTATTTCACAGAAAAATAAATTTTTGATAACTTATTTGACAGAAACCTCACTTTTTGGTAATATCGAAGGCTAACCCCTTTGGATTTTCTCAAAATTTTTGATATTTCTTATAACCTCCCAAAAGTTAAGTTTGGATTGGTAACACGTAGGCAATTGAGAATACAAGCCTCATGTGCAAGAAAAATGAATTTTTCACGAGTTATTAACCGAAAACCTCCCTTTTCAATAATATCGGAGGCTAACCCCTTTGGATTTTTCTCAAAAATTTTGATATTTTTTAGAACCTCCCCAAAAAATAAGTATGGATAGGTAACGCGTAGCGGATACAGAATACAAGCCTCATGTGCAAGAAAAATGATTTATTGACTAGTTATTTCATAAAAAAATAAATTTTTGACGAGTTATTTGACAGAAACCTCACTTTTCGGTAATATCGAAGGCTAACCCCTTTGGATTTTCTCAAAAAATTTGATATTTTTTATATCCCCCCAAAAATTAAGTTTGGATTGGTAACACGTAGGCAATTGAGAATACAAGCCTCATGTGCAAGAAAAATGAATTTTTCACGAGTTATTAACCAGAAACCTCCCTTTTTAATAATACCGAAGGCTAACCCCTTTGAATTTTTTCAAAAAATTTGAAATTTTTTAGAACCTCCCGAAAAATAGGTATGGATAGGTAACGCGTAGCAGATAGAGAATACAAGCCTCATGTGCAACAAAAATGAATTTTTCACGAGTTTTAACTGGAAACCTCCCTTTTCAATAATATCGAAGGCTAACCCCTTTGGTTTTTTTCTCAAAAATTTTGATATTTTTTATAACCTTCCAAAAAATAAGTATGGATAGGTAACGCGTAGCCGATACAGAATACAAGCCTCATGAGCAAGAAAAATGATTTTTTGACTAGTTATTTCACATAAAAATAAAATTTTGACGAGTTATTTGATAGAAACCTCACTTTTCGGTAATATCGAAGGCTAACCCCTTTGGATTTTCTCAAAAAATTTGATATTTTTTATAACCTCCCAAAAATTAAGTTTGGATTGGTAACACATAGCCGATTGAGAATACAAGCCCTAGGTGCAAGAAAAATGAATTTTTCACGAGTTATTAACTGGAAACCTCCCTTTTCAATAATACCGAAGGCTAACACATTTGGATTTTGTCAAAAACTTTGTAATTTTTTAGAACCTCCCGAAAAATAGGTATGGATTGGTAAGGCGTAGCAGATAGACAATACAAGCCTCATGTGCAAGAAAAATGAATTTTTCACGAGTTATTAACTGGAAACCTCCCTTTCAATAATATCGAAGGCTAACCCCTTTGTTTTTTCTTAAAAATTTTGATATTTTTACAACCTTCCAAAAAATAAGTATGGATAGGTAACGCGTAGCTGATACAAAATACAAACCTCATGAGCAAGAAAAATGATTTTTTGACTAGTTATTTCACAGAAAAATAGATTTTTGACAAGTTATTTGACAGCAAACTCACTTTTTGGTAATATCGAAGGCTAACCCCTTTGGATTTTCTCAAAATTTTTGATATTTCTTATAACCTCCCAAAAGTTAAGTTTGGATTGGTAACACGTAGCCAACTGAGAATACAAGCCTCAGGTGCAAGAAAAATGAATTTTTCACGAGTTATTAACCGGAAACCTCCATTTTCAATAATACCGAAGGCTAACCCGTTTGTATTTTTCTCAAAAATTTTGATATTTTTTAGAACCTTACTAAAAAATAAGTATGGATAGGTAACGCGTAGCGGATACAGAATACAAGCCTCATGTGCAAGAAAATGATTTTTTGACTAGTTATTTCATAGAGAAATAATTTTGACGAGTTATTTGACAGAAACCTCACTTTTCGGTAATATCGAAGGCTAACCCCTTTGGATTTTCTCGAAAAATTTGATATTTTTTATAACCTCCCAAAAATTAAGTTTGGATTGGTAACACATAGCCGATTGATAATACAAGACTCAGGTGCAAGAAAAATGAATTTTTCACGAGTTATTAACCGGAAACCTCCATTTTCAATAATATCGAAGGCTAACCCCTTTGTATTTTTCTCAAAAATTTTGAAATTTTTTTGAACCTTACCAAAAAATAAGTATGGATAGGTAACGCGTAGCGGATACATAATACAAGCCTCATGTGCAAGAAAAATGATTTTTTGACTAGTTATTTCACAGAAAAATAAATTTTTGACGAGTTATTTGACAGAAACCTCACTTTTCGGTAATATCGAAGGCTAACCCGTTTGGATTTTCTCAAAAAATTTGATATTTTTTATAACCTGCCAAAAATTAAGTTTGGATTGGTAACACATAGCCGATTGAGAATACAAGCCCTAGGTGCAAGAAAAATGAATTTTTCACGAGTTATTAACTAGAAACCTCCCTTTTCAATAATACCAAAGGCTAACCCCTTTGGATTTTCTTAAAAATTTTGAAATTTTTTAGAACCTCTTGAAAAATAGGTATGGATAGGTAAGGCGTAGCAGATAGAGAATACAAGCCCCATGTGCAATAAAAATGAATTTTTCATGAGTTATTAACTTGGAACCTCCCTTTTAAATAATATCGAAGGCTAACCCCTTTGGTTTTTTTTCTCAAAAATTTTGATATTTTTTACAACCTTCCAAAAAATAAGTATGGATAGGTAACGCGTAGCCGATGTAGAATACAAGCCTCATGAGCAAGAAAAATGATTTTTCAACTAATTATTTTACGGAAAGTAAATTTTTGACGAGTTATTTGACAAAAACCTCACTTTTCTGTAATATCGAAGGCTAACCCCTTTGGATTTTCTCAAAATTTTTCATATTTCTTATAACCTCCCAAAAATTAAGTTTGGATTGGTAACACGTAGCCAATTGAGAATACAAGCCTCAGGTGCAAGAAAAATGAATTTTTCATGAGTTATTAACCGGAGACCTCCCTTTTCAATAATATCGAAGGCTAACCCATTTGGTTTTTTCTCAAAAATTTTGATATTTTTTAGAACCTTACTAAAAAATAAGTATGGATAGGTAACGCGTAGCGGATACAGAATACAAGCCTCATGTGCAAGAAAATGATTTTTTGACTAGTTATTTCATAGAGAAATAATTTTGACGAGTTATTTGACAGAAACCTCACTTTTCGGTAAAATCGAAGGCTAACCCCTTTGGATTTTCTCGAAAAATTTGATATTTTTTATAACCTCCCAAAAATTAAGTTTGGATTGGTAACACATAGCCGATTGATAATACAAGCCTCAGGTGCAAGAAAAATGAATTTTTCACGAGTTATTAACCGGAAACCTCCATTTTCAATAATATCGAAGGCTAACCCCTTTGTATTTTTCTCAAAAATTTTGAAATTTTTTTGAACCTTACCAAAAAATAAGTATGGATAGGTAACGCGTAGCGGATACATAATACAAGCCTCATGTGCAAGAAAAATGATTTTTTGACTAGTTATTTCACAGAAAAATAAATTTTTGACGAGTTATTTGACAGAAACCTCACTTTTCGGTAATATCGAAGGCTAACCCGTTTGGATTTTCTCAAAAAATTTGATATTTTTTATAACCTGCCAAAAATTAAGTTTGGATTGGTAACACATAGCCGATTGAGAATACAAGCCCTAGGTGCAAGAAAAATGAATTTTTCACGAGTTATTAACTAGAAACCTCCCTTTTCAATAATACCAAAGGTTAACCCCTTTGGATTTTCTTAAAAATTTTGAAATTTTTTAGAACCTCTTGAAAAATAGGTATGGATAGGTAAGGCGTAGCAGATAGAGAATACAAGCCCCATGTGCAATAAAAATGAATTTTTCATGAGTTATTAACTTGGAACCTCCCTTTTAAATAATATCGAAGGCTAACCCCTTTGGTTTTTTTCTCAAAAATTTTGATATTTTTTACAACCTTCCAAAAAATAAGTATGGATAGGTAACGCGTAGCCGATGTAGAATACAAGCCTCATGAGCAAGAAAAATGATTTTTCAACTAATTATTTTAAGGAAAGTAAATTTTTGACGAGTTATTTGACAAAAACCTCACTTTTCTGTAATATCGAAGGCTAACCCCTTTGGATTTTCTCAAAATTTTTCATATTTCTTATAACCTCCCAAAAATTAAGTTTGGATTGGTAACACGTAGCCAATTGAGAATACAAGCCTCAGGTGCAAGAAAAATGAATTTTTCACGAGTTATTAACCGGAGACCTCCCTTTTCAATAATATCGAAGGCTAACCCATTTGGTTTTTTTTTCAAAAATTTTGATATTTTTTACAACCTTCCAAAAAATAAGTATGGATAGGTAACGCGTAGCCGATATAGAATACAAGCCTCATGAGCAAGAAAAATGATTTTTTGACTAGTTATTTCACAGAAAAATAAATTTTTGATGAGTTATTCGACAGAAACCTCACTTTTCGGTAATATCGAAGGCTAACCCCTTTGAATTTTCTCAAAAATTTTCATATTTCTTATAACCTCCCAAAAATTAAGTTTGAATTGGTAACACGTAGCCAATTGAGAATACAAGCCTCAGGTTCAAGAAAAATGAATTTTTCACGAGTTATTAACCGGAAACCTCCATTTTCAATAATACCGAAGGCTAACCCCTTTGTATTTTTCTCAAAAATTTTGAAATTTTTTGAATCTTATCAAAAAATAAGTATGGATAGGTAACGCGTAACCAATACAGAATACAAGCCTAATGTGCAAGAAAAATGAATTTTTTATGAGTTACTTCATAGAGAAATAAATTTTTGACGAGTTATTTGACAGAAACCTCACTTTTCGGTAATATCGTAGGCTAACTCCTTTGGATTTTCTCAAAAAATTGATATTTTTTATAACCTCCCAAAAATTAAGTTTGGATTGGTAACACATAGCTGATTGAGAATACAAGCCCTAGATGCAAGAAAAATGAAATTTTCACGAGTTATTAAACGGAAACTTCCCTTTTCAATAATACCGAAGGCAAACCCCTTTGGATTTTCTCAAAAATTTTGAAATTTTTTAGAACCTCCTGAAAAATAGGTATGGATAGGTAAGGCGTAGCAGATAGAGAATACAAGCCTCATGTGTAAGAAAAAATAATTTTTCACGAGTTATTAAATGGGAACCTCCCTTTTCAATAATATCGAAGGCTAACCCCTTTGGTTTTTTTTCTCAAAAAATTTGATATTTTTTACAACCTTCGAAAAAATAAGTATGGATAGCTAACGCGTAGCCGATATAGAATACAAGCCTCATGAGCAAGAAAAATGATTTCTTGACTAGTTATTTCATAGAAAATAAATTTTTGACGAGTTATTTGACAAAAACCTCACTTTTCGGTAATATCGAAGGCTAACCCCTTTGGATTTTCTAAAATTTTTTGATATTTCTTATAACCTCCCAAAAATTAAGTTTGGATTGGTAACAAATAGCCGATTGAGAATACAAGCCCTAGGTGCAAGAAAAATGAATTTTTCACGAGTTATTAACTAGAAACCTCCCTTTTCAATAATACCGAAGGCTAACCCCTTTGGATTTTCTCAAAAATTTTGAAATTTTTTAGAACCTCTTGAAAAATAGGTATGGATAGGTAAGGCGTAGCAGATAGAGAATACAAGTCTCATGTGCAAGAAAAATGAATTTTTCACGAGTTATTAACTGGGAACCTCCCTTTTCAATAATATCGAAGGCTAACCCCTTTGGTTTTTTTCTCAAAAATTTTGATATTTTTTACAATCTTCCAAAAAATAAGTATGGATAGGTAACGCGTAGCCGATATAGAATACAAGCCTCATGAGCAAGAAAAAATATTTTTTGACTAGTTATTTCACCGAAAAATAAATTTTTAACGAGTTATTTGACAGAAACCTCACTTTTCGGTAATATCGAAGGCTAACCCCTTTGGATTTTCTAAAAAATTTTCATATTTCTTATAACCTCCCAAAAATTAAGTTTGAATTGGTAACACATAGCCAATTGAGAATACAAGCCTCAGGTTCAAGAAAAATGAATTTTTCACGAGTTAATAACCGGAAACCTCCATTTTCAATAATACCGAAGGCTAACCCCTTTATATTTTTCTCAAAAGTTTTGAAATTTTTGTGAACCTTATCAAAAAGTAAGTATGGATAGGTAACGCGTAACCGATACAGAATACAAGCCTAATGTGCAAGAAAAATGAATTTTTTACGAGTTATTTCATAGAGAAATAAATTTTTGACGAGTTATTTGACAGAAACATCACTTTTTGGTAATATCGTAGGCTAACCCCTTTGGATTTTCTCAAAAAATTTGATATTTTTTATAACCTCCCAAAAATTAAGTTTGGATTGGTAACACATAGCTGATTGAGAATACAATCCCTAGGTGCAAGAAAAATGAAATTTTAACGAGTTATTAAACGGAAACCTCCCTTTTCAATAATAGCGAAGGCAAACCCCTTTGGATTTTCTCAAAAATTTTGAAATTTTTTAGAACCTCCTTAAAAATTGGTATGGATAGGTAAGGCGTAGCAGATAGAGAATACAAGCCTCATGTGTAAGAAAAATGAATTTTTCACGAGTTATTAAATGGGAACCTCCTTTTTCAATAATATCGAAGGCTAACCCCTTTGGTTTTTTTCTCAAAAATTTTGATATTTTTTACAACCTTCCAAAAAATAAGTATGGATAGGTAACGCGTAGCCGATATAAAATACAAGCCTCATGAGCGAGAAAAATGATTTTTTGACTAGTTATTTCACAGAAAATAAATTTTTGACGAGTTATTTGACAAAAACCTCACTTGTCGGTAATATCGAAGGCTAACCCCTTTGAATTTTCTCAAAGTTTTTCATATTTCTTATAACCTCCCAAAAATTAACTTTGGATTGGTAACACGTAGCCAATTGAGAATACAAGCCTCAGGTGCAAGAAAAATTAATTTTTCACGAGTTATTAACAGGAAACCTCCATTTTCAATAATACCGAAGACTAACCCCTTTGTATTTTTCTCAAAAATT
Organism: Neostapfia colusana; assembly: GCA_030760725.1. NCBI lineage: Eukaryota > Viridiplantae > Streptophyta > Magnoliopsida > Poales > Poaceae > Neostapfia > Neostapfia colusana. Next base: position 217,278 of record JASWHV010000008.1, on the reverse strand, counting down.
TTGATATTTTTTAGAACCTTACCAAAATAAGTATGGATAGGTAACGCGTAACCGATACAGAATACAAGCCTCATGTGCAAGAAAAATGATTTTTTTACGAGTTATTTCATAGAAAAATAATTTTTTGACGAGTTATTTGACAGAAACCTCACTTTTCGGTAATATCGAAGGCTAACCCCTTTGGATTTTCTCAAAAAATTTGATATTTTTTATAACCTCCCAAAAATTAAGTTTGGATTGGTAACACATAGCCGATTGAGAATACAAGCCCTAGGTGCAAGAAAAAAGAATTTTTCACGAGTTATTAACCAGAAACCTCCCTTTTCAATAATACCGAAGGCTAACCCCTTTGGATTTTCTCAAAAATTTTGAAATTTTTTAGAACCTCTTGAAAAATAGGTATGGATAGGTAAGGCGTAGCAGATAGAGAATACAAGTCTCATGTGCAAGAAAAATGAATTTTTCACGAGTTATTAACTGAGAACCTCCCTTTTCAATAATATCGAAGGCTAACCCCTTTGGGTTTTTTCTCAAAAATTTTGATATTTTTTACAACCTTCCAAAAAACAAGTATGGATAGGTAACGCGTAGCCGATATAGAATACAAGCCTCATGAGCAAGAAAAATGATTTTTTGACTAGTTAGTTCAGAGAAAAATAAATTTTTGACGAGTTATTTGACAGAAACCTCACTTTTCGATAATATCGAAGGCTAACCCCTTTGGATTTTCTCAAAATTTTTGATATTTCTTATAACCTCCCAAAAATTAAGTTTGGATTGGTAACACGTAGCCAATTGAGAATACAAGCCTCATGTGCAAGAAGAATGAATTTTTCACGAGTTATTAACCGGAAACCTCCCTTTTCAATAATATCGGAGGCTAACCCCTTTGTATTTTTCTCAAAAATTTTGATATTTTTTTGAACCTTACCAAAAAATAAGTATGTATAGATAACACGTTAACGATACAGAATACAAGCCTCATGTTCAAGAAAAATAAATTTTTTACGAGTTATTTAATAGAAAAATAAATTTTTAACGAGTTATTTGACATCACTTTTCGGTAATATCGTAGGCTAACCCCTTTGGATTTTCTCAAAAAAATTGATATTTTTTATAATCTCCCAAAAATTAAGTTTGGATTTGTAACACGTAGCCGATTGAGAATACAAGCCCTAGGTGCAAGAAAAATGAATTTTCACGAGTTATTAACCGGAAACCTCCCTTTCCAATAATACCGAAGGCTAACCCATTTGTATTTTCTCAAAAATTTTGAATTTTTTAGAACCTCCCGAAAATAGGTATGGATAGGTAACGCGTAGAAGATAGAGAATACAAGCCTCATGTGCAAGAAAAATGAATTTTTCATGAGTTATTAACTAGAAACCTCCCTTTTCAATAGTATCGAAGGCTAACCCCTTTGGTTTTTCTCAAAATTTTTGATATTTTTTACAACCTTCCAAAAAATAAGTATGGATAAGTAACGCGTAGCCGATATAGAATACAAGCCTCATGAGCCAGAAAAATGATTTTTGACTAGTTATTTCACAGAAAATAAATTTTTGACGAGTTATTTGACAAAAACCTCACTTTTCGGTAATATCGAAGGCTAACCCCATTGGATTTTCTCAAAAATTTTCATATTTCTTATAACCTCCCAAAAATTAAGTTTGGATTGGTAACACGTAGCCAATTGAGAATACAATGCTCAGGTGCAAGAAAAATGAATTTTTCACGAGTTATTAACCGGAAACCTCCATTTTCAATAATACCGAAGACTAACCCGTTTGTATTTTTCTCAAAATTTTTGATATTTTTTAGAACCTTACCAAAATAAGTATGGATAGGTAACGCGTAACCGATACAGAATACAAGCCTCATGTGCAAGAAAAATGATTTTTTACGAGTTATTTCATAGAAAAATAATTTTTTGACGAGTTATTTGACAGAAACCTCACTTTTCGGTAATATCGAAGGCTAACCCCTTTGGATTTTCTCAAAAAAATTGATATTTTTTATAACCTCCCAAAAATTAAGTTTGGATTGGTAACACATAGCCGATTGAGAATACAAGCCCTAGGTGCAAGAAAAATGAATTTTTCACGAGTTATTAACCAGAAACCTCCCTTTTCAATAATAGCGAAGGCTAACCCCTTTGGATTTTCTCAAAAATTTTGAAATTTTTTAGAACCTCTTGAAAAATAGGTATGGATAGGTAAGGCGTAGCAGATAGAGAATACAAGTCTCATGTGCAAGAAAAATGAATTTTTCACGAGTTATTAACTGGGAACCTCCCTTTTCAATAATATCGAAGGCTAACCCCTTTGGTTTTTTTCTCAAAAATTTTGATATTTTTTACAATCTTCCAAAAAATAAGTATGGATAGGTAACGCGTAGCCGATATAGAATACAAGCCTCATGAGCAAGAAAAATGATTTTTTGACTAGTTATTTCACAGAAAAATAATTTTTTAACGAGTTATTTGACAGAAACCTCACTTTTTGGTAATACCGAAGGCTAACCCCTTTATATTTTTCTCAAAAGTTTTGAATTTTTTTGAACCTTATCAAAAAGTAAGTATGGATAGGTAACGCGTAACCGATACAGAATACAAGCCTAATGTGCAAGAAAAATGAATTTTTTACGAGTTATATCATAGAGAAATAAATTTTTGACGAGTTATTTGACAGAAACCTCACTTTTTGGTAATATCGTAGGCTAACCCCTTTGGATTTTCTCAAAAAATTTGATATTTTTTATAACCTCCCAAAAATTAAGTTTGGATTGGTAACACATAGCTGATTGAGAATACAAGCCCTAGGTGCAAGAAAAATGAAATTTTCATGAGTTATTAAACGGAAACCTCCCTTTTCAATAATACCGAAGGCAAACACCTTTGGATTTTCTCAAAAATTTTGAAATTTTTTAGAACCTCTAGAAAAATAGGTATGGATAGGTAAGGCATAGCAGATAGAGAATACAAGACTAATGTGTAAGAAAAATGAATTTTTCACGAGTTATTAAATGGGAACCTCCCTTTTCAATAATATCGAAGGCTAACCTCTTTGGTTTTTTTCTCAAAAATTTTGATATTTTTTACAACCTTCCAAAAAATAAGTATGGATAGGTAACGCGTAGCCGATATAGAATACAAGCCTCATGAGCAAGAAAAATGATTTTTTGACTAGTTATTTCACAGAAAATAAATTTTTGACGAGTTATTTGACAAAAACCTCACTTTTCGGTAATATCGAAGGCTAACCCCTTTGGATTTCCTCAAAATTTTTCATATTTCTTATAACCTTCCAAAAATTAAGTTTGGATTGGTAACACGTAGCCAATTGAGAATACAAGCCTCAGGTGCAAGAAAAATGAATTTTTCACGAGTTATTAACCGGAAACCTCCATTTTCAATAATACCTAAGACTAACCCCTTTGTATTTTTCTCAAAAATTTTGATATTTTTTAGAACCTTACCAAAATAAGTATGGATAGGTAACGCGTAACTGATACAGAATACAAGCCTCATGTGCAAGAAAAATGATTTTTTACGAGTTATTTCATAGAAAAATAAATTTTTTACGAGTTATTTGACAGAAACCTCACTTTTTGGCAATATCGTAGGCTAACCCCTTTGGATTTTCTCAAAAAATTTCATATTTTTTATAACCTCCCAAAAATTAAGTTTGGATTGGTAACACATAGCCGATTGAGAATACAAGCCCTAGGTGCAAGAAAAATGAATTTTTCACGAGTTATTAACCGGAAACCTCCCTTTTCAATAATACCGAAGGCTAACCCCTTTGGATTTTCTCAAAAAATTTGAAATTTTTTAGAACCTCCTGAAAAATAGGTATGGATAGGTAACGCGTAGCAGATAGAGAATACAAGCCTCATGTGCAAGAAAAATGAATTTTTCACGAGTTATTAACTGGAACCCTCCCTTTTTAATAATATCGAAGGCTAATCCCTTTGGTTTTTTCTCAAAAATTTTGGATATTTTTTACAACCTTCAAAAAAATAAGCATAGATAGGTAACGCGTAGCCGATATAGAATACAAGCCTCATGAGCAAGAAAAATGATTTTTGACTAGTTATTTCACGGAAAAATAAATTTTTGACGAGTTATTTGACAGAAACCTCACTTTTTGGTAATATCGAAGGCTAACCCCTTTGGATTTTCTCAAAATTTTTCATATTCTTATAACCTCCCAAAAGTTAAGTTTGGATTGGTAACACGTAGCCAATTGAGAATACAAGCCTCAGGTGCAAGAAAAATGAATTTTTCTCGAGTTATTAACCGGAAACCTCCATTTTCAATAATACCGAAGGCTAACCCCTTTGTATTTTTCTCAAAAATTATGATATTTTTTAGAACCTTACCAAAAAATAAGTATGGATAGGTAACGCGTAACCGATACAGAATACAAGCCTCATGTGCAAGAAAAATGAATTTTTTACGAGTTATTTCACAGAAAAATAAATTTTTGACGAGTTATTTGACAGAAACCTCACTTTTCGGTAATATCGAAGGCTAACCCCTTTGGATTTTCTCAAAATTTTTCATATTTCTTATAACCTCCCAAAAATTAAGTTTGGATTGGTAACACGTAGCCAATTGAGAATACAAGCCTCAGGTGCAAGAAAAATGAATTTTTCACGAGTTATTAACCGGAAACCTCCATTTTCACTAATACCGAAGGCTAACCCCTTTGTATTTTTCTCAAAATTTTTGATATTTTTAAGATCCTTACCAAAAAATAAGTATGGATAGGTAACGTGTAACCGATACAGAATATAAGCCTCATGTGCAAGAAAAATGAATTTTTTATGAGTTATTTCATAGAAAAATAAATTTTTGACGAGTTATTTGACAGAAACCTCACTTTTCGGTAATATCGTAGGCTAACCCCTTTGGATTTTCTCAAAAAATTTAATATTTTTTATAACCTCCCAAAAATTAAGTTTGGATTGGTAACACATAGCCGATTGAGAATACAAGCCCTAGGTGCAAGAAAAATGAATTTTTCACGAGTTATTAACCAGAAACCTCCCTTTTCAATAATACCGAAGGCTAACCCCTTTGGATTTTCTTAAAAAATTTGAAATTTTTTAGAACCTCCCGAAAAATAGGTATGGATAGGTAAGGCGTAGCAGATAGAGAATACAAGCCTCATGTGCAAGAAAAATTAATTTTTCACGAGTTATTAACTGGAAACGTCCCTTTTCAATAATATCGAAGGCTAACCCCTTTGGTTTTTTTCTCAAAAATTTTGATATTTTTTACAACCTTCCAAAAAATAAGTATGGATAGGTAACGCGTAGCCGATATAGAATACAAGCCTCATGAGCAAGAAAAATGATTTTTTGACTAGTTATTTCACGGAAAAATAAATTTTTGACGAGTTATTTGACAGAAACCTCACTTTTCGGTAATATCGAAGGCTAACCCCTTTGGATTTTCTTAAAATTTTTCATATTTCTTATAACCTCCCAAAAAATTAAGTTTGGATTGGTAACACGTAGCCAATTGAGAATACAAGCCTCAGGTGCAAGAAAAATGAATTTTTCATGAGTTATTAACCGGAAACCTCCATTTTCAATAATACCGAAGGCTAACCCCTTTGTATTTTTCTCAAAAATTATGATATTTTTTAGAACCTTACCAAAAAATAAGTATGGATAGGTAACGCGTAACCGATACAGAATACAAGCCTCATGTGCAAGAAAAATGAATTTTTACGAGTTATTTCACAGAAAAATAAATTTTTGACGAGTTATTTGATAGAAACCTCACTTTTCGGTAATATCGAAGGCTAACCCCTTTGGATTTTCTCAAAATTTTTCATATTCTTATAACCTCCCAAAAATTAAGTTTGGATTGGTAACACGTAGCCAATTGAGAATACAAGCCTCAGGTGCAAGAAAAATGAATTTTTCTCGAGTTATTAACCGGAAACCTCCATTTTCAATAATACCGAAGGCTAACCCCTTTGTATTTTTCTCAAAAATTATGATATTTTTTAGAACCTTACCAAAAAATAAGTATGGATAGGTAACGTGTAACCGATATAGAATACAAGCCTCATGTGCAAGAAAAATGAATTTTTTACGAGTTATTTCACAGAAAAATAAATTTTTGACGAGTTATTTGACAGAAACCTCACTTTTCGGTAATATCGAAGGCTAACCCCTTTGGATTTTCTCAAAATTTTTCATATTTCTTATAACCTCCCAAAGATTAAGTTTGGATTGGTAACACATAGCCGATTGAGAATACAAGCCCTAGGTGCAAGAAAAATGAATTTTTCACGAGTTATTAACCGGAAACCTCCCTTTTCAATAATACCGAAGGCTAACCCCTTTGGATTTTCTCAAAAATTTTGAAATTTTTTAGAACCTCCTGAAAAATAGGTATGGATAGGTAACGCGTAGCAGATAGAGAATACAAGCCTCATGTGCAAGAAAAATGAATTTTTCACGAGTTATTAACTGGAACCCTCCCTTTTTAATAATATCGAAGGCTAATCCCTTTGGTTTTTTCTCAAAAATTTTGGATATTTTTTACAACCTTCAAAAAAATAAGCATAGATAGGTAACGCGTAGCCGATATAGAATACAAGCCTCATGAGCAAGAAAAATGATTTTTTGACTAGTTATTTCACGGAAAAATAAATTTTTGACGAGTTATTTGAAAGAAACCTCACTTTTTGGTAATATCGAAGGCTAACCCCTTTGGATTTTCTCAAAATTTTTCATATTCTTATAACCTCCCAAAAGTTAAGTTTGGATTGGTAACACGTAGCCAATTGAGAATACAAGCCTCAGGTGCAAGAAAAAAGAATTTTTCTCGAGTTATTAACCGGAAACCTCCATTTTCAATAATACCGAAGGCTAACCCCTTTGTATTTTTCTCAAAAATTATGATATTTTTTAGAACCTTACCAAAAAATAAGTATGGATAGGTAACGCGTAACCGATACAGAATACAAGCCTCATGTGCAAGAAAAATGAATTTTTTACGAGTTATTTCACAGAAAAATAAATTTTTGACGAGTTATTTGACAGAAACCTCACTTTTCGGTAATATCGAAGGCTAACCCCTTTGGATTTTCTCAAAATTTTTCATATTTCTTATAACCTCCCAAAAAATAAGTTTGGATTGGTAACACGTAGCCAATTGAGAATACAAGCCTCAGGTGCAAGAAAAATGAATTTTTCACAAGTTATTAACCGGAAACCTCCATTTTCACTAATACCGAAGGCTAACCCCTTTGCATTTTTCTCAAAATTTTTGATATTTTTAAGAACCTTACCAAAAAATAAGTATGGATAGGTAACGCGTAACCGATACAGAATACAAGCCTCATGTGCAAGAAAAATGAATTTTTTACGAGTTATTTCATAGAAAAATAAATTTTTGACGAGTTATTTGACAGAAACCTCACTTTTCGGTAATATCATAGGCTAACCCCTTTGGATTTTCTCAAAAAATTTAATATTTTTTATAACCTCCCAAAAATTAAGTTTGGATTGGTAACACATAGCCGATTGAGAATACAAGCCCTAGGTGCAAGAAAAATGAATTTTTCACGAGTTATTAACCAGAAACCTCCCTTTTCAATAATACCAAAGGCTAACCCCTTTGGATTTTCTTAAAAAATTTGAAATTTTTTAGAACCTCCCGAAAAATAGGTATGGATAGGTAAGGCGTAGCAGATAGAGAATACAAGCCTCATGTGCAAGAAAAATTAATTTTTCACGAGTTATTAACTGGAAACGTCCCTTTTCAATAATATCGAAGGCTAACCCCTTTGGTTTTTTTCTCAAAAATTTTGATATTTTTTACAACCTTCCAAAAAATAAGTATGGATAGGTAACGCGTAGCCGATATAGAATACAAGCCTCATGAGCAAGAAAAATGATTTTTTGACTAGTTATTTCACGGAAAAATAAATTTTTGACGAGTTATTTGACAGAAACCTCACTTTTCGGTAATATCGAAGGCTAACCCCTTTGGATTTTCTTAAAATTTTTCATATTTCTTATAACCTCCCAAAAAATTAAGTTTGGATTGGTAACACGTAGCCAATTGAGAATACAAGCCTCAGGTGCAAGAAAAATGAATTTTTCATGAGTTATTAACCGAAAACCTCCATTTTCAATAATACCGAAGGCTAACCCCTTTGTATTTTTCTCAAAAATTATGATATTTTTTAGAACCTTACCAAAAAATAAGTATGGATAGGTAACGCGTAACCGATACAGAATACAAGCCTCATGTGCAAGAAAAATGAATTTTTACGAGTTATTTCACAGAAAAATAAATTTTTGACGAGTTATTTGATAGAAACCTCACTTTTCGGTAATATCGAAGGCTAACCCCTTTGGATTTTCTCAAAATTTTTCATATTCTTATAACCTCCCAAAAATTAAGTTTGGATTGGTAACACGTAGCCAATTGAGAATACAAGCCTCAGGTGCAAGAAAAATGAATTTTTCTCGAGTTATTAACCGGAAACCTCCATTTTCAATAATACCGAAGGCTAACCCCTTTGTATTTTTCTCAAAAATTATGATATTTTTTAGAACCTTACCAAAAAATAAGTATGGATAGGTAACGTGTAACCGATATAGAATACAAGCCTCATGTGCAAGAAAAATGAATTTTTTACGAGTTATTTCACAGAAAAATAAATTTTTGACGAGTTATTTGACAGAAACCTCACTTTTCGGTAATATCGAAGGCTAACCCCTTTGGATTTTCTCAAAATTTTTCATATTTCTTATAACCTCCCAAAGATTAAGTTTGGATTGGTAACACATAGCCGATTGAGAATACAAGCCCTAGGTGCAAGAAAAATGAATTTTTCACGAGTTATTAACCGGAAACCTCCCTTTTCAATAATACCGAAGGCTAACCCCTTTGGATTTTCTCAAAAATTTTGAAATTTTTTAGAACCTCCTGAAAAATAGGTATGGATAGGTAACGCGTAGCAGATAGAGAATACAAGCCTCATGTGCAAGAAAAATGAATTTTTCACGAGTTATTAACTGGAACCCTCCCTTTTTAATAATATCGAAGGCTAATCCCTTTGGTTTTTTCTCAAAAATTTTGGATATTTTTTACAACCTTCAAAAAAATAAGCATAGATAGGTAACGCGTAGCCGATATAGAATACAAGCCTCATGAGCAAGAAAAATGATTTTTTGACTAGTTATTTCACGGAAAAATAAATTTTTGACGAGTTATTTGAAAGAAACCTCACTTTTTGGTAATATCGAAGGCTAACCCCTTTGGATTTTCTCAAAATTTTTCATATTCTTATAACCTCCCAAAAGTTAAGTTTGGATTGGTAACACGTAGCCAATTGAGAATACAAGCCTCAGGTGCAAGAAAAAAGAATTTTTCTCGAGTTATTAACCGGAAACCTCCATTTTCAATAATACCGAAGGCTAACCCCTTTGTATTTTTCTCAAAAATTATGATATTTTTTAGAACCTTACCAAAAAATAAGTATGGATAGGTAACGCGTAACCGATACAGAATACAAGCCTCATGTGCAAGAAAAATGAATTTTTTACGAGTTATTTCACAGAAAAATAAATTTTTGACGAGTTATTTGACAGAAACCTCACTTTTCGGTAATATCGAAGGCTAACCCCTTTGGATTTTCTCAAAATTTTTCATATTTCTTATAACCTCCCAAAAAATAAGTTTGGATTGGTAACACGTAGCCAATTGAGAATACAAGCCTCAGGTGCAAGAAAAATGAATTTTTCACAAGTTATTAACCGGAAACCTCCATTTTCACTAATACCGAAGGCTAACCCCTTTGCATTTTTCTCAAAATTTTTGATATTTTTAAGAACCTTACCAAAAAATAAGTATGGATAGGTAACGCGTAACCGATACAGAATACAAGCCTCATGTGCAAGAAAAATGAATTTTTTACGAGTTATTTCATAGAAAAATAAATTTTTGACGAGTTATTTGACAGAAACCTCACTTTTCGGTAATATCATAGGCTAACCCCTTTGGATTTTCTCAAAAAATTTAATATTTTTTATAACCTCCCAAAAATTAAGTTTGGATTGGTAACACATAGCCGATTGAGAATACAAGCCCTAGGTGCAAGAAAAATGAATTTTTCACGAGTTATTAACCAGAAACCTCCCTTTTCAATAATACCAAAGGCTAACCCCTTTGGATTTTCTTAAAAAATTTGAAATTTTTTAGAACCTCCCGAAAAATAGGTATGGATAGGTAAGGCGTAGCAGATAGAGAATACAAGCCTCATGTGCAAGAAAAATTAATTTTTCACGAGTTATTAACTGGAAACGTCCCTTTTCAATAATATCGAAGGCTAACCCCTTTGGTTTTTTTCTCAAAAATTTTGATATTTTTTACAACCTTCCAAAAAATAAGTATGGATAGGTAACGCGTAGCCGATATAGAATACAAGCCTCATGAGCAAGAAAAATGATTTTTTGACTAGTTATTTCACGGAAAAATAAATTTTTGACGAGTTATTTGACAGAAACCTCACTTTTCGGTAATATCGAAGGCTAACCCCTTTGGATTTTCTTAAAATTTTTCATATTTCTTATAACCTCCCAAAAAATTAAGTTTGGATTGGTAACACGTAGCCAATTGAGAATACAAGCCTCAGGTGCAAGAAAAATGAATTTTTCATGAGTTATTAACCGAAAACCTCCATTTTCAATAATACCGAAGGCTAACCCCTTTGTATTTTTCTCAAAAATTATGATATTTTTTAGAACCTTACCAAAAAATAAGTATGGATAGGTAACGCGTAACCGATACAGAATACAAGCCTCATGTGCAAGAAAAATGAATTTTTACGAGTTATTTCACAGAAAAATAAATTTTTGACGAGTTATTTGATAGAAACCTCACTTTTCGGTAATATCGAAGGCTAACCCCTTTGGATTTTCTCAAAATTTTTCATATTCTTATAACCTCCCAAAAATTAAGTTTGGATTGGTAACACGTAGCCAATTGAGAATACAAGCCTCAGGTGCAAGAAAAATGAATTTTTCTCGAGTTATTAACCGGAAACCTCCATTTTCAATAATACCGAAGGCTAACCCCTTTGTATTTTTCTCAAAAATTATGATATTTTTTAGAACCTTACCAAAAAATAAGTATGGATAGGTAACGTGTAACCGATATAGAATACAAGCCTCATGTGCAAGAAAAATGAATTTTTTACGAGTTATTTCACAGAAAAATAAATTTTTGACGAGTTATTTGACAGAAACCTCACTTTTCGGTAATATCGAAGGCTAACCCCTTTGGATTTTCTCAAAATTTTTCATATTTCTTATAACCTCCCAAAGATTAAGTTTGGATTGGTAACACATAGCCGATTGAGAATACAAGCCCTAGGTGCAAGAAAAATGAATTTTTCACGAGTTATTAACCGGAAACCTCCCTTTTCAATAATACCGAAGGCTAACCCCTTTGGATTTTCTCAAAAATTTTGAAATTTTTTAGAACCTCCTGAAAAATAGGTATGGATAGGTAACGCGTAGCAGATAGAGAATACAAGCCTCATGTGCAAGAAAAATGAATTTTTCACGAGTTATTAACTGGAACCCTCCCTTTTTAATAATATCGAAGGCTAATCCCTTTGGTTTTTCTCAAAAATTTTGGATATTTTTTACAACCTTCAAAAAAATAAGCATAGATAGGTAACGCGTAGCCGATATAGAATACAAGCCTCATGAGCAAGAAAAATGATTTTTTGACTAGTTATTTCACGGAAAAATAAATTTTTGACGAGTTATTTGAAAGAAACCTCACTTTTTGGTAATATCGAAGGCTAACCCCTTTGGATTTTCTCAAAATTTTTCATATTCTTATAACCTCCCAAAAGTTAAGTTTGGATTGGTAACACGTAGCCAATTGAGAATACAAGCCTCAGGTGCAAGAAAAATGAATTTTTCTCGAGTTATTAACCGGAAACCTCCATTTTCAATAATACCGAAGGCTAACCCCTTTGTATTTTTCTCAAAAATTATGATATTTTTTAGAACCTTACCAAAAAATAAGTATGGATAGGTAACGCGTAACCGATACAGAATACAAGCCTCATGTGCAAGAAAAATGAATTTTTTACGAGTTATTTCACAGAAAAATAAATTTTTGACGAGTTATTTGACAGAAACCTCACTTTTCGGTAATATCGAAGGCTAACCCCTTTGGATTTTCTCAAAATTTTTCATATTTCTTATAACCTCCCAAAAATTAAGTTTGGATTGGTAACACGTAGCCAATTGAGAATACAAGCCTCAGGTGCAAGAGAAATAAATTTTTCACGAGTTATTAACCGGAAACCTCCATTTTCACTAATACCGAAGGCTAACCCCTTTGTATTTTTCTCAAAATTTTTGATATTTTTAAGAACCTTACCAAAAAATAAGTATGGATAGGTAACGCGTAACCGATACAGAATACAAGCCTCATGTGCAAGAAAAATGAATTTTTTACGAGTTATTTCATAGAAAAATAAATTTTTGACGAGTTATTTGACAGAAACCTCACTTTTCGGTAATATCATAGGCTAACCCCTTTGGATTTTCTCAAAAAATTTAATATTTTTTATAACCTCCCAAAAATTAAGTTTGGATTGGTAACACATAGCCGATTGAGAATACAAGCCCTAGGTGCAAGAAAAATGAATTTTTCACGAGTTATTAACCAGAAACCTCCCTTTTCAATAATACCAAAGGCTAACCCCTTTGGATTTTCTTAAAAAATTTGAAATTTTTTAGAACCTCCCGAAAAATAGGTATGGATAGGTAAGGCGTAGCAGATAGAGAATACAAGCCTCATGTGCAAGAAAAATTAATTTTTCACGAGTTATTAACTGGAAACGTCCCTTTTCAATAATATCGAAGGCTAACCCCTTTGGTTTTTTTCTCAAAAATTTTGATATTTTTTACAACCTTCCAAAAAATAAGTATGGATAGGTAACGCGTAGCCGATATAGAATACAAGCCTCATGAGCAAGAAAAATGATTTTTTGACTAGTTATTTCACGGAAAAATAAATTTTTGACGAGTTATTTGACAGAAACCTCACTTTTCGGTAATATCGAAGGCTAACCCCTTTGGATTTTCTTAAATTTTTTCATATTTCTTATAACCTCCCAAAAAATTATGTTTGGATTGGTAACACGTAGCCAATTGAGAATACAAGCCTCAGGTGCAAGAAAAATGAATTTTTCATGAGTTATTAACCGGAAACCTCCATTTTCAATAATACCGAAGGCTAACCCCTTTGTATTTTTCTCAAAAATTATGATATTTTTTAGAACCTTACCAAAAAATAAGTATGGATAGGTAACGCGTAACCGATACAGAATACAAGCCTCATGTGCAAGAAAAATGAATTTTTACGAGTTATTTCACAGAAAAATAAATTTTTGACGAGTTATTTGATAGAAACCTCACTTTTCGGTAATATCGAAGGCTAACCCCTTTGGATTTTCTCAAAATTTTTCATATTCTTATAACCTCCCAAAAATTAAGTTTGGATTGGTAACACGTAGCCAATTGAGAATACAAGCCTCAGGTGCAAGAAAAATGAATTTTTCTCGAGTTATTAACCGGAAACCTCCATTTTCAATAATACCGAAGGCTAACCCCTTTGTATTTTTCTCAAAAATTATGATATTTTTTAGAACCTTACCAAAAAATAAGTATGGATAGGTAACGTGTAACCGATATAGAATACAAGCCTCATGTGCAAGAAAAATGAATTTTTTACGAGTTATTTCACAGAAAAATAAATATTTGACGAGTTATTTGACAGAAACCTCACTTTTCGGTAATATCGTAGGCTAACCCCTTTGGATTTTCTCAAAAAATTTAATATTTTTTATAACCTCCCAAAAATTAAGTTTGGATTGGTAACACATAGCCGATTGAGAATACAAGCCCTAGGTGCAAGAAAAATGAATTTTTCACGAGTTATTAACCAGAAACCTCCCTTTTCAATAATACCAAAGGCTAACCCCTTTGGATTTTCTCAAAATTTTTGAAATTTTTTAGAACCTTTTGAAAAATAGGTATGGATAGGTAAGGCGTAGCAGATAGAGAATACAAGCCTCATGTGCAAGAAAAATGAATTTTTCACGAGTTATTAACTTGGAAACCACCCTTTTCAATAATATCGAAGGCTAACCCCTTTTATTTTTTTTCTCAAAAATTTTGATATTTTTTACAACCTTCCAAAAAATAAGTATGGATAGGTAACGCGTAGCCGATATAGAATACAAGCCTCATGAGCAAGAAAAATGATTTTTTGACTAGTTATTTCATGGAAAAATAAATTTTTGACGAGTTATTTGATAGAAACCTCACTTTTCGGTAATATCGAAGGCTAACCCCTTTGGATTTTCTCAAAATTTTTCATATTTCTTATAACCTCCCAAAAAATTAAGTTTGGATTGGTAACACGTAGCCAATTGAGAATACAAGCCTCAGGTGCAAGAAAAATGAATTTTTCACGAGTTATTAACCGGAAACCTCCATTTTCAATAATACCGAAGGCTAACCCCTTTGTATTTTTCTCAAAAATTATGATATTTTTTAGAACCTTACCAAATAATAAGTATGGATAGGTAACGCGTAACCGATACAGAATACAAGCCTCATGTGCAAGAAAAATGAATTTTTACGAGTTATTTCATAGAAAAATAAATTTTTGACGAGTTATTTGATAGAAACCTCACTTTTTGGTAATATCGAAGGCTAACCCCTTTGGATTTTCTCAAAATATTTCATATTCTTATAACCTCCCAAAAATTAAGTTTGGATTGGTAACACGTAGCCAATTGAGAATACAAGCCTCAGGTGCAAGAAAAATGAATTTTTCACGAGTTATTAACCGGAAACCTCCATTTTCAATAATACCGAAGGCTAACCCCTTTGTATTTTTCTCAAAAATTTTGATATTTTCTAGAACCTTTCCAAAAAATAAGTATGGATAGGTAACATGTAACCGATACAGAATACAAGCCTCATGTGCAAGAAAAATGAATTTTTTACGAGTTATTTCATAGAAAAATAATTTTTTTACGAGTTATTTGACAGAAACCTCACTTTTCGGCAATATCGTAGGCTAACCCCTTTGGATTTTCTCAAAAAATTTGATATTTTTTATAACCTCCCAAAAATTAAGTTTGGATTGGTAACACATAGCCGATTGAGAATACAAGCCCTAGGTGCAAGAAAAATGAATTTTTCACGAGTTATTAACCGGAAACCTCCCTTTTCAATAATACCGAAGGCTAACCCCTTTGGATTTTCTCAAAAATTTTGAAATTTGTTAGTACCTCCTGAAAAATAGGTATGGATAGGTAACGCGTAGCAGATAGAGAATACAAGCCTCATGTGCAAGAAAAATGAATTTTTCACGAGTTATTAACTGGAACCCTCCCTTTTTAATAATATCGAAGGCTAATCCCTTTGGTTTTTTCTCAAAAATTTTGATATTTTTACAACCTTCAAAAAAATAAGCATAGATAGGTAACGCGTAGCCGTTATAGAATACAAGCCTCATGAGCAAGAAAAATGATTTTTTGAATAGTTATTTCATGGAAAAATAAATTTTTGACGAGTTATTTGACAGAAACCTCTCTTTTTGGTAATATCGAAGGCTAACCCCTTTGGATTTTCTCAAAATTTTTCATATTCTTATAACCTCCCAAAAATTAAGTTTGGATTGGTAACACGTAGCCAATTGAGAATACAAGCCTCAGGTGCAAGAAAAATGAATTTTTCTCGAGTTATTAACCGGAAACCTCCATTTTCAATAATACCGAAGGCTAACCCCTTTGTATTTTTCTCAAAAATTATGATATTTTTTAGAACCTTACCAAAAAATAAGGGGATAGGTAACGCGTAACCGATACAGAATACAAGCCTCATGTGCAAGAAAAATGAATTTTTTACGAGTTATTTCACAGAAAAATAAATTTTTGACGAGTTATTTGACAGAAACCTCACTTTTCGGTAATATCGAAGGCTAACCCCTTTGGATTTTCTCAAAAATTTTCATATTTCTTATAACCTCCGAAAAATTAAGTTTGGATTGGTAACACGTAGCCAATTAAGAATACAAGCCTCAGGTGCAAGAAAAATGAATTTTTCACGAGTTATTAACCGGAAACCTCCATTTTCAATAATACCGAAGGCTAACCCCTTTGTATTTTTCTCAAAAATTATGATATTTTTTAGAACCTTACCAAAAATAAGTATGGATAGGTAACTCGTAACCGATACAGAATACAAGCCTCATGTGCAAGAAAAATGAATTTTTACGAGTTATTTCATAGAAAAATAATTTTTTGACGAGTTATTTGATAGAAACCTCACTTTTCGGTAATATCGAAGGCTAACCCCTTTGGATTTTCTCAAAATTTTTCATATTCTTATAACCTCCCAAAAATTAAGTTTGGATTGGTAACACATAGCTGATTGAGAATACAAGCCCTAGGTGCAAGAAAAATGAATTTTTCACGAGTTATTAACCAGAAACCTCCCTTTTCAATAATACCAAAGGCTAACCCCTTTGGATTTTCTCAAAATTTTTGAAAATTTTTAGAACCTCTTGAAAAATAGGTATGGATAGGTAAGGCGTAGCAGATAGAGAATACAAGCCTCATGTGCAAGAAAAATGAATTTTTCACGAGTTATTAACTTGGAAACCTCCCTTTTCAATAATATGGAAGGCTAACCCCTTTGATTTTTTTCTTAAAAATTTTGATATTTTTTACAACCTTCCAAAAAATAAGTATGGATAGGTAACGCGTAGCCGATATAGAATACAAGCCTCATGAGCAAGAAAAATGATTTTTTGACTAGTTATTTCACGGAAAAATAAATTTTTGACGAGTTATTTGATAGAAACCTCACTTTTGGGTAATATCGAAGGCTAACCCCTTTGGATTTTCTCAAAATTTTTCATATTTCTTATAACCTCCCAAAAGATTAAGTTTGGATTTGTAACACGTACCAATTGAGAATACAAGCCTCAGGTGCAAGAAAAATGAATTTTTCACGAGTTATTAACCGGAAACCTCCATTTTCAATAATACCGAAGGCTAACCCCTTTGTATTTTTCTCAAAAATTATGATATTTTTTAGAACCTTACCAAAAAATAAGTATGGATAGGTAACGCGTAACCGATACAGAATACAAGCCTCATGTTCAATAAAAATGAATTTTTACGAGTTATTTCATAGAAAAATAAATTTTTGACGAGTTATTTGATAGAAACCTCACTTTTCGGTAATATCGAAGGCTAACCCCTTTGGATTTTCTCAAAATATTTCATATTCTTATAACCTCCCAAAAATTAAGTTTGGATTGGTAACACGTAGCCAATTGAGAATACAAGCCTCAGGTGCAAGAAAAATGAATTTTTCACGAGTTATTAACCGGAAACCTCCATTTTCAATAATACCGAAGGCTAACCCCTTTGTATTTTTCTCAAAAATTTTGATATTTTCTAAAACCTTTCCAAAAAATAAGTATGGATAGGTAACGTGTAACCGATACAGAATACAAGCCTCATGTGCAAGAAAAATGAATTTTTTACGAGTTATTTCATAGAAAAATAAATTTTTTACGAGTTATTTGACAGAAACCTCACTTTTCGGCAATATCGTAGGCTAACCCCTTTGGATTTTCTCAAAAAATTTGATATTTTTTATAACCTCCCAAAAATTAAGTTTGGATTGGTAACACATAGCCGATTTAGAATACAAGCCCTAGGTGCAAGAAAAATGAATTTTTCACGAGTTATTAACAGGAAACCTCCCTTTTCAATAATACCGAAGGCTAACACCTTTGGATTTTCTCAAAAATTTTGAAATTTTTTAGTACCTCCTGAAAAATAGGTATGGATAGGTAACGCGTAGCAGATAGAGAATACAAGCCTCATGTGCAAGAAAAATGAATTTTTCACGAGTTATTAACTGGAACCCTCCCTTTTTAATAATATCGAAGGCTAATCCCTTTGGTTTTTTCTCAAAAATTTTGATATTTTTTACAACCTTCAAAAAAATAAGCATAGATTGGTAACGCGTAGCCGATATAGAATACAAGCCTCATGAGCAAGAAAAATGATTTTATGAATAGTTATTTCACGGAAAAATAAATTTTTGACGAGTTATTTGACAGAAACCTCACTTTTTGGTAATATCGAAGGCTAACCCCTTTGGATTTTCTCAAAAATTTTCATATTCTTATAACCTCCCAAAAATTAAGTTTGGATTGGTAACACGTAGCCAATTGAGAATACAAGCCTCAGGTGCAAGAAAAATGAATTTTTCTCGAGTTATTAACCGGAAACCTCCATTTTCAATAATACCGAAGGCTAACCCCTTTGTATTTTTCACAAAAATTATGATATTTTTTAGAACCTTACCAAAAAATAAGTGGATAGGTAACGCGTAACCGATACAGAATACAAGCCTCATGTGCAAGAAAAATGAATTTTTTACGAGTTATTTCACAGAAAAATAAATTTTTGACGAGTTATTTGACAGAAACCTCACTTTTTGGTAATATCGAAGGCTAACCCCTTTGGATTTTCTCAAAATTTTTCATATTTCTTATAACCTCCCAAAAATTAAGTTTGGATTGGTAACACGTAGCCAATTAAGAATACAAGCCTCAGGTGCAAGAAAAATGAATTTTTCACGAGTTATTTACCGGAAACCTCCATTTTCAATAATACCGAAGGCTAACCCCTTTGTATTTTTCTCAAAAATTATGATATTTTTTAGAACCTTACCAAAAAATAAGTATGGATAGGTAACGCGTAACCGATACAGAATACAAGCCTCATGTGCAAGAAAAATGAATTTTTACGAGTTATTTCATAGAAAAATAAATTTTTGACGAGTTATTTGATAGAAACCTCACTTTTCGGTAATATCGAAGGCTAACCCCTTTGGATTTTCTCAAAATTTTTCATATTCTTATAACCTCCCAAAAATTAAGTTTGGATTGGTAACACGTAGCCAATTGAGAATACAAGCCTCAGGTGCAAGAAAAATGAATTTTTCACGAGTTATTAACCGGAAACCTCCATTTTCAATAATACCGAAGGCTAACCCCTTTGTATTTTTCTCAAAAATTTTGATATTTTCTAGAACCTTTCCAAAAAATAAGTATGGATAGGTAACGAGTAACCGATACAGAATACAAGCCTCATGTGCAAGAAAAATGAATTTTTTACGAGTTATTTCATAGAAAAATAAATTTTTTACGAGTTATTTGACAGAAACCTCACTTTTCGGCAATATCGTAGGCTAACCCCTTTGGATTTTCTCAAAAATTTGATATTTTTTATAACCTCCCAAAAATTAAGTTTGGATTGGTAACACATAGCCGATTGAGAATACAAGCCCTAGGTGCAAGAAAAATGAATTTTTCACGAGTTATTAACCGGAAACCTCCCTTTTCAATAATACCGAATGCTAACCCCTTTGGATTTTCTCAAAAATTTTGAAATTTTTTAGTACCTCCTGAAAAATAGGTATGGATAGGTAACGCGTAGCAGATAGATAATACAAGCCTCATGTGCAAGAAAAATGATTTTTTCACGAGTTATTAACTGGAACCCTCCTTTTTTAATAATATCGAAGGCTAATCCCTTTGGTTTTTTCTGAAAAATTTTGATATTTTTTACAACCTTCAAAAAAATAAGCATAGATAGGTAACGCGTAGCCGATATAGAATACAAGCCTCATGAGCAAGAAAAATGATTTTTTGAATAGTTATTTCATGGAAAAATAAATTTTTGACGAGTTATTTGACAGAAACCTCACTTTTTGGTAATATCGAAGGCTAACCCCTTTGGATTTTCTCAAAATTTTTCATATTCTTATAACCTCCCAAAAATTAAGTTTGGATTGGTAACACGTAGCCAATTGAGAATACAAGCCTCAGGTGCAAGAAAAATGAATTTTTCTCGAGTTATTAACCGGAAACCTCCATTTTCAATAATACCGAAGGCTAACCCCTTTGTATTTTTCTCAAAAATTATGATATTTTTTAGAACCTTACCAAAAAATAAGTGGATAGGTAACGCGTAACCGATACAGAATACAAGCCTCATGTGCAAGAAAAATGAATTTTTTACGAGTTATTTCACAGAAAAATAAATTTTTGACGAGTTATTTGACATAAACCTCACTTTTCGGTAATATCGAAGGCTAACCCCTTTGGATTTTCTCAAAATTTTTCATATTTCTTATAACCTCCCAAAAATTATGTTTGGATTGGTAACACGTAGCCAATTAATAATACAAGCCTCAGGTGCAAGAAAAATGAATTTTTCACGAGTTATTAACCGGAAACCTCCATTTTCACTAATACCGAAGGCTAACCCCTTTGTATTTTCTCAAAATTTTTGATATTTTTAAGAACCTTACCAAAAAATAAGTATGGGTAGGTAACGCCTAACCGATACAGAATACAAGCCTCATGTGCAAGAAAAATGAATTTTTTCGAGTTATTTCATAGAAAAATAAATTTTTGACGAGTTATTTGACAGAAACCTCACTTTTCGGTAATATCGTAGGCTAACCCCTTTGGATTTTCTCAAAAAATTTAATATTTTTTATAACCTCCCAAAAATTAAGTTTGGAGTGGTAACACATAGCCGATTGAGAATACAAGCCCTAGGTGCAAGAAAAATGAATTTTTCACGAGTTATTAACCGGAAACCTCCCTTTTCAATAATACCGAAGGCTAACCCCTTTGGATTTTCTTAAAAATTTTGAAATTTTTTAGAACCTCCCAAAAAATAGGTATGGATAGGTAAGGCGTAGCAGATAGAGAATACAAGCCTCATGTGTAAGAAAAATGAATTTTTCACGAGTTATTAACTGGAAACCTCCCTTTTCAATAATATCGAAGGCTAACCCCTTTGGTTTTTTTCTAAAAGATTTTGATATTTTTTACAACCTTCCAAAAAATAAGTATGGATAGGTAACGCGTAGCCGATATAGAATACAAGCCTGATGAGCAAGAAAAATGATTTTTTGACTAGTTATTTCAAAGAAAAATAAATTTTTGACGAGTTATTTGACAGAAACCTCACTTTTCGGTAATATCGAAGGCTAATCACTTTGGATTTTCTCAAAAAAATTCATATTTCTTATAACCTCCCAAAAAATTAAGTTTGGATTGGTAACACGTATCCAATTGAGAATACAAGTTTCAGGTGCAAGAAAAATGAATTTTCACGAGTTATTAACCAGAAACCTCCATTTTCAATAATACCGAAGGCTAACCCCTTTGTATTTTTCTCAAAAATTTTGATATTTTTAGAACCTTACCAAAAAATAAGTATGGATAGGTAACGCGTAACCGATACATAATACAAGCCTCATATGCAAGAAAAATGAATTTTTTACGAGTTATTTCATAGAAAAATAAAATTTTGACGAGTTATTTGACAGAA
Organism: Neostapfia colusana; assembly: GCA_030760725.1. Classification (NCBI taxonomy): domain Eukaryota; kingdom Viridiplantae; phylum Streptophyta; class Magnoliopsida; order Poales; family Poaceae; genus Neostapfia; species Neostapfia colusana. Next base: position 195,763 of record JASWHV010000008.1, on the reverse strand, counting down.
ACCTCACTTTTCGGCAATATCGTAGGCTAACCCCTTTGGATTTTCTCAAAAAAATTAATATTTTTTATAACCTCCCAAAAATTAAGTTTGGATTGGTAACACATAGCCGATTGAGAATACAAGCCCTAGGTGCAAGAAAAATGAATTTTTCACGAGTTATTAACCGGAAACCTCCCTTTCCAATAATACCGAAGGCTAACCCCTTTGGATTTTCTCAAAAAAGCTGAAATTTTTTAGAACCTCCTGAAAAATGGGTATGGATAGGTAAGGCGTAGCAGATAGAGAATACAAGCCCCATGTGCAAGAAAAATGAATTTTTCACGAGTTATTAACTGGAAACCTCCCTTTTTAATAATATCAAAGGCTAATCCCTTTGGTTTTTTCTCAAAATTCTGATATTTTTTACAACCTTCAAAAAAATAAGTATAGATAGGTAACGCGTAGCCGATATAGAATACAAGCCTCATGAGCAAGAAAAATGATTTTTTTGACTAGTTATTTCACGGAAAAATAAATTTTTGACGAGTTATTTGACACAAACCTCACTTTTCGGTAATATCGAAGGCTAACCCCTTTGGATTTTCTCAAAATTTTTCATATTTCTTATAACCTCCCAAAAATTAAGTTTGGATTGATAACACGTAGCCAATTGAGAATACAAGCCTCAAGTGCAAGAAAAATGAATTTTTCACGAGTTATTAACCGGAAACATCCATTTTCAATTATACCGAAGGCTAACCCCTTTGTATTTTTCTCAAAAATTTTAATATTTTTTAGAACCTTACCAAAAAATAAGTATGGATAGGTAACGCGTAGCGGATACAGAATACAAGCCTCATGTGCAAGAAAAATGATTTTTTGACTAGTTATTTCACGGAAAAATAAATTTTTGACGAGTTATTTGACAGAAACCTCACTTTTCGGTAATATCGAAGGCTAACCCCTTTGGATTTTCTCAAAAATTTTCATATTCTTATAACCTCCCAAAAATTAAGTTTGGATTGGTAACACGTAGCCAATTGAGAATACAAGCCTCAGGTGCAAGAAAAATGAATTTTTTTCGAGTTATTAACCGGAAACCTCCATTTTCAATAATACCGAAGGCTAACCCATTTGTATTTTTCTCAAAAATTATGATATTTTTTAGAACCTTACCAAAAAATAAGTATGGATAGGTAACGCGTAACCGATAGAGAATACAAGCTTCATGTGCAATAAAAATGAATTTTTACGAGTTATTTCACAGAAAAATAAATTTTTAACGAGTTATTTGACAGAAACCTCACTTTTCGGTAATATCGAAGGCTAACCCCTTTGGATTTTCTCAAAATTTTTCATATTTCTTATAACCTCCCAAAAATTAAGTTTGGATTGGTAACACGTAGCCAATTGAGAATACAAGCCTCAGGTGCAAGAAAAATGAATTTTTCACGAGTTATTAACCGGAAACCTCCATTTTCACTAATACCGAAGGCTAACCCCTTTGTATTTTTCTCAAAATTTTTGATATTTTTTAGAACCTTACCAAAAATAAGTATGGATAGGTAACGCGTAACCTATACAGAATACAAGCCTCATGTGCAAGAAAAATGAATTTTTTACGTGTTATTTCATAGAAAAATAAATTTTTGACGAGTTATTTGACAGAAACCTCACTTTTCGGTAATATCGTAGGCTAACCCCTTTGGATTTTTCAAAAAAATTGATATTTTTTATAACCTCCCAAAAATTAAGTTTGGATTGGTAACACATAGCCGATTGAGAATACAAGCCCTAGGTGCAAAAAAAATGAATTTTTCACGAGTTATTAAACGGAAACCTCCCTTTTTAATAATACCGAAGGCTAACCCCTTTGGATTTTCTTAAAAATTTTGAAATTTTTTAGAACCTCCCAGAAAATAGGTATGGATAGGTAAGGCGTAGCAGATAGAGAATACAAGCCTCATGTGCAAGAGAAATGAATTTTTCACGAGTTATTAACTGGAAACCTCCCTTTTCAATAATATCGAAGGCTAACCCCTTTGGTTTTTTTCTCAAAATTTTTTATATTTTTTACAACCTTCCAAAAAATAAGTATGGATAGGTAACGCGTAGCCGATATAGAATACAAGCCTCATGAGCAAGAAAAATGATTTTTTGACTAGTTATTTCACAGAAAAATAAATTTTTGACGAGTTATTTGACAGAAACCTCACTTTTCGGTAATATCGAAGGTTAACCCCTTTGGATTTTCTCAAAATTTTTCATATTTCTTATAACCTCCCAAAAATTAAGTTTGGATTGGTAACACGTAGGCAATTGAGAATACAAGCCTCAGGTGCAAGAAAAATGAATTTTTCACGAGTTATTAACCGGAAACATCCATTTTCACTAATACCGAAGGCTAACCCCTTTGTATTTTTCTCAAAATTTTTGATATTTTTTAGAACCTTACCAAAAAATTAGTATGGATAAGTAACGCGTAACCGATACAGAATACAAGCCTCATGTGCAAGAAAAATGAATTTTCCACGAGTTATTAACCAGAAACCTCCATTTTCAATAATACCGAAGTCTAACCCCTTTGTATTTTTCTCAAAAAATATGATATTTTTTAGAACCTTACCAAAAAATAAGTATGGATAGGTAACGCGTAACCGATTCAGAATACAAGCCTCATGTGCAAGAAAAATTATTTTTTGACTAGTTATTTTATGGAAAAATAAATTCTTGACGAGTTATTTGACAGAAACCTCACTTTTTGGTAATATCGAAGGCTAATCCCTTTGGATTTTCTTAAAATTTTTCATATTCTTATAACCTCCCAAAAATTAAGTTTGGATTGGTAACACGTAGCCAATTGAGAATACAAGCCTCAGGTGCAAGAAAAATAAATTTTTCTCGAGTTATTAACCGGAAACCTCAATTTTCAATAATACCGAAGGCTAACCCCTTTGTATTTTTCTCAAAAAATTTGATATTTTTTAGAACCTTACCAAAAAATAAGTATGGATAGGTAACGCGTAACCGATACAGAATACAAGCCTCATGTGCAAGAAAAATGATTTTTATGAGTTATTTCATAGAAAAATAAATTTTTGACGAGTTATTTGACAGAAACCTCACTATTCGGTAATACCGTAGGCTAACCCCTTTGGATTTTTTCAAAAATTTTGATATTTTCTATAACCTCCCAAAAATTAAGTTTGGATTGGTAACACATAGCCGATTGAGAATACAAGCCCTAGGTGCAAGAAAAATGAATTTTTCACGAGTTATTAACCGGAAACCTCCCTTTTCAATAATACCGAAGGCTAACCCCTTTGGATTTTCTCAAAAAATTTGAAATTTTTTAGAACCTCCTGAAAAATAGGTATGGATAGATAACGCGTAGCAGATAGAGAATACAAGCCTCATGTGCCAGAAAAATGAATTTTCACGAGTTATTAACTGGAAACCTCCCTTTTCAATAATATCGAAGGCTAACCCCTTTGGTTTTTTCTCAAAAATTTTGATATTTTTTAGAACCTTACTAAAAAATAAGTATGGATAGGTAACGCGTAGCCGATATAGAATACAAGCCTCATGAGCAAGAAAAATGATTTTTTGACTAGTTATTTCACGGAAAAATAAATTTTTGACGAGTTATTTGACAGAAACCTCACTTTTCGGTAATATCGAAGGCTAACCCCTTTGGATTTTCTCAAAATTTTTCATATTTCTTATAACCTCCCAAAAACTAAGTTTGGATTGGTAACACGTAGCCAATTGAGAATACAAGCCTCAGGTGCAAGAAAAATGAATTTTTCACTAGTTATTAACCGGAAACCTCCATTTTCAATAATACCGAAGGCTAACCCCTTTGTATTTTTCTCAAAAATTTTGATATTTTTTAGAACCTTACCAAAAAATAAGTATGGATAGGTAACGCGTAACCGATACAGAATACAAGCCTCATGTGCAAGAAAAATGAATTTTTTACGAGTTATTTCATAGAAAAATAAATTTTTTACGAGTTATTTGACAGAAACCTCACTTTTCGGTAATATCGTAGGCTAACCCCTTTGGATTTTCTCAAAAAAATTGATATTTTTTATAGCCTCCCAAAAATTAAGTTTGGATTTGTAACACGTAGCCGATTGAGAATACAAGCCCTTGGTGCAAGAAAAATGATTTTTTCACGAGTTATTAACCGGAAACCTCCATTTTCAATAATACCGAAGGCTAACCCCTTTGGATTTTCTTAAAAATTTTGAAATTTTTTAGAACCTCCTGAAAAATAGGTATGGATAGGTAACGCGTAGCAGATAGAGAATACAAGCCTCATGTGCAAGAAAAATGAATTTTTCAGGAGTTATTAACTGGAAACCTCCCTTTTCAATAATATCGAAGGCTAACCCCTTTGGTTTTTTCTCAAAAATTTTGATATTTTTTACAACCTTCCAAAAAATAAGTATGGATAGGTAACGAGTAGCCGATATAGAATACAAGCCTCATGAGCAAGAAAAATGATTTTTTGAATAGTTATTTCATAGAAAAATAAATTTTTCACGAGTTATTTGACAGAAACCTCATTTTTCGGTAATATCGAAGGCTAACCCCTTTGGATTTTCTCAAAATTTTTCATATTTCTTATAACCTCCCAAAAATTAAGTTTGGATTGGTAACACGTAGCCAATTGAGAATACAAGCCTCAGGTGCAAGAAAAATGAATTTTTCACGAGTTATTAACCGGAAACCTCCATTTTCAATAATATCGAAGGCTAACCCCTTTGTATTTTTCTCAAAAATTTTGATATTTTTTAGAACTTTACCAAAAAATAAGTATGGATAGGTAACACGTAACCGATACAGAATACAAGTCTCATGTGCAAGAAAAATGAATTTTTTATGAGTTATTTCATAGAATAATAAATTTTTGACGAGTTATTTGACAGAAACCTCACTTTTCGGTAATATTGTAGGCAAACCCCTTTGGATTTTTTCAAAAAATTTGATATTTTTTATAACCTTCCAAAAATTAAGTTTGGATTGGTAACACATAGCCGATTGAGAATACAAGCCCTAGGTGCAAGAAAAATGAATTTTTCACGAGTTATTAACCGGAAACCTCCCTTTTCAATAATACCGAAGGCTAACCCCTTTGGATTTTCTCAAAAATTTTGAATTTTTTTAGAACCTCCTAAAAAATAGGTATGGATAGGTAACGCGTAACAGATAGAGAATACAAGCCTCATGTGCAAGAAAAATGAATTTTTCACGAGTTATTAACTGGAAACCTCCCTTTTCAATAATATCGAAGGCTAACCCCTTTAGTTTTTTCTCAAAAATTTTGATATTTTTTACAACCTTCCAAAAAATAAGTATGGATAGGTAACGAGTAGCCGATATAGAATACAAGCCTCATGAGCAAGAAATATGATTTTTTGAATAGTTATTTCATGGAAAAATAAATTTTTGATGAGTTATTTGACAGAAACCTCACTTTTCGTAAATATCGAAGGCTAACTCCTTTGGATTTTCTCAAAATTTTTCATATTTCTTATAACCTCCCAAAAATTAAGTTTGGATTGGTAACACGTAGCCAATTGAGAATACAAGCCTCAGGTGCAAGAAAAATGAATTTTTCACGAGTTATTAACCGGAAACCTCCATTTTCAATAATACCGAAGGCTAACCCCTTTGTATTTTTCTCAAAAAAATTAATATTTTTTATAACCTTCCAAAAATTAAGTTTGGATTGGTAACACATAGCCGATTGAGAATACAAGCCCTAGGTGCAAGAAAAATGAATTTTTCACGAGTTATTAACCGGAAACCTCCTTTTCAATAATACCGAAGGCTAACCCCTTTGGTTTTCTCAAAAATTTTGAAATTTTTTAGAACCTCCTAAAAATAGGTATGGATAGGTAACGCGTAACAGATAGAGAATACAAGCCTCATATGCAAGAAAAATGAATTTTTCACGAGTTATTAACTGGAAACCTCCCTTTTCAATAATATCGAAGGCTAACCCCTTTAGTTTTTTCTCAAAAATTTTGATATTTTTTACAACCTTCCAAAAAATAAGTATGAATAGGTAACGAGTAGTCGATATAGAATACAAGCCTCATGAGCAAGAAATATGATTTTTTGAATAGTTATTTCATGGAAAAATAAATTTTTGACGAGTTATTTGACAGAAACCTCACTTTTCGTAAATATCGAAGGCTAACCCCTTTGGATTTTCTCAAAATTTTTCATATTTCTTATAACCTCCCAAAAATTAAGTTTGGATTGGTAACACGTAGCCAATTGAGAATACAAGCCTCATGTGCAAGAAAAATGATTTTTTCACGAGTTATTAACCGGAAACCTCCATTTTCAATAATACCGAAGGCTAACCCCTTTGGATTTTCTTAAAAATTTTGAAATTTTTTAGAACCTCCTGAAAAATAGGTATGGATAGGTAACGCGTAGCAGATAGAGAATACAAGCCTCATGTGCAAGAAAAATGAATTTTTCAGGAGTTATTAACTGGAAACCTCCCTTTTCAATAATATCGAAGGCTAACCCCTTTGGTTTTTTCTCAAAAATTTTGATATTTTTTACAACCTTCCAAAAAATAAGTATGGATAGGTAACGAGTAGCCGATATAGAATACAAGCCTCATGAGCAAGAAAAATGATTTTTTGAATAGTTATTTCATAGAAAAATAATTTTTTCACGAGTTATTTGACAGAAACCTCATTTTTCGGTAATATCGAAGGCTAACCCCTTTGGATTTTCTTAAAAATTTTCATATTTCTTATAACCTCCCAAAAATTAAGTTTGGATTGGTAACACGTAGCCAATTGAGAATACAAGCCTCAGGTGCAAGAAAAATGAATTTTTCACGAGTTATTAACCGGAAACCTCCATTTTCAATAATATCGAAGGCTAACCCCTTTGTATTTTTCTCAAAAATTTTGATATTTTTTAGAACTTTACCAAAAAATAAGTATGGATAGGTAACACGTAACCGATACAGAATACAAGTCTCATGTGCAAGAAAAATGAATTTTTTATGAGTTATTTCATAGAATAATAAATTTTTGACGAGTTATTTGACAGAAACCTCACTTTTCGGTAATATCGTAGGCTAACCCCTTTGGATTTTTTCAAAAAATTTGATATTTTTTATAACCTTCCAAAAATTAAGTTTGGATTGGTAACACATAGCCGATTGAGAATACAAGCCCTAGGTGCAAGAAAAATGAATTTTTCACGAGTTATTAACCGGAAACCTCCCTTTTCAATAATACCGAAGGCTAACCCCTTTGGATTTTCTCAAAAATTTTGAATTTTTTTAGAACCTCCTAAAAAATAGGTATGGATAGGTAACGCGTAACAGATAGAGAATACAAGCCTCATGTGCAAGAAAAATGAATTTTTCACGAGTTATTATCTGGAAACCTCCCTTTTCAATAATATCGAAGGCTAACCCCTTTAGTTTTTTCTCAAAAATTTTGATATTTTTTACAACCTTCCAAAAAATAAGTATGGATAGGTAACGAGTAGCCGATATAGAATACAAGCCTCATGAGCAAGAAATATGATTTTTTGAATAGTTATTTCATGGAAAAATAAATTTTTGATGAGTTATTTGACAGAAACCTCACTTTTCGTAAATATCGAAGGCTAACTCCTTTGGATTTTCTCAAAATTTTTCATATTTCTTATAACCTCCCAAAAATTAAGTTTGGATTGGTAACACGTAGCCAATTGAGAATACAAGCCTCAGGTGCAAGAAAAATGAATTTTTCACGAGTTATTAACCGGAAACCTCCATTTTCAATAATACCGAAGGCTAACCCCTTTGTATTTTTCTCAAAAAAATTGATATTTTTTATAACCTTCCAAAAATTAAGTTTGGATTGGTAACACATATCCGATTGAGAATACAAGCCCTAGGTGTAAGAAAAATGAATTTTTCACGAGTTATTAACCGGAAACCTCCTTTTCAATAATACCGAAGGCTAACCCCTTTGGATTTTCTCAAAAATTTTGAAATTTTTTAGAACCTCCTAAAAATAGGTATGGATAGGTAACGCGTAACAGATAGAGAATACAAGCCTCATATGCAAGAAAAATGAATTTTTCACGAGTTATTAACTGGAAACCTCCCTTTTCAATAATATCGAAGGCTAACCCCTTTAGTTTTTTCTCAAAAATTTTGATATTTTTTACAACCTTCCAAAAAATAAGTATGGATAGGTAACGAGTAGTCGATATAGAATACAAGCCTCATGAGCAAGAAATATGATTTTTTGAATAGTTATTTCATGGAAAAATAAATTTTTGACGAGTTATTTGACAGAAACCTCACTTTTCGTAAATATCGAAGGCTAACCCCTTTGGATTTTCTCAAAATTTTTCATATTTCTTATAACCTCCCAAAAATTAAGTTTGGATTGGTAACACGTAGCCAATTGAGAATACAAGCCTCAGGTGCAAGAAAAATGAATTTTTCACGAGTTATTAAACGGAAACCTCCATTTTCAATAATACCGAAGGCTAACCCCTTTGTATTTTTCTCAAAAAATTTGATATTTTTTAGAACCTTACCAAAAAATAAGTATGGATAGGTAACGCGTAACCGATACAGAATACAAGCCTCATGTGCAAGAAAAATGAATTTTTATGAGTTATTTCATAGAAAAATAAATTTTTGACAAGTTATTTGACAGAAACCTCACTTTTCGGTAATATCGTAGGCTAACCCCTTTGGATTTTCTCAAAAATTTTGATACTTTTTATAACCTCCTAAAAATTAAGTTTGGATTGGTAACACATAGCCGATTGAGAATACAAGCCCTAGGTGCAAGAAAAATGAATTTTTCACGAGTTATTAACCGGAAACCTCCCTTTTCAATAATACCGAAGGCTAACCCCTTTGGATTTTCTCAAAAAATTTGAAATTTTTTAGAACCTCCTGAAAAATAGGTATGGATAGATAACGCGTAGCAGATAGAGAATACAAGCCTCATGTGCCAGAAAAATGAATTTTCACGAGTTATTAACTGGAAACCTCCCTTTTCAATAATATCGAAGGCTAACCCCTTTGGTTTTTTCTCAAAAATTTTGATATTTTTTAGAACCTTACTAAAAAATAAGTATGGATAGGTAACGCGTAGCCGATATAGAATACAAGCCTCATGAGCAAGAAAAATGATTTTTTGACTAGTTATTTCACGGAAAAATAAATTTTTGACGAGTTATTTGACAGAAACCTCACTTTTCGGTAATATCGAAGGCTAACCCCTTTGGATTTTCTCAAAATTTTTCATATTTCTTATAACCTCCCAAAAACTAAGTTTGGATTGGTAACACGTAGCCTATTGAGAATACAAGCCTCAGGTGCAAGAAAAATGAATTTTTCACTAGTTATTAACCGGAAACCTCCATTTTCAATAATACCGAAGGCTAACCCCTTTGTATTTTTCTCAAAAATTTTGATATTTTTTAGAACCTTACCAAAAAATAAGTATGGATAGGTAACGCGTAACCGATACAGAATACAAGCCTCATGTGCAAGAAAAATGAATTTTTTACGAGTTATTTCATGGAAAAATAAATTTTTGACGAGTTATTTGACAGAAACCTCACTTTTCGTAAATATCGAAGGCTAACCCCTTTGGATTTTCTCAAAATTTTTCATATTTCTTATAACCTCCCAAAAATTAAGTTTGGATTGGTAACACGTAGCCAATTGAGAATACAAGCCTCAGGTGCAAGAAAAATGAATTTTTCACGAGTTATTAAACGGAAACCTCCATTTTCAATAATACCGAAGGCTAACCCCTTTGTATTTTTCTCAAAAAATTTGATATTTTTTAGAACCTTACCAAAAAATAAGTATGGATAGGTAACGCGTAACCGATACAGAATACAAGCCTCATGTGCAAGAAAAATGAATTTTTATGAGTTATTTCATAGAAAAATAAATTTTTGACAAGTTATTTGACAGAAACCTCACTTTTTGGTAATATCGTAGGCTAACCCCTTTGGATTTTCTCAAAAATTTTGATACTTTTTATAACCTCCTAAAAATTAAGTTTGGATTGGTAACACATAGCCGATTGAGAATACAAGCCCTAGGTGCAAGAAAAATGAATTTTTCACGAGTTATTAACCGGAAACCTCCCTTTTCAATAATACCGAAGGCTAACCCCTTTGGATTTTCTCAAAAAATTTGAAATTTTTTAGAACCTCCTGAAAAATAGGTATGGATAGATAACGCGTAGCAGATAGAGAATACAAGCCTCATGTGCCAGAAAAATGAATTTTCACGAGTTATTAACTGGAAACCTCCCTTTTCAATAATATCGAAGGCTAACCCCTTTGGTTTTTTCTCAAAAATTTTGATATTTTTTAGAACCTTACTAAAAAATAAGTATGGATAGGTAACGCGTAGCCGATATAGAATACAAGCCTCATGAGCAAGAAAAATGATTTTTTGACTAGTTATTTCACGGAAAAATAAATTTTTGACGAGTTATTTGACAGAAACCTCACTTTTCGGTAATATCGAAGGCTAACCCCTTTGGATTTTCTCAAAATTTTTCATATTTCTTATAACCTCCCAAAAACTAAGTTTGGATTGGTAACACGTAGCCTATTGAGAATACAAGCCTCAGGTGCAAGAAAAATGAATTTTTCACTAGTTATTAACCGGAAACCTCCATTTTCAATAATACCGAAGGCTAACCCCTTTGTATTTTTCTCAAAAATTTTGATATTTTTTAGAACCTTACCAAAAAATAAGTATGGATAGGTAACGCGTAACCGATACAGAATACAAGCCTCATGTGCAAGAAAAATGAATTTTTTACGAGTTATTTCATAGAAAAATAAATTTTTTACGAGTTATTTGACAGAAACCTCACTTTTCGGTAATATCGTAGGCTAACCCCTTTGGATTTTCTCAAAAAAATTGATATTTTTTATAACCTCCCAAAAATTATGTTTGGATTGGTAACACATAGCCGATTGAGAATACAAGCCCTTGGTGCAAGAAAAATGATTTTTTCACGAGTTATTAACCGGAAACCTCCATTTTCAATAATACCGAAGGCTAACCCCTTTGGATTTTCTTAAAAATTTTGAAATTTTTTAGAACCTCCTGAAAAATAGGTATGGATAGGTAACGCGTAGCAGATAGAGAATACAAGCCTCATGTGCAAGAAAAATGAATTTTTCAGGAGTTATTAACTGGAAACCTCCAATATCGAAGGCTAACCCCTTTGGTTTTTTCTCAAAAATTTTGATATTTTTTACAACCTTCCAAAAAATAAGTATGGATAGGTAACGAGTAGCCGATATAGAATACAAGCCTCATGAGCAAGAAAAATGATTTTTTGAATAGTTATTTCATAGAAAAATAATTTTTTCACGAGTTATTTGACAGAAACCTCATTTTTCGGTAATATCGAAGGCTAACCCCTTTGGATTTTCTCAAAAATTTTCATATTTCTTATAACCTCCCAAAAATTAAGTTTGGATTGGTAACACGTAGCCAATTGAGAATACAAGCCTCAGGTGCAAGAAAAATGAATTTTTCACGAGTTATGAACCGGAAACCTCCATTTTCAATAATATCGAAGGCTAACCCCTTTGTATTTTTCTCAAAAATTTTGATATTTTTTAGAACTTTACCAAAAAATAAGTATGGATAGGTAACACGTAACCGATACAGAATACAAGTCTCATGTGCAAGAAAAATGAATTTTTTATGAGTTATTTCATAGAATAATAAATTTTTGACGAGTTATTTGACAGAAACCTCACTTTTCGGTAATATCGTAGGCTAACCCCTTTGGATTTTTTCAAAAAATTTGATATTTTTTATAACCTTCCAAAAATTAAGTTTGGATTGGTAACACATAGCCGATTGAGAATACAAGCCCTAGGTGCAAGAAAAATGAATTTTTCACGAGTTATTAACCGGAAACCTCCCTTTTCAATAATACCGAAGGCTAACCCCTTTGGATTTTCTCAAAAATTTTGAAATTTTTTAGAACCTCCTAAAAAATAGGTATGGATAGGTAACGCGTAACAGATAGAGAATACAAGCCTCATGTGCAAGAAAAATGAATTTTTCACGAGTTATTAACTGGAAACCTCCCTTTTCAATAATATCGAAGGCTAACCCCTTTAGTTTTTTCTCAAAAATTTTGATATTTTTTACAACCTTCCAAAAAATAAGTATGGATAGGTAACGAGTAGCCGATATAGAATACAAGCCTCATGAGCAAGAAATATGATTTTTTGAATAGTTATTTCATGGAAAAATAAATTTTTGATGAGTTATTTGACAGAAACCTCACTTTTCGTAAATATCGAAGGCTAACTCCTTTGGATTTTCTTAAAATTTTTTATATTTCTTATAACCTCCCAAAAATTAAGTTTGGATTGGTAACACGTAGCCAATTGAGAATACAAGCCTCAGGTGCAAGAAAAATGAATTTTTCACGAGTTATTAACCGGAAACCTCCATTTTCAATAATACCGAAGGCTAACCCCTTTGTATTTTTCTCAAAAAAATTGATATTTTTTATAACCTTCCAAAAATTAAGTTTGGATTGGTAACACATAGCCGATTGAGAATACAAGCCCTAGGTGCAAGAAAAATGAATTTTTCACGAGTTATTAACCGGAAACCTCCTTTTCAATAATACCGAAGGCTAACCCCTTTGGATTTTCTCAAAAATTTTGAAATTTTTTAGAACCTCCTAAAAATAGGTATGGATAGGTAACGCGTAACAGATAGAGAATACAAGCCTCATATGCAAGAAAAATGAATTTTTCACGAGTTATTAACTGGAAACCTCCCTTTTCAATAATATCGAAGGCTAACCCCTTTAGTTTTTTCTCAAAAATTTTGATATTTTTTACAACCTTCCAAAAAATAAGTATGGATAGGTAACGAGTAGCCGATATAGAATACAAGCCTCATGAGCAAGAAATATGATTTTTTGAATAGTTATTTCATGGAAAAATAAATTTTTGACGAGTTATTTGACAGAAACCTCACTTTTCGTAAATATCGAAGGCTAACCCCTTTGGATTTTCTCAAAATTTTTCATATTTCTTATAACCTCCCAAAAATTAAGTTTGGATTGGTAACACGTAGCCAATTGAGAATACAAGCCTCAGGTGCAAGAAAAATGAATTTTTCACGAGTTATTAACCGGAAACCTCTATTTTCAATAATACCGAAGGCTAACCCCTTTGTATTTTTCTCAAAAAATTTGATATTTTTTAGAACCTTACCAAAAAATAAGTATGGATAGGTAACGCGTAACCGATACAGAATACAAGCCTCATGTGCAAGAAAAATGAATTTTTATGAGTTATTTCATAGAAAAATAAATTTTTGACAAGTTATTTGACAGAAACCTCACTTTTCGGTAATATCGTAGGCTAACCCCTTTGGATTTTCTCAAAAATTTTGATATTTTTTATAACCTCCCAAAAATTAAGTTTGGATTGGTAACACATAGCCGATTGAGAATACAAGCCCTAGGTGCAAGAAAAATGAATTTTTCACGAGTTATTAACCGGAAACCTCCCTTTTCAATAATACCGAAGGCTAACCCCTTTGGATTTTCTCAAAAAATTTGAAATTTTTTAGAACCTCCTGAAAAATAGGTATGGATAGATAACGCATAGCAGATAGAGAATACAATATTCATGTGCAAGAAAAATGAATTTTTCACGAGTTATTAACTGGAAACCTCCCTTTTCAATAATATCGAAGGCTAACCCCTTTGGTTTTTTCTCAAAAATTTTGATATTTTTTAGAACCTTACTAGAAAATAAGTATGGATAGGTAACGCGTAGCCGATATAATACAAGCCTCATGAGCAAGAAAAATGATTTTTTGACTAGTTATTTAACGGAAAAATAAATTTTTGACGAGTTATTTGATAGAAACCTCACTTTTCGGTAATATAGAAGGCTAACCCCTTTGGATTTTCTCAAAATTTTTCATATTTCTTATAACCTCCCAAAAACTAAGTTTGGATTGGTAACACATAGCCAATTGAGAATACAAGCCTCAGGTGCAAGAAAAATGATTTTTTCACTAGTTATTAACCGGAAACCTCCATTTTCAATAACACCGAAGGCTAACCCCTTTGTATTTTTCTAAAAAATTTTGATATTTTTAAGAACCTTACCAAAAAATAAGTATTGATAGGTAACGCGTAACCGATTCAGAATACAAGCCTCATGTGCAAGAAAAATGAATTTTTTACAAGTTATTTCATAGAAAAATAATTTTTTACGAGTTGTTTGACAGAAACCTCACTTTTCGGTAATATCGTAGGCTAATCCCTTTGGATTTTCTCAAAAAAATTGATATTTTTTATAACCTCCCAAAAATTAAGTTTGGATTGGTAACACATAGCGGATTGAGAATACAAGCCCTTGGTGCAAGAAAATGATTTTTTCACGAGTTATTAACCGGAAACCTCCATTTTCAATAATACCGAAGGCTAACCCCTTTGGATTTTCTTAAAAATTTTGAAATTTTTTAGAACCTTCTGAAAAATAGGTATGGATAGGTAACGCGTAGCAGATAGAGAATACAAGCCTCATGTGCAAGAAAAATGAATTTTTCACGAGTTATTAACTGGAAACCTCCCTTTTCAATAATATCGAAGGCTAACCCCTTTGGTTTTTTCTCAAAAATTTTGATATTTTTTACAACCTTCCAAAAAATAAGTATGGATAGGTAACGAGTAGCCGATATAGAATACAAGCCTCATGAGCAAGAAAAATGATTTTTTGAATAGTTATTTCATGGAAAAATAAATTTTTGACGAGTTATTTGACAAAAATCTCACTTTTCGGTAATATCGAAGGCTAACCCCTTTGGATTTTCTCAAAATTTTTCATATTTCTTATAACCTCCAAAAAACTAAGTTTGGATTGGTAACACGTAGCCAATTGAGAATACAAGCCTCAGGTGCAAGAAAAATGAATTTTTCACGAGTTATTAACCGGAAAACTCCATTTTCAATAATATCGAAGGCTAACCCCTTTGTATTTTTCTCAAAAATTTTGATATTTTTTAGAACCTTACCAAAAAATAAGTATGGATAGGTAACGCGTAACCGATACAGAATACAAGCCTCATGTGCAAGAAAAATGAATTTTTTACGAGTTATTTCATAGAAAATTAAATTTTTGACGAGTTATTTGACAGAAACCTCACTTTTCGGTAATATCGTAGGCTAACCCCTTTGGATTTTCTGAAAAAAATTGATATTTTTTATAACTCCAAAAAATTAAGTTTGGATTGGTAACACATAGCCGATTGAGAATACAAGCCCTTGGTGCAAGAAAAATGATTTTTTCACGAGTTATTAACCGGAAACCTCCCTTTTCAATAATACCGAAGGCTAACCCCTTTGGATTATCTTAAAAATTTTGAAATTTTTAGAACCTCCTAAAAAATAGGTATGGATAGGTAAGGCGTAGCAGATAGAGAATACAAGCCTCATGTGCAAGAAAAATGAATTTTTCACGAGTTATTAACTGGAAAAACCTCCCTTTTCAATAATATCGAAGGCTAACCCCTTTGTTTTTTTCTCAAAAATTTTGATATTTTTTACAACCTTCCAAAAAATAAGTATGGATAGGTAACGCGTAGCCAATATAGAATACAAGCCTCATGAGCAAGAAAAATAATTTTTTTGACTAGTTATTTCACAAAAAATAATAAATTTTTGACGAGTTATTTGACAGAAACCTCACTTTTCGGTAATATCGAAGGCTAACCCCTTTGGATTTTCTCAAAAAATTTGATATTTTTTATAACCGCCCAAAAAATTAAATTTGGATTGGTAACACATAGCCGATTGAGAATACAAGCCCTAGGTGCAAGAAAAATGAGTTTTTCACGAGTTATTAACCGGAAACCTCCCTTTTCAATAATACCGAAGGCTAACCCCTTTGAATTTTCTCAAAAATTTTGAAAATTTTTAAAACATCCCGAAAAATAGGTATGGATAGGTAACGCGTAGTAGATAGAGAATACAAGCCTCATGTGTAAGAAAAATAAATTTTTCACGAGTTATTAACTGGAAACCTCCCTTTTCAATAATATCGAAGGCTAACCCTTTGGTTTTTTCTCAAAAATTTTAATATTTTTTACAACCTTCCAAAAAATAAGTATGGATAGGTAACGCGTAGCCGATATAGAATACAAGCCTCATGAGGAATAAAAATGATTTTTTGAATAGTTATTTCACGGAAAAATAAATTTTTGACGAGTTATTTGACAGAAACCTCACTTTTCGGTAATATCGAAGGCTAACCCCTTTGGATTTTCTCAAAATTTTTCATATTTCTTATAACCTCCCAAAAATTATGTTTGGATTGGTAACACGTAGCCAATTGAGAATACAAGCCTCAGGTGCAAGAAAAATGAATTTTTCACGAGTTATTAACAGGAAACCTCCATTTTCAATAATATGGAAGGCTAACTCCTTTGTATTTTTCTCAAAAATTTTGATATTTTTTAGAACCTTACCAAAAAATAAGTATGGATAGGTAACGCGTAACCGATACAGAATACAAGCCTCATGTGCAAGAAAAATGAATTTTTTACGAGTTATTTCATAGAAAAATAATTTTTTTACGAGAAAACCTCACTTTTCGGTAATATCGTAGGCTAACCCCTTTGGATTTTCTCAAAAAATTTGATATTTTTTATAACCTCCCAAAAATTAAGTTTGGATTGGTAACACATAGCCGGTTGAGAATACAAGCCCTAGGTGCAAGAAAAATGAATTTTTCACGAGTTATTAACCAGAGACCTCCCTTTTCAATAATACCGAAGGCTAACCCCTTTGGATTTTCTTAAAAATTTTGAAATTTTTTAGAACCTCCTGAAAAATAGGTATGGATAGGTAACGCGTAGCAGATAGAGAATACAAGCCTCATGTGCAAGAAAAATGAATTTTTCACGAGTTATTAACTGGAAACCTCCCTTTTCAATAATATCGAAGGCTAACCCCTTTGGTTTTTTTTTTCAAAAATTTTGATATTTTTTACAACCTTCCAAAAAATAAGTATGGATAGGTAACGAGTAGCCGATATAGAATACAAGCCTCATGAGCAAGAAAAATGATTTTTTGACTAGTTATTTAACGGAAAAATAAATTTTTGACGAGTTATTTGATAGAAACCTCACTTTTCGGTAATATCGAAGGCTAACCCCTTTGGATTTTCTCAAAATTTTTCATATTTCTTCTAACCTCCCAAAAACTAAGTTTGGATTGGTAACACGTAGCCAATTGAGAATACAAGCCTCAGGTGCAAGAAAAATGATTTTTTCACGAGTTATTAACCGGAAACCTCCATTTTCAATAATATCGAAGGCTAACCCCTTTGTATTTTTCTCAAAAATTTTGATATTTTTTAGAACCTTACCAAAAAATAAGTATGGATAGGTAACGCGTAACCGATACAGAATACAAGCCTCATGTGCAAGAAAAATGAATTTTTTACGAGTTATTTCATAGAAAAATAATTTTTTACGAGTTGTTTGACAGAAACCTCACTTTTCGGTAATATCGTAGGCTAATCCCTTTGGATTTTCTCAAAAAAATTGATATTTTTTATAACCTCCCAAAAATTAAGTTTGGATTGGTAACACATAGCGGATTGAGAATACAAGCCCTTGGTGCAAGAAAATGATTTTTTCACGAGTTATTAACCGGAAACCTCCATTTTCAATAATACCGAAGGCTAACCCCTTTGGATTTTCTTAAAAATTTTGAAATTTTTTAGAACCTTCTGAAAAATAGGTATGGATAGGTAACGCGTAGCAGATAGAGAATACAAGCCTCATGTGCAAGAAAAATGAATTTTTCACGAGTTATTAACTGGAAACCTCCCTTTTCAATAATATCGAAGGCTAACCCCTTTGGTTTTTTCTCAAAAATTTTGATATTTTTTACAACCTTCCAAAAAATAAGTATGGATAGGTAACGAGTAGCCGATATAGAATACAAGCCTCATGAGCAAGAAAAATGATTTTTTGAATAGTTATTTCATGGAAAAATAAATTTTTGACGAGTTATTTGACAAAAATCTCACTTTTCGGTAATATCGAAGGCTAACCCCTTTGGATTTTCTCAAAATTTTTCATATTTCTTATAACCTCCCAAAAACTAAGTTTGGATTGGTAACACGTAGCCAATTGAGAATACAAGCCTCAGGTGCAAGAAAAATGAATTTTTCACGAGTTATTAACCGGAAACCTCCATTTTCAATAATATCGAAGGCTAACCCCTTTGTATTTTTCTCAAAAATTTTGATATTTTTTAGAACCTTACCAAAAAATAAGTATGGATAGGTAACGCGTAACCGATACAGAATACAAGCCTCATGTGCAAGAAAAATGAATTTTTTACGAGTTATTTCATAGAAAATTAAATTTTTGACGAGTTATTTGACAGAAACCTCACTTTTCGGTAATATCGTAGGCTAACCCCTTTGGATTTTCTGAAAAAATTTGATATTTTTTATAACTCCAAAAAATTAAGTTTGGATTGGTAACACATAGCCGATTGAGAATACAAGCCCTTGGTGCAAGAAAAATGATTTTTTCACGAGTTATTAACCGGAAACCTCCCTTTTCAATAATACCGAAGGCTAACCCCTTTGGATTATCTTAAAAATTTTGAAATTTTTAGAACCTCCTAAAAAATAGGTATGGATAGGTAAGGCGTAGCAGATAGAGAATACAAGCCTCATGTGCAAGAAAAATGAATTTTTCACGAGTTATTAACTGGAAAAACCTCCCTTTTCAATAATATCGAAGGCTAACCCCTTTGTTTTTTTCTCAAAAATTTTGATATTTTTTACAACCTTCCAAAAAATAAGTATGGATAGGTAACGCGTAGCCAATATAGAATACAAGCCTCATGAGCAAGAAAAATAATTTTTTTGACTAGTTATTTCACAAAAAATAATAAATTTTTGACGAGTTATTTGACAGAAACCTCACTTTTCGGTAATATCGAAGGCTAACCCCTTTGGATTTTCTCAAAAAATTTGATATTTTTTATAACCGCCCAAAAAATTAAATTTGGATTGGTAACACATAGCCGATTGAGAATACAAGCCCTAGGTGCAAGAAAAATGAGTTTTTCACGAGTTATTAACCGGAAACCTCCCTTTTCAATAATACCGAAGGCTAACCCCTTTGAATTTTCTCAAAAATTTTGAAAATTTTTAAAACATCCCGAAAAATAGGTATGGATAGGTAACGCGTAGTAGATAGAGAATACAAGCCTCATGTGTAAGAAAAATAAATTTTTCACGAGTTATTAACTGGAAACCTCCCTTTTCAATAATATCGAAGGCTAACCCTTTGGTTTTTTCTCAAAAATTTTAATATTTTTTACAACCTTCCAAAAAATAAGTATGGATAGGTAACGCGTAGCCGATATAGAATACAAGCCTCATGAGGAATAAAAATGATTTTTTGAATAGTTATTTCACGGAAAAATAAATTTTTGACGAGTTATTTGACAGAAACCTCACTTTTCGGTAATATCGAAGGCTAACCCCTTTGGATTTTCTCAAAATTTTTCATATTTCTTATAACCTCCCAAAAATTATGTTTGGATTGGTAACACGTAGCCAATTGAGAATACAAGCCTCAGGTGCAAGAAAAATGAATTTTTCACGAGTTATTAACAGGAAACCTCCATTTTCAATAATATCGAAGGCTAACTCCTTTGTATTTTTCTCAAAAATTTTGATATTTTTTAGAACCTTACCAAAAAATAAGTATGGATAGGTAACGCGTAACCGATACAGAATACAAGCCTCATGTGCAAGAAAAATGAATTTTTTACGAGTTATTTCATAGAAAAATAATTTTTTTACGAGAAAACCTCACTTTTCGGTAATATCGTAGGCTAACCCCTTTGGATTTTCTCAAAAAATTTGATATTTTTTATAACCTCCCAAAAATTAAGTTTGGATTGGTAACACATAGCCGGTTGAGAATACAAGCCCTAGGTGCAAGAAAAATGAATTTTTCACGAGTTATTAACCAGAGACCTCCCTTTTCAATAATACCGAAGGCTAACCCCTTTGGATTTTCTTAAAAATTTTGAAATTTTTTAGAACCTCCTGAAAAATAGGTATGGATAGGTAACGCGTAGCAGATAGAGAATACAAGCCTCATGTGCAAGAAAAATGAATTTTTCACGAGTTATTAACTGGAAACCTCCCTTTTCAATAATATCGAAGGCTAACCCCTTTGGTTTTTTTTTTCAAAAATTTTGATATTTTTTACAACCTTCCAAAAAATAAGTATGGATAGGTAACGAGTAGCCGATATAGAATACAAGCCTCATGAGCAAGAAAAATGATTTTTTGAATAGTTATTTCATGGAAAAATAAATTTTTGACGAGTTATTTGACAGAAACCTCACTTTTCGGTAATATCGAAGGCTAACCCCTTTGGATTTTCTCAAAATTTTTCATATTTCTTCTAACCTCCCAAAAACTAAGTTTGGATTGGTAACACGTAGCCAATTGAGAATACAAGCCTCAGGTGCAAGAAAAATGAATTTTTCACGAGTTATTAACCGGAAACCTCCATTTTCAATAATATCGAAGGCTAACCCCTTTGTATTTTTCTCAAAAATTTTGATATTTTTTAGAACCTTACCAAAAAATAAGTATGGATAGGTAACGCGTAACCGATACAGAATACAAGCCTCATGTGCAAGAAAAATGAATTTTTTACGAGTTATTTCATAGAAAATTAAATTTTTGACGAGTTATTTGACAGAAACCTCACTTTTCGGTAATATCGTAGGCTAACCCCTTTGGATTTTCTGAAAAAATTTGATATTTTTTATAACTCCAAAAAATTAAGTTTGGATTGGTAACACATAGCCGATTGAGAATACAAGCCCTTGGTGCAAGAAAAATGATTTTTTCACGAGTTATTAACCGGAAACCTCCCTTTTCAATAATACCGAAGGCTAACCCCTTTGGATTATCTTAAAAATTTTGAAATTTTTAGAACCTCCTAAAAAATAGGTATGGATAGGTAAGGCGTAGCAGATAGAGAATACAAGCCTCATGTGCAAGAAAAATGAATTTTTCACGAGTTATTAACTGGAAAAACCTCCCTTTTCAATAATATCGAAGGCTAACCCCTTTGTTTTTTTCTCAAAAATTTTGATATTTTTTACAACCTTCCAAAAAATAAGTATGGATAGGTAACGCGTAGCCAATATAGAATACAAGCCTCATGAGCAAGAAAAATAATTTTTTTGACTAGTTATTTCACAAAAAATAATAAATTTTTGACGAGTTATTTGACAGAAACCTCACTTTTCGGTAATATCGAAGGCTAACCCCTTTGGATTTTCTCAAAAAATTTGATATTTTTTATAACCGCCCAAAAAATTAAATTTGGATTGGTAACACATAGCCGATTGAGAATACAAGCCCTAGGTGCAAGAAAAATGAGTTTTTCAGGAGTTATTAACCGGAAACCTCCCTTTTCAATAATACCGAAGGCTAACCCCTTTGAATTTTCTCAAAAATTTTGAAAATTTTTAAAACCTCCCGAAAAATAGGTATGGATAGGTAACGCGTAGTAGATAGAGAATACAAGCCTCATGTGTAAGAAAAATGAATTTTTCACGAGTTATTAACTGGAAACCTCCCTTTTCAATAATATCGAAGGCTAACCCCTTTGGTTTTTTCTCAAAAATTTTAATATTTTTTACAACCTTCCAAAAAATAAGTATGGATAGGTAACGCGTAGCCGATATAGAATACAAGCCTCATGTGGAATAAAAATGATTTTTTGAATAGTTATTTCACGGAAAAATAAATTTTTGACGAGTTATTTGACAGAAACCTCACTTTTCGGTAATATCGAAGGCTAACCCCTTTGGATTTTCTCAAATTTTTTCATATTTCTTATAACCTCCCAAAAATTATGTTTGGATTGGTAACACGTAGCCAATTGAGAATACAAGCCTCAGGTGCAAGAAAAATGAATTTTTCACGAGTTATTAACAGGAAACCTCCATTTTCAATAATATCGAAGGCTAACCCCTTTGTATTTTCTCAAAAATTTTGATATTTTTTAGAACCTTACCAAAAAATAAGTATGGATAGGTAACGCGTAACCGATACAGAATACAAGACTCATGTGCAAGAAAAATGAATTTTTTACGAGTTATTTCATAGAAAAATAAATTTTTTACGAGTTATTTGACAGAAACCTCACTTTTCGGTAATATCGTAGGCTAACCCCTTTGGATTTTCTCAAAAAATTTGATATTTTTTATAACCTCCCAAAAATTAAGTTTGGATTGGTAACACATAGCCGATTGAGAATACAAGCCCTAGGTGCAAGAAAAATGAATTTTTCACGAGTTATTAACCGGAAACCTCCCTTTTCAATAATACCGAAAGCTAACCCCTTTGGATTTTCTCAAAAATTTTGAAATTTTTTAGAACCTCCTAAAAAATAGGTATGGATAGGTAACGCGTAGCAGATAGAGAATACAAGCCTCATGTGCAAGAAAAATGAATTTTTCACGAGTTATTAACTGGAAACCTCACTTTTCAATAATATCGAAGGCTAACCCCTGTGGTTTTTTCTCAAAAATTTTGATATTTTTTACAACCTTCCAAAAAATAAGTATGGATAGGTAGCGCGTAGCCGATATAGAATACAAGCCTCCTGAGCAAGAAAAATGATTTTTTGACTAGTTATTTCACAGAAAAATAAATTTTTGACGAGTTATTTGACAGAAACCTCACTTTTCGATAATATCGAAGGCTAACCCCTTTGGATTTTCTCAAAATTTTTCATATTTCTTATAACCTCCGAAAAACTAAGTTTGGATTGGTAACACGTAGCCAATTGAGAATACAAGCCTCAGGTGCAAGAAAAATGAAGTTTTCACGAGTTATTAACCGGAAACCTCCATTTTCAATAATACCGAAGGCTAACCCCTTTGTATTTTCCTCAAAAATTTTGATATTTTTTAGAACCTTACCAAAAAATAAGTATGGATAGGTAACACGTAACCGATACAGAATACAAGCCTCATGTGCAAGAAAAATGAATTTTTTACGAGTTATTTCATAGAAAAATAAATTTTTGACGAGTTATTTGACAGAAACCTCACTTTTCGGTAATATCGTAGGCTAACCCCTTTGGATTTTCTCAAAAAATTTGATATTTTTTATAACCTCCAAAAAATTAAGTTTGGATTGGTAACACATAGCCGATTGAGAATACAAGCCCTTGGTGCAAGAAAAATGATTTTTTCACGAGTTATTAACCGGAAACCTCCCTTTTCAATAATACCGAAGGCTAACCCCTTTGGATTATCTTAAAAATTTTGAAATTTTTAGAACCTCCTAAAAAATAGGTATGGATAGGTAAGGCGTAGCAGATAGAGAATACAAGTCTCATGTGCAAGAAAAATGAATTTTTCACGAGTTATTAACTGGAAAAACCTCCCTTTTCAATAATATCGAAGGCTAACCCCTTTGTTTTTTTCTCAAAAATTTTGATATTTTTTACAACCTTCCAAAAAATAAGTATGGATAGGTAACGCGTAGCCAATATAGAATACAAGCCTCATGAGCAAGAAAAATAATTTTTTGACTAGTTATTTCATGGAAAAATAAATTATTGATGAGTTATTTGACAGAAACCTCACTTTTCGGTAATATCGAAGGCTAACCCCTTTGGATTTTCTCAAAATTTTTCATATTTCTTATAACCTCCCAAAAATTATGTTTGGATTGGTAACACGTAGCCAATTGAGAATACAAGCCTCATGTGCAAGAAAAATGAATTTTTCACGAGTTATTAACAGGAAACCTCCATTTTCAATAATATCGAAGGCTAACCCCTTTGTATTTTTCTCAAAAAATTTGATATTTTTTAGAACCTTACCAAAAAATAAGTATGGATAGGTAACGCGTAACCGATAAAGAATACAAGCCTCATGTGCAAGAAAAATGAATTTTTTACGAGTTATTTCATAGAAAAATAAATTTTTGACGAGTTATTTGATAGAAACCTCACTTTTCGGTAATATCGAAGGCTAACCCCTTTGGATTTTCTCAAAAAATTTGATATTTCTTATAACCGCCCAAAAAATTAAATTTGGATTGGTAACACATAGCCGATAGAGAATACAAGCCCTAGGTGCAAGTAAAATGAGTTTTTCATGAGTTATTAACCGGAAACCTCCCTTTTCAATAATACTGAAGGCTAACCCCTTTGAATTTTCTCAAAAATTTTGAAAATTTTTAGAACCTCCCGAAAAATAGGTATGGATAGGTAACGCGTAGTAGATAGAGAATACAAGCCTCATGTGTAAGAAAAATGAATTTTTCACGAGTTATTAACTGGAAACCTCCCTTTTCAATAATATCGAAGGCTAACCCCTTTGTTTTTTTCTCAAAAATTTTGATATTTTTTACAACCTTCCAAAAAAAATAAGTATGGATAGTTAACGCGTAGCCAATATAGAATACAAGCCTCATGAGCAAGAAAAATAATTTTTTGACTAGTTATTTCATGGAAAAATAAATTATTGATGAGTTATTTGACAGAAACCTCACTTTTCGGTAATATCGAAGGCTAACCCCTTTGGATTTTCTCAAAATTTTTCATATTTCTTATAACCTCCCAAATATTATGTTTGGATTGGTAACACGTAGCCAATTGAGAATACAAGCCTCAGGTGCAAGAAAAATGAATTTTTCACGAGTTATTAACAGGAAACCTCCATTTTCAATAATATCGAAGGCTAACCCCTTTGTATTTTTCTCAAAAATTTTGATATTTTTTAGAACCTTACCAAAAAATAAGTTTGGATAGGTAACGCGTAACCGATAAAGAATACAAGCCTCATGTGCAAGAAAAATGAATTTTTTACGAGTTATTTCATAGAAAAATAAATTTTTGACGAGTTATTTGACAGAAACCTCACTTTTCGGTAATATCGAAGGCTAACCCCTTTGGATTTTCTCAAAAAATTTGATATTTCTTATAACCGCCCAAAAAATTAAATTTGGATTGGTAACACATAGCCGATTGAGAATACAAGCCCTAGGTGCAAGAAAAATGAGTTTTTCACGAGTTATTAACCGGAAACCTCCCTTTTCAATAATACCGAAGGCTAACCCCTTTGAATTTTCTCAAAAATTTTGAAAATTTTTAGAACCTCCCGAAAAATAGGTATGGATAGGTAACGCGTAGTAGATAGAGAATACAAGCCTCATGTGTAAGAAAAATGAATTTTTCACGAGTTATTAACTGGAAACCTCCCTTTTCAATAATATCGAAGGCTAACCCCTTTGGTTTTTTCTCAAAAATTTTGATATTTTTTACAACCTTCCAAAAAATAAGTATGGATAGGTAACGCGTAGCCGATATAGAATACAAGCCTCATGAGCAATAAAAATGATTTTTTGAATATTTATTTCACGGAAAAATAAATTTTTGACGAGTTATTTGACAGAAACCTCACTTTTCGGTAATATCGAAGGCTAACCCCTTTGGATTTTCTCAAAATTTTTCATATTTCTTATAACCTCCCAAAAACTAAGTTTGGATTGGTAACACGTAGCCAATTGAGAATACAAGCCTCAGGTGCAAGAAAAATGAAGTTTTCACGAGTTATTAACCGGAAACCTCCATTTTCAATAATACCGAAGGCTAACTCCTTTGTATTTTCCTCAAAAATTTTGATATTTTTTAGAACCTTACCAAAAAATAAGTATGGATAGGTAACACGTAACCGATACAGAATACAAGCCTCATGTGCAAGAAAAATGAATTTTTTACGAGTTATTTCATAGAAAAATAAAATTTTGACGAGTTATTTGACAGAAACCTCACTTTTCGGTAATATCGTAGGCTAATCCCTTTGGATTTTCTCAAAAAATTTGATATTTTTTATAACCTCCAAAAAATTAAGTTTGGATTGGTAACACATAGCCGATTGAGAATACAAGCCCTTGGTGCAAGAAAAATGATTTTTTCACGAGTTATTAACCGGAAACCTCCCTTTTCAATAATACCGAAGGCTAACCCCTTTGGATTATCTTAAAAATTTTGAAATTTTTATAACCTCCTAAAAAATAGGTATGGATAGGTAAGGCGTAGCAGATAGAGAATACAAGCCTCATGTGCAAGAAAAATGAATTTTTCACGAGTTATTAACTGGAAAAACCTCCCTTTTCAATAATATCGAAGGCTAACCCCTTTGTTTTTTTCTCAAAAATTTTGATATTTTTTACAACCTTCCAAAAAATAAGTATGGATAGGTAACGCGTAGCCAATATAGAATACAAGCCTCATGAGCAAGAAAAATAATTTTTGACTAGTTATTTCATGGAAAAATAAATTATTGATGAGTTATTTGACAGAAACCTCACTTTTTGGTAATATCGAAGGCTAACCCCTTTGGATTTTCTCAAAAATTTTCATATTTCTTATAACCTACCAAAAATTATGTTTGGATTGGTAACACGTAGCCAATTGAGAATACAAGCCTCAGGTGCAAGAAAAATGAATTTTTCACGAGTTATTAACAGGAAACCTCCATTTTCAATAATATCGAAGGCTAACCCCTTTGTATTTTTCTCAAAAATTTTGATATTTTTTAGAACCTTACCAAAAAATAAGTATGGATAGGTAACGCGTAACCGATAAAGAATACAAGCCTCATGTGCAAGAAAAATGAATTTTTTACGAGTTATTTCATAGAAAAATAATTTTTTGACGAGTTATTTGACAGAAACCTCACTTTTCGGTAATATCGAAAGCTAACCCCTTTGGATTTTCTCAAAAAATTTGATATTTCTTATAACCGCCCAAAAAATTAAATTTGGATTGTTAACACATAGCCGATTGAGAATACAAGCCCTAGGTGCAAGAAAAATGAGTTTTTCACGAGTTATTAACCGGAAACCTCCCTTTTCAATAATACCGAAGGCTAACCCCTTTGAATTTTCTCAAAAATTTTGAAAATTTTTAGAACCTCCCGAAAAATAGGTATGGATAGGTAACGCGTAGTAGATAGAGAATACAAGCCTCATGTGTAAGAAAAATGAATTTTTCACGAGTTATTAACTGGAAACCTCCCTTTTCAATAATATCGAAGGCTAACCCCTTTGGTTTTTTCTCAAAAATTTTGATATTTTTTACAACCTTCCAAAAAATAAGTATGGATAGGTAACGCGTAGCCGATATAGAATACAAGCCTCATGAGCAATAAAAATGATTTTTTGAATAGTTATTTCACGGAAAAATAAATTTTTGACGAGTTATTTGACAGAAACCTCACTTTTTGGTAATATCGAAGGCTAACCCCTTTGGATTTTCTCAAAATTTTTCATATTTCTTATAACCTCCCAAAAACTAAGTTTGGATTGGTAACACGTAGCCAATTGAGAATACAAGCCTCAGGTGCAAGAAAAATGAAGTTTTCACGAGTTATTAACCGGAAACCTCCATTTTCAATAATACCGAAGGCTAACCCCTTTGTATTTTTCTCAAAAATTTTGATATTTTTTAGAACCTTACCAAAAAATAAGTATGGATAGGTAACGCGTAACCGATACAGAATACAAGCCTCATGTGCAAGAAAAATGAATTTTTTACGAGTTATTTCATAGAAAAATAAATTTTTTACGAGTTATTTGACAGAAACCTCACTTTTCGGTAATATCGTAGGCTAACCCCTTTGGATTTTCTCAAAAAATTTGATATTTTTTATAACCTCCCAAAAATTAAATTTGGATTGGTAACACATAGCCGATTGAGAATACAAGACCTTGGTGCAAGAAAAATGATTTTTTCACGAGTTATTAACCGGAAACCTCCCTTTTCAATAATACCGAAGGCTAACCCCTTTGGATTTTCTCAAAAATTTTGAAATTTTTTAGAACCTCCTAAAAAATAGGTATGGATATGTAACGCGTAGAAGATAGAGAATACAAGCCTCATGTGTAAGAAAAATGAATTTTTCACGAGTTATTAGCTGGAAACCTCCCTTTTCAATAATATCGAAGGCTAACGCCTTTGTTTTTTTCTCAAAAATTTTGATATTTTTTACAACCTTCCAAAAAATAATTATGGATAGTTAACGCGTAGCCGATATAGAATACAAGCCTCATGAGCAATAAAAATGATTTTTTTGACTAGTTATTTTACAGAAAAAAATTTTTTGACGAGTTATTTGACAGAAACCTCACTTTTCGGTAATATCGAAGGCTAACCCCTTTGGATTTTCTCAAAATTTTTCATATTTCTTATAACCTCCCAAAAACTAAGTTTGGATTGGTAACACGTAGCCAATTGAGAATACAAGCCTCAGGTGCAAGAAAAATGAAGTTTTCACGAGTTATTAACCGGAAACCTCCATTTTCAATAATACCGAAGGCTAACCCCTTTGTATTTTTCTCAAAAATTTTGATATTTTTTAGAACCTTACCAAAAAATAAGTATGGATAGGTAACGCGTAACCGATACAGAATACAAGCCTCATGTGCAAGAAAAATGAATTTTTTACGAGTTATTTCATAGAAAAATAATTTTTTTACGAGTTATTTGACAGAAACCTCACTTTTCGGTAATATCGTAGGCTAACCCCTTTGGATTTTCTCAAAAAATTTGATATTTTTTATAACCTCCCAAAAATTAACTTTGGATTGGTAACACATAGCCGATTGAGAATACAAGCCCTTGGTGCAAGAAAAATGATTTTTTTCACGAGTTATTAACCGGAAACCTCCCTTTTTAATAATACCGAAGGCTAACCCCTTTGGATTTTCTCAAAAATTTTGAAATTTTTTAGAACCTCCTAAAAATAGGTATGGATAGGTAACGCGTAGCAGATAGAGAATACAAACCTCATGTGTAAGAAAAATGAATTTTTCACGAGTTATTAGCTGGAAACCTCCCTTTTCAATAATATCGAAGGCTAACCCCTTTGTTTTTTTCTCAAAATTTTTGATATTTTTTACAACCTTCCAAAAAATAAGTATGGATAGGTAACGCGTAGCCGATATAGAATACAAGCCTCATGAGCAAGAAAAATGATTTTTTGACTAGTTATTTCATGGAAAAATAAATTATTGATGAGTTATTTGACAGAAACCTCACTTTTCGGTAATATCGAAGGCTAACCCCTTTGGATTTTCTCAAAATTTTTCATATTTCTTATAACCTCCCAAAAATTATGTTTGGATTGGTAACACGTAGCCAATTGAGAATACAAGCCCCAGGTGCAAGAAAAATGAATTTTTCACGAGTTATTAACAGGAAACCTCCATTTTCAATAATATCGAAGGCTAACCCCTTTGTATTTTTCTCAAAAATTTTGATATTTTTTAGAACCTTACCAAAAAAATAAGTATGGATAGGTAACGCGTAACCGATAAAGAATACAAGCCTCATGTGCAAGAAAAATGAATTTTTTACGAGTTATTTCATAGAAAAATAAATTTTTGACGAGTTATTTGACAGAAACCTCACTTTTCGGTAATATCGAAGGCTAACCCCTTTGGATTTTCTCAAAAAATTTGATATTTCTTATAACCGCCCAAAAAATTAAATTTGGATTGGTAACACATAGCCGATTGAGAATACAAGCCCTTGGTGCAAGAAAAATGAGTTTTTCACGAGTTATTAACCGGAAACCTCCCTTTTCAATAATACCGAAGGCTAACCCCTTTGAATTTTCTCAAAAATTTTGAAAATTTTTAGAACCTCCCGAAAAATAGGTATGGATAGGTAACGCGTAGTAGATAGAGAATACAAGCCTCATGTGTAAGAAAAATAAATTTTTCACTAGTTATTAACTGGAAACCTCCCTTTTCAATAATATCGAAGGCTAACCCCTTTGGTTTTTTCTCAAAAATTTTGATATTTTTTACAACCTTCCAAAAAATAAGTATGGATAGGTAACGCGTAGCCGATATAGAATACAAGCCTCATGAGCAATAAAAATGATTTTTTGAATAGTTATTTCACGGAAAAATAAATTTTTGACGAGTTATTTGACAGAAACCTCACTTTTCGGTAATATCGAAGGCTAACCCCTTTGTATTTTCTCAAAATTTTTCATATTTCTTATAACCTCCCAAAAATTATGTTTGGATTGGTAACACGTAGCCAATTGAGAATACAAGCCTCAAGTGCAAGAAAAATGAATTTTTCACGAGTTATTAACAGGAAACCTCCATTTTCAATAATATCGAAGGCTAACCCCTTTGTATTTTTCTCAAAAATTTTGATATTTTTTAGAACCTTACCAAAAAATAAGTATGGATAGGTAACGCGTAACCGATACAGAATACAAGCCTCATGTGCAAGAAAAATGAATTTTTTACGAGTTATTTCATAGAAAAATAAATTTTTTACGAGTTATTTGACAGAAACCTCACTTTTCGGTAATATCGTAGGCTAACCCCTTTGGATTTTCTCAAAAAATTTGATATTTTTAATAACCTCCCAAAAATTAAATTTGGATTGGTAACACATAGCCGATTGAGAATACAAGCCCTTGGTGCAAGAAAAATGATTTTTTCACGAGTTATTAACCGGAAACCTCCCTTTTCAATAATACCGAAGGCTAACCCCTTTAGATTTTCTCAAAAATTTTGAAATTTTTTAGAACCTCCTAAAAAATAGGTATGGATAGGTAACGCGTAGCAGATAGAGAATACAAGCCTCATGTGTAAGAAAAATGAATTTTTCACGAGTTATTAGCTGGAAACCTCCCTTTTCAATAATATCGAAGGCTAACGCCTTTGTTTTTTTCTCAAAAATTTTGATATTTTTTACAACCTTCCAAATAATAAGTATGGATAGGTAACGCGTAGCCGATATAGAATACAAGCCTCATGAGCAAGAAAAATGATTTTTTGACTAGTTATTTTACAGAAAAATAAATTTTTGACGAGTTATTTGACAGAAACCTCACTTTTCGGTAATATCGAAGGCTAACCCCTTTGGATTTTCTCAAAATTTTTCATATTTCTTATAACCTCCCAAAAACTAAGTCTGGATTGGTAACACGTAGCCAATTGAGAATACAAGTCTCAGGTGCAAGAAAAATGAAGTTTTCACGAGTTATTAACCGGAAACCTCCATTTTCAATAATACCGAAGGCTAACCCCTTTGTATTTTTCTCAAAAATTTTGATATTTTTTAGAACCTTACCAAAAAATAAGTATGGATAGGTAACGCGTAACCGATACAGAATACGAGCCTCATGTGCAAGAAAAATGAATTTTTTACGAGTTATTTCATAGAAAAATAATTTTTTTACGAGTTATTTGACAGAAACCTCACTTTTCGGTAATATCGTAGGCTAACCCCTTTGGATTTTCTCAAAAAATTTGATATTTTTTATAACCTCCCAAAAATTAAATTTGGATTGGTAACACATAGCCGATTGAGAATACAAGCCCTTGGTGCAAGAAAAATGATTTTTTTCACGAGTTATTAACCGGAAACCTCCCTTTTTAATAATACCGAAGGCTAACCCCTTTGGATTTTCTCAAAAATTTTGAAATTTTTTAGAACCTCCTAAAAATAGGTATGGATAGGTAACGCGTAGCAGATAGAGAATACAAACCTCATGTGTAAGAAAAATGAATTTTTCACGAGTTATTAAATGGGAACCTCCTTTTTCAATAATATCGAAGGCTAACGCCTTTGTTTTTTTCTCAAAAATTTTGATATTTTTGACAACCTTCCAAAAAATAAGTATGGATAGGTAACGCGTAGCCGATATAGAATACAAGCCTCATGAGCAATAAAAATGATTTTTTGACTAGTTATTTTACAGAAAAATAAATTTTTGACGAGTTATTTGACAGAAACCTCACTTTTCGGTAATATCGAAGGCTAACCCCTTTGGATTTTCTCAAAATTTTTCATATTTCTTATAACCTCCCAAAAATTATGTTTGGATTGGTAACACGTAGCCAATTGAGAATACAAGCCCCAGGTGCAAGAAAAATGAATTTTTCACGAGTTATTAACAGGAAACCTCCATTTTCAATAATATCGAAGGCTAACCCCTTTGTATTTTTCTCAAAAATTTTGATATTTTTTAGAACCTTACCAAAAAAATAAGTATGGATAGGTAACGCGTAACCGATAAAGAATACAAGCCTCATGTGCAAGAAAAATGAATTTTTTACGAGTTATTTCATAGAAAAATAAATTTTTGACGAGTTATTTGACAGAAACCTCACTTTTCGGTAATATCGAAGGCTAACCCCTTTGGATTTTCTCAAAAAATTTGATATTTCTTATAACCGCCCAAAAAATTAAATTTGGATTGGTAACACATAGCCGATTGAGAATACAAGCCCTTGGTGCAAGAAAAATGAGTTTTTCACGAGTTATTAACCGGAAACCTCCCTTTTCAATAATACCGAAGGCTAACCCCTTTGAATTTTCTCAAAAATTTTGAAAATTTTTAGAACCTCCCGAAAAATAGGTATGGATAGGTAACGCGTAGTAGATAGAGAATACAAGCCTCATGTGTAAGAAAAATAAATTTTTCACTAGTTATTAACTGGAAACCTCCCTTTTCAATAATATCGAAGGCTAACCCCTTTGGTTTTTTCTCAAAAATTTTGATATTTTTTACAACCTTCCAAAAAATAAGTATGGATAGGTAACGCGTAGCCGATATAGAATACAAGCCTCATGAGCAATAAAAATGATTTTTTGAATAGTTATTTCACGGAAAAATAAATTTTTGACGAGTTATTTGACAGAAACCTCACTTTTCGGTAATATCGAAGGCTAACCCCTTTGTATTTTCTCAAAATTTTTCATATTTCTTATAACCTCCCAAAAATTATGTTTGGATTGGTAACACGTAGCCAATTGAGAATACAAGCCTCAAGTGCAAGAAAAATGAATTTTTCACGAGTTATTAACAGGAAACCTCCATTTTCAATAATATCGAAGGCTAACCCCTTTGTATTTTTCTCAAAAATTTTGATATTTTTTAGAACCTTACCAAAAAATAAGTATGGATAGGTAACGCGTAACCGATACAGAATACAAGCCTCATGTGCAAGAAAAATGAATTTTTTACGAGTTATTTCATAGAAAAATAAATTTTTTACGAGTTATTTGACAGAAACCTCACTTTTCGGTAATATCGTAGGCTAACCCCTTTGGATTTTCTCAAAAAATTTGATATTTTTAATAACCTCCCAAAAATTAAATTTGGATTGGTAACACATAGCCGATTGAGAATACAAGCCCTTGGTGCAAGAAAAATGATTTTTTCACGAGTTATTAACCGGAAACCTCCCTTTTCAATAATACCGAAGGCTAACCCCTTTAGATTTTCTCAAAAATTTTGAAATTTTTTAGAACCTCCTAAAAAATAGGTATGGATAGGTAACGCGTAGCAGATAGAGAATACAAGCCTCATGTGTAAGAAAAATGAATTTTTCACGAGTTATTAGCTGGAAACCTCCCTTTTCAATAATATCGAAGGCTAACGCCTTTGTTTTTTTCTCAAAAATTTTGATATTTTTTACAACCTTCCAAATAATAAGTATGGATAGGTAACGCGTAGCCGATATAGAATACAAGCCTCATGAGCAAGAAAAATGATTTTTTGACTAGTTATTTTACAGAAAAATAAATTTTTGACGAGTTATTTGACAGAAACCTCACTTTTCGGTAATATCGAAGGCTAACCCCTTTGGATTTTCTCAAAATTTTTCATATTTCTTATAACCTCCCAAAAACTAAGTCTGGATTGGTAACACGTAGCCAATTGAGAATACAAGTCTCAGGTGCAAGAAAAATGAAGTTTTCACGAGTTATTAACCGGAAACCTCCATTTTCAATAATACCGAAGGCTAACCCCTTTGTATTTTTCTCAAAAATTTTGATATTTTTTAGAACCTTACCAAAAAATAAGTATGGATAGGTAACGCGTAACCGATACAGAATACGAGCCTCATGTGCAAGAAAAATGAATTTTTTACGAGTTATTTCATAGAAAAATAATTTTTTTACGAGTTATTTGACAGAAACCTCACTTTTCGGTAATATCGTAGGCTAACCCCTTTGGATTTTCTCAAAAAATTTGATATTTTTTATAACCTCCCAAAAATTAAATTTGGATTGGTAACACATAGCCGATTGAGAATACAAGCCCTTGGTGCAAGAAAAATGATTTTTTTCACGAGTTATTAACCGGAAACCTCCCTTTTTAATAATACCGAAGGCTAACCCCTTTGGATTTTCTCAAAAATTTTGAAATTTTTTAGAACCTCCTAAAAATAGGTATGGATAGGTAACGCGTAGCAGATAGAGAATACAAACCTCATGTGTAAGAAAAATGAATTTTTCACGAGTTATTAGCTGGAAACCTCCCTTTTCAATAATATCGAAGGCTAACCCCTTTGTTTTTTTCTCAAAATTTTTGATATTTTTTACAACCTTCCAAAAAATAAGTATGGATAGGTAACGCGTAGCCGATATAGAATACAAGCCTCATGAGCAAGAAAAATGATTTTTTGACTAGTTATTTCATGGAAAAATAAATTATTGATGAGTTATTTGACAGAAACCTCACTTTTCGGTAATATCGAAGGCTAACCCCTTTGGATTTTCTCAAAATTTTTCATATCTCTTATAACCTCCCAAAAATTATGTTTGGATTGGTAACACGTAGCTAATTGAGAATACAAGCCCCAGGTGCAAGAAAAATGAATTTTTCACGAGTTATTAACAGGAAACCTCCATTTTCAATAATATCGAAGGCTAACCCCTTTGTATTTTTCTCAAAAATTTTGATATTTTTTAGAACCTTACCAAAAAATAAGTATGGATAGGTAACGTGTAACCGATAAAGAATACAAGCCTCATGTGCAAGAAAAATGAATTTTTTACGAGTTATTTCATAGAAAAATAAATTTTTGACGAGTTATTTGACAGAAACCTCACTTTTCGGTAATATCGAAGGCTAACCCCTTTGGATTTTCTCAAAAAATTTGATATTTCTTATAACCGCCCAAAAAATTAAATTTGGATTGGTAACACATAGCCGATTGAGAATACAAGCCCTTGGTGCAAGAAAAATGAGTTTTTCACGAGTTATTAACCGGAAACCTCCCTTTTCAATAATACCGAAGGCTAACCCCTTTGAATTTTCTCAAAAACTTTGAAAATTTTTAGAACCTCCCGAAAAATAGGTATGGATAGGTAACGCGTAGTAGATAGAGAATACAAGCCTCATGTGTAAGAAAAATAAATTTTTCACTAGTTATTAACTGGAAACCTCCCTTTTCAATAATATCGAAGGCTAACCCCTTTGGTTTTTTCTCAAAAATTTTGATATTTTTTACAACCTTCCAAAAAATAAGTATGGATAGGTAACGCGTAGCCGATATAGAATACAAGCCTCATGAGCAATAAAAATGATTTTTTGAATAGTTATTTCACGGAAAAATAAATTTTTGACGAGTTATTTGACAGAAACCTCACTTTTCGGTAATATCGAAGGCTAACCCCTTTGTATTTTCTCAAAATTTTTCATATTTCTTATAACCTCCCAAAAATTATGTTTGGATTAGTAACACGTAGCCAATTGAGAATACAAGCCTCAAGTGCAAGAAAAATGAATTTTTCACGAGTTATTAACAGGAAACCTCCATTTTCAATAATATCGAAGGCTAACCCCTTTGTATTTTTCTCAAAAATTTTGATATTTTTTAGAACCTTACCAAAAAATAAGTATGGATAGGTAACGCGTAACCGATACAGAATACAAGCCTCATGTGCAAGAAAAATGAATTTTTTACGAGTTATTTCATAGAAAAATAAATTTTTTACGAGTTATTTGACAGAAACCTCACTTTTCGGTAATATCGTAGGCTAACCCCTTTGGATTTTCTCAAAAAATTTGATATTTTTTATAACCTCCCAAAAATTAAATTTGGATTGGTAACACATAGCCGATTGAGAATACAAGCCCTTGGTGCAAGAAAAATGATTTTTTCACGAGTTATTAACCGGAAACCTCCCTTTTCAATAATACCGAAGGCTAACCCCTTTGGATTTTCTCAAAAATTTTGAAATTTTTTAGAACCTCCTAAAAAATAGGTATGGATAGGTAACGCGTAGCAGATAGAGAATACAAGCCTCATGTGTAAGAAAAATGAATTTTTCACGAGTTATTAGCTGGAAACCTCCCTTTTCAATAATATCGAAGGCTAACGCCTTTGTTTTTTTCTCAAAAATTTTGATATTTTTTACAACCTTCCAAATAATAAGTATGGATAGGTAACGCGTAGCCGATATAGAATACAAGCCTCATGAGCAAGAAAAATGATTTTTTGACTAGTTATTTTACAGAAAAATAAATTTTTGACGAGTTATTTGACAGAAACCTCACTTTTCGGTAATATCGAAGGCTAACCCCTTTGGATTTTCTCAAAAATTTCCATATTTCTTATATCCTCCCAAAAACTAAGTCTGGATTGGTAACACGTAGCCAATTGAGAATACAAGCCTCAGGTGCAAGAAAAATGAAGTTTTCACGAGTTATTAACCGGAAACCTCCATTTTCAATAATACCGAAGGCTAACCCCTTTGTATTTTTCTCAAAAATTTTGATATTTTTTAGAACCTTACCAAAAAATAAGTATGGATAGGTAACGCGTAACCGATACAGAATACGAGCCTCATGTGCAAGAAAAATGAATTTTTTACGAGTTATTTCATAGAAAAATAATTTTTTTACGAGTTATTTGACAGAAACCTCACTTTTCGGTAATATCGTAGGCTAACCCCTTTGGATTTTCTCAAAAAATTTGATATTTTTTATAACCTCCCAAAAATTAAATTTGGATTGGTAACACATAGCCGATTGAGAATACAAGCCCTTGGTGCAAGAAAAATGATTTTTTTCACGAGTTATTAACCGGAAACCTCCCTTTTTAATAATACCGAAGGCTAACCCCTTTGGATTTTCTCAAAAATTTTGAAATTTTTTAGAACCTCCTAAAAATAGGTATGGATAGGTAACGCGTAGCAGATAGAGAATACAAACCTCATGTGTAAGAAAAATGAATTTTTCACGAGTTATTAGCTGGAAACCTCCCTTTTCAATAATATCGAAGGCTAACCCCTTTGTTTTTTTCTCAAAATTTTTGATATTTTTTACATCCTTCCAAAAAATAAGTATGGATAGGTAACGCGTAGCCGATATAGAATACAAGCCTCATGAGCAAGAAAAATGATTTTTTGACTAGTTATTTCATGGAAAAATAAATTATTGATGAGTTATTTGACAGAAACCTCACTTTTCGGTAATATCGAAGGCTAACCCCTTTGGATTTTCTCAAAATTTTTCATATTTCTTATAACCTCCCAAAAATTATGTTTGGATTGGTAACACGTAGCCAATTGAGAATACAAGCCCCAGGTGCAAGAAAAATGAATTTTTCACGAGTTATTAACAGGAAACCTCCATTTTCAATAATATCGAAGGCTAACCCCTTTGTATTTTTCTCAAAAATTTTGATATTTTTTAGAACCTTACCAAAAAATAAGTATGGATAGGTAACGCGTAACCGATAAAGAATACAAGCCTCATGTGCAAGAAAAATGAATTTTTTACGAGTTATTTCATAGAAAAATAAATTTTTGACGAGTTATTTGACAGAAACCTCACTTTTCGGTAATATCGAAGGCTAACCCCTTTGGATTTTCTCAAAAAATTTGATATTTCTTATAACCGCCCAAAAAATTAAATTTGGATTGGTAACACATAGCCGATTGAGAATACAAGCCCTTGGTGCAAGAAAAATGAGTTTTTCACGAGTTATTAACCGGAAACCTCCCTTTTCAATAATACCGAAGGCTAACCCCTTTGAATTTTCTCAAAAATTTTGAAAATTTTTAGAACCTCCCGAAAAATAGGTATGGATAGGTAACGCGTAGTAGATAGAGAATACAAGCCTCATGTGTAAGAAAAATAAATTTTTCACTAGTTATTAACTGGAAACCTCCCTTTTCAATAATATCGAAGGCTAACCCCTTTGGTTTTTTCTCAAAAATTTTGATATTTTTTACAACCTTCCAAAAAATAAGTATGGATAGGTAACGCGTAGCCGATATAGAATACAAGCCTCATGAGCAATAAAAATGATTTTTTGAATAGTTATTTCACGGAAAAATAAATTTTTGACGAGTTATTTGACAGAAACCTCACTTTTCGGTAATATCGAAGGCTAACCCCTTTGTATTTTCTCAAAATTTTTCATATTTCTTATAACCTCCCAAAAATTATGTTTGGATTGGTAACACGTAGCCAATTGAGAATACAAGCCTCAAGTGCAAGAAAAATGAATTTTTCACGAGTTATTAACAGGAAACCTCCATTTTCAATAATATCGAAGGCTAACCCCTTTGTATTTTTCTCAAAAATTTTGATATTTTTTAGAACCTTACCAAAAAATAAGTATGGATAGGTAACGCGTAACCGATACAGAATACAAGCCTCATGTGCAAGAAAAATGAATTTTTTACGAGTTATTTCATAGAAAAATAAATTTTTTACGAGTTATTTGACAGAAACCTCACTTTTCGGTAATATCGTAGGCTAACCCCTTTGGATTTTCTCAAAAAATTTGATATTTTTTATAACCTCCCAAAAATTAAATTTGGATTGGTAACACATAGCCGATTGAGAA
Organism: Neostapfia colusana; assembly: GCA_030760725.1. Taxonomy (NCBI): domain Eukaryota; kingdom Viridiplantae; phylum Streptophyta; class Magnoliopsida; order Poales; family Poaceae; genus Neostapfia; species Neostapfia colusana. Next base: position 156,973 of record JASWHV010000008.1, on the reverse strand, counting down.
TACAAGCCCTTGGTGCAAGAAAAATGATTTTTTCACGAGTTATTAACCGGAAACCTCCCTTTTCAATAATACCGAAGGCTAACCCCTTTGGATTTTCTCAAAAATTTTGAAATTTTTTAGAACCTCCTAAAAAATAGGTATGGATAGGTAACGCGTAGCAGATAGAGAATACAAGCCTCATGTGTAAGAAAAATGAATTTTTCACGAGTTATTAGCTGGAAACCTCCCTTTTCAATAATATCGAAGGCTAACGCCTTTGTTTTTTTCTCAAAAATTTTGATATTTTTTACAACCTTCCAAATAATAAGTATGGATAGGTAACGCGTAGCCGATATAGAATACAAGCCTCATGAGCAAGAAAAATGATTTTTTGACTAGTTATTTTACAGAAAAATAAATTTTTGACGAGTTATTTGACAGAAACCTCACTTTTCGGTAATATCGAAGGCTAACCCCTTTGGATTTTCTCAAAATTTTCCATATTTCTTATATCCTCCCAAAAACTAAGTCTGGATTGGTAACACGTAGCCAATTGAGAATACAAGCCTCAGGTGCAAGAAAAATGAAGTTTTCACGAGTTATTAACCGGAAACCTCCATTTTCAATAATACCGAAGGCTAACCCCTTTGTATTTTTCTCAAAAATTTTGATATTTTTTAGAACCTTACCAAAAAATAAGTATGGATAGGTAACGCGTAACCGATACAGAATACGAGCCTCATGTGCAAGAAAAATGAATTTTTTACGAGTTATTTCATAGAAAAATAAATTTTTTACGAGTTATTTGACAGAAACCTCACTTTTCGGTAATATCGTAGGCTAACCCCTTTGGATTTTCTCAAAAAATTTGATATTTTTTATAACCTCCCAAAAATTAAATTTGGATTGGTAACACATAGCCGATTGAGAATACAAGCCCTTGGTGCAAGAAAAATGATTTTTTCACGAGTTATTAACCGGAAACCTCCCTTTTCAATAATACCGAAGGCTAACCCCTTTGGATTTTCTCAAAAATTTTGAAATTTTTTAGAACCTCCTAAAAAATAGGTATGGATAGGTAACGCGTAGCAGATAGAGAATACAAGCCTCATGTGTAAGAAAAATGAATTTTTCACGAGTTATTAGCTTGAAACCTCCCTTTTCAATAATATCGAAGGCTAACGCCTTTGTTTTTTTCTCAAAAATTTTGATATTTTTTACAACCTTCCAAAAAAAAATTATGGATAGGTAACGCGTAGCCGATATAGAATACAAGCCTCATGAGCAAGAAAAATGATTTTTTGACTAGTTATTTTACAGAAAAATAAATTTTTGACGAGTTATTTGACAGAAACCTCACTTTTCAGTAATATCGAAGGCTAACCCCTTTAGATTTTCTCAAAATTTTTCATATTTCTTATAACCTCCCAAAAACTAAGTTTGGATTGGTAACACGTAGCCAATTGAGAATACAAGCCTCAGGTGCAAGAAAAATGAAGTTTTCACGAGTTATTAACCGGAAACCTCCATTTTCAATAATACCGAAGGCTAACCCCTTTGTATTTTTCTCAAAAATTTTGATATTTATTAGAACCTTACCAAAAAATAAGTATGGATAGGTAACGCGTAACCGATACAGAATACAAGCCTCATGTGCAAGAAAAATGAATTTTTTACGAGTTATTTCATAGAAAAATAAATTTTTTACGAGTTATTTGACAGAAACCTCACTTTTCGGTAATATCGTAGGCTAACCCCTTTGGATTTTCTCAAAAAATTTGCTATTTTTTATAACCTCCCAAAAATTAAATTTGGATTGGTAACACATAGCCGATTGAGAATACAAGCCCTTGGTGCAAGAAAAATGATTTTTTCACGAGTTATTAACCGGAAACCTCCCTTTTTCAATAATACCGAAGGCTAACCCCTTTGGATTTTCTCAAAAATTTTGAAATTTTTTAGAACCTCCTAAAAAATAGGTATGGATAGGTAACGCGTAGCAGATAGAGAATACAAGCCTCATGTGTAAGAAAAATGAATTTTTCACGAGTTATTAGCTGGAAACCTAAACTTTTCAATAATATCGAAGGCTAACGCCTTTGTTTTTTTCTCAAAAATTTTGATATTTTTTACAACCTTCCAAAAAATAATTATGGATAGGTAACGCGTAGCCGATATAGAATACAAGCCTCATGAGCAATAAAAATGATTTTTTGACTAGTTATTTTACAGAAAAATAAATTTTTGACGAGTTATTTGACAGAAACCTCACTTTTCGGTAATATCGAAGGCTAACCCATTTGGATTTTCTCAAAATTTTTCATATTTCTTATAACCTCCCAAAAACTAAGTTTGGATTGGTAACACGTAGCCAATTGAGAATACAAGCCTCAGGTGCAAGAAAAATGAAGTTTTCACGAGTTATTAATCGGAAACCTCCATTTTCAATAATACCGAAGGCTAACCCCTTTGTATTTTTCTCAAAAATTTTGATATTTTTTAGAACCTTACCAAAAAATAAGTATGGATAGGTAACGCGTAACCGATACAGAATACAAGCCTCATGTGCAAGAAAAATGAATTTTTTACGAGTTATTTCATAGAAAAATAAATTTTTACGAGTTATTTGACAGAAACCTCACTTTTCGGTAATATCGTAGGCTAACCCCTTTGGATTTTCTCAAAAAATTTGATATTTTTTATAACCTCCCAAAAATTAAATTTGGATTGGTAACACATAGCCGATTGAGAATACAAGCCCTTGGTGCAAGAAAAATGATTTTTTCACGAGTTATTAACCGGAAACCTCCCTTTTTCAATAATACCGAAGGCTAACCCCTTTGGATTTTCTCAAAAATTTTGAAATTTTTTAGAACCTCCTAAAAAATAGGTATGGATAGGTAACGCGTAGCAGATAGAGAATACAAGCCTCATGTGTAAGAAAAATGAATTTTTCACGAGTTATTAGCTGGAAACCTCCCTTTTCAATAATATCGAAGGCTAACGCCTTTGTTTTTTTCTCAAAAATTTTAATATTTTTTACAACCTTCCAAAAAATAATTATGGATAGGTAACGCGTAGCCGATATAGAATACAAGCCTCATGAGCAATAAAAATGATTTTTTGACTAGTTATTTTACAGAAAAATAAATTTTTGACGAGTTATTTGACAGAAACCTCACTTTTCAGTAATATCGAAGGCTAACCCCTTTAGATTTTCTCAAAATTTTTCATATTTCTTATAACCTCCCAAAAACTAAGTTTGGATTGGTAACACGTAGCCAATTGAGAATACAAGCCTCAGGTGCAAGAAAAATGAAGTTTTCACGAGTTATTAACCGGAAACCTCCATTTTCAATAATACCGAAGGCTAACCCCTTTGTATTTTTCTCAAAAATTTTGATATTTTTTAGAACCTTACCAAAAAATAAGTATGGATAGGTAACGCGTAACCGATACAGAATACAAGCCTCATGTGCAAGAAAAATGAATTTTTTACGAGTTATTTCATAGAAAAATAAATTTTTTACGAGTTATTTGACAGAAACCTCACTTTTCGGTAATATCGTAGGCTAACCCCTTTGGATTTTCTCAAAAAATTTGCTATTTTTTATAACCTCCCAAAAATTAAATTTGGATTGGTAACACATAGCCGATTGAGAATACAAGCCCTTGGTGCAAGAAAAATGATTTTTTCACGAGTTATTAACCGGAAACCTCCCTTTTTCAATAATACCGAAGGCTAACCCCTTTGGATTTTCTCAAAAATTTTGAAATTTTTTAGAACCTCCTAAAAAATAGGTATGGATAGGTAACGCGTAGCAGATAGAGAATACAAGCCTCATGTGTAAGAAAAATGAATTTTTCACGAGTTATTAGCTGGAAACCTCCCTTTTCAATAATATCGAAGGCTAACGCCTTTGTTTTTTTCTCAAAAATTTTGATATTTTTTACAACCTTCCAAAAAATAATTATGGATAGGTAACGCGTAGCCGATATAGAATACAAGCCTCATGAGCAATAAAAATGATTTTTTGACTAGTTATTTTACAGAAAAATAAATTTTTGACGAGTTATTTGACAGAAACCTCACTTTTCGGTAATATCGAAGGCTAACCCCTTTGGATTTTCTCAAAATTTTTCATATTTCTTATAACCTCCCAAAAACTAAGTTTGGATTGGTAACACGTAGCCAATTGAGAATACAAGCCTCAGGTGCAAGAAAAATGAAGTTTTCACGAGTTATTAACCGGAAACCTCCATTTTCAATAATACCGAAGGCTAACCCCTTTGTATTTTTCTCAAAAATTTTGATATTTTTTAGAACCTTACCAAAAAATAAGTATGGATAGGTAACGCGTAACCGATACAGAATACAAGCCTCATGTGCAAGAAAAATGAATTTTTTACGAGTTATTTCATAGAAAAATATTTTTTTACGAGTTATTTGACAGAAACCTCACTTTTCGGTAATATCGTAGGCTAACCCCTTTGGATTTTCTCAAAAAATTTGATATTTTTTATAACCTCCCAAAAATTAAATTTAGATTGGTAACACATAGCCGATTGAGAATACAAGCCCTTGGTGCAAGAAAAATGATTTTTTCACGAGTTATTAACCGGAAACCTCCCTTTTCAATAATACCGAAGGCTAACCCCTTTGGATTTTCTCAAAAATTTTGAAATTTTTTAGAACCTCCTAAAAAATAGGTATGGATAGGTAACGCGTAGCAGATAGAGAATACAAGCCTCATGTGTAAGAAAAATGATTTTTTCACGAGTTATTAGCTGGAAACGTCCCTTTTCAATAATATCGAAGGCTAACGCCTTTGTTTTTTTCTCAAAAATTTTGATATTTTTTACAACTTTCCAAAAAATAATTATGGATAGGTAACGCGTAGCCGATATAGAATACAAGCCTCATGAGCAATAAAAATGATTTTTTGACTAGTTATTTTACAGAAAAATAAATTTTTGACGAGTTATTTGACAGAAACCTCACTTTTCGGTAATATCGAAGGCTAACCCCTTTGGATTTTCTCAAAATTTTTCATATTTCTTATAACCTCCCAAAAACTAAGTTTGGATTGGTAACACGTAGCCAATTGAGAATATAAGCCTCAGGTGCAAGAAAAATGAAGTTTTCACGAGTTATTAATCGGAAACCTCCATTTTCAATAATACCGAAGGCTAACCCCTTTGTATTTTTCTCAAAAATTTTGATATTTTTTAGAACCTTACCAAAAAATAAGTATGGATAGGTAACGCGTAACCGATACAGAATACAAGCCTCATGTGCAAGAAAATTGAATTTTTTACGAGTTATTTCATAGAAAAATAAATTTTTTACGAGTTATTTGACAGAAACCTCACTTTTCGGTAATATCGTAGGCTAACCCCTTTGGATTTTCTCAAAAAATTTGATATTTTTTATAACCTCCCAAAAATTAAATTTGGATTGGTAACACATAGCCGATTGAGAATACAAGCCCTTGGTGCAAGAAAAATGATTTTTTTCACGAGTTATTAACCGGAAACCTCCCTTTTTAATAATACCGAAGGCTAACCCCTTTGGATTTTCTCAAAAATTTTGAAATTTTTTAGAACCTCCTAAAAAATAGGTATGGATAGGTAACGCGTAGCAGATAGAGAATACAAGCCTCATGTGTAAGAAAAATGAATTTTTCACGAGTTATTAGCTGGAAACCTCCCTTTTCAATAATATCGAAGGCTAACGCCTTTGTTTTTTTCTCAAAAATTTTGATATTTTTGACAACCTTCCAAAAAATAAGTATGGATAGGTAACGCGTAGCCGATATAGAATACAAGCCTCATGAGCAATAAAAATGATTTTTTGACTAGTTATTTTACAGAAAAATAAATTTTTGACGAGTTATTTGACAGAAACCTCACTTTTCGGTAATATCGAAGGCTAACCCCTTTGGATTTTCTCAAAATTTTTCATATTTCTTATAACCTCCCAAAAACTAAGTTTGGATTGGTAACACGTAGCTAATTGAGAATACAAGCCTCAGGTGCAAGAAAAATGAAGTTTTCACGAGTTATTAACCGGAAACCTCCATTTTCAATAATACCGAAGGCTAACCCCTTTGTATTTTTATCAAAAATTTTGATATTTTTTAGAACCTTACCAAAAAATAAGTATGGATAGGTAACGCGTAACCGATACAGAATACAAGCCTCATGTGCAAGAAAAATGAATTTTTTACGAGTTATTTCATAGAAAAATAAATTTTTTACGAGTTATTTGACAGAAACCTCACTTTTCGGTAATATCGTAGGCTAACCCCTTTGGATTTTCTCAAAAAATTTGATATTTTTTATAACCTCCCAAAAATTAAATTTGGATTGGTAACACATAGCCGATTGAGAATACAAGCCCTTGGTGCAAGAAAAATGATTTTTTTCACGAGTTATTAACCGGAAACCTCCCTTTTTAATAATACCGAAGGCTAACCCCTTTGGATTTTCTCAAAAATTTTGAAATTTTTTAGAACCTCCTAAAAAATAGGTATGGATAGGTAACGCGTAGCAGATAGAGAATACAAGCCTCATGTGTAAGAAAAATGAATTTTTCACGAGTTATTAGCTGGAAACCTCCCTTTTCAATAATATCGAAGGCTAACGCCTTTGTTTTTTTCTCAAAAATTTTGATATTTTTAACAACCTTCCAAAAAATAAGTATGGATAGGTAACGCGTAGCCGATATAGAATACAAGCCTCATGAGCAATAAAAATGATTTTTTGACTAGTTATTTTACAGAAAAATAAATTTTTGACGAGTTATTTGACAGAAACCTCACTTTTCGGTAATATCGAAGGCTAACCCCTTTGGATTTTCTCAAAATTTTTCATATTTCTTATAACCTCCCAAAAACTAAGTTTGGATTGGTAACACGTAGCTAATTGAGAATACAAGCCTCAGGTGCAAGAAAAATGAAGTTTTCACGAGTTATTAACCGGAAACCTCCATTTTCAATAATACCGAAGGCTAACCCCTTTGTATTTTTCTCAAAAATTTTGATATTTTTTAGAACCTTACCAAAAAATAAGTATGGATAGGTAACGCGTAACCGATACAGAATACAAGCCTCATGTGCAAGAAAAATGAATTTTTTACGAGTTATTTCATAGAAAAATAAATTTTTGACGAGTTATTTGACAGAAACCTCACTTTTCGGTAATATCGTAGGCTAACCCCTTTGGATTTTCTCAAAAATTTTGATATTTTTTATAACCTCCCAAAAATTAAATTTGGATTGGTAACACATAGCCGATTGAGAATACAAGCCCTTGGTGCAAGAAAAATGATTTTTTTCACGAGTTATTAACCGGAAACCTCCCTTTTTAATAATACCGAAGGCTAACCCCTTTGGATTTTCTCAAAAATTTTGAAAGTTTTTAGAACCTCCTAAAAAATAGGTATGGATAGGTAACACGTAGCAGATAGAGAATACAAGCCTCATGTGTAGGAAAAATGAATTTTTCACGAGTTATTAGCTGGAAACCTCCCTTTTCAATAATATCGAAGGCTAACAACTTTGGTTTTTTCTCAAAAATTTTGATATTTTTTACAACCTTCCAAAAAATAAGTATGGATAGGTAACGCGTAGCCGATATAGAATACAAGCCTCATGAGCAAGAAAAATGATTTTTTGACTAGTTATTTTACAGAAAAATAAATTTTTGACGAGTTATTTGACAAAAACCTCACTTTTCGGTAATATCGAAGGCTAACCCCTTTGGATTTTCTCAAAAATTTTCATATTTCTTATAACCTCCCAAAAACTAAGTTTGGATTGGTAACACGTAGCCAATTGAGAATACAAGCCTCAGGTGCAAGAAAAAAGAAGTTTTCACGAGTTATTAACCGGAAACCTCCATTTTCAATAATACCGAAGGCTAACCCCTTTGTATTTTTCTCAAAAATTTTGATATTTTTTAGAACCTTACCAAAAAATAAGTATGGATAGGTAACGTGTAACCGATACAGAATACAAGCCTCATGTGCAAGAAAAATGAATTTTTTACGAGTTATTTCATAGAAAAATAAATTTTTTACGAGTTATTTGACAGAAACCTCACTTTTCGGTAATATCGTAGGCTAACCCCTTTGGATTTTCTCAAAAAATTTGATATTTTTTATAACCTCCCAAAAATTAAATTTGGATTGGTAACCCATAGCCGATTGAGAATACAAGCCCTTGGTGCAAGAAAAATGATTTTTTCACGAGTTATTAATCGGAAACCTCCCTTTTCAATAATACCGAAGGCTAACCCCTTTGGATTTTCTCAAAAATTTTGAAATTTTTTAGAACCTCCTAAAAAATAGGTATGGATAGGTAACGCGTAGCAGATAGAGAATACAAGCCTCATGTGTAAGAAAAATGAATTTTTCACGAGTTATTAGCTGGAAACGTCCCTTTTCAATAATATCGAAGGCTAACTCTTTGTTTTTTTCTCAAAAATTTTGATATTTTTTACAACCTTCCAAAAAATAATTATGGATAGGTAACGCGTAGCCGATATAGAATACAAGCCTCATGAGCAATAAAAATGATTTTTTGACTAGTTATTTTACAGAAAAATAAATTTTTGACGAGTTATTTGACAGAAACCTCACTTTTCGGTAATATCGAAGGCTAACCCCTTTGGATTTTCTCAAAATTTTTCATATTTCTTATAACCTCCCAAAAACTAAGTTTGGATTGGTAACACGTAGCCAATTGAGAATATAAGCCTCAGGTGCAAGAAAAATGAAGTTTTCACGAGTTATTAACCGGAAACCTCCATTTTCAATAATACCGAAGGCTAACCCCTTTGTATTTTTCTCAAAAATTTTGATATTTTTTAGAACCTTACCAAAAAATAAGTATGGATAGGTAACGCGTAACCGATACAGAATACAAGCCTCATGTGCAAGAAAAATGAATTTTTTACGAGTTATTTCATAGAAAAATAAATTTTTGACGAGTTATTTGACAGAAACCTCACTTTTCGGTAATATCGTAGGCTAACCCCTTTGGATTTTCTCAAAAAATTTGCTATTTTTTATAACCTCCCAAAAATTAAATTTGGATTGGTAACACATAGCCGATTGAGAATACAAGCCCTTGGTGCAAGAAAAATGATTTTTTCACGAGTTATTAACCGGAAACCTCCCTTTTTCAATAATACCGAAGGCTAACCCCTTTGGATTTTCTCAAAAATTTTGAAATTTTTTAGAACCTCCTAAAAAATAGGTATGGATAGGTAACGCGTAGCAGATAGAGAATACAAGCCTCATGTGTAAGAAAAATGAATTTTTCACGAGTTATTAGCTGGAAACCTCCCTTTTCAATAATATCAAAGGCTAACGCCTTTGTTTTTTTTCTCAAAAATTTTGATATTTTTTACAACCTTCCAAAAAATAATTATGGATAGGTAACGCGTAGCCGATATAGAATACAAGCCTCATGAGCAATAAAAATGATTTTTTGACTAGTTATTTTACAGAAAAATAAATTTTTGACGAGTTATTTGACAGAAACCTCACTTTTCGGTAATATCGAAGGCTAACCCCTTTGGATTTTCTCAAAATTTTTCATATTTCTTATAACCTCCCAAAAACTAAGTTTGGATTGGTAACACGTAGCCAATTGAGAATACAAGCCTCAGGTGCAAGAAAAATGAAGTTTTCACGAGTTATTAACCGGAAACCTCCATTTTCAATAATACCGAAGGCTAACCCCTTTGTATTTTTCTCAAAAATTTTGATATTTTTTAGAACCTTACCAAAAAATAAGTATGGATAGGTAACGCGTAACCGATACAGAATACAAGCCTCATGTGCAAGAAAAATGAATTTTTTACGAGTTATTTCATAGAAAAATAATTTTTTACGAGTTATTTGACAGAAACCTCACTTTTCGGTAATATCGTAGGCTAACCCCTTTGGATTTTCTCAAAAAATTTGATATTTTTTATAACCTCCCAAAAATTAAATTTGGATTGGTAACACATAGCCGATTGAGAATACAAGCCCTTGGTGCAAGAAAAATGATTTTTTCACGAGTTATTAACCGGAAACCTCCCTTTTCAATAATACCGAAGGCTAACCCCTTTGAATTTTCTCAAAAATTTTGAATTTTTTTAGAACCTCCTAAAAAATAGGTATGGATAGGTAACGCGTAGCAGATAGAGAATACAAGCCTCATGTGTAAGAAAAATGAATTTTTCACGAGTTATTAGCTGGAAACGTCCCTTTTCAATAATATCGAAGGCTAACGCCTTTGTTTTTTTCTCAAAAATTTTGATATTTTTTACAACTTTCCAAAAAATAATTATGGATAGGTAACGCGTAGGCGATATAGAATACAAGCCTCATGAGCAATAAAAATGATTTTTTGACTAGTTATTTTACAGAAAAATAAATTTTTGACGAGTTATTTGACAGAAACCTCACTTTTCGGTAATATCGAAGGCTAACCCCTTTGGATTTTCTCAAAATTTTTCATATTTCTTATAACCTCCCAAAAACTAAGTTTGGATTGGTAACACGTAGCCAATTGAGAATATAAGCCTCAGGTGCAAGAAAAATGAAGTTTTCACGAGTTATTAACCGGAAACCTCCATTTTCAATAATACCGAAGGCTAACCCCTTTGTATTTTTCTCAAAAATTTTGATATTTTTTAGAACCTTACCAAAAAATAAGTATGGATAGGTAACGCGTAACCGATACAGAATACAAGCCTCATGTGCAAGAAAAATGAATTTTTTACGAGTTATTTCATAGAAAAATAAATTTTTTACGAGTTATTTGACAGAAACCTCACTTTTCGGTAATATCGTAGGCTAACCCCTTTGGATTTTCTCAAAAAATTTGATATTTTTTATAACCTCCCAAAAATTAAATTTGGATTGGTAACACATAGCCGATTGAGAATACAAGCCCTTGGTGCAAGAAAAATGATTTTTTTCACGAGTTATTAACCGGAAACCTCCCTTTTTAATAATACCGAAGGCTAACCCCTTTGGATTTTCTCAAAAATTTTGAAATTTTTTAGAACCTCCTAAAAAATAGGTATGGATAGGTAACGCGTAGCAGATAGAGAATACAAGCCTCATGTGTAAGAAAAATGAATTTTTCACGAGTTATTAGCTGGAAACCTCCCTTTTCAATAATATCGAAGGCTAACGCCTTTGTTTTTTTCTCAAAAATTTTGATATTTTTGACAACCTTCCAAAAAATAAGTATGGATAGGTAACGCGTAGCCGATATAGAATACAAGCCTCATGAGCAATAAAAATGATTTTTTGACTAGTTATTTTACAGAAAAATAAATTTTTGACGAGTTATTTGACAGAAACCTCACTTTTCGGTAATATCGAAGGCTAACCCCTTTGGATTTTCTCAAAATTTTTCATATTTCTTATAACCTCCCAAAAACTAAGTTTGGATTGGTAACACGTAGCTAATTGAGAATACAAGCCTCAGGTGCAAGAAAAATGAAGTTTTCACGAGTTATTAACCGGAAACCTCCATTTTCAATAATACCGAAGGCTAACCCCTTTGTATTTTTCTCAAAAATTTTGATATTTTTTAGAACCTTACCAAAAAATAAGTATGGATAGGTAACGCGTAACCGATACAGAATACAAGCCTCATGTGCAAGAAAAATGAATTTTTTACGAGTTATTTCATAGAAAAATAAATTTTTGACGAGTTATTTGACAGAAACCTCACTTTTCGGTAATATCGTAGGCTAACCCCTTTGGATTTTCTCAAAAATTTTGATATTTTTTATAACCTCCCAAAAATTAAATTTGGATTGGTAACACATAGCCGATTGAGAATACAAGCCCTTGGTGCAAGAAAAATGATTTTTTTCACGAGTTATTAACCGGAAACCTCCCTTTTTAATAATACCGAAGGCTAACCCCTTTGGATTTTCTCAAAAATTTTGAAAGTTTTTAGAACCTCCTAAAAAATAGGTATGGATAGGTAACACGTAGCAGATAGAGAATACAAGCCTCATGTGTAGGAAAAATGAATTTTTCACGAGTTATTAGCTGGAAACCTCCCTTTTCAATAATATCGAAGGCTAACAACTTTGGTTTTTTCTCAAAAATTTTGATATTTTTTACAACCTTCCAAAAAATAAGTATGGATAGGTAACGCGTAGCCGATATAGAATACAAGCCTCATGAGCAAGAAAAATGATTTTTTGACTAGTTATTTTACAGAAAAATAAATTTTTGACGAGTTATTTGACAGAAACCTCACTTTTCGGTAATATCGAAGGCTAACCCCTTTGGATTTTCTCAAAAATTTTCATATTTCTTATAACCTCCCAAAAACTAAGTTTGGATTGGTAACACGTAGCCAATTGAGAATACAAGCCTCAGGTGCAAGAAAAATGAAGTTTTCACGAGTTATTAACCGGAAACCTCCATTTTCAATAATACCGAAGGCTAACCCCTTTGTATTTTTCTAAAAAATTTTGATATTTTTTAGAACCTTACCAAAAAATAAGTATGGATAGGTAACGTGTAACCGATACAGAATACAAGCCTCATGTGCAAGAAAAATGAATTTTTTACGAGTTATTTCATAGAAAAATAAATTTTTTACGAGTTATTTGACAGAAACCTCACTTTTCGGTAATATCGTAGGCTAACCCCTTTGGATTTTCTCAAAAAATTTGATATTTTTTATAACCTCCCAAAAATTAAATTTGGATTGGTAACCCATAGCCGATTGAGAATACAAGCCCTTGGTGCAAGAAAAATGATTTTTTCACGAGTTATTAATCGGAAACCTCCCTTTTCAATAATACCGAAGGCTAACCCCTTTGGATTTTCTCAAAAATTTTGAAATTTTTTAGAACCTCCTAAAAAATAGGTATGGATAGGTAACGCGTAGCAGATAGAGAATACAAGCCTCATGTGTAAGAAAAATGAATTTTTCACGAGTTATTAGCTGGAAACGTCCCTTTTCAATAATATCGAAGGCTAACTCTTTGTTTTTTTCTCAAAAATTTTGATATTTTTTACAACCTTCCAAAAAATAATTATGGATAGGTAACGCGTAGCCGATATAGAATACAAGCCTCATGAGCAATAAAAATGATTTTTTGACTAGTTATTTTACAGAAAAATAAATTTTTGACGAGTTATTTGACAGAAACCTCACTTTTCGGTAATATCGAAGGCTAACCCCTTTGGATTTTCTCAAAATTTTTCATATTTCTTATAACCTCCCAAAAACTAAGTTTGGATTGGTAACACGTAGCCAATTGAGAATATAAGCCTCAGGTGCAAGAAAAATGAAGTTTTCACGAGTTATTAACCGGAAACCTCCATTTTCAATAATACCGAAGGCTAACCCCTTTGTATTTTTCTCAAAAATTTTGATATTTTTTAGAACCTTACCAAAAAATAAGTATGGATAGGTAACGCGTAACCGATACAGAATACAAGCCTCATGTGCAAGAAAAATGAATTTTTTACGAGTTATTTCATAGAAAAATAAATTTTTGACGAGTTATTTGACAGAAACCTCACTTTTCGGTAATATCGTAGGCTAACCCCTTTGGATTTTCTCAAAAAATTTGCTATTTTTTATAACCTCCCAAAAATTAAATTTGGATTGGTAACACATAGCCGATTGAGAATACAAGCCCTTGGTGCAAGAAAAATGATTTTTTCACGAGTTATTAACCGGAAACCTCCCTTTTTCAATAATACCGAAGGCTAACCCCTTTGGATTTTCTCAAAAATTTTGAAATTTTTTAGAACCTCCTAAAAAATAGGTATGGATAGGTAACGCGTAGCAGATAGAGAATACAAGCCTCATGTGTAAGAAAAATGAATTTTTCACGAGTTATTAGCTGGAAACCTCCCTTTTCAATAATATCGAAGGCTAACGCCTTTGTTTTTTTTCTCAAAAATTTTGATATTTTTTACAACCTTCCAAAAAATAATTATGGATAGGTAACGCGTAGCCGATATAGAATACAAGCCTCATGAGCAATAAAAATGATTTTTTGACTAGTTATTTTACAGAAAAATAAATTTTTGACGAGTTATTTGACAGAAACCTCACTTTTCGGTAATATCGAAGGCTAACCCCTTTGGATTTTCTCAAAATTTTTCATATTTCTTATAACCTCCCAAAAACTAAGTTTGGATTGGTAACACGTAGCCAATTGAGAATACAAGCCTCAGGTGCAAGAAAAATGAAGTTTTCACGAGTTATTAACCGGAAACCTCCATTTTCAATAATACCGAAGGCTAACCCCTTTGTATTTTTCTCAAAAATTTTGATATTTTTTAGAACCTTACCAAAAAATAAGTATGGATAGGTAACGCGTAACCGATACAGAATACAAGCCTCATGTGCAAGAAAAATGAATTTTTTACGAGTTATTTCATAGAAAAATAATTTTTTACGAGTTATTTGACAGAAACCTCACTTTTCGGTAATATCGTAGGCTAACCCCTTTGGATTTTCTCAAAAAATTTGATATTTTTTATAACCTCCCAAAAATTAAATTTGGATTGGTAACACATAGCCGATTGAGAATACAAGCCCTTGGTGCAAGAAAAATGATTTTTTCACGAGTTATTAACCGGAAACCTCCCTTTTCAATAATACCGAAGGCTAACCCCTTTGAATTTTCTCAAAAATTTTGAATTTTTTTAGAACCTCCTAAAAAATAGGTATGGATAGGTAACGCGTAGCAGATAGAGAATACAAGCCTCATGTGTAAGAAAAATGAATTTTTCACGAGTTATTAGCTGGAAACGTCCCTTTTCAATAATATCGAAGGCTAACGCCTTTGTTTTTTTCTCAAAAATTTTGATATTTTCTACAACTTTCCAAAAAATAATTATGGATAGGTAACGCGTAGGCGATATAGAATACAAGCCTCATGAGCAATAAAAATGATTTTTTGACTAGTTATTTTACAGAAAAATAAATTTTTGACGAGTTATTTGACAGAAACCTCACTTTTCGGTAATATCGAAGGCTAACCCCTTTGGATTTTCTCAAAATTTTTCATATTTCTTATAACCTCCCAAAAACTAAGTTTGGATTGGTAACACGTAGCCAATTGAGAATATAAGCCTCAGGTGCAAGAAAAATGAAGTTTTCACGAGTTATTAACCGGAAACCTCCATTTTCAATAATACCGAAGGCTAACCCCTTTGTATTTTTCTCAAAAATTTTGATATTTTTTAGAACCTTACCAAAAAATAAGTATGGATAGGTAACGCGTAACCGATACAGAATACAAGCCTCATGTGCAAGAAAAATGAATTTTTTACGAGTTATTTCATAGAAAAATAAATTTTTTACGAGTTATTTGACAGAAACCTCACTTTTCGGTAATATCGTAGGCTAACCCCTTTGGATTTTCTCAAAAAATTTGATATTTTTTATAACCTCCCAAAAATTAAATTTGGATTGGTAACACATAGCCGATTGAGAATACAAGCCCTTGGTGCAAGAAAAATGATTTTTTTCACGAGTTATTAACCGGAAACCTCCCTTTTTAATAATACCGAAGGCTAACCCCTTTGGATTTTCTCAAAAATTTTGAAATTTTTTAGAACCTCCTAAAAAATAGGTATGGATAGGTAACGCGTAGCAGATAGAGAATACAAGCCTCATGTGTAAGAAAAATGAAATTTTCACGAGTTATTAGCTGGAAACCTCCCTTTTCAATAATATCGAAGGCTAACGCCTTTGTTTTTTTCTCAAAAATTTTGATATTTTTGACAACCTTCCAAAAAATAAGTATGGATAGGTAACGCGTAGCCGATATAGAATACAAGCCTCATGAGCAATAAAAATGATTTTTTGACTAGTTATTTTACAGAAAAATAAATTTTTGACGAGTTATTTGACAGAAACCTCACTTTTCGGTAATATCGAAGGCTAACCCCTTTGGATTTTCTCAAAATTTTTCATATTTCTTATAACCTCCCAAAAACTAAGTTTGGATTGGTAACACGTAGCTAATTGAGAATACAAGCCTCAGGTGCAAGAAAAATGAAGTTTTCACGAGTTATTAACCGGAAACCTCCATTTTCAATAATACCGAAGGCTAACCCCTTTGTATTTTTCTCAAAAATTTTGATATTTTTTAGAACCTTACCAAAAAATAAGTATGGATAGGTAACGCGTAACTGATACAGAATACAAGCCTCATGTGCAAGAAAAATGAATTTTTTACGAGTTATTTCATAGAAAAATAAATTTTTTACGAGTTATTTGACAGAAACCTCACTTTTCGGTAATATCGTAGGCTAATCCCTTTGGATTTTCTCAAAAAATTTGATATTTTTTATAACCTCCCAAAAATTAAATTTGGATTGGTAACACATAGCCGATTGAGAATACAAGCCCTTGGTGCAAGAAAAATGATTTTTTTCACGAGTTATTAACCGGAAACCTCCCTTTTTAATAATACCGAAGGCTAACCCCTTTGGATTTTCTCAAAAAATTTGAAATTTTTTAGAACCTCCTAAAAAATAGGTATGGATAGGTAACGCGTAGCAGATAGAGAATACAAGCCTCATGTGTAAGAAAAATGAATTTTTCACGAGTTATTAGCTGGAAACCTCCCTTTTCAATAATATCGAAGGCTAACGCCTTTGTTTTTTCTCAAAAATTTTGATATTTTTGACAACCTTCCAAAAAATAAGTATGGATAGGTAACGCGTAGCCGATATAGAATACAAGCCTCATGAGCAATAAAAATGATTTTTTGACTAGTTATTTTACAGAAAAATAAATTTTTGACGAGTTATTTGACAGAAACCTCACTTTTCGGTAATATCGAAGGCTAACCCCTTTGGATTTTCTCAAAATTTTTCATATTTCTTATAACCTCCCAAAAACTAAGTTTGGATTGGTAACACGTAGCTAATTGAGAATACAAGCCTCAGGTGCAAGAAAAATGAAGTTTTCACGAGTTATTAACCGGAAACCTCCATTTTCAATAATACCGAAGGCTAACCCCTTTGTATTTTTCTCAAAAATTTTGATATTTTTTAGAACCTTACCAAAAAATAAGTATGGATAGGTAACGCGTAACCGATACAGAATACAAGCCTCATGTGCAAGAAAAATGAATTTTTTACGAGTTATTTCATAGAAAAATAAATTTTTTACGAGTTATTTGACAGAAACCTCACTTTTCGGTAATATCGTAGGCTAACCCCTTTGGATTTTCTCAAAAAATTTGATATTTTTTATAACCTCCCAAAAATTAAATTTGGATTGGTAACACATAGCCGATTGAGAATACAAGCCCTTGGTGCAAGAAAAATGATTTTTTTTCACGAGTTATTAACCGGAAACCTCCCTTTTTAATAATACCGAAGGCTAACCCCTTTGGATTTTCTCAAAAATTTTGAAATTTTTTAGAACCTCCTAAAAAATAGGTATGGATAGGTAACGCGTAGCAGATAGAGAATACAAGCCTCATGTGTAAGAAAAATGAATTTTTCACGAGTTATTAGCTGGAAACCTCCCTTTTCAATAATATCGAAGGCTAACGCCTTTGTATTTTTCTCAAAAATTTTGATATTTTTGACAACCTTCCAAAAAATAAGTATGGATAGGTAACGCGTAGCCGATATAGAATACAAGCCTCATGAGCAATAAAAATGATTTTTTGACTAGTTATTTTACAGAAAAAAAAATTTTTGACGAGTTATTTGACAGAAACCTCACTTTTCGGTAATATCGAAGGCTAACCCCTTTGGATTTTCTCAAAATTTTTCATATTTCTTATAACCTCCCAAAAACTAAGTTTGGATTGGTAACACGTAGCTAATTGAGAATACAAGCCTCACGTGCAAGAAAAATGAAGTTTTCACGAGTTATTAACCGGAAACCTCCATTTTCAATAATACCGAAGGCTAACCCCTTTGTATTTTTCTCAAAAATTTTGATATTTTTTAGAACCTTACCAAAAAATAAGTATGGATAGGTAACGCGTAACCGATACAGAATACAAGCCTCATGTGCAAGAAAAATGAATTTTTTACGAGTTATTTCATAGAAAAATAAATTTTTTACGAGTTATTTGACAGAAACCTCACTTTTCGGTAATATCGTAGGCTAACCCCTTTGGATTTTCTCAAAAAATTTGATATTTTTTATAACCTCCCAAAAATTAAATTTGGATTGGTAACACATAGCCGATTGAGAATACAAGCCCTTGGTGCAAGAAAAATGATTTTTTTCACGAGTTATTAACCGGAAACCTCCCTTTTTAATAATAACGAAGGCTAACCCCTTTAGATTTTCTCAAAAATTTTGAAAGTTTTTAGAACCTCCTAAAAAATAGGTATGGATAGGTAACACGTAGCAGATAGAGAATACAAGCCTCATGTGTAAGAAAAATGAATTTTTCACGAGTTATTAGCTGGAAACCTCCCTTTTCAATAATATCGAAGGCTAACAACTTTGGTTTTTTCTCAAAAATTTTGATATTTTTTACAACCTTCCAAAAAATAAGTATGGATAGGTAACGCGTAGCCGATATAGAATACAAGCCTCATGAGCAAGAAAAATGATTTTTTGACTAGTTATTTTACAGAAAAATAAATTTTTGACGAGTTATTTGACAGAAACCTCACTTTTCGGTAATATCGAAGGCTAACCCCTTTGGATTTTCTCAAAATTTTTCATATTTCTTATAACCTCCCAAAAACTAAGTTTGGATTGGTAACACGTAGCCAATTGAGAATACAAGCCTCAGGTGCAAGAAAAATGAAGTTTTCACGAGTTATTAACCGGAAACCTCCATTTTCAATAATACCGAAGGCTAACCCCTTTGTATTTTTCTCAAAAATTTTGATATTTTTTAGAACCTTACCAAAAAATAAGTATGGATAGGTAACGTGTAACCGATACAGAATACAAGCCTCATGTGCAAGAAAAATGAATTTTTTACGAGTTATTTCATAGAAAAATAAATTTTTTACGAGTTATTTGACAGAAACCTCACTTTTCGGTAATATCGTAGGCTAACCCCTTTGGATTTTCTCAAAAAATTTGATATTTTTTATAACCTCCCAAAAATTAAATTTGGATTGGTAACACATAGCCGATTGAGAATACAAGCCCTTGGTGCAAGAAAAATGATTTTTTCACGAGTTATTAATCGGAAACCTCCCTTTTCAATAATACCGAAGGCTAACCCCTTTGGATTTTCTCAAAAATTTTGAAATTTTTTAGAACCTCCTAAAAATAGGTATGGATAGGTAACGCGTAGCAGATAGAGAATACAAGCCTCATGTGTAAGAAAAATGAATTTTTCACGAGTTATTAGCTGGAAACGTCCCTTTTCAATAATATCGAAGGCTAACTCTTTGTTTTTTTCTCAAAAATTTTGATATTTTTTACAACCTTCCAAAAAATAATTATGGATAGGTAACGCGTAGCCGATATAGAATACAAGCCTCATGAGCAATAAAAATGATTTTTTGACTAGTTATTTTACAGAAAAATAAATTTTTGACGAGTTATTTGACAGAAACCTCACTTTTCGGTAATATCGAAGGCTAACCCCTTTGGATTTTCTCAAAATTTTTCATATTTCTTATAACCTCCCAAAAACTAAGTTTGGATTGGTAACACGTAGCCAATTGAGAATATAAGCCTCAGGTGCAAGAAAAATGAAGTTTTCACGAGTTATTAACCGGAAACCTCCATTTTCAATAATACCGAAGGCTAACCCCTTTGTATTTTTCTCAAAAATTTTGATATTTTTTAGAACCTTACCAAAAAATAAGTATGGATAGGTAACGCGTAACCGATACAGAATACAAGCCTCATGTGCAAGAAAAATGAATTTTTTACGAGTTATTTCATAGAAAAATAAATTTTTGACGAGTTATTTGACAGAAACCTCACTTTTCGGTAATATCGTAGGCTAACCCCTTTGGATTTTCTCAAAAAATTTGCTATTTTTTATAACCTCCCAAAAATTAAATTTGGATTGGTAACACATAGCCGATTGAGAATACAAGCCCTTGGTGCAAGAAAAATGATTTTTTCACGAGTTATTAACCGGAAACCTCCCTTTTTCAATAATACCGAAGGCTAACCCCTTTGGATTTTCTCAAAAATTTTGAAATTTTTTAGAACCTCCTAAAAAATAGGTATGGATAGGTAACGCGTAGCAGATAGAGAATACAAGCCTCATGTGTAAGAAAAATGAATTTTTCACGAGTTATTAGCTGGAAACCTCCCTTTTCAATAATATCGAAGGCTAACGCCTTTGTTTTTTTCTCAAAAATTTTGATATTTTTTACAACCTTCCAAAAAATAATTATGGATAGGTAACGCGTAGCCGATATAGAATACAAGCCTCATGAGCAATAAAAATGATTTTTTGACTAGTTATTTTACAGAAAAATAAATTTTTGACGAGTTATTTGACAGAAACCTCACTTTTCGGTAATATCGAAGGCTAACCCCTTTGGATTTTCTCAAAATTTTTCATATTTCTTATAACCTCCCAAAAACTAAGTTTGGATTGGTAACACGTAGCCAATTGAGAATACAAGCCTCAGGTGCAAGAAAAATGAAGTTTTCACGAGTTATTAACCGGAAACCTCCATTTTCAATAATACCGAAGGCTAACCCCTTTGTATTTTTCTCAAAAATTTTGATATTTTTTAGAACCTTACCAAAAAATAAGTATGGATAGGTAACGCATAACCGATACAGAATACAAGCCTCATGTGCAAGAAAAATGAATTTTTTACGAGTTATTTCATAGAAAAATAATTTTTTACGAGTTATTTGACAGAAACCTCACTTTTCGGTAGTATCGTAGGCTAACCCCTTTGGATTTTCTCAAAAAATTTGATATTTTTTATAACCTCCCAAAAATTAAATTTGGATTGGTAACACATAGCCGATTGAGAATACAAGCCCTTGGTGCAAGAAAAATGATTTTTTCACGAGTTATTAACCGGAAACCTCCCTTTTCAATAATATCGAAGGCTAACCCCTTTGGATTTTCTCAAAAATTTTGAAATTTTTTAGAACCTCCTAAAAAATAGGTATGGATAGGTAACGCGTAGCAGATAGAGAATACAAGCCTCATGTGTAAGAAAAATGAATTTTTCACGAGTTATTAGCTGGAAACGTCCCTTTTCAATAATATCGAAGGCTAACGCCTTTGTTTTTTTCTCAAAAAATTTGATATTTTTTACAACTTTCCAAAAAATAATTATGGATAGGTAACGCGTAGCCGATATAGAATACAAGCCTCATGAGCAATAAAAATGATTTTTGACTAGTTATTTTACAGAAAAATAAATTTTTGACGAGTTATTTGACAGAAACCTCACTTTTCGGTAATATCGAAGGCTAACCCCTTTGGATTTTCTCAAAATTTTTCATATTTCTTATAACCTCCCAAAAACTAAGTTTGGATTGGTAACACGTAGCCAATTGAGAATATAAGCCTCGGTGCAAGAAAAATGAAGTTTTCACGAGTTATTAACCGGAAACCTCCATTTTCAATAATACCGAAGGCTAACCCCTTTGTATTTTTCTCAAAAATTTTGATATTTTTTAGAACCTTACCAAAAAATAAGTATGGATAGGTAACGCGTAACCGATACAGAATACAAGCCTCATGTGCAAGAAAAATGAATTTTTTATGAGTTATTTCATAGAAAAATAAATTTTTTACGAGTTATTTGACAGAAACCTCACTTTTCGGTAATATCGTAGGCTAACCCCTTTGGATTTTCTCAAAAAATTTGATATTTTTTATAACCTCCCAAAAATTAAATTTGGATTGGTAACACATAGCCGATTGAGAATACAAGCCCTTGGTGCAAGAAAAATGATTTTTTTCACGAGTTATTAACCGGAAACCTCCCTTTTTAATAATACCGAAGGCTAACCCCTTTGGATTTTCTCAAAAATTTTGAAATTTTTTAGAACCTCCTAAAAAATAGGTATGGATAGGTAACGCGTAGCAGATAGAGAATACAAGCCTCATGTGTAAGAAAAATGAATTTTTCACGAGTTATTAGCTGGAAACCTCCCTTTTCAATAATATCGAAGGCTAACGCCTTTGTTTTTTCTCAAAAATTTTGATATTTTTGACAACCTTCCAAAAAATAAGTATGGATAGGTAACGCGTAGCCGATATAGAATACAAGCCTCATGAGGAAAAAAAATGATTTTTTGACTAGTTATTTTACAGAAAAATAAATTTTTGACGAGTTATTTGACAGAAACCTCACTTTTCGGTAATATCGAAGGCTAACCCCTTTGGATTTTCTCAAAATTTTTCATATTTCTTATAACCTCCCAAAAACTAAGTTTGGGTTGGTAACACGTAGCCAATTGAGAATACAAGCCTCAGGTGCAAGAAAAATGAAGTTTTCACGAGTTATTAACCGGAAACCTCCATTTTCAATAATACCGAAGGCTAACCCCTTTGTATTTTTCTCAAAAATTTTGATATTTTTTAGAACCTTACCAAAAAATAAGTATGGATAGGTAACGCGTAACCGATACAGAATACAAGCCTCATGTGCAAGAAAAATGAATTTTTTACGAGTTATTTCATAGAAAAATAAATTTTTGACGAGTTATTTGACAGAAACCTCAATTTTCGGTAATATCGTACGCTAACCCCTTTGGATTTTCTCAAAAAATTTGATATTTTTTATAACCTCCCAAAAATTAAGTTGGATTCGTAACACATAGCCGATTGAGAATACAAGCCCTTGGTGCAAGAAAAATGAATTTTTCACGAGTTATTAACTGGAAAAACCTCCCTTTTCACTAATATCGAAGGCTAACCCCTTTGGTTTTTTCTCAAAAATTTTGATATTTTTTACAACCTTCCAAAAAATAAGTATGGATAGGTAACGCGTAGCCTATATAGAATACAAGCCTCATGAGCAAGAAAAATGATTTTTGACTAGTTATTTCACAGAAAAATAAATTTTTGACGAGTTATTTGACAGAAACCACACTTTTCGGTAATATCGAAGGCTAACCCCTTTGGATTTTCTCAAAATTTTTCATATTTCTTATAACCTCCCAAAAATTAATTTTGGATTGGTAACACGTAGCCAATTGAGAATACAAGCCTCAGGTGCAAGAAAAATGATTTTTTCACTTGTTATTAACCGGAAACCTCCATTTTTATTAATACCGAAGGCTAACCCTTTTGTATTTTTCTAAAAAATTTTTATATTTTTTAGAACCTTACCAAAAAATAAGTATGGATAGGTAACGCGTAGCCGATACAGAATACAAGCCTCATGTGCAAGAAAAATGAATTTTTGACAAGTTATTTGATAGGAAAATAAATTTTTGACGAGTTATTTGACGGAAACCTCCCTTTTCGGTAATATCTAAGGCTAACCCATTTGGATTTTCTCAAAATTTTTGATATTTCTTATAAACTCCCAAAAATTAAGTTTGGATTGGTAACACATAGTCAATTGAGAATACAAGGCTCATGTGCAAGAAAAATGAATTTTTCACGAGTTATTAACAGGAAACCTCCCTTTTCAATAATACCGAAGGCTAACCCCTTTGGATTTTCTCAAAAATTTTGAAATATTTTAGAACCTCCTGAAAAATAGGTATGGATAGGTAACGCGTAGCAGATAGAGAATACAAGCCTCATGTGCAAGAAAAATGAATTTTTCACGAGTTATTAACTGGAAACCTCCCTTTTCAATAATATCGAAGGCTAACCCCTTTGTTTTTTTCTCAAAAATTTTGATATTTTTTACAACCTTCCAAAAAATAAGTATGGATAGGTAACGCGTAGCCGATATAGAATACAAGCCTCATGAGCAAGAAAAATAATTTTTTGACTAGTTATTTCACGGAAAAATAAATTATTGATGAGTTATTTGATAGAAACCTCACTTTTCGGTAATATCGAAGGCTAACCCCTTTGGATTTTCTCAAAATTTTTAATATTTCTTATAACCTCCCAAAAACTAAGTTTGGATTGGTAACACGTAGCCAATTGAGAATACAAGCCTCGGGTGCAAGAAAAATGAAGTTTTCACGAGTTATTAACCGAAAACCTCCATTTTCAATAATACCGAAGGCTAACCCCTTTGTATTTTTCTCAAAAATTTTGATATTTTTTAGAACCTTACCAAAAAATAAGTATGTATAGGTAACGCGTAACCGATACAGAATACAAGCCTCATGTGCAAGAAAAATGAATTTTTTACGAGTTATTTCATAGAAAAATAAATTTTTTACGAGTTATTTGACAGAAACCTCACTTTTCGATAATATCGTAGGCTAACCCCTTTGGATTTTCTCAAAAAATTTGAAATTTTTTATAACCTCCCAAAAATTAAATTTGGATTGGTAACACATAGCCGATTGAGAATACAAGCCCTTGGTGCAAGAAAAATGATTTTTCACGAGTTATTAACCGGAAACCTCCCTTTTCAATAATACCGAAGGCTAACCCCTTTGGATTTTCTCAAAAATTTTGAAATTTTTTAGAACCTCCTAAAAAATAGGTATGGATAGGTAACGCGTAGCAGATAGAGAATACAAGCCTCATGTGTAAGAAAAATGAATTTTTCACAAGTTATTAGCTGGAAACCTCCCTTTTCAATAATATCAAAGGCTAACGCCTTTGTTTTTTTTCTCAAAAACTTTGATATTTTTTACAACCTTCCAAAAAATAAGTATGGATAGGTAACGCGTAGCCGATATAGAATACAAGCCTCATGAGCAAGAAAAATGATTTTTTGACTAGTTATTTTACAGAAAAATAAATTTTTGACGAGTTATTTGACAGAAACCTCACTTTTCGGTAATATCGAAGGCTAACCCATTTGGATTTTCTCAAAAAATTTTATATTTCTTATAACCTCCCAAAAACTAAGTTTGGATTGGTAACACGTAGCCAATTGAGAATACAAGCCTCAGGTGCAAGAAAAATGAAGTTTTCACGAGTTATTAACCGGAAACCTCCATTTTCAATAATACCGAAGGCTAACCCCTTTGTATTTTTCTCAAAAATTTTGATATTTTTTAGAACCTTACCAAAAAATAAGTATGGATAGGTAACGCGTAACCGATACAGAATACAAGCCTCATGTGCAAGAAAAATGAATTTTTTACGAGTTATTTCATAGAAAAATAATTTTTTGACGAGTTATTTGACAGAAACCTCACTTTTCGGTAATATCGTACGCTAACCCCTTTGGATTTTCTCAAAAAATTTGATATTTTGTATAACCTCCCAAAAATTAAGTTTGGATTCGTAACACATAGCCGATTGAGAATACAAGCCCTTGGTGCAAGAAAAATGAATTTTTCACGAGTTATTAACTGGAAAAACCTCCCTTTTCACTAATATCGAAGGCTAACCCCTTTGGTTTTTTCTCAAAAATTTTGATATTTTTTACAACCTTCCAAAAAATAAGTATGGATAGGTAACGCGTAGCCTATATAGAATACAAGCCTCATGAGCAAGAAAAATGATTTTTGACTAGTTATTTCACAGAAAAATAAATTTTTGACGAGTTATTTGACAGAAACCACACTTTTCGGTAATATCGAAGGCTAACCCCTTTGGATTTTCTCAAAATTTTTCATATTTCTTATAACCTCCCAAAAATTAAGTTTGGATTGGTAACACGTAGCCAATTGAGAATACAAGCCTCAGGTGCAAGAAAAATGATTTTTTCACTTGTTATTAACCGGAAACCTCCATTTTTATTAATACCGAAGGCTAACCCCTTTGTATTTTTCTAAAAAAATTTTATATTTTTTAGAACCTTACCAAAAAATAAGTATGGATAGGTAACGCGTAGCCGATACAGAATACAAGCCTCATGTGCAATAAAAATGAATTTTTGACAAGTTATTTGATAGGAAAATAATTTTTTGACGAGTTATTTGACGGAAACCTCCCTTTTCGGTAATATCTAAGGCTAACCCATTTGGATTTTCTCAAAATTTTTGATATTTCTTATAAACTCCCAAAAATTATGTTTGGATTGGTAACACATAGTCAATTGAGAATACAAGGCTCATGTGAAAGAAAAATGAATTTTTCACGAGTTATTAACAGGAAACCTCCCTTTTCAATAATACCGAAGGCTAACCCATTTGGATTTTCTCAAAAATTTTGAAATATTTTAGAACCTCCTGAAAAATAGGTATGGATAGGTAACGCGTAGCAGATAGAGAATACAAGCCTCATGTGCAAGAAAAATGAATTTTTCACGAGTTATTAACTGGAAACCTCCCTTTTCAATAATATCGAAGGCTAACCCCTTTGTTTTTTTCTCAAAAATTTTGATATTTTTTACAACCTTCCAAAAAATAAGTATGGATAGGTAACGCGTAGCCGATATAGAATACAAGCCTCATGAGCAAGAAAAATGATTTTTTGACTAGTTATTTCACGGAAAAATAAATTATTGATGAGTTATTTGATAGAAACCTCACTTTTCGGTAATATCGAAGGCTAACCTCTTTGGATTTTCTCAAAATTTTTCATATTTCTTATAACCTCCCAAAAACTAAGTTTGGATTGGTAACACGTAGCCAATTGAGAATACAAGCCTCGGGTGCAAGAAAAATGAAGTTTTCACGAGTTATTAACCGGAAACCTCCATTTTCAATAATACCGAAGGCTAACCCCTTTGTATTTTTCTCAAAAATTTTGATATTTTTTAGAACCTTACCAAAAAATAAGTATGGATAGGTAACGCGTAACCGATACAGAATATAAGCCTAATGTGCAAGAAAAATGATTTTTTTACGAGTTATTTCATAGAAAAATAAATTTTTTACGAGTTATTTGACAGAAACCTCACTTTTCGGTAATATCGTAGGCTAACCCCTTTGGATTTTCTCAAAAAATTTGAAATTTTTTATAACCTCCCAAAAATTAAATTTTGATTGGTAACACATAGCCGATTGAGAATACAAGCCCTTGGTGCAAGAAAAATGATTTTTCACGAGTTATTAACCGGAAACCTCCCTTTTCAATAATACCGAAGGCTAACCCCTTTGGATTTTCTCAAAAATTTTTGAAATTTTTTAGAACCTCCTAAAAAATAGGTATGGATAGGTAACGCATAGCAGATAGAGAATACAAGCCTCATGTGTAAGAAAAATGGATTTTTCACGAGTTATTAGCTGGAAACCTCCCTTTTCAATAATATCGAAGGCTAACCCCTTTGTTTTTTTCTCAAAAACTTTGATATTTTTTACAACCTTCCAAAAAATAAGTATGGATAGGTAACGCGTAGCCGATATAGAATACAAGCCTCATGAGCAAGAAAAATGATTTTTTGACTAGTTATTTCACGGAAAAATAAATTATTGATGAGTTATTTGATAGAAACCTCACTTTTCGGTAATATCGAAGGCTAACCCCTTTGGATTTTCTCAAAATTTTTCATATTTCTTATAACCTCCCAAAAACTAAGTTTGGATTGGTAACACGTAGCCAATTGAGAATACAAGCCTCGGGTGCAAGAAAAATGAAGTTTTCACGAGTTATTAACCGGAAACCTCCATTTTCAATAATACCGAAGGCTAACCCCTTGTATTTTTCTCAAAAATTTTGATATTTTTTAGAACCTTACCAAAAAATAAGTATGGATAGGTAACGCGTAACCGATACAGAATATAAGCCTAATGTGCAAGAAAAATGAATTTTTTACGAGTTATTTCATAGAAAAATAAATTTTTTACGAGTTATTTGACAGAAACCTCACTTTTCGGTAATATCGTAGGCTAACCCCTTTGGATTTTCTCAAAAAATTTGAAATTTTTTATAACCTCCCAAAAATTAAATTTCGATTGGTAACACATAGCCGATTGAGAATACAAGCCCTTGGTGCAAGAAAAATGATTTTTCACGAGTTATTAACCGGAAACCTCCCTTTTCAATAATACCGAAGGCTAACCCCTTTGGATTTTCTCAAAAATTTTGAAATTTTTTAGAACCTCCTAAAAAATAGGTATGGATAGGTAACGCATAGCAGATAGAGAATACAAGCCTCATGTGTAAGAAAAATGGATTTTTCACGAGTTATTAGCTGGAAACCTCCCTTTTCAATAATATCGAAGGCTAACCCCTTTGTTTTTTTCTCAAAAACTTTGATATTTTTTACAACCTTCCAAAAAATAAGTATGGATAGGTAACGCGTAGCCGATATAGAATACAAGCCTCATGAGCAAGAAAAATGATTTTTTGACTAGTTATTTTACAGAAAAATAAATTTTTGACGAGTTATTTGACAGAAACCTCACTTTTCGGTAATATCGAAGGCTAACCCATTTGGATTTTCTCAAAATTTTTCATATTTCTTATAACCTCCCAAAAACTAAGTTTGGATTGGTAACACGTAGCCAATTGAGAATACAAGCCTCAGGTGCAAGAAAAATGAAGTTTTCACGAGTTATTAACCGGAAACCTCCATTTTCAATAATACCGAAGGCTAACCCCTTTGTATTTTTCTCAAAAATTTTGATATTTTTTAGAACCTTACCAAA
The DNA here is from genome assembly GCA_030760725.1 of Neostapfia colusana. NCBI lineage: Eukaryota > Viridiplantae > Streptophyta > Magnoliopsida > Poales > Poaceae > Neostapfia > Neostapfia colusana. The sequence goes on along the minus strand of JASWHV010000008.1, from coordinate 128,423 downwards.
AAATAAGTATGGATAGGTAACGCGTAACCGATACAGAATACAAGCCTCATGTGCAAGAAAAATGAATTTTTTACGAGTTATTTCATAGAAAAATAATTTTTTGACGAGTTATTTGACAGAAACCTCACTTTTCGGTAATATCGTACGCTAACCCCTTTGGATTTTCTCAAAAAATTTGATATTTTTTATAACCTCCCAAAAATTAAGTTTGGATTCGTAACACATAGCCGATTGAGAATACAAGCCCTTGGTGCAAGAAAAATGAATTTTTCACGAGTTATTAACTGGAAAAACCTCCCTTTTCACTAATATCGAAGGCTAACCCCTTTGGTTTTTTCTCAAAAATTTTGATATTTTTTACAACCTTCCAAAAAATAAGTATGGATAGGTAACGCGTAGCCTATATAGAATACAAGCCTCATGAGCAAGAAAAATGATTTTTGACTAGTTATTTCACAGAAAAATAAATTTTTGACGAGTTATTTGACAGAAACCACACTTTTCGGTAATATCGAAGGCTAACCCCTTTGGATTTTCTCAAAATTTTTCATATTTCTTATAACCTCCCAAAAATTAAGTTTGGATTGGTAACACGTAGCCAATTGAGAATACAAGCCTCAGGTGCAAGAAAAATGATTTTTTCACTTGTTATTAACCGGAAACCTCCATTTTTATTAATACCGAAGGCTAACCCCTTTGTATTTTTCTAAAAAAATTTTATATTTTTTAGAACCTTACCAAAAAATAAGTATGGATAGGTAACGCGTAGCCGATACAGAATACAAGCCTCATGTGCAAGAAAAATGAATTTTTGACAAGTTATTTGATAGGAAAATAAATTTTTGACGAGTTATTTGACGGAAACCTCCCTTTTCGGTAATATCTAAGGCTAACCCCTTTGGATTTTCTCAAAATTTTTGATATTTCTTATAAACTCCCAAAAATTAAGTTTGGATTGGTAACACATGGTCAATTGAGAATACAAGGCTCATGTGCAAGAAAAATGAATTTTTCACGAGTTATTAACAGGAAACCTCCCTTTTCAATAATACCGAAGGCTAACCCCTTTGGATTTTCTCAAAAATTTTGAAATATTTTAGAACCTCCTGAAAAATAGGTATGGATAGGTAACGAGAGAATACAAGCCTCATGTGCAAGAAAAATGAATTTTTCACGAGTTATTAACTGGAAACCTCCCTTTTCAATAATATCGAAGGCTAACCCCTTTGTTTTTTTCTCAAAAATTTTGATATTTTTTACAACCTTCCAAAAAATAAGTATGGATAGGTAACGCGTAGCCGATATAGAATACAAGCCTCATGAGCAAGAAAAATGATTTTTTGACTAGTTATTTCACGGAAAAATAAATTATTGATGAGTTATTTGATAGAAACCTCACTTTTCGGTAATATCGAAGGCTAACCCCTTTGGATTTTCTCAAAATTTTTCATATTTCTTGTAACCTCCCAAAAACTAAGTTTGGATTGGTAACACGTAGCCAATTGAGAATACAAGCCTCGGGTGCAAGAAAAATGAAGTTTTCACGAGTTATTAACCGGAAACCTCCATTTTCAATAATACCGAAGGCTAACCCCTTTGTATTTTTCTCAAAAATTTTGATATTTTTTAGAACCTTACCAAAAAATAAGTATGGATAGGTAACGCGTAACCGATACAGAATACAAGCCTAATGTGCAAGAAAAATGAATTTTTTACGAGTTATTTCATAGAAAAATAAATTTTTTACGAGTTATTTGACAGAAACCTCACTTTTCGGTAATATCGTAGACTAACCCCTTTGGATTTTCTCAAAAAATTTGATATTTTTTATAACCTCCCAAAAATTAAATTTGGATTGGTAACACATAGCGGATTGACAATACAAGCCCTTGGTGCAAGAAAAATGATTTTTGACTAGTTATTTTACAGAAAAATAAATTTTTGACGAGTTATTTGACACAAACCTCACTTTTCGGTAATATCGAAGGGCTAACCCCTTTGGATTTTCTCAAAATTTTTCATATTTCTTATAACCTCCCAAAAACTAAGTTTGGATTGGCAACACGTAGCCAATTGAGAATACAAGCCTCAGGTGCAAGAAAAATGAAGTTTTCACGAGTTATTAACCGGAAACCTCCATTTTCAATAATACCGAAGGCTAACCCCTTTGTATTTTTCTCAAAAATTTTGATATTTTTTAGAACCTTACCAAAAAATAAGTATGGATAGGTAACGCGTAACCGATACAGAATACAAGCCTCATGTGCAAGAAAAATGATTTTTTTACGTGTTATTTCATAGAAAAATAATTTTTTGACGAGTTATTTGACAGAAACCTCACTTTTCGGTAATATCGTACGCTAACCCCTTTGGATTTTCTCAAAAAATTTGATATTTTTTATAACCTCCCAAAAATTAAGTTTGGATTTGTAACACATAGCCGATTGAGAATACAAGCCCTTGGTGCAAGAAAAATGAATTTTTCACGAGTTATTAACTGGAAAAACCTCCCTTTTCAATAATATCGAAGGCTAACCCCTTTGGTTTTTTCTCAAAAATTTTGATATTTTTTACAACCTTCCAAAAAATAAGTATGGATAGGTAACGCGTAGCCTATATAGAATACAAGCCTCATGAGCAAGAAAAATGATTTTGACGAGTTATTTCACAGAAAAATAAATTTTTGACGAGTTATTTGACAGAAACCACACTTTTCGGTAATATCGAAGGCTAACCCCTTTGGATTTTCTCAAAATTTTTCATATTTCTTATAACCTCCCAAAAATTAAGTTTGGATTGGTAACACGTAGCCAATTGAGAATACAAGCCTCAGGTGCAAGAAAAATGATTTTTTCACTTGTTATTAACCGGAAACCTCCATTTTTATTAATACCGAAGGCTAACCCCTTTGTATTTTTCTAAAAATTTTTGATATTTTTTAGAACCTTACCAAAAAATAAGTATGGATAGGTAACGCGTAGCCGATACAGAATACAAGCCTCATGTGCAAGAAAAATGAATTTTTGACAAGTTATTTGATAGGAAAATAAATTTTTGACGAGTTATTTGACGGAAACCTCCCTTTTCGGTAATATCTAAGGCTAACCCCTTTGGATTTTCTCAAAAATTTTGATATTTCTTATAAACTCCCAAAAATTAAGTTTGGATTGGTAACACATGGTCAATTGAGAATACAAGGCTCATGTGCAAGAAAAATGAATTTTTCACGAGTTATTAACAGGAAACCTCCCTTTTCAATAATACCGAAGGCTAACCCCTTTGGATTTTCTCAAAAATTTTGAAATATTTTAGAACCTCCTGAAAAATAGGTATGGATAGGTAACGCGTAGCAGATAGAGAATACAAGCCTCATGTGTAAGAAAAATGAATTTTTCACGAGTTATTAACTGGAAACCTCCCTTTTCAATAATATCGAAGGCTAACCCCTTTGTTTTTTTCTCAAAAATTTTGATATTTTTTACAACCTTCCAAAAAATAAGTATGGATAGGTAACGCGTAGCCGATATAGAATACAAGCCTCATGAGCAAGAAAAATGATTTTTTGACTAGTTATTTTACAGAAAAATAAATTTTTGACGAGTTATTTGACACAAACCTCACTTTTCGGTAATATCAAAGGGCTAACCCCTTTGGATTTTCTCAAAATTTTTCATATTTCTTATAACCTCCCAAAAACTAAGTTTGGATTGGTAACACGTAGCCAATTGAGAATACAAGCCTCGGGTGCAAGAAAAATGAAGTTTTCACGAGTTATTAACCGGAAACCTCCATTTTCAATAATACCGAAGGCTAACCCCTTTGTATTTTTCTCAAAAATTTTGATATTTTTTAGAACCTTACCAAAAAATAAGTATGGATAGGTAACGCGTAACCGATACAGAATACAAGCCTCATGTGCAAGAAAAATGAATTTTTTACGAGTTATTTCATAGAAAAATAATTTTTTGACGAGTTATTTGACAGAAACCTCACTTTTCGGAAATATCGTACGCTAACCCCTTTGGATTTTCTCAAAAAATTTGATATTTTTTATAACCTCCCAAAAATTAAGTTTGGATTCGTAACACATAGCCGATTGAGAATACAAGCCCTTGGTGCAAGAAAAATGAATTTTTCACGAGTTATTAACTGGAAAAACCTCCCTTTTCAATAATATCGAAGGCTAACCCCTTTGGTTTTTTCTCAAAAATTTTGATATTTTTTACAACCTTCCAAAAAATAAGTATGGATAGGTAACGCGTAGCCTATATAGAATACAAGCCTCATGAGCAAGAAAAATGATTTTTGACGAGTTATTTCACAGAAAAATAAATTTTTGACGAGTTATTTGACAGAAACCACACTTTTCGGTAATATCGAAGGCTAACCCCTTTGGATTTTCTCAAAATTTTTAATATTTCTTATAACCTCCCAAAAATTAAGTTTGGATTGGTAACACGTAGCCAATTGAGAATACAAGCCTGAGGTGCAAGAAAAATGATTTTTTCACTTGTTATTAACCGGAAACCTCCATTTTTATTAATACCGAAGGCTAACCCCTTTGTATTTTTCTAAAAATTTTTGATATTTTTTAGAACCTTACCAAAAAATAAGTATGGATAGGTAACGCGTAGCCGATACAGAATACAAGCCTCATGTGCAAGAAAAATGAATTTTTGGCAAGTTATTTGATAGGAAAATAAATTTTTGACGAGTTATTTGACGGAAACCTCCCTTTTCGGTAATATCTAAGGCTAACCCCTTTGGATTTTCTCAAAATTTTTGATATTTCTTATAAACTCCCAAAAATTAAGTTTGGATTGGTAACACATAGTCAATTGAGAATACAAGGCTCATGTGCAAGAAAAATGAATTTTTCACGAGTTATTAACAGGAAACCTCCCTTTTCAATAATACCGAAGGCTAACCCCTTTGGATTTTCTCAAAAATTTTGAAATATTTTAGAACCTCCTGAAAAATAGGTATGGATAGGTAACGCGTAGCAGATAGAGAATACAAGCCTCATGTGCAAGAAAAATGAATTTTTCACGAGTTATTAACTGGAAACCTCCCTTTTCAATAATATCGAAGGCTAACCCCTTTGTTTTTTTCTCAAAAATTTTGATATTTTTTACAACCTTCCAAAAAATAAGTATGGATAGGTAACGCGTAGCCGATATAGAATACAAGCCTCATGAGCAAGAAAAATGATTTTTGACTAGTTATTTTACAGAAAAATAAATTTTTGACGAGTTATTTGACACAAACCTCACTTTTCGGTAATATCGAAGGGCTAACCCCTTTGGATTTTCTCAAAATTTTTCATATTTCTTATAACCTCCCAAAAACTAAGTTTGGATTGGCAACACGTAGCCAATTGAGAATACAAGCCTCAGGTGCAAGAAAAATGAAGTTTTCACGAGTTATTAACCGGAAACCTCCATTTTCAATAATACCGAAGGCTAACCCCTTTGTATTTTTCTCAAAAATTTTGATATTTTTTAGAACCTTACCAAAAAATAAGTATGGATAGGTAACGCGTAACCGATACAGAATACAAGCCTCATGTGCAAGAAAAATGATTTTTTACGAGTTATTTCATAGAAAAATAATTTTTTGACGAGTTATTTGACAGAAACCTCACTTTTCGGTAATATCGTACGCTAACCCCTTTGGATTTTCTCAAAAAATTTGATATTTTTTATAACCTCCCAAAAATTAAGTTTGGATTTGTAACACATAGCCGATTGAGAATACAAGCCCTTGGTGCAAGAAAAATGAATTTTTCACGAGTTATTAACTGGAAAAACCTCCCTTTTCAATAATATCGAAGGCTAACCCCTTTGGTTTTTTCTCAAAAATTTTGATATTTTTTACAACCTTCCAAAAAATAAGTATGGATAGGTAACGCGTAGCCTATATAGAATACAAGCCTCATGAGCAAGAAAAATGATTTTTGACGAGTTATTTCACAGAAAAATAAATTTTTGACGAGTTATTTGACAGAAACCACACTTTTCGGTAATATCGAAGGCTAACCCCTTTGGATTTTCTCAAAATTTTTCATATTTCTTATAACCTCCCAAAAATTAAGTTTGGATTGGTAACACGTAGCCAATTGAGAATACAAGCCTCAGGTGCAAGAAAAATGATTTTTTCACTTGTTATTAACCGGAAACCTCCATTTTTATTAATACCGAAGGCTAACCCCTTTGTATTTTTCTAAAAATTTTTGATATTTTTTAGAACCTTACCAAAAAATAAGTATGGATAGGTAACGCGTAGCCGATACAGAATACAAGCCTCATGTGCAAGAAAAATGAATTTTTGACAAGTTATTTGATAGGAAAATAAATTTTTGACGAGTTATTTGACGGAAACCTCCCTTTTCGGTAATATCTAAGGCTAACCCCTTTGGATTTTCTCAAAAATTTTGATATTTCTTATAAACTCCCAAAAATTAAGTTTGGATTGGTAACACATGGTCAATTGAGAATACAAGGCTCATGTGCAAGAAAAATGAATTTTTCACGAGTTATTAACAGGAAACCTCCCTTTTCAATAATACCGAAGGCTAACCCCTTTGGATTTTCTCAAAAATTTTGAAATATTTTAGAACCTCCTGAAAAATAGGTATGGATAGGTAACGCGTAGCAGATAGAGAATACAAGCCTCATGTGTAAGAAAAATGAATTTTTCACGAGTTATTAACTGGAAACCTCCCTTTTCAATAATATCGAAGGCTAACCCCTTTGTTTTTTTCTCAAAAATTTTGATATTTTTTACAACCATCCAAAAAATAAGTATGGATAGGTAACGCGTAGCCGATATAGAATACAAGCCTCATGAGCAAGAAAAATGATTTTTTGACTAGTTATTTCACGGAAAAATAAATTATTGATGAGTTATTTGATAGAAACCTCACTTTTCGGTAATATCGAAGGCTAACCCCTTTGGATTTTCTCAAAATTTTTCATATTTCTTATAACCTCCCAAAAACTAAGTTTGGATTGGTAACACGTAGCCAATTGAGAATACAAGCCTCGGGTGCAAGAAAAATGAAGTTTTCACGAGTTATTAACCGGAAACCTCCATTTTCAATAATACCGAAGGCTAACCCCTTTGTATTTTTCTCAAAAATTTTGATATTTTTTAGAACCTTACCAAAAAATAAGTATGGATAGGTAACGCGTAACCGATACAGAATACAAGCCTAATGTGCAAGAAAAATGAATTTTTACGAGTTATTTCATAGAAAAATAAATTTTTTACGAGTTATTTGACAAAAACCTCACTTTTCGGTAATATCGTAGACTAACCCCTTTGGATTTTCTCAAAAAATTTGATATTTTTTATAACCTCCCAAAAATTAAATTTGGATTGGTAACACATAGCCGATTGACAATACAAGCCCTTGGTGCAAGAAAAATGATTTTTTCACGAGTTATTAACCGGAAACCTCCCTTTTCAATAATACCGAAGGCTAACCCCTTTGGATTTTCTCAAAAATTTTGAAATTTTTTAGAACCTCCTAAAAAATAGGTATGGATAGGTAACGCGTAGCAGATAGAGAATACAAGCCTCATGTGCAAGAAAAATGAATTTTTCACGAGTTATTAGCTGGAAACCTCCCTTTTCAATAATATCGAAGGCTAACCCCTTTGTTTTTTTCTCAAAAATTTTGATATTTTTTACAACCTTCCAAAAAATAAGTATGGATAGGTAACGCGTAGCCGATATAGAATACAAGCCTCATGAGCAAGAAAAATGATTTTTGACTAGTTATTTTACAGAAAAATAAATTTTTGACGAGTTATTTGACACAAACCTCACTTTTCGGTAATATCGAAGGGCTAACCCCTTTGGATTTTCTCAAAATTTTTCATATTTCTTATAACCTCCCAAAAACTAAGTTTGGATTGGCAACACGTAGCCAATTGAGAATACAAGCCTCAGGTGCAAGAAAAATGAAGTTTTCACGAGTTATTAACCGGAAACCTCCATTTTCAATAATACCGAAGGCTAACCCCTTTGTATTTTTCTCAAAAATTTTGATATTTTTTAGAACCTTACCAAAAAATAAGTATGGATAGGTAACGCGTAACCGATACAGAATACAAGCCTCATGTGCAAGAAAAATGATTTTTTTACGAGTTATTTCATAGAAAAATAATTTTTTGACGAGTTATTTGACAGAAACCTCACTTTTCGGTAATATCGTACGCTAACCCCTTTGGATTTTCTCAAAAAATTTGATATTTTTTATAACCTCCCAAAAATTAAGTTTGGATTTGTAACACATAGCCGATTGAGAATACAAGCCCTTGGTGCAAGAAAAATGAATTTTTCACGAGTTATTAACTGGAAAAACCTCCCTTTTCAATAATATCGAAGGCTAACCCCTTTGGTTTTTTCTCAAAAATTTTGATATTTTTTACAACCTTCCAAAAAATAAGTATGGATAGGTAACGCGTAGCCTATATAGAATACAAGCCTTATGAGCAAGAAAAATGATTTTTGACGAGTTATTTCACAGAAAAATAAATTTTTGACGAGTTATTTGACAGAAACCACACTTTTCGGTAATATCGAAGGCTAACCCCTTTGGATTTTCTCAAAATTTTTCATATTTCTTATAACCTCCCAAAAATTAAGTTTGGATTGGTAACACGTAGCCAATTGATAATACAAGCCTCAGGTGCAAGAAAAATGATTTTTTCACTTGTTATTAACCGGAAACCTCCATTTTTATTAATACCGAAGGCTAACCCCTTTGTATTTTTCTAAAAATTTTTGGTATTTTTAGAACCTTACCAAAAAATAAGTATGGATAGGTAACGCGTAGCCGATACAGAATACAAGCCTCATGTGCAAGAAAAATGAATTTTTGACAAGTTATTTGATAGGAAAATAAATTTTTGACGAGTTATTTGACGGAAACCTCCCTTTTCGGTAATATCTAAGGCTAACCCCTTTGGATTTTCTCAAAATTTTTGATATTTCTTATAAACTCCCAAAAATTAAGTTTGGATTGGTAACACATGGTCAATTGAGAATACAAGGCTCATGTGCAAGAAAAATGAATTTTTCACGAGTTATTAACAGGAAACCTCCCTTTTCAATAATACCGAAGGCTAACCCCTTTGGATTTTCTCAAAAATTTTGAAATATTTTAGAACCTCCTGAAAAATAGGTATGGATAGGTAACGCGTAGCAGATAGAGAATACAAGCCTCATGTGCAAGAAAAATGAATTTTTCACGAGTTATTAACTGGAAACCTCCCTTTTCAATAATATCGAAGGCTAACCCCTTTGTTTTTTTCTCAAAAATTTTGATATTTTTTACAACCTTCCAAAAAATAAGTATGGATAGGTAACGCGTAGCCGATATAGAATACAAGCCTCATGAGCAAGAAAAATGATTTTTTGACTAGTTATTTCACGGAAAAATAAATTATTGATGAGTTATTTGATAGAAACCTCACTTTTCGGTAATATCGAAGGCTAACCCCTTTGGATTTTCTCAAAATTTTTCATATTTCTTATAACCTCCCAAAAACTAAGTTTGGATTGGTAACACGTAGCCAATTGAGAATACAAGCCTCGGGTGCAAGAAAAATGAAGTTTTCACGAGTTATTAACCGGAAACCTCCATTTTCAATAATACCGAAGGCTAACCCCTTTGTATTTTTCTCAAAAATTTTGATATTTTTTAGAACCTTACCAAAAAATAAGTATGGATAGGTAACGCGTAACCGATACAGAATACAAGCCTAATGTGCAAGAAAAATGAATTTTTTACGAGTTATTTCATAGAAAAATAAATTTTTTACGAGTTATTTGACAGAAACCTCACTTTTCGGTAATATCGTAGACTAACCCCTTTGGATTTTCTCAAAAAATTTGATATTTTTTATAACCTCCCAAAAATTAAATTTGGATTGGTAACACATAGCCGATTGACAATACAAGCCCTTGGTGCAAGAAAAATGATTTTTTCACGAGTTATTAACCGGAAACCTCCCTTTTCAATAATACCGAAGGCTAACCCCTTTGGATTTTCTCAAAAATTTTGAAATTTTATAGAACCTCCTAAAAAATAGGTATGGATAGGTAACGCGTAGCAGATAGAGAATACAAGCCTCATGTGCAAGAAAAATGAATTTTTCACGAGTTATTAGCTGGAAACCTCCCTTTTCAATAATATCGAAGGCTAACCCCTTTGTTTTTTTCTCAAAAATTTTGATATTTTTTACAACCTTCCAAAAAATAAGTATGGATAGGTAACGCGTAGCCGATATAGAATACAAGCCTCATGAGCAAGAAAAATGATTTTTTTGACTAGTTATTTTACAGAAAAATAAATTTTTGACGAGTTATTTGACACAAACCTCACTTTTCGGTAATATCAAAGGGCTAACCCCTTTGGATTTTCTCAAAATTTTTCATATTTCTTATAACCTCCCAAAAACTAAGTTTGGATTGGCAACACGTAGCCAATTGAGAATACAAGCCTCAGGTGCAAGAAAAATGAAGTTTTCACGAGTTATTAACCGGAAACCTCCATTTTCAATAATACCGAAGGCTAACCCCTTTGTATTTTTCTCAAAAATTTTGATATTTTTTAGAACCTTACCAAAAAATAAGTATGGATAGGTAACGCGTAACCGATACAGAATACAAGCCTCATGTGCAAGAAAAATGAATTTTTTACGAGTTATTTCATAGAAAAATAATTTTTTGACGAGTTATTTGACAGAAACCTCACTTTTCGGAAATATCGTACGCTAACCCCTTTGGATTTTCTCAAAAAATTTGATATTTTTTATAACCTCCCAAAAATTAAGTTTGGATTCGTAACACATAGCCGATTGAGAATACAAGCCCTTGGTGCAAGAAAAATGAATTTTTCACGAGTTATTAACTGGAAAAACCTCCCTTTTCAATAATATCGAAGGCTAACCCCTTTGGTTTTTTCTCAAAAATTTTGATATTTTTTACAACCTTCCAAAAAATAAGTATGGATAGGTAACGCGTAGCCTATATAGAATACAAGCCTCATGAGCAAGAAAAATGATTTTTGACGAGTTATTTCACAGAAAAATAAATTTTTGACGAGTTATTTGACAGAAACCACACTTTTCGGTAATATCGAAGGCTAACCCCTTTGGATTTTCTCAAAATTTTTAATATTTCTTATAACCTCCCAAAAATTAAGTTTGGATTGGTAACACGTAGCCAATTGAGAATACAAGCCTCAGGTGCAAGAAAAATGATTTTTTCACTTGTTATTAACCGGAAACCTCCATTTTTATTAATACCGAAGGCTAACCCCTTTGTATTTTTCTAAAAATTTTTGATATTTTTTAGAACCTTACCAAAAAATAAGTATGGATAGGTAACGCGTAGCCGATACAGAATACAAGCCTCATGTGCAAGAAAAATGAATTTTTGGCAAGTTATTTGATAGGAAAATAAATTTTTGACGAGTTATTTGACGGAAACCTCCCTTTTCGGTAATATCTAAGGCTAACCCCTTTGGATTTTCTCAAAATTTTTGATATTTCTTATAAACTCCCAAAAATTAAGTTTGGATTGGTAACACATAGTCAATTGAGAATACAAGGCTCATGTGCAAGAAAAATGAATTTTTCACGAGTTATTAACAGGAAACCTCCCTTTTCAATAATACCGAAGGCTAACCCCTTTGGATTTTCTCAAAAATTTTGAAATATTTTAGAACCTCCTGAAAAATAGGTATGGATAGGTAACGCGTAGCAGATAGAGAATACAAGCCTCATGTGCAAGAAAAATGAATTTTTCACGAGTTATTAACTGGAAACCTCCCTTTTCAATAATATCGAAGGCTAACCCCTTTGTTTTTTTCTCAAAAATTTTGATATTTTTTACAACCTTCCAAAAAATAAGTATGGATAGGTAACGCGTAGCCGATATAGAATACAAGCCTCATGAGCAAGAAAAATGATTTTTTGACTAGTTATTTCACGGAAAAATAAATTATTGATGAGTTATTTGATAGAAACCTCACTTTTCGGTAATATCGAAGGCTAACCCCTTTGGATTTTCTCAAAATTTTTCATATTTCTTATAACCTCCCAAAAACTAAGTTTGGATTAGTAACACGTAGCCAATTGAGAATACAAGCCTCGGGTGCAAGAAAAATGAAGTTTTCACGAGTTATTAACCGGAAACCTCCATTTTCAATAATACCGAAGGCTAACCCCTTTGTATTTTTCTCAAAAATTTTGATATTTTTTAGAACCTTACCAAAAAATAAGTATGGATAGGTAACGCGTAACCGATACAGAATACAAGCCTAATGTGCAAGAAAAATGAATTTTTTATGAGTTATTTCATAGAAAAATAAATTTTTTACGAGTTATTTGACAGAAACCTCACTTTTCGGTAATATCGTAGACTAACCCCTTTGGATTTTCTCAAAAAATTTGATATTTTTTATAACCTCCCAAAAATTAAATTTGGATTGGTAACACATAGCCGATTGAGAATACAAGCCCTTGGTGCAAGAAAAATGATTTTTTCACGAGTTATTAAACGGAAACCTCCCTTTTCAATAATACCGAAGGCTAACCCCTTTGGATTTTCTCAAAAATTTTGAAATTTTTTAGAACCTCCTAAAAAATAGGTATGGATAGGTAACACGTATCAGATAGATAATACAAGCCTCATGTGCAAGAAAAATGAATTTTTCACGAGTTATTAGCTGGAAACCTCCCTTTTCAATAATATCGAAGGCTAACCCCTTTGTTTTTTTCTCAAAAATTTTGATATTTTTTACAACCTTCCAAAAAATAAGTATGGATAGGTAACGCGTAGCCGATATAGAATACAAGCCTAATGAGCAAGAAAAATGATTTTTTGACTAGTTATTTTATAGAAAAATAAATTTTTGACGAGTTATTTGACAGAAACCTCACTTTTCGGTAATATCGAAGGGCTAACCCCTTTGGATTTTCTCAAAATTTTTCATATTTCTTATAACCTCCCAAAAACTAAGTTTGGATTGGCAACACGTAGCCAATTGAGAATACAAGCCTCATGTGCAAGAAAAATGAAGTTTTCACGAGTTATTAACCGGAAACCTCCATTTTCAATAATACCGAAGGCTAACCCCTTTGTATTTTTCTCAAAAATTTTGATATTTTTTAGAACCTTACCAAAAAATAAGTATGGATAGGTAACGCGTAACCGATACAGAATACAAGCCTCATGTGCAAGAAAAATGAATTTTTTACGAGTTATTTCATAGAAAAATAATTTTTTGACGAGTTATTTGACAGAAACCTCACTTTTCGGTAATATCGTACGCTAACCCCTTTGGATTTTCTCAAAAAATTTGATATTCTTTATAACCTCCCAAATATTAAGTTTTGATTGGTAACACATAGCCGATTGAGAATACAAGCCCTTGGTGCAAGAAAAATGAATTTTTCACGAGTTATTAACTGGAAAAACCTCCCTTTTCAATAATATCGAAGGCTAACCCCTTTGGTTTTTTCTCAAAAATTTTGATATTTTTTACAACCTTCCAAAAAATAAGTATGGATAGGTAACGCGTAGCCTATATAGAATACAAGCCTCATGAGCAAGAAAAATGATTTTTGACTAGTTATTTCATAGAAAAATAAATTTTTGACGAGTTATTTGACAGAAACCTCACTTTTCGGTAATATCGAAGGCTAACCCCTTTGGATTTTCTCAAAATTTTTCATATTTCTTATAACCTCCCAAAAATTAAGTTTGGATTGGTAACACGTAGCCAATTGAGAATACAAGCCTCAGGTGCAAGAAAAATGATTTTTCACTTGTTATTAACCGGAAACCTCCATTTTTATTAATACCGAAGGCTAACCCCTTTGTATTTTTCTAAAAATTTTTGATATTTTTTAGAACCTTACCAAAAAATAAGTATGGATAGGTAACGCGTAGCCGATACAGAATACAAGCCTCATGTTCAAGAAAAATGAATTTTTGACAAGTTATTTGACAGGAAAATAAATTTTTGACGAGTTATTTGACGGAAACCTCCCTTTTCGTTAATATCTAAGGCTAACCCCTTTGGATTTTCTCAAAATTTTTGATATTTCTTATAAACTCCCAAAAATTAAGTTTGGATTGATAACACATAGTCAATTGAGAATACAAGGCTCATGTGCAAGAAAAATGAATTTTTCACGAGTTATTAACCGGAAACCTCCATTTTCAATAATACCGAAGGCTAACCCCTTTGTATTTTTCTCAAAAATTTTGATATTTTTTAGAACCTTACCAAAAAATAATTATGGATAGGTAACGTGTAACCGATACAGAATACAAGCCTCATGTGCAAGAAAAATGAATTTTTTACGAGTTATTTCATAGAAAAATAATTTTTTTACGAGTTATTTGACAGAAACCTCACTTTTCGGTAATATCGTAGGCTAACCCCTTTGGATTTTCTCAAAAAATTTGATATTTTTTATAACCTCCCAAAAATTAAATTTGGATTGGTAAAACATAGCCGATTGAGAATACAAGCCCTTGGTGCAAGAAAGATGATTTTTTCACGAGTTATTAACCGGAAACCTCCCTTTTCAATAATACCGAAGGCTAACCCCTTTGGATTTTCTCAAAAATTTTGAAATTTTTTAGAACCTCCTAAAAAATAGGTATGGATAGGTAACGAGTAGCAGATAGAGAATACAAGCCTCATGTGCAAGAAAAATGAATTTTTCACGAGTTATTAGCTGGAAACCTCCCTTTTCAATAATATCGAAGGCTAACCCCTTTGTTTTTTTCTCAAAAATTTTGATATTTTTTACAACCTTCCAAAAAATAAGTATGGATAGGTAACGCATAGCCGATATAGAATACAAGCCTCATGAGCAAGAAAAATGATTTTTTGACTAGTTATTTTACAGAGAAATAAATTTTTGACGAGTTATTTGACAGAAAACCTCACTTTTCGGTAATATCGAAGGCTAACCCCTTTGGATTTTCTCAAAATTTTTCATATTTCTTATAACCTCCCAAAAACTAAGTTTGGATTGGTAACACGTAGCCAATTGAGAATACAAGCCTCAGGTGCAAGAAAAATGAAGTTTTCACGAGTTATTAACCGGAAACCTCCATTTTCAATAATACCGAAGGTTAACCCCTTTGTATTTTTCTCAAAAATTTTGATCTTTTTTAGAACCTTACCAAAAAATAAGTATGGATAGGTAACGCGTAACCGATACAGAATACAAGCCTCATGTGCAAGAAAAATGAATTTTTTATGAGTTATTTCATAGAAAAATAAATTTTTGACGAGTTATTTGGCAGAAACCTCACTTTTCGGTAATATCGTACGCTAACCCCTTTGGATTTTCTCAAAAAATTTGATATTTTTTATAACCTCCCAGAAATTAAGTTTGGATTGGTAACACATAGCCGATTGAGAATACAAGCCCTTGGTGCAAGAAAAATGAATTTTTCACAAGTTATTAACTGGAAAAACCTCCCTTTTCAATAATATCGAAGGCTAACCCCTTTGGTTTTTTTCTCAAAAATTTTGATATTTTTTACAACCTTCCAAAAAATAAGTATGGATAGGTAACGCGTAGCCTATATAGAATACAAACCTCATGAGAAAGAAAAATGATTTTTTGACTAGTTATTTCACAGAAAAATAAATTTTTGACGAGTTATTTGACACAAACCTCACTTTTTGGTAATATCGAAGGCTAACCCCTTTGGATTTTCTCAAAATTTTTCATATTTCTTATAACCTCCCAAAAATTAAGTTTGGATTGGTAACACGTAGCCAATTGAGAATACAAGCCTCAGGTGCAAGAAAAATGATTTTTTCACTTGTTATTAACCGGAAACCTCCATTTTCATTAATACCGAAGGCTAACCCCTTTGTATTTTTCTAAAAATTTTTGATATTTTTTAGAACCTTACAGAAAAATAAGTATGGATAGGTAACGCGTAGCCAATACAGAATACAAGCCTCATGTGCAAGAAAAATGAATTTTTGACAAGTTATTTGACAGGAAAATAAATTTTTGACGAGTTATTTGACGGAAACCTCCCTTTTCGGTAATATCTAAGGCTAACCCCTTTGGATTTTCTCAAAATTTTTGATATTTCTTATAAACTCCCAAATATTAAGTTTGGATTGGTAACACATAGTCAATTGAGAATACAAGGCTCATGTGCAAGAAAAATGAATTTTTCACGAGTTATTAACCAGAAACCTCCCTTTTCAATAATAGCGAAGGCTAACCCCTTTGGATTTTCTTAAAAATTTTGAAATTTTTTAGAACCTCCCGAAAAATAGGTATGGATAGGTAAGGCGTAGCAGATAGAGAATACAAGCCTCATGTGCAAGAAAAATGAATTTTTCACAAGTTATTAACTGGGAACCTCACTTTTCAATAATATCGAAGGCTAACCCCCTTTGGTTTTTTCTCAAAAATTTTGATATTTTTTACAACCTTCCAAAAAATAAGTATGGATAGGTAACGCGTAGCTGATACAGAATACAAGCCTCATGAGCAAGAAAAATGATTTTTTGACTAGTTATTTCACAGAAAAAAATAAATTTTTGACGAGTTATTTGACAGAAACCTCACTTTTTGGTAATATCGAAGGCTAACCCCTTTGGATTTTCTCAAAAATTTTGATATTTCTTATAACCTCCCAAAAATTAAGTTTGGATTGGTAACACGTAGGCAATTGAGAATACAAGCCTCATGTGCAAGAAAAATGAATTTTTCACGAGTTATTAACCGGAAACCTCCATTTTCAATAATACCGAAGGCTAACACCTTTGTATTTTTCTCAAAATTTTTGATATTTTTTAGAACCTTACAAAAAATAAGTATGGATAGGTAACGCGTAGCGGATACAGAATACAAGCCTCATATGCAAGAAAATAATTTTTTGACTAGTTATTTCACAGAAAAATAAATTTTTGACGAGTTATTTGACAGAAACCTCACTTTTCGGTAATATCGAAGGCTAACGTCTTTGGATTTTCTTAAAAAATTTGATATTTTTATAACCTCCCAAAAAATTAAGTTTAGATTGGTAACACATAGTCGATTGAGAATACAAGCCTAGGTGCAAGAAAAATGAATTTTTCACGAGTTATTAACCGGAAACCTCCCTTTTCAATAATACTGAAGGCTAACCCCTTTGGATTTTCTCAAAAAATTTTAAATTTTTTAGAACCTCCCGAAAAATAGGTATGGATAGGTAACGCGTAGCAGATAGAGAATACAAGCCTCATGTGCAAGAAAAATGATTTTTTCACGAGTTTTTAACTAGAAACCTCCCTTTTCAATAATATCGAAGGCTAACCCCTTTGTTTTTTTCTCAAAAATTTTGATATTTTTTACAACCTTCCAAAAAAATAAGTATGGATAGGTAACGCGTAGCCGATATAGAATACAAGCCTCATGAGCAAGAAAAATGATTTTTTGACTAGTTATTTTACAGAGAAATAAATTTTTGACGAGTTATTTGACAGAAACCTCACTTTTCGGTAATATCGAAGGCTAACCCCTTTGGATTTTCTCAAAATTTTTCATATTTCTTATAACCTCCCAAAAACTAAGTTTGGATTGGTAACACGTAGCCAATTGAGAATACAAGCCTCAGGTGCAAGAAAAATGAAGTTTTCACGAGTTATTAACCGGAAACCTCCATTTTCAATAATACCGAAGGCTAACCCCTTTGTATTTTTCTCAAAAATTTTGATATTTTTTAGAACCTTACCAAAAAATAAGTATGGATAGGTAACGCGTAACCGATACAGAATACAAGCCTCATGTGCAAGAAAAATGAAATTTTTACGAGTTATTTCATAGAAAAATAAATTTTTGACGAGTTATTTGACAGAAACCTCACTTTTCGGTAATATCGTACGCTAACCCCTTTGGATTTTCTCAAAAAATTTGATATTTTTTATAACCTCCCAGAAATTAAGTTTGGATTGGTAACACATAGCTGATTGAGAATACAAGCCCTTGGTGCAAGAAAAATGAATTTTTCACGAGTTATTAACTAGAAAAACCTCCCTTTTCAATAATATCGAAGG
Organism: Neostapfia colusana; assembly: GCA_030760725.1. NCBI lineage: Eukaryota > Viridiplantae > Streptophyta > Magnoliopsida > Poales > Poaceae > Neostapfia > Neostapfia colusana. The sequence goes on along the minus strand of JASWHV010000008.1, from coordinate 110,314 downwards.
CTAACCCCTTTGGTTTTTTTCTCAAAAATTTTGATATTTTTTACAACCTTCCAAAAAATAAGTATGGATAGGTAACGCGTAGCCTATATAGAATACAAGCCTCATGAGAAAGAAAAATGATTTTTTGACTAGTTATTTCACAGAAAAATAAATTTTTGACGAGTTATTTGACACAAACCTCACTTTTCGGTAATATCAAAGGCTAACCCCTTTGGATTTTCTCAAAATTTTTCATATTTCTTATAACCTCCCAAAAATTAAGTTTGGATTTGTAACACGTAGCCAATTGAGAATACAAGCCTTAGGTGCAAGAAAAATGATTTTTTCACTTGTTATTAACCAGAAACCTCCATTTTTATTAATACCGAAGGCTAACCTCTTTGTATTTTTCTAAAATTTTTTGATATTTTTTAGAACCTTACAGAAAAATAAGTATGGATAGGTAACGCGTAGCCGATACACAATACAAGCCTCATGTGCAAGAAAAATGAAATTTTGACAAGTTATTTGACAGGAAAATAAATTTTTGATGAGTTATTTGACGGAAACCTCCCTTTTCGGTAATATCTAAGGCTAACCCCTTTGGATTTTCTCAAAAATTTTGATATTTCTTATAAACTCCCAAATATTAAGTTTGCATTGGTAACACATAGTCAATTGAGAATACAAGGCTCATGTGCAAGAAAAATGAATTTTTCACGAGTTATTAACCAGAAACCTCCCTTTTCAATAATACCGAAGGCTAACCCCTTTGGATTTTCTTAAAAATTTTGAAATTTTTTAGAACCTCCCGAAAAATAGGTATGGATAGGTAAGGCGTAGCAGATAGAGAATACAAGCCTCATGTGCAAGAAAAATGAATTTTTCACAAGTTATTAACTGGGAACCTCACTTTTCAATAATATCGAAGGCTAACCCCCTTTGGTTTTTTCTCAAAAATTTTGATATTTTTTACAACCTTCCAAAAAATAAGTATGGATAGGTAACGCGTAGCTGATACAGAATACAAGCCTCATGAGCAAGAAAAATGAAATTTTGACAAGTTATTTGACAGGAAAATAAATTTTTGATGAGTTATTTGACGGAAACCTCCCTTTTCGGTAATATCTAAGGCTAACCCCTTTGGATTTTCTCAAAAATTTTGATATTTCTTATAACCTCCCAAAAATTAAGTTTGGATTGGTAACACGTAGGCAATTGAGAATACAAGCCTCATGTGCAAGAAAAATGAATTTTTCACGAGTTATTAACCGGAAACCTCCATTTTCAATAATACCGAAGGCTAACCCCTTTGTATTTTTCTCAAAATTTTTGATATTTTTTAGAACCTTACAAAAAATAAGTATGGATAGGTAACGCGTAGCGGATACAGAATACAAGCCTCATATGCAAGAAAATAATTTTTGACTAGTTATTTCACAGAAAAATAAATTTTTGACGAGTTATTTGACAGAAACCTCACTTTTCGGTAATATCGAAGGCTAACCCCTTTGGATTTTCTTAAAAAAATTGATATTTTTATAACCTCCCAAAAAATTAAGTTTAGATTGGTAACACATAGCCGATTGAGAATACAAGCCTAGGTGCAAGAAAAATGAATTTTTCACGAGTTATTAACCGGAAACCTCCCTTTTCAATAATACTGAAGGCTAACCCCTTTGGATTTTCTCAAAAATTTTCAAATTTTTTAGAACCTCCCGAAAAATAGGTATGGATAGGTAACGCGTAGCAGATAGAGAATACAAGCCTCATGTGCAAGAAAAATGATTTTTTCACGAGTTTTTAATTGGAAACCTCCCTTTTCAATAATATCGAAGGCTAACCCCTTTGTTTTTTTCTCAAAAATTTTGATATTTTTTACAACCTTCCAAAAAATAAGTATGGATAGGTAACGCGTAGCCGATATAGAATACAAGCCTCATGAGCAAGAAAAATGATTTTTTGACTAGTTATTTTACAGAGAAATAAATTTTTGACGAGTTATTTGACAGAAACCTCACTTTTTGGTAATATCGAAGGCTAACCCCTTTGGATTTTCTCAAAATTTTTCATATTTCTTATAACCTCCCAAAAACTAAGTTTGGATTGGTAACACGTAGCCAATTGAGAATACAAGCCTCAGGTGCAAGAAAAATGAAGTTTTCACGAGTTATTAACCGGAAACCTCCATTTTCAATAATACCGAAGGCTAACCCCTTTGTATTTTTCTCAAAAATTTTGATATTTTTTAGAACCTTACCAAAAAATAAGTATGGATAGGTAACGCGTAACCGATACAGAATACAAGCCTCATGTGCAAGAAAAATGAATTTTTTACGAGTTATTTCATAGAAAAATAAATTTTTGACGAGTTATTTGACAGAAACCTCACTTTTCGGTAATATCGTACGCTAACCCCTTTGGATTTTCTCAAAAAATTTGATATTTTTTATAACCTCCCAGAAATTAAGTTTGGATTGGTAACACATAGCCGATTGAGAATACAAGCCCTTGGTGCAAGAAAAATGAATTTTTCACGAGTTATTAACTAGAAAAACCTCCCTTTTCAATAATATCGAAGGCTAACCCCTTTGGTTTTTTTCTCAAAAATTTTGATATTTTTTACAACCTTCCAAAAAATAAGTATGGATAGGTAACGCGTAGCCTATATAGAATACAAGCCTCATGAGAAAGAAAAATGATTTTTTGACTAGTTATTTCACAGAAAAATAAATTTTTGACGAGTTATTTGACACAAACCTCACTTTTCGGTAATATCGAAGGCTAACCCCTTTGGATTTTCTCAAAATTTTTCATATTTCTTATAACCTCCCAAAAATTAAGTTTGGATTGGTAACACGTAGCCAATTGAGAATACAAGCCTTAGGTGCAAGAAAAATGATTTTTTCACTTGTTATTAACCGGAAACCTCCATTTTTATTAATACCGAAGGCTAACCTCTTTGTATTTTTCTAAAAATTTTTGATATTTTTTAGAACCTTACAGAAAAATAAGTATGGATAGGTAACGCGTAGCCGATACACAATACAAGCCTCATGTGCAAGAAAAATGAATTTTTGACAAGTTATTTGACAGGAAAATAAATTTTTGATGAGTTATTTGACGGAAACCTCCCTTTTCGGTAATATCTAAAGCTAACCCCTTTGGATTTTCTCAAAAATTTTGATATTTCTTATAAACTCCCAAATATTAAGTTTGCATTGGTAACACATAGTCAATTGAGAATACAAGGCTCATGTGCAAGAAAAATGAATTTTTCACGAGTTATTAACAAGAAACCTCCCTTTTCAATAATACCGAAGGCTAACCCCTTTGGATTTTCTTAAAAATTTTGAAATTTTTTAGAACCTCCCGAAAAATAGGTATGGATAGGTAAGGCGTAGTAGATAGAGAATACAAGCCTCATGTGCAAGAAAAATGAATTTTTCACAAGTTATTAACTGGGAACCTCCCTTTTCAATAATATCGAAGACTAACCCCCTTTGGTTTTTTCTCAAAAATTTTGATATTTTTTACAACCTTCCAAAAAATAAGTATGGATAGGTAACGCGTAGCTGATACAGAATACAAGCCTCATGAGCAAGAAAAATGATTTTTTGACTAGTTATTTCACAGAAAAAAATATATTTTTGACGAGTTATTTGACAGAAACCTCACTTTTTGGTAATATCGAAGGCTAACCCCTTTGGATTTTCTCAAAATTTTTGATATTTCTTATAACCTCCCAAAAATTAAGTTTGGATTGGTAACACGTAGGCAATTGAGAATACAAGCCTCATGTGCAAGAAAAATGAATTTTTCACGAGTTATTAACCGGAAACCTCCATATTCAATAATACCGAAGGCTAACCCCTTTGTATTTTTCTCAAAATTTTTGATATTTTTTAGAACCTTACAAAAAATAAGTATGGATAGGTAACGCGTAGCGGATACAGAATACAAGCCTCATATGCAAGAAAATAATTTTTTGACTAGTTATTTCACAGAAAAATAAATTTTTGACGAGTTATTTGACAGAAACCTCACTTTTCGGTAATATCGAAGGCTAACCCCTTTGGATTTTCTTAAAAAATTAGATATTTTTATAACCTCCCAAAAAATTAAGTTTAGATTGGTAACACATAGCCGATTGAGAATACAAGCCTAGGTGCAAGAAAAATGAATTTTTCACGAGTTATTAACCGGAAACCTCCCTTTTCAATAATACTGAAGGCTAACCCCTTTGGATTTTCTCAAAAATTTTTAAATTTTTTAGAACCTCCCGAAAAATAGGTATGGATAGGTAACGCATAGCAGATAGAGAATACAAGCCTCATGTGCAAGAAAAATGATTTTTTCACGAGTTTTTAACTGGAAACCTCCCTTTTCAATAATATCGAAGGCTAACCCCTTTGTTTTTTTCTCAAAATTTTTGATATTTTTTACAACCTTCCAAAAAATAAGTATGGATAGGTAACGCGTAGCCGATATAGAATACAAGCCTCATGAGCAAGAAAAATGATTTTTTGACTAGTTATTTTACAGAGAAATAAATTTTTGACGAGTTATTTGACAGAAACCTCACTTTTTGGTAATATCGAAGGCTAACCCCTTTGGATTTTCTCAAAATTTTTCATATTTCTTATAACCTCCCAAAAACTAAGTTTGGATTGGTAACACGTAGCCAATTGAGAATACAAGCCTCAGGTGCAAGAAAAATGAAGTTTTCACGAGTTATTAACCGGAAACCTCCATTTTCAATAATACCGAAGGCTAACCCCTTTGTATTTTTCTCAAAATTTTTGATATTTTTTAGAACCTTACCAAAAAATAAGTATGGATAGGTAACGCGTAACCGATACAGAATACAAGCCTCATGTGCAAGAAAAATGAATTTTTTACGAGTTATTTCATAGAAAAATAAATTTTTGACGAGTTATTTGACAGAAACCTCACTTTTCGGTAATATCGTACGCTAACCCCTTTGGATTTTCTCAAAAAATTTGATATTTTTTATAACCTCCCAGAAATTAAGTTTGGATTGGTAACACATAGCCGATTGAGAATACAAGCCCTTGGTGCAAGAAAAATGAATTTTTCACGAGTTATTAACTAGAAAAACCTCCCTTTTCAATAATATCGAAGGCTAACCCCTTTGGTTTTTTTCTCAAAAATTTTGATATTTTTTACAACCTTCCAAAAAATAAGTATGGATAGGTAACGCGTAGCCTATATAGAATACAAGCCTCATGAGAAAGAAAAATGATTTTTTGACTAGTTATTTCACAGAAAAATAAATTTTTGACGAGTTATTTGACACAAACCTCACTTTTCGGTAATATCGAAGGCTAACCCCTTTGGATTTTCTCAAAATTTTTCATATTTCTTATAACCTCCCAAAAATTAAGTTTGGATTGGTAACACGTAGCCAATTGAGAATACAAGCCTTAGGTGCAAGAAAAATGATTTTTTCACTTGTTATTAACCGGAAACCTCCATTTTTATTAATACCGAAGGCTAACCTCTTTGTATTTTTCTAAAAATTTTTGATATTTTTTAGAACCTTACAGAAAAATAAGTATGGATAGGTAACGCGTAGCCGATACACAATACAAGCCTCATGTGCAAGAAAAATGAATTTTTGACAAGTTATTTGACAGGAAAATAAATTTTTGATGAGTTATTTGACGGAAACCTCCCTTTTCGGTAATATCTAAAGCTAACCCCTTTGGATTTTCTCAAAAATTTTGATATTTCTTATAAACTCCCAAATATTAAGTTTGCATTGGTAACACATAGTCAATTGAGAATACAAGGCTCATGTGCAAGAAAAATGAATTTTTCACGAGTTATTAACAAGAAACCTCCCTTTTCAATAATACCGAAGGCTAACCCCTTTGGATTTTCTTAAAAATTTGAAATTTTTTAGAACCTCCCGAAAAATAGGTATGGATAGGTAAGGCGTAGTAGATAGAGAATACAAGCCTCATGTGCAAGAAAAATGAATTTTTCACAAGTTATTAACTGGGAACCTCCCTTTTCAATAATATCGAAGACTAACCCCCTTTGGTTTTTTCTCAAAAATTTTGATATTTTTTACAACCTTCCAAAAAATAAGTATGGATAGGTAACGCGTAGCTGATACAGAATACAAGCCTCATGAGCAAGAAAAATGATTTTTTGACTAGTTATTTCACAGAAAAAAATATATTTTTGACGAGTTATTTGACAGAAACCTCACTTTTTGGTAATATCGAAGGCTAACCCCTTTGGATTTTCTCAAAATTTTTGATATTTCTTATAACCTCCCAAAAATTAAGTTTGGATTGGTAACACGTAGGCAATTGAGAATACAAGCCTCATGTGCAAGAAAAATGAATTTTTCACGAGTTATTAACCGGAAACCTCCATATTCAATAATACCGAAGGCTAACCCCTTTGTATTTTTCTCAAAATTTTTGATATTTTTTAGAACCTTACAAAAAATAAGTATGGATAGGTAACGCGTAGCGGATACAGAATACAAGCCTCATATGCAAGAAAATAATTTTTTGACTAGTTATTTCACAGAAAAATAAATTTTTGACGAGTTATTTGACAGAAACCTCACTTTTCGGTAATATCGAAGGCTAACCCCTTTGGATTTTCTTAAAAAATTAGATATTTTTATAACCTCCCAAAAAATTAAGTTTAGATTGGTAACACATAGCCGATTGAGAATACAAGCCTAGGTGCAAGAAAAATGAATTTTTCACGAGTTATTAACCGGAAACCTCCCTTTTCAATAATACTGAAGGCTAACCCCTTTGGATTTTCTCAAAAATTTTTAAATTTTTTAGAACCTCCCGAAAAATAGGTATGGATAGGTAACGCATAGCAGATAGAGAATACAAGCCTCATGTGCAAGAAAAATGATTTTTTCACGAGTTTTTAACTGGAAACCTCCCTTTTCAATAATATCGAAGGCTAACCCCTTTGTTTTTTTCTCAAAATTTTTGATATTTTTTACAACCTTCCAAAAAATAAGTATGGATAGGTAACGCGTAGCCGATATAGAATACAAGCCTCATGAGCAAGAAAAATGATTTTTTGACTAGTTATTTTATAGAGAAATAAATTTTTGACGAGTTATTTGACAGAAACCTCACTTTTCGGTAATATCGAAGGCTAACCCCTTTGGATTTTCTCAAAATTTTTCATATTTCTTATAACCTCCCAAAAATTAAGTTTGAATTTGTAACACATAGCCAATTTAGAATACAAGCCTCAGGTGCAAGAAAAATGAAGTTTTCACGAGTTATTAACCGGAAACCTCCATTTTCAATAATACCGAAGGCTAACCCCTTTGTATTTTTCTCAAAAATTTTGATATTTTTTAGAACCTTACCAAAAAATAAGTATGGATAGGTAACGCGTAACCGATACAGAATACAAGCCTCATGTGCAAGAAAAATGAATTTTTTACGAGTTATTTCATAGAAAAATAAATTTTTGACGAGTTATTTGACAGAAACCTCACTTTTCGGTAATATCGTACGCTAACCCCTTTGGATTTTCTCAAAAAATTTGATATTTTTTATAACCTCCCAGAAATTAAGTTTGGATTGGTAACACATAGCCGATTGAGAATACAAGCCCTTGGCGCAAGAAAAATGAATTTTTCACGAGTTATTAACTAGAAAAACCTCCCTTTTCAATAATATCGAAGGCTAACCCCTTTGGTTTTTTTCTCAAAAATTTTGATATTTTTTACAACCTTCCAAAAAATAAGTATGGATAGGTAACGCGTAGCCTATATAGAATACAAGCCTCATGAGAAAGAAAAATGATTTTTTGACTAGTTATTTCACAGAAAAATAAATTTTTGACGAGTTATTTGACACAAACCTCACTTTTCGGTAATATCGAAGGCTAACCCCTTTGGATTTTCTCAAAATTTTTCATATTTCTTATAACCTCCCAAAAATTAAGTTTGGATTGGTAACACGTAGCCAATTGAGAATACAAGCCTTAGGTGCAAGAAAAATGATTTTTTCACTTGTTATTAACCGGAAACCTCCATTTTTATTAATACCGAAGGCTAACCTCTTTGTATTTTTCTAAAAATTTTTGATATTTTTTAGAACCTTACAGAAAAATAAGTATGGATAGGTAACGCGTAGCCGATACACAATACAAGCCTCATGTGCAAGAAAAATGAATTTTTGACAAGTTATTTGACAGGAAAATAAATTTTTGATGAGTTATTTGACGGAAACCTCCCTTTTCGGTAATATCTAAAGCTAACCCCTTTGGATTTTCTCAAAAATTTTGATATTTCTTATAAACTCCCAAATATTAAGTTTGCATTGGTAACACATAGTCAATTGAGAATACAAGGCTCATGTGCAAGAAAAATGAATTTTTCACGAGTTATTAACAAGAAACCTCCCTTTTCAATAATACCGAAGGCTAACCCCTTTGGATTTTCTTAAAAATTTTGAAATTTTTTAGAACCTCCCGAAAAATAGGTATGGATAGGTAAGGCGTAGTAGATAGAGAATACAAGCCTCATGTGCAAGAAAAATGAATTTTTCACAAGTTATTAACTGGGAACCTCCCTTTTCAATAATATCGAAGACTAACCCCCTTTGGTTTTTTCTCAAAAATTTTGATATTTTTTACAACCTTTCAAAAAATAAGTATGGATAGGTAACGCGTAGCTGATACAGAATACAAGCCTCATGAGCAAGAAAAATGATTTTTTGACTAGTTATTTCACAGAAAAAAATATATTTTTGACGAGTTATTTGACAGAAACCTCACTTTTTGGTAATATCGAAGGCTAACCCCTTTGGATTTTCTCAAAATTTTTGATATTTCTTATAACCTCCCAAAAATTAAGTTTGGATTGGTAACACGTAGGCAATTGAGAATACAAGCCTCATGTGCAAGAAAAATGAATTTTTCACGAGTTATTAACCGGAAACCCCCTTTGTATTTTTCTCAAAATTTTTGATATTTTTTAGAACCTTACAAAAAATAAGTATGGATAGGTAACGCGTAGCGGATACAGAATACAAGCCTCATATGCAAGAAAATAATTTTTTGACTAGTTATTTCACAGAAAAATAAATTTTTGACGAGTTATTTGACAGAAACCTCACTTTTCGGTAATATCGAAGGCTAACCCCTTTGGATTTTCTTAAAAAATTAGATATTTTTATAACCTCCCAAAAAATTAAGTTTAGATTGGTAACACATAGCCGATTGAGAATACAAGCCTAGGTGCAAGAAAAATGAATTTTTCACGAGTTATTAACCGGAAACCTCCCTTTTCAATAATACTGAAGGCTAACCCCTTTGGATTTTCTCAAAAATTTTTAAATTTTTTAGAACCTCCCGAAAAATAGGTATGGGTAGGTAACGCATAGCAGATAGAGAATACAAGCCTCATGTGCAAGAAAAATGATTTTTTCACGAGTTTTTAACTGGAAACCTCCCTTTTCAATAATATCGAAGGCTAACCCCTTTGTTTTTTTCTCAAAATTTTTGATATTTTTTACAACCTTCCAAAAAATAAGTATGGATAGGTAACGCGTAGCCGATATAGAATACAAGCCTCATGAGCAAGAAAAATGATTTTTTGACTAGTTATTTTATAGAGAAATAAATTTTTGACGAGTTATTTGACAGAAACCTCACTTTTCGGTAATATCGAAGGCTAACCCCTTTGGATTTTCTCAAAATTTTTCATATTTCTTATAACCTCCCAAAAATTAAGTTTGAATTTGTAACACATAGCCAATTTAGAATACAAGCCTCAGGTGCAAGAAAAATGAAGTTTTCACGAGTTATTAACCGGAAACCTCCATTTTCAATAATACCGAAGGCTAACCCCTTTGTATTTTTCTCAAAAATTTTGATATTTTTTAGAACCTTACCAAAAAATAAGTATGGATAGGTAACGCGTAACCGATACAGAATACAAGCCTCATGTGCAAGAAAAATGAATTTTTTACGAGTTATTTCATAGAAAAATAAATTTTTGACGAGTTATTTGACAGAAACCTCACTTTTCGGTAATATCGTACGCTAACCCCTTTGGATTTTCTCAAAAAATTTGATATTTTTTATAACCTCCCAGAAATTAAGTTTGGATTGGTAACACATAGCCGATTGAGAATACAAGCCCTTGGCGCAAGAAAAATGAATTTTTCACGAGTTATTAACTAGAAAAACCTCCCTTTTCAATAATATCGAAGGCTAACCCCTTTGGTTTTTTTCTCAAAAATTTTGATATTTTTTACAACCTTCCAAAAAATAAGTATGGATAGGTAACGCGTAGCCTATATAGAATACAAGCCTCATGAGAAAGAAAAATGATTTTTTGACTAGTTATTTCACAGAAAAATAAATTTTTGACGAGTTATTTGACACAAACCTCACTTTTCGGTAATATCGAAGGCTAACCCCTTTGGATTTTCTCAAAATTTTTCATATTTCTTATAACCTCCCAAAAATTAAGTTTGGATTGGTAACACGTAGCCAATTGAGAATACAAGCCTTAGGTGCAAGAAAAATGATTTTTTCACTTGTTATTAACCGGAAACCTCCATTTTTATTAATACCGAAGGCTAACCTCTTTGTATTTTTCTAAAATTTTTTGATATTTTTTAGAACCTTACAGAAAAATAAGTATGGATAGGTAACGCGTAGCCGATACACAATACAAGCCTCATGTGCAAGAAAAATGAATTTTTGACAAGTTATTTGACAGGAAAATAAATTTTTGATGAGTTATTTGACGGAAACCTCCCTTTTCGGTAATATCTAAAGCTAACCCCTTTGGATTTTCTCAAAAATTTTGATATTTCTTATAAACTCCCAAATATTAAGTTTGCATTGGTAACACATAGTCAATTGAGAATACAAGGCTCATGTGCAAGAAAAATGAATTTTTCACGAGTTATTAACAAGAAACCTCCCTTTTCAATAATACCGAAGGCTAACCCCTTTGGATTTTCTTAAAAATTTTGAAATTTTTTAGAACCTCCCGAAAAATAGGTATGGATAGGTAAGGCGTAGTAGATAGAGAATACAAGCCTCATGTGCAAGAAAAATGAATTTTTCACAAGTTATTAACTGGGAACCTCCCTTTTCAATAATATCGAAGACTAACCCCCTTTGGTTTTTTCTCAAAAATTTTGATATTTTTTACAACCTTTCAAAAAATAAGTATGGATAGGTAACGCGTAGCTGATACAGAATACAAGCCTCATGAGCAAGAAAAATGATTTTTTGACTAGTTATTTCACAGAAAAAAATATATTTTTGACGAGTTATTTGACAGAAACCTCACTTTTTGGTAATATCGAAGGCTAACCCCTTTGGATTTTCTCAAAATTTTTGATATTTCTTATAACCTCCCAAAAATTAAGTTTGGATTGGTAACACGTAGGCAATTGAGAATACAAGCCTCATGTGCAAGAAAAATGAATTTTTCACGAGTTATTAACCGGAAACCCCCTTTGTATTTTTCTCAAAATTTTTGATATTTTTTAGAACCTTACAAAAAATAAGTATGGATAGGTAACGCGTAGCGGATACAGAATACAAGCCTCATATGCAAGAAAATAATTTTTTGACTAGTTATTTCACAGAAAAATAAATTTTTGACGAGTTATTTGACAGAAACCTCACTTTTCGGTAATATCGAAGGCTAACCCCTTTGGATTTTCTTAAAAAATTAGATATTTTTATAACCTCCCAAAAAATTAAGTTTAGATTGGTAACACATAGCCGATTGAGAATACAAGCCTAGGTGCAAGAAAAATGAATTTTTCACGAGTTATTAACCGGAAACCTCCCTTTTCAATAATACTGAAGGCTAACCCCTTTGGATTTTCTCAAAAATTTTTAAATTTTTTAGAACCTCCCGAAAAATAGGTATGGGTAGGTAACGCATAGCAGATAGAGAATACAAGCCTCATGTGCAAGAAAAATGATTTTTTCACGAGTTTTTAACTGGAAACCTCCCTTTTCAATAATATCGAAGGCTAACCCCTTTGTTTTTTTCTCAAAATTTTTGATATTTTTTACAACCTTCCAAAAAATAAGTATGGATAGGTAACGCGTAGCCGATATAGAATACAAGCCTCATGAGCAAGAAAAATGATTTTTTGACTAGTTATTTTATAGAGAAATAAATTTTTGACGAGTTATTTGACAGAAACCTCACTTTTCGGTAATATCGAAGGCTAACCCCTTTGGATTTTCTCAAAATTTTTCATATTTCTTATAACCTCCCAAAAATTAAGTTTGAATTTGTAACACATAGCCAATTTAGAATACAAGCCTCAGGTGCAAGAAAAATGAAGTTTTCACGAGTTATTAACCGGAAACCTCCATTTTCAATAATACCGAAGGCTAACCCCTTTGTATTTTTCTCAAAAATTTTGATATTTTTTAGAACCTTACCAAAAAATAAGTATGGATAGGTAACGCGTAACCGATACAGAATACAAGCCTCATGTGCAAGAAAAATGAATTTTTTACGAGTTATTTCATAGAAAAATAAATTTTTGACGAGTTATTTGACAGAAACCTCACTTTTCGGTAATATCGTACGCTAACCCCTTTGGATTTTCTCAAAAAATTTGATATTTTTTATAACCTCCCAGAAATTAAGTTTGGATTGGTAACACATAGCCGATTGAGAATACAAGCCCTTGGCGCAAGAAAAATGAATTTTTCACGAGTTATTAACTAGAAAAACCTCCCTTTTCAATAATATCGAAGGCTAACCCCTTTGGTTTTTTTCTCAAAAATTTTGATATTTTTTACAACCTTCCAAAAAATAAGTATGGATAGGTAACGCGTAGCCTATATAGAATACAAGCCTCATGAGAAAGAAAAATGATTTTTTGACTAGTTATTTCACAGAAAAATAAATTTTTGACGAGTTATTTGACACAAACCTCACTTTTCGGTAATATCGAAGGCTAACCCCTTTGGATTTTCTCAAAATTTTTCATATTTCTTATAACCTCCCAAAAATTAAGTTTGGATTGGTAACACGTAGCCAATTGAGAATACAAGCCTTAGGTGCAAGAAAAATGATTTTTTCACTTGTTATTAACCGGAAACCTCCATTTTTATTAATACCGAAGGCTAACCTCTTTGTATTTTTCTAAAAATTTTTGATATTTTTTAGAACCTTACAGAAAAATAAGTATGGATAGGTAACGCGTAGCCGATACACAATACAAGCCTCATGTGCAAGAAAAATGAATTTTTGACAAGTTATTTGACAGGAAAATAAATTTTTGATGAGTTATTTGACGGAAACCTCCCTTTTCGGTAATATCTAAAGCTAACCCCTTTGGATTTTCTCAAAAATTTTGATATTTCTTATAAACTCCCAAATATTAAGTTTGCATTGGTAACACATAGTCAATTAAGAATACAAGGCTCATGTGCAAGAAAAATGAATTTTTCACGAGTTATTAACAAGAAACCTCCCTTTTCAATAATACCGAAGGCTAACCCGTTTGGATTTTCTTAAAAATTTTGAAATTTTTTAGAACCTCCCGAAAAATAGGTATGGATAGGTAAGGCGTAGTAGATAGAGAATACAAGCCTCATGTGCAAGAAAAATGAATTTTTCACAAGTTATTAACTGGGAACCTCCCTTTTCAATAATATCGAAGACTAACCCCCTTTGGTTTTTTCTCAAAAATTTTGATATTTTTTACAACCTTTCAAAAAATAAGTATGGATAGGTAACGCGTAGCTGATACAGAATACAAGCCTCATGAGCAAGAAAAATGATTTTTTGACTAGTTATTTCACAGAAAAAAATATATTTTTGACGAGTTATTTGACAGAAACCTCACTTTTTGGTAATATCGAAGGCTAACCCCTTTGGATTTTCTCAAAATTTTTGATATTTCTTATAACCTCCCAAAAATTAAGTTTGGATTGGTAACACGTAGGCAATTGAGAATACAAGCCTCATGTGCAAGAAAAATGAATTTTTCACGAGTTATTAACCGGAAACCCCCTTTGTATTTTTCTCAAAATTTTTGATATTTTTTAGAACCTTACAAAAAATAAGTATGGATAGGTAACGCGTAGCGGATACAGAATACAAGCCTCATATGCAAGAAAATAATTTTTTGACTAGTTATTTCACAGAAAAATAAATTTTTGACGAGTTATTTGACAGAAACCTCACTTTTCGGTAATATCGAAGGCTAACCCCTTTGGATTTTCTTAAAAAATTAGATATTTTTATAACCTCCCAAAAAATTAAGTTTAGATTGGTAACACATAGCCGATTGAGAATACAAGCCTAGGTGCAAGAAAAATGAATTTTTCACGAGTTATTAACCGGAAACCTCCCTTTTCAATAATACTGAAGGCTAACCCCTTTGGATTTTCTCAAAAATTTTTAAATTTTTTAGAACCTCCCGAAAAATAGGTATGGGTAGGTAACGCATAGCAGATAGAGAATACAAGCCTCATGTGCAAGAAAAATGATTTTTTCACGAGTTTTTAACTGGAAACCTCCCTTTTCAATAATATCGAAGGCTAACCCCTTTGTTTTTTTCTCAAAATTTTTGATATTTTTTACAACCTTCCAAAAAATAAGTATGGATAGGTAACGCGTAGCCGATATAGAATACAAGCCTCATGAGCAAGAAAAATGATTTTTTGACTAGTTATTTTACAGAGAAATAAATTTTTGACGAGTTATTTGACAGAAACCTCACTTTTCGGTAATATCGAAGGCTAACCCCTTTGGATTTTCTCAAAATTTTTCATATTTCTTATAACCTCCCAAAAACTAAGTTTGGATTGGTAACACGTAGCCAATTGAGAATACAAGCCTCAGGTGCAAGAAAAATGAAGTTTTCACGAGTTATTAACCGGAAACCTCCATTTTCAATAATACCGAAGGCTAACCCCTTTGTATTTTTCTCAAAAATTTTGATATTTTTTAGAACCTTACCAAAAAATAAGTATGGATAGGTAACGCGTAACCGATACAGAATACAAGCCTCATGTGCAAGAAAAATGAATTTTTTACGAGTTATTTCATAGAAAAATAATTTTTTGACGAGTTATTTGACAGAAACCTCACTTTTCGGTAATATCGTACGCTAACCCCTTTGGATTTTCTCAAAAAATTTGATATTTTTTATAACCTCCCAGAAATTAAGTTTGGATTGGTAACACATAGCCGATTGAGAATACAAGCCCTTGGTGCAAGAAAAATAAATTTTTCACGAGTTATTAACTAGAAAAACCTCCCTTTTCAATAATATCGAAGGCTAACCCCTTTGGTTTTTTTCTCAAAAATTTTGATATTTTTTACAACCTTCCAAAAAATAAGTATGGATAGGTAACGCGTAGCCTATATAGAATACAAGCCTCATGAGAAAGAAAAATGATTTTTTGACTAGTTATTTCATAGAAAAATAAATTTTTGACGAGTTATTTGACACAAACCTCACTTTTCGGTAATATCGAAGGCTAACCCCTTTGGATTTTCTCAAAATTTTTCATATTTCTTATAACCTCCCAAAAATTAAGTTTGGATTGGTAACACGTAGCCAATTGAGAATACAAGCCTTAGGTGCAAGAAAAATGATTTTTTCACTTGTTATTAACCGGAAACCTCCATTTTTATTAATACCGAAGGCTAACCTCTTTGTATTTTTCTAAAAATTTTTGATATTTTTTAGAACCTTACAGAAAAATAAGTATGGATAGGTAACGCGTAGCCGATACACAATACAAGCCTCATGTGCAAGAAAAATGAATTTTTGACAAGTTATTTGACAGGAAAATAAATTTTTGATGAGTTATTTGACGGAAACCTCCCTTTTCGGTAATATCTAAAGCTAACCCCTTTGGATTTTCTCAAAAATTTTGATATTTCTTATAAACTCCCAAATATTAAGTTTGCATTGGTAACACATAGTCAATTGAGAATACAAGGCTCATGTGCAAGAAAAATGAATTTTTCACGAGTTATTAACCAGAAACCTCCCTTTTCAATAATACCGAAGGCTAACCCCTTTGGATTTTCTTAAAAATTTTGAAATTTTTTAGAACCTCCCGAAAAATAGGTATGGATAGGTAAGGCGTAGTAGATAGAGAATACAAGCCTCATGTGCAAGAAAAATGAATTTTTCACAAGTTATTAACTGGGAACCTCCCTTTTCAATAATATCGAAGGCTAACCCCCTTTGGTTTTTTCTCAAAAATTTTGATATTTTTTACAACCTTCCAAAAAATAAGTATGGATAGGTAACGCGTAGCTGATACAGAATACAAGCCTCATGAGCAAGAAAAATGATTTTTTGACTAGTTATTTCACAGAAAAAAATATATTTTTGACGAGTTATTTGACAGAAACCTCACTTTTTGGTAATATCGAAGGCTAACCCCTTTGGATTTTCTCAAAATTTTTGATATTTCTTATAACCTCCCAAAAATTAAGTTTGGATTGGTAACACGTAGGCAATTGAGAATACAAGCCTCATGTGCAAGAAAAATGAATTTTTCACGAGTTATTAACCGGAAACCTCCATTTTCAATAATACCGAAGGCTAACCCCTTTGTATTTTTCTCAAAATTTTTGATATTTTTTAGAACCTTACAAAAAATAAGTATGGATAGGTAACGCGTAGCGGATACAGAATACAAGCCTCATATGCAAGAAAATAATTTTTTGACTAGTTATTTCACAGAAAAATAAATTTTTGACAAGTTATTTGACAGAAACCTCACTTTTCGGTAATATCGAAGGCTAACCCCTTTTGATTTTCTTAAAAAATTTGATATTTTTATAACCTCCCAAAAAATTAAGTTTAGATTGATAACACATAGCCGATTGAGAATACAAGACTAGGTGCAAGAAAAATGAATTTTTCACGAGTTATTTACCGGAAACCTTCCTTTTCAATAATACTGAAGGCTAACCCCTTTGGATTTTCTCAAAATTTTTTAAATTTTTTAGAACCTCCCGAAAAATAGGTATGTATAGGTAACGCGTAGCAGATAGAGAATACAAGCCTCATGTGCAAGAAAAATGATTTTTTCACGAGATTTTAACTGGAAACCTCCCTTTTCAATAATATCGAAGGCTAACCCCTTTGGTTTTTTCTCAAAAATTTTGATATTTTTTACAACTTTCCAAAAAACAAGTATAGATAGGTAACGCATAGCCGATATAGAATACAAGCCTCATGAGCAAGAAAAATGATTTCTTGACTAGTTATTTCACGGAAAAATAAATTTTTGCCAAGTTATTTGACACAAACCTCACTTTTCGGTAATATCGAAGGCTAACCCCTTTGGATTTTCTCAAAATTTTTCAGATTTCTTATAACCTCCCAAAAATTAAGTTTGAATTTGTAACACGTAGCCAATTTAGAATACAAGCCTCAGGTGCAAGAAAAATGAATTTTTCACGAGTTATTAACCGGAAACCTCCATTTTCAATAATACCGAAGGCTAACCCCTTTGTATTTTTCTCAAAAATTTTGATATTTTTTAGAACCTTACAAAAAATAAGTATGGATAGGTAACGTGTAGCGGATACAGAATACAATCTTCATGTGCAAGAAAAACGATTTTTTGACTAGTTATTTCACAGAAAAATAATTTTTTGACGAGTTATTTGACAGAAACCTCACTTTTCGGTAATATCGAAGGCTAACCCCTTTGGATTTTCTCAAAAAATTTGATATTTTTTATAACCTCTCAAAAATTAAGTTTGGATTGGTAACACATAGCCGATTGAGAATACAAGCCCTAGGTGCAAGAAAAATGAATTTTTCACGAGTTATTAACCGGAAACCTCCCTTTTCAATAATAACGAAGGCTAACCCCTTTGGATTTTTTCAAAAATTTTGAAATTTTTTAGAACCTTCCGAAAAATAGGAATGGATAGGTAACGCGTAGCAGATAGAGAATACAAGCCTCATGTGCAAGAAAAATGAATTTTTCACGAGTTATTAACTAGAAACCTCCCTTTTTAATAATATCGAAGGCTAACCCCTTTGTTTTTTTCTCAAAATTTTTGATATTTTTTACAACCTTCCAAAAAATAAGTATGGATAGGTAACGCGTAGCCGATATAGAATACAAGCCTCATGAGCAAGAAGAATGATTTTTTGACAAGTTATTTCACGGAAAAATAAATTTTTGACGAGTTATTTGACAGAAACCTCACTTTTTGGTAATATCGAAGGCTAACCCCTTTGGATTTTCTCCAAATTTTTCATATTTCTTATAACCTCCCAAAAATTAAGTTTGGATTGGTAACACGTAGCCAATTGAGAATACAAGCCTCAGGTGCAAGAAAAATGAATTTTTCATGAGTTATTAACCGGAAACCTCCATTTTCAATAATACCAAAGGCTAACCCCTTTGTATTTTTCTCAAAAATTATGATATTTTTTAGAAACTTACCAAAAAATAAGTATGGATAGGTAACACATAACCGATACAGAATACAAGCCTCATGTGCAAGAAAAATGAATTTTTTACGAGTTATTTCATAGAAAAATAAATTTTTGACGAGTTATTTGATAGAAACCTCACTTTTCGGTAATATCGTACGCTAACCCCTTTGGATTTTCTCAAAAAATTTGATATTTTTTATAACCTCCCAGAAATTAAGTTTGGATTGGTAACACATAGCCGATTGAGAATACAAGCCCTTGGTGCAAGAAAAATGAATTTTTCACGAGTTATTAACTAGAAAAACCTCCCTTTTCAATAATATCGAAGGCTAACCCCTTTGGTTTTTTTCTCAAAAATTTTGATATTTTTTACAACCTTCCAAAAAATAAGTATGGATAGGTAACGCGTAGCCTATATAGAATACAAGCCTCATGAGAAAGAAAAATGATTTTTTGACTAGTTATTTCATAGAAAAATAAATTTTTGACGAGTTATTTGACACAAACCTCACTTTTCGGTAATATCGAAGGCTAACCCCTTTGGATTTTCTCAAAATTTTTCATATTTCTTATAACCTCCCAAAAATTAAGTTTGGATTGGTAACACGTAGCCAATTGAGAATACAAGCCTTAGGTGCAAGAAAAATGATTTTTTCACTTGTTATTAACCGGAAACCTCCATTTTTATTAATACCGAAGGCTAACCTCTTTGTATTTTTCTAAAAATTTTTGATATTTTTTAGAACCTTACAGAAAAATAAGTATGGATAGGTAACGCGTAGCCGATACACAATACAAGCCTCATGTGCAAGAAAAATGAATTTTTGACAAGTTATTTGACAGGAAAATAAATTTTTGATGAGTTATTTGACGGAAACCTCCCTTTTCGGTAATATCTAAAGCTAACCCCTTTGGATTTTCTCAAAAATTTTGATATTTCTTATAAACTCCCAAATATTAAGTTTGCATTGGTAACACATAGTCAATTGAGAATACAAGGCTCATGTGCAAGAAAAATGAATTTTTCACGAGTTATTAACCAGAAACCTCCCTTTTCAATAATATCGAAGGCTAACCCCTTTGGATTTTCTTAAAAATTTTGAAATTTTTTAGAACCTCCCGAAAAATAGGTATGGATAGGTAAGGCGTAGTAGATAGAGAATACAAGCCTCATGTGCAAGAAAAATGAATTTTTCACAAGTTATTAACTGGGAACCTCCCTTTTCAATAATATCGAAGGCTAACCCCCTTTGGTTTTTTCTCAAAAATTTTGATATTTTTTACAACCTTCCAAAAAATAAGTATGGATAGGTAACGCGTAGCTGATACAGAATACAAGCCTCATGAGCAAGAAAAATGATTTTTTGACTAGT
Source organism: Neostapfia colusana (assembly GCA_030760725.1). NCBI lineage: Eukaryota > Viridiplantae > Streptophyta > Magnoliopsida > Poales > Poaceae > Neostapfia > Neostapfia colusana. The sequence continues at coordinate 90,501 of JASWHV010000008.1, read as the reverse complement.
TATTTCACAGAAAAAAATATATTTTTGACGAGTTATTTGACAGAAACCTCACTTTTTGGTAATATCGAAGGCTAACCCCTTTGGATTTTCTCAAAATTTTTGATATTTCTTATAACCTCCCAAAAATTAAGTTTGGATTGGTAACACGTAGGCAATTGAGAATACAAGCCTCATGTGCAAGAAAAATGAATTTTTCACGAGTTATTAACCGGAAACCTCCATTTTCAATAATACCGAAGGCTAACCCCTTTGTATTTTTCTCAAAATTTTTGATATTTTTTAGAACCTTACAAAAAATAAGTATGGATAGGTAACGCGTAGCGGATACAGAATACAAGCCTCATATGCAAGAAAATAATTTTTTGACTAGTTATTTCACAGAAAAATAAATTTTTGACAAGTTATTTGACAGAAACCTCACTTTTCGGTAATATCGAAGGCTAACCCCTTTTGATTTTCTTAAAAAATTTGATATTTTTATAACCTCCCAAAAAATTAAGTTTAGATTGATAACACATAGCCGATTGAGAATACAAGCCTAGGTGCAAGAAAAATGAATTTTTCACGAGTTATTAACCGGAAACCTTCCTTTTCAATAATACTGAAGGCTAACCCCTTTGGATTTTCTCAAAATTTTTTAAATTTTTTAGAACCTCCCGAAAAATAGGTATGGATAGGTAACGCGTAGCAGATAGAGAATACAAGCCTCATGTGCAAGAAAAATGATTTTTTCACGAGATTTTAACTGGAAACCTCCCTTTTCAATAATATCGAAGGCTAACCCCTTTGGTTTTTTCTCAAAAATTTTGATATTTTTTACAACTTTCCAAAAAACAAGTATAGATAGGTAACGCATAGCCGATATAGAATACAAGCCTCATGAGCAAGAAAAATGATTTCTTGACTAGTTATTTCACGGAAAAATAAATTTTTGCCAAGTTATTTGACACAAACCTCACTTTTCGGTAATATCGAAGGCTAACCCCTTTGGATTTTCTCAAAATTTTTCAGATTTCTTATAACCTCCCAAAAATTAAGTTTGAATTTGTAACACGTAGCCAATTTAGAATACAAGCCTCAGGTGCAAGAAAAATGAATTTTTCACGAGTTATTAACCGGAAACCTCTATTTTCAATAATACCGAAGGCTAACCCCTTTGTATTTTTCTCAAAAATTTTGATATTTTTTAGAACCTTACAAAAAATAAGTATGGATAGGTAACGTGTAGCGGATACAGAATACAATCTTCATGTGCAAGAAAAACGATTTTTTGACTAGTTATTTCACAGAAAAATAATTTTTTGACGAGTTATTTGACAGAAACCTCACTTTTCGGTAATATCGAAGGCTAACCCCTTTGGATTTTCTCAAAAAATTTGATATTTTTTATAACCTCTCAAAAATTAAGTTTGGATTGGTAACACATAGCCGATTGAGAATACAAGCCCTAGGTGCAAGAAAAATGAATTTTTCACGAGTTATTAACCGGAAACCTCCCTTTTCAATAATAACGAAGGCTAACCCCTTTGGATTTTTTCAAAAATTTTGAAATTTTTTAGAACCTTCCGAAAAATAGGTATGGATAGGTAACGCGTAGCAGATAGAGAATACAAGCCTCATGTGCAAGAAAAATGAATTTTTCACGAGTTATTAACTAGAAACCTCCCTTTTCAATAATATCGAAGGCTAACCCCTTTGGTTTTTCTCAAAAATTTTGATATTTTTTACAACCTTCCAAAAAATAAGTACGGATAGGTAACGCGTAGCCGATATAGAATACAAGCCTCATGAGTAAGAAGAATGATTTTTTGACTAGATATTTCATGGAAAAATAAATTTTTGACGGGTTATTTGACAGAAACCTCACTTTTCGGTAATATCGAAGGCTAACCCCTTTGGATTTTCTCAAAAATTTTCATATTTCTTATAACTTCCCAAAAATTAAGTTTGGATTGGTAACACGTAGCCAATTGAGAATACAAGCCTCAGGTGCAAGAAAAATGAATTTTTCACGATTTATTAACCGGAAACCTCCATTTTCAATAATACCGAAGGCTAACCCCTTTGTATTTTTCTCAAAAATTTTGATATTTTTTAGAACCTTACCAAAAAATAAGTATGGATAGGTAACGCGTAACCGATACAGAATACAAGCCTCATGTGCAAGAAAAATGAATTTTTTACGAGTTATTCCATAGAAAAATAAATTTTTGACGAGTTATTTGACAGAAACCTCACTTTTCGGTAATATCGTAGGCTAACCCCTTTGGATTTTCTCAAAAAATTTGATATTTTTTATAACCTCCCAAAAATTAAATTTGGATTGGTAACACATAGCCGATTGAGAATACAAGCCCTAGGTGCAAGAAAAATGAATTTTTCACGAGTTATTAACCGGAAACCTCCCTTTTCAATAATACCGAAGGCTAACCCCTTTGGATTTTCTCAAAAATTTTGAAATTTTTTAGAACCTCCTGAAAAATAGGTATGGATAGGTAACGCGTAGCAGATAGAGAATACAAGCCTCATGTGCAAGAAAAATGAATTTTTCACGAGTTATTAACTGGAAACCTCCCTTTTTAATAATATCGAAGGCTAATCCCTTTGGTTTTTTCTCAAAAATATTGATATTTTTTACAACCTTCCAAAAAATAAGGATAGATAGGTAACGCGTAGCCGATACAGAATACAAGCCTCATGAGCAAGAAAAATGATTTTTTGACTAGTTATTTCACGGAAAAATAAATTTTTGACGAGTCATTTGACAGAAACCTCACTTTTCGGTAATATCGAAGGCTAACCCCTTTGGATTTTTGCAAAATTTTTCATATTTCTTATAACCTCCCAAAAATTAAGTTTGTATTCGTAACACGTAGCCAATTGAGAATACAAGCCTCAGGTGCAAGAAAAATGAATTTTTCACGAGTTATTAACCGGAAACCTCCATTTTCAATAATACCGAAGGCTAACCCCTTTGTATTTTTCTCAAAAATTTTGATATTTTTTAGAACCTTACCAAAAAATAAGTATGGATAGGTAACGCGTAGCGGATACAGAATACAGGCTTCATGTGCAAGAAAAATGATTTTTTGACTAGTTATTTCACAGAAAAATGAAATTTTTGACGAGTTATTTGACAGAAACCTCACTTTTCGGTAATATCGAAGGCTAACCCCTTTGGATTTTCTCAAAAATTTTCATATTTCTTATAACCTCCCAAAAATTATTTTTGGATTGGTAACACGTAGCCAATTGAGAATACAAGCCTCAGGTGCAAGAAAAATGAATTTTTCACGAGTTATTAACCGGAAACCTCCATTTTCAATAATACCGAAGGCTAACCCCTTTGTATTTTTCTCAAAATTTTTGATATTTTTTAGAACCTTACCAAAAAATAAGTATGGATAGGTAACGCGTAGCGGATATAGAATACAAGCCTCATGTGCAAGAAAAATGAATTTTTTACGAGTTATTCCATAGAAAAATAAATTTTTGACGAGTTATTTGACAGAAACCTCACTTTTCGGTAATATCGAAGGCTAACCCCTTTGGATTTTCTCAAAAATTTTCATATTTCTTATAACCTCCCAAAAATTATTTTTGGATTGGTAACACGTAGCCAATTGAGAATACAAGCCTCAGGTGCAAGAAAAATGAATTTTTCACGAGTTATTAACCGGAAACCTCCATTTTCAATAATACTGAAGGCTAACCCCTTTGTATTTTTCTCAAAAATTTTGATATTTTTTAGAACCTTACCAAAAAATAAGTATGGATAGGTAACGCGTAGCGGATACAGAATACAAGCTTCATGTGCAAGAAAAATGATTTTTTGACTAGTTATTTCACAGAAAAATAAATTTTTGACGAGTTATTTGACAGAAACCTCACTTTTTGGTAATATCGAAGGCTAACCCCTTTGGATTTTCTCAAAAAATTTGATATATTTTATAACCTCCCAAAAATTAAGTTTGGATTGGTAACACATAGCCGATTGAGAATACAAGCCCTAGGGGCAAGAAAAATTAATTCTTCACGAGTTATTAACCGGAAACCTCCCTTTTCAATAATAACGAAGGCTAACCCCTTTGGATTTTTTCAAAAATTTTGAAATTTTTTAGAACCTCCCAAAAATAGGTATGGATAGGTAACGCGTAGCAGATAGAGAATACAAGCCTCATGTGCAAGAAAAATGAATTTTTCACGAGTTATTAACTAGAAACCTCCCTTTTCAATAATATCGAAGGCTAACCCCTTTGGTTTTTTCTCAAAAATTTTGATATTTTTTACAACCTTCCAAAAAATAAGTACGGATAGGTAACGCGTAGCCGATATAGAATACAAGCCTCATGAGTAAGAAGAATGATTTTTTGACTAGATATTTCACGGAAAAATAAATTTTTGACGGGTTATTTGACAGAAACCTCACTTTTCGGTAATATCGAATGCTAACCCCTTTAGATTTTCTCAAAATTTTTCATATTTCTTATAACCTCCCAAAAATTAAGTTTGGATTGGTAACACGTAGCCAATTGAGAATACAAGCCTCAGGTGCAAGAAAAATGAATTTTTCTCGAGTTATTAACCGGAAACCTCCATTTTAAATAATACCGAAGGCTAACCCCTTTGTATTTTTCTCAAAAATTATGATATTTTTTAGAACCTTACCAAAAATTAAGTATGGATAGGTAACGCATAACCGATACAGAATACAAGCCTCATGTGCAAGAAAAATGAATTTTTTACGAGTTATTTCCATAGAAAAATAAATTTTTGACGAGTTATTTGATAGAAACCTCACTTTTCGGTAATATCGAAGGCTAACCCCTTTGGATTTTCTCAAAAAATTTCATATTCTTATAACCTCCCAAAAATTAAGTTTGGATTGGTAACACGTAGCCAATTGAGAATACAAGCCTCAAGTGCAAGAAAAATGAATTTTTCACGAGTTATTAACCGGAAACCTCCATTTTCAATAATACCGAAGGCTAACCCCTTTTTATTTTTCTCAAAAATTTGTTATTTTTTAGAACCTCCCAAAAATAGGTATGGATAGGTAACGCGTAACCGATACAGAATACAAGCCTCATGTGCAAGAAAAATGAATTTTTTACGAGTTATTCCATAGAAAAATAAATTTTTGACGAGTTATTTGACAGAAACCTCACTTTTCGGTAATATCGTAGGCTAACCCCTTTGGATTTTCTCAAAAAATTTGATATTTTTTATAACCTCCCAAAAATTAAATTTGGATTGGTAACACATAGCCGATTGAGAATACAAGCCCTAGGTGCAAGAAAAATGAATTTTTCACGAGTTATTAACCGGAAACCTCCCTTTTCAATAATACCGAAGGCTAACCCCTTTGGATTTTCTCAAAAATTTTGAAATTTTTTAGAACCTCCTGAAAAATAGGTATGGATAGGTAACGCGTAGCAGATAGAGAATACAAGCCTCATGTGCAAGAAAAATGAATTTTTCACGAGTTATTAACTGGAAACCTCCCTTTTTAATAATATCGAAGGCTAATCCCTTTGGTTTTTTTTCAAAAATATTGATATTTTTTACAACCTTCCAAAAAATAAGTATAGATAGGTAACGCGTAGCCGATACAGAATACAAGCCTCATGAGCAAGAAAAATGATTTTTTGACTAGTTATTTCACGGAAAAATAAATTTTTGACGAGTCATTTGACAGAAACCTCACTTTTCGGTAATATCGAAGGCTAACCCCTTTGGATTTTTGCAAAATTTTTCATATTTCTTATAACCTCCCAAAAATTAAGTTTGTATTCGTAACACGTAGCCAATTGAGAATACAAGCCTCAGGTGTAAGAAAAATGAATTTTTCACGAGTTATTAACCGGAAACCTCCATTTTCAATAATACCGAAGGCTAACCCCTTTGTATTTTTCTCAAAAATTTTGATATTTTTTAGAACCTTACCAAAAAATAAGTATGGATAGGTAACGCGTAGCGGATACAGAATACAAGCTTCATGTGCAAGAAAAATGATTTTTTGACTAGTTATTTCACTGAAAAATGAAATTTTTGACGAGTTATTTGACAGAAACCTCACTTTTCGGTAATATCGAAGGCTAACCCCTTTGGATTTTCTCAAAAATTTTCATATTTCTTATAACCTCCCAAAAATTATTTTTGGATTGGTAACACGTAGCCAATTGAGAATACAAGCCTCAGGTGCAAGAAAAATGAATTTTTCACGAGTTATTAACCGGAAACCTCCATTTTCAATAATACCGAAGGCTAACCCCTTTGTATTTTTCTCAAAATTTTTGATATTTTTTAGAACCTTACCAAAAAATAAGTATGGATAGGTAACGCGTAGCGGATATAGAATACAAGCCTCATGTGCAAGAAAAATGAATTTTTTACGAGTTATTCCATAGAAAAATAAATTTTTGACGAGTTATTTGACAGAAACCTCACTTTTCGGTAATATCGAAGGCTAACCCCTTTGGATTTTCTCAAAAATTTTCATATTTCTTATAACCTCCCAAAAATTATTTTTGGATTGGTAACACGTAGCCAATTGAGAATACAAGCCTCAGGTGCAAGAAAAATGAATTTTTCACGAGTTATTAACCGGAAACCTCCATTTTCAATAATACTGAAGGCTAACCCCTTTGTATTTTTCTCAAAAATTTTGATATTTTTTAGAACCTTACCAAAAAATAAGTATGGATAGGTAACGCGTAGCGGATACAGAATACAAGCTTCATGTGCAAGAAAAATGATTTTTTGACTAGTTATTTCACAGAAAAATAAATTTTTGACGAGTTATTTGACAGAAACCTCACTTTTTGGTAATATCGAAGGCTAACCCCTTTGGATTTTCTCAAAAAATTTGATATATTTTATAACCTCCCAAAAATTAAGTTTGGATTGGTAACACATAGCCGATTGAGAATACAAGCCCTAGGGGCAAGAAAAATTAATTCTTCACGAGTTATTAACCGGAAACCTCCCTTTTCAATAATAACGAAGGCTAACCCCTTTGGATTTTCTCAAAAATTTTGAAATTTTTTAGAACCTCCCGAAAAATAGGTATGGATAGGTAACGCGTAGCAGATAGAGAATACAAGCCTCATGTGCAAGAAAAATGAATTTTTCACGAGTTATTAACTAGAAACCTCCCTTTTCAATAATATCGAAGGCTAACCCCTTTGGTTTTTTCTCAAAAATTTTGATATTTTTTACAACCTTCCAAAAAATAAGTACGGATAGGTAACGCGTAGACGATATAGAATACAAGCCTCATGAGTAAGAAGAATGATTTTTTGACTAGATATTTCACGGAAAAATAAATTTTTGACGGGTTATTTGACAAAAACCTCACTTTTCGGTAATATCGAATGCTAACCCCTTTAGATTCTCTCAAAATTTTTCATATTTCTTATAACCTCCCAAAAATTAAGTTTGGATTGGTAACACGTAGCCAATTGAGAATACAAGCCTCAGGTGCAAGAAAAATGAATTTTTCATGAGTTATTAACCGGAAACCTCCAGTTTCAATAATACTGAAGGCTAACCACTTTGTATTTTTCTCAAAAATTATGATATTTTTTAGAACCTTACCAAAAAATAAGTATGGATAGGTAACGCGTAGCGGATATAGAATACAAGCCTCATGTGCAAGAAAAATGAATTTTTTACGAGTTATTCCATAGAAAAATAAATTTTTGACGAGTTATTTGACAGAAACCTCACTTTTCGGTAATATCGAAGGCTAACCCCTTTGGATTTTCTCAAAATTTTTCATATTTCTTATAACCTCCCAAAAATTATTTTTGGATTGGTAACACGTAGCCAATTTAGAATACAAGCCTCAGGTGCAAGAAAAATGAATTTTTCACGAGTTATTAACCGGAAACCTCCATTTTCAATAATACTGAAGGCTAACCCCTTTGTATTTTTCTCAAAAATTTTGATATTTTTTAGAACCATACCAAAAAATAAGTATGGATAGGTAACGCGTAGCGGATACAGAATACAAGCTTCATGTGCAAGAAAAATGATTTTTTGACTAGTTATTTCACAGAAAAATAAATTTTTGACGAGTTATTTGACAGAAACCTCACTTTTTGGTAATATCGAAGGCTAACCCCTTTGGATTTTCTCAAAAAATTTGATATATTTTATAACCTCCCAAAAATTAAGTTTGGATTGGTAACACATAGCCGATTGAGAATACAAGCCCTAGGGGCAAGAAAAATTAATTCTTCACGAGTTATTAACCGGAAACCTCCCTTTTCAATAATAACGAAGGCTAACCCCTTTGGATTTTCTCAAAAATTTTGAAATTTTTTAGAACCTCCCGAAAAACAGGTATGGATAGGTAACGCGTAGCAGATAGAGAATACAAGCCTCATGTGCAAGAAAAATGAATTTTTCACGAGTTATTAACTAGAAACCTCCCTTTTCAATAATATCGAAGGCTAACCCCTTTGGTTTTTTCTTAAAAATTTTGATATTTTTTACAACCTTCCAAAAAATAAGTACGGATAGGTAACGCGTAGCCGATATAGAATACAAGCCTCATGAGTAAGAAGAATGATTTTTTGACTAGATATTTCACGGAAAAATAATTTTTTGACGGGTTATTTGACAGAAACCTCACTTTTCGGTAATATCGAAGGCTAACCCCTTTAGATTTTCTCAAAATTTTTCATATTTCTTATAACCTCCCAAAAGTTAAGTTTGGATTGGTAACACGTAGCCAATTGAGAATACAAGCCTCAGGTGCAAGAAAAATGAATTTTTCACGAGTTATTAACCGGAAACCTCCATTTTCAATAATACTGAAGGCTAACCACTTTGTATTTTTCTCAAAAATTATGATATTTTTTAGAACCTTACCAAAAAATAAGTATGGATAGGTAACGCGTAGCCTATATAGAATACAAGCCTCATGAGCAAGAAAAATGATTTTTTGACTAGTTATTTCACAGAAAAATAAATTTCTGACGTGTTATTTGACACAAACCTCACTTTTCGGTAATATCGAAGGCTAACCCCTTTGGATTTTCTCAAAATTTTTCATATTTCTCATAACCTCCCAAAAATTATGTTTGGATTCGTAACATGTAGCCAATTGAGAATACAAGCCTCAGGTGCAAGAAAAATGAATTTTTCACGAGTTATTAACTGGGAACCTCCCTTTTCAATAATATCAAAGGCTAACCCCTTTGATTTTTTCTTAAAAATTTTGATATTTTTTACAACCTTCCAAAAAATAAGTATGGATAGGTAACGCGTAGCTGATACAGAATACAAGCCTCATGAGCAAGAAAAATGATTTTTTGACTAGTTATTTTACAGAAAAATAAATTTTTGACGAGTTATTTGACAGAAACCTCACTTTTCGGTAATATCGAAGTCTAACCCCTTTGGATTTTCCAAAATTTTTTCATATTTCTTATAACCTCCCAAAAATTAAGTTTGTATTGGTAACACGTAGCCAATTGAGAATACAAGCCTCAGGTGCAAGAAAAATGAATTTTTCACGAGTTATTAACCGGAAATCTCCATTTTCAATAATACTGAAGGCTAACCCCTTTGTATTTTTCTTAAAAATTATGATATTTTTTATAACCTTACCAAAAAATAAGTATAGATAGGTAACGCGTAGCCGATATAGAATACAAGCCTCATGAGCAAGAAAAATGATCTTTTGACTAGTTATATCACGGAAAAATAAAATTTTGACGAGTTATTTGATAGAAACCTCACTTTTCGGTAATATCGAAGGCTAACCCCTTTGGATTTTCTCAAAATTTTTCATATTTCTTATAACCTCCCAAAAATTAAGTTTGGATTGGTAACACGTAGCCAATTGAGAATACAAGCCTCAGGTGCAAGAAAAATGAATTTTTCACGAGTTATTAACCGGAAACCTCCTTTTCAATAATACCGAAGGCTAACCCCTTTGTATTTTTCTCAAAAATTTTGATATTTTTTAGAACCTTACCAAAAAATAAGTATGGATAGGTAACGCGTAGCGGATACAAAATACAAGCTTCATGTGCAAGAAAAATGATTTTTTGACTAGTTATTTCACAGAAAAATAAATTTTTGACGAGTTATTTGACAGAAACCTCACTTTTTTGTAATATCGAAGGCTAACCCCTTTGGATTTTCTCAAAAAAATTGATATATTTTATAACCTCCCAAAAATTAAGTTTGGATTGGTAACACATAGCCGATTGAGAATACAAGCCCTAGGTGCAAGAAAAATTAATTCTTCACGAGTTATTAACCGGAAACCGCCCTTTTCAATAATAACGAAGGCTAACCCCTTTGGATTTTCTCAAAAATTTTGAAATTTTTTAGAACCTCCCGAAAAATAGGTATGGATAGGTAACGCGTAGCAGATAGAGAATACAAGCCTCATGTACAAGAAAAATGAATTTTTCACGAGTTATTAACTAGAAACCTCCCTTTTCAATAATATCGAAGGCTAACCCCTTTGGTTTTTTCTCAAAAATTTTGATATTTTTTACAACCTTCCAAAAAATAAGTACGGATAGGTAACGCGTAGCCGATATAGAATACAAGCCTCATGAGCAAGAAGAATGATTTTTTGACTAGTTATTTCACGGAAAAATAAATTTTTGACGGGTTATTTGACAGAAACCTCACTTTTCGGTAATATCGAAGGCTAACCCCTTTGGATTTTCTCAAAAATTTTCATATTTCTTATAACCTCCCAAAAATTAAGTTTGGATTGTTAACTCGTAGCCAATTGAGAATACAAGCCTCAGGTGCAAGAAAAATGAATTTTTCACGAGTTATTAACCGGAAACCTCCATTTTCAATAATACTGAAGGCTAACCCCTTTGTATTTTTCTCAAAAATTATGATATTTTTTAGAACCTTACCAAAAAATAAGTATGGATAGGTAACGCGTAGCCTATATAGAATACAAGCCTCATGAGCAAGAAAAATGATTTTTTGACTAGTTATTTCACAGAAAAATAAATTTTTGACGAGTTATTTTACAGAAACCTCACTTTTCGGTAATATCGAAGGCTAACCCCTTTGGATTTTCTCAAAAATTTTCATATTTCTTATAACCTCCCAAAAATTAAGTTTGGATTCGTAACACATAGCCAATTGAGAATACAAGCCTCAGGTGCAAGAAAAATTAATTCTTCACGAGTTATTAACCGGAAACCTCCCTTTTCAATAATAACGAAGGCTAACCCCTTTGGATTTTCTCAAAAATTTTCATATTTCTTATAACCTCCCAAAAATTAAGTTTGGATTGTTAACTCGTAGCCAATTGAGAATACAAGCCTCAGGTGCAAGAAAAATGAATTTTTCACGAGTTATTAACCGGAAACCTCCATTTTCAATAATACTGAAGGCTAACCCCTTTGTATTTTTCTCAAAAATTTTGATATTTTTTAGAACCTTACCAAAAAATAAGTATGGATAGGTAACGCGTAGCGGATACAGAATACAAGCTTCATGTGCAAGAAAATGATTTTTTGACTAGTTATTTCACAGAAAAATAAATTTTTGACGAGTTATTTGACAGAAACCTCACTTTTTGGTAATATCGAAGGCTAACCCCTTTGGATTTTCTCAAAAAATTTGATATATTTTATAACCTCCCAAAAATTAAGTTTGGATTGGTAACACATAGCCGATTGAGAATACAAGCCCTAGGGGCAAGAAAAATTAATTCTTCACGAGTTATTAACCGGAAACCTCCCTTTTCAATAATAACGAAGGCTAACCCCTTTGGATTTTCTCAAAATTTTTCATATTTCTTATAACCTCCCAAAAATTAAGTTTGGATTGTTAACTCGTAGCCAATTGAGAATACAAGCCTCAGGTGCAAGAAAAATGAATTTTTCACGAGTTATTAACCGGAAACCTCCATTTTCAATAATACTGAAGGCTAACCCCTTTGTATTTTTCTCAAAAATTATGATATTTTTTAGAACCTTACCAAAAAATAAGTATGGATAGGTAACGCGTAGCCTATATAGAATACAAGCCTCATGAGCAAGAAAAATGATTTTTTGACTAGTTATTTCACAGAAAAATAAATTTTTGACGAGTTATTTTACAGAAACCTCACTTTTCGGTAATATCGAAGGCTAAGCCCTTTGGATTTTCTCAAAAATTTTCATATTTCTTATAACCTCCCAAAAATTAAGTTTGGATTCGTAACACATAGCCAATTGAGAATACAAGCCTCAGGTGCAAGAAAAATGAATTTTTCACGAGTTATTAACTGGGAACCTCCCTTTTCAATAATATTGAAGGCTAACCCTTTGATTTTTTTAAAAAAAATTTGATATTTTTACAACCTTCCAAAAAATAAGTATGGATAGGTAACGCGTAGCGGATACAGAATACAAGCTTCATGTGCAAGAAAAATGATTTTTTGACTAGTTATTTCACAGAAAAATGAAATTTTTGACGAGTTATTTGACAGAAACCTCACTTTTCGGTAATATCGAAGGCTAACCCCTTTGGATTTTCTCAAAAATTTTCATATTTCTTATAACCTCCCAAAAATTATTTTTGGATTGGTAACACGTAGCCAATTGAGAATACAAGCCTCAGGTGCAAGAAAAATGAATTTTTCACGAGTTATTAACCGGAAACCTCCATTTTCAATAATACCGAAGGCTAACCCCTTTGTATTTTTCTCAAAAATTTTGATATTTTTTAGAACCTTACCAAAAAATAAGTATGGATAGGTAACGCGTAGCGTATATAGAATACAAGCCTCATGTGCAAGAAAAATGAATTTTTTACGAGTTATTCCATAGAAAAATAAATTTTTGACGAGTTATTTGACAGAAACCTCACTTTTCGGTAATATCGAAGGCTAACCCCTTTGGATTTTCTCAAAATTTTTCATATTTCTTATAACCTCCCAAAAATTATTTTTGGATTGGTAACACGTAGCCAATTGAGAATACAAGCCTCAGGTGCAAGAAAAATGAATTTTTCACGAGTTATTAACCGGAAACCTCCATTTTCAATAATACTGAAGGCTAACCCCTTTGTATTTTTCTCAAAAATTTTGATATTTTTTAGAACCTTACCAAAAAATAAGTATGGATAGGTAACCCGTAGCGGATACAGAATACAAGCTTCATGTGCAAGAAAAATGATTTTTTGACTAGTTATTTCACAGAAAAATAAATTTTTGACGAGTTATTTGACAGAAACCTCACTTTTTGGTAATATCGAAGGCTAACCCCTTTGGATTTTCTCAAAAAATTTGATATATTTTATAACCTCCCAAAAATTAAGTTTGGATTGGTAACACATAGCCGATTGAGAATACAAGCCCTAGGGGCAAGAAAAATTAATTCTTCACGAGTTATTAACCGGAAACCTCCCTTTTCAATAATAACGAAGGCTAACCCCTTTGGATTTTCTCAAAAATTTTGAAATTTTTTAGAACCTCCCGAAAAATAGGTATGGATAGGTAACGCGTAGCAGATAGAGAATACAAGCCTCATGTGCAAGAAAAATGAATTTTTCACGAGTTATTAACTAGAAACCTCCCTTTTCAATAATATCGAAGGCTAACCCCTTTGGTTTTTTTTTAAAAATTTTGATATTTTTTACAACCTTCCAAAAAATAAGTACGGATAGGTAACGCGTAGCCGATATAGAATACAAGCCTCATGAGTAAGAAGAATGATTTTTTGACTAGATATTTCACGGAAAAATAAATTTTTGATGGGTTATTTGACAGAAACCTCACTTTTCGGTAATATCGAAGGCTAACCCCTTTAGATTTTCTCAAAATTTTTCATATTTCTTATAACCTCCCAAAAATTAAGTTTGGATTGGTAACACGTAGCCAATTGAGAATACAAGCCTCAGGTGCAAGAAAAATGAATTTTTCACGAGTTATTAACCGGAAACCTCCATTTTCAATAATACTGAAGGCTAACCACTTTGTATTTTTCTCAAAAATTATGATATTTTTTAGAACCTTACCAAAAAATAAGTATGGATAGGTAACGCGTAGCCTATATAGAATACAAGCCTCATGAGCAAGAAAAATGATTTTTTGACTAGTTATTTCACAGAAAAATAAATTTCTGACGTGTTATTTGACAGAAACCTCACTTTTCGGTAATATCGAAGGCTAACCCCTTTGGATTTTCTCAAAATTTTTCATATTTCTCATAACCTCCCAAAAATTATGTTTGGATTCGTAACATGTAGCCAATTGAGAATACAAGCCTCAGGTGCAAGAAAAATGAATTTTTCACGAGTTATTAACTGGGAACCTCCCTTTTCAATAATATCGAAGGCTAACCCCTTTGATTTTTTCTTAAAAATTTTGATATTTTTTACAACCTTCCAAAAAATAAGTATGGATAGGTAACGTGTAGCTGATACAGAATACAAGCCTCATGAGCAAGAAAAATGATTTTTTGACTAGTTATTTTACAGAAAAATAAATTTTTGACGAGTTATTTGACAGAAACCTCACTTTTCGGTAATATCGAAGGCTAACCCCTTTGGATTTTCCAAAATTTTTTCATATTTCTTATAACCTCCCAAAAATTAAGTTTGGATTGGTAACTCGTAGCCAATTGAGAATACAAGCCTCAGGTGCAAGAAAAATGAATTTTTCACGAGTTATTAACCGGAAACCTCCATTTTCAATAATACTGAAGGCTAACCCTTTTGTATTTTTCTCAAAAATTATGATATTTTTTAGAACCTTACCAAAAAATAAGTATGGATAGGTAACGCGTAGCCTATATAGAATACAAGCCTTATGAGCAAGAAAAATGATTTTTTGACTAGTTATTTCACAGAAAAATAAGTTTTTGACGAGTTATTTTACAGAAACCTCACTTTTCGGTAATATCGAAGGCTAACCCCTTTGGATTTTCTCAAAATTTTTCATATTTCTTATAACCTCCCAAAAATTAAGTTTGGATTCGTAACACATAGCCAATTGAGAATACAAGCCTCAGGTGCAAGAAAAATGAATTTTTCACGAGTTATTAACTGGGAACCTCCCTTTTCAATAATATTGAAGGCTAACCCTTTGATTTTTTTTAAAAAATTTGATATTTTTACAACCTTCCAAAAAATAAGTATGGATAGGTAACGCGTAGCGGATACAGAATACAAGCTTCATGTGCAAGAAAAATGATTTTTTGACTAGTTATTTCACAGAAAAATAAATTTTTGATGAGTTATTTGACAGAAACCTCACTTTTTGGTAATATCGAAGGCTAACCCCTTTGGATTTTCTCAAAAAATTTGATATATTTTATAACCTCCCAAAAATTAAGTTTGGATTGGTAACACATAGCCGATTGAGAATACAAGCCCTAGGGGCAAGAAAAATTAATTCTTCACGAGTTATTAACTGGAAACCTCCCTTTTCAATAATAACGAAGGCTAACCCCTTTGTATTTTCTCAAAATTTTGAAATTTTTTAGAACCTCCCGAAAAATAGGTATGGATAGGTAACGCGTAGCAGATGGAGAATACAAGCCTCATGTACAAGAAAAATGAATTTTTCACGAGTTATTAACTAGAAACCTCCCTTTTCAATAATATCGAAGGCTAACCCCTTTGGTTTTTTCTCAAAAATTTTAATATTTTTTACAACCTTCCAAAAAATAAGTACGGATAGGTAACGCGTAGCCGATATAGAATACAAGCCTCATGAGCAAGAAGAATGATTTTTTGACTAGTTATTTCATGGAAAAATAAATTTTTGACGGGTTATTTGACAGAAACCTCACTTTTCGGTAATATCGAAGGCTAACCCCTTTGGATTTTCTCAAAATTTTTCATATTTCTTATAACCTCCCAAAAATTAAGTTTGGATTGGTAACTCGTAGCCAATTGAGAATACAAGCCTCAGGTGCAAGAAAAATGAATTTTTCACAAGTTATTAACCGGAAACCTCCATTTTCAATAATACTGAAGGCTAACCCCTTTGTATTTTTCTCAAAAATTATGATATTTTTTAGAACCTTACCAAAAAATAAGTATGGATAGGTAACGCGTAGCCTATATAGAATACAAGCCTCATGACAAGAAAAATGATTTTTTGACTAGTTATTTCACAGAAAAATAAATTTTTGACGAGTTATTTTACAGAAACCTCACTTTTCGGTAATATCGAAGGCTAACCCCTTTGGATTTTCTCAAAATTTTTCATATTTCTTATAACCTCCCAAAATTAAGTTTGGATTCGTAACACCTAGCCAATTGAGAATACAAGCCTCAGGTGCAAGAAAAATGAATTTTTCACGAGTTATTAACTGGGAACCTCCCTTTTCAATAATATTGAAGGCTAACCCTTTGATTTTTTTAAAAAAAATTTGATATTTTTACAACCTTCCAAAAAATAAGTATGGATAGGTAACGCGTAGCGGATACAGAATACAAGCTTCATGTGCAAGAAAAATGATTTTTTGACTAGTTATTTCATAGAAAAATAAATTTTTGATGAGTTATTTGACAGAAACCTCACTTTTTGGTAATATCGAAGGCTAACCCCTTTGGATTTTCTCAAAAAATTTGATATATTTTATAACCTCCCAAAAATTAAGTTTGGATTGGTAACACATAGCCGATTGAGAATACAAGCCCTAGGGGCAAGAAAAATTAATTCTTCACGAGTTATTAACCGGAAACCTCCCTTTTCAATAATAACGAAGGCTAACCCCTTTGTATTTTCTCAAAAATTTTGAAATTTTTTAGAACCTCCTGAAAAATAGGTATGGATAGATAACGCGTAGCAGATAGAGAATACAAGCCTCATGTGCAAGAAAAATGAATTTTTCACGAGTTATTAACTAGAAACCTCCCTTTTCAATAATATCGAAGGCTAACCCCTTTGGTTTTTTCTCAAAAATTTTGATATTTTTTACAACCTTCCAAAAAATAAGTACGGATAGGTAACGCGTAGCCGATATAGAATACAAGCCTCATGAGTAAGAAGAATGATTTTTTGACTAGATATTTCACGGAAAAATAAATTTTTGACGGGTTATTTGACAGAAACCTCACTTTTCGGTAATATCGAAGGCTAACCCCTTTAGATTTTCTCAAAATTTTTCATATTTCTTATAACCTCCCAAAAATTAAGTTTGGATTGGTAACACGTAGCCAATTGAGAATACAAGCCTCAGGTGCAAGAAAAATGAATTTTTCACGAATTATTAACCGGAAACCTCCATTTTCAATAATACTGAAGGCTAACCACTTTGTATTTTTCTCAAAAATTATGATATTTTTTAGAACCTTACCAAAAAATAAGTATGGATAGGTAACGCGTAGCCTATATAGAATACAAGCCTCATGAGCAAGAAAAATGATTTTTTGACTAGTTATTTCACAGAAAAATAAATTTCTGACGTGTTATTTGACAGAAACCTCACTTTTCGGTAATATCGAAGGCTAACCCCTTTGGATTTTCTCAAAATTTTTCATATTTCTCATAACCTCCCAAAAATTATGTTTGGATTCGTAACACGTAGCCAATTGAGAATACAAGCCTCAGGTGCAAGAAAAATGAATTTTTCACGAGTTATTAACTGGGAACCTCCCTTTTCAATAATATCGAAGGCTAACCCCTTTGATTTTTTCTTAAAAATATTGATATTTTTTACAACCTTCCAAAAAATAAGTATGGATAGGTAACGCGTAGCTGATACAGAATACAAGCCTCATGAGCAAGAAAAATGATTTTTTGACTAGTTATTTTACAGAAAAATAAATTTTTGACGAGTTATTTGACAGAAACCTCACTTTTCGGTAATATCGAAGGCTAACCCCTTTGGATTTTCCAAAAATTTTTCATATTTCTTATAACCTCCCAAAAATTAAGTTTGGATTGGTAACACGTAGCCAATTGATAATACAAGCCTCAGGTGCAAGAAAAATGAATTTTTCACGAGTTATTAACCGGAAACCTCCATTTTCAATAATACTGAAGGCTAACCCCTTTGTATTTTTCTTAAAAATTATGATATTTTTTAGAACCTTACCAAAAAATAAGTATAGATAGGTAACGCGTAGCCGATATAGAATACAAGCCTCATGAGCAAGAAAAATGATCTTTTGACTAGTTATATCACGGAAAAATAAAATTTTGACGAGTTATTTGATAGAAACCTCACTTTTCGGTAATATCGAAGGCTAACCCCTTTGGATTTTCTCAAAATTTTTCATATTTCTTATAACTTCCCAAAAATTAAGTTTGGATTGGTAACACGTAGCCAATTGAGAATACAAGCCTCAGGTGCAAGAAAAATGAATTTTTCACGAGTTATTAACCGGAAACCTCCTTTTCAATAATACCGAAGGCTAACCCCTTTGTATTTTTCTCAAAAATTTTGATATTTTTTAGAACCTTACCAAAAAATAAGTATGGATAGGTAACGCGTAGCGGATACAAAATACAAGCTTCATGTGCAAGAAAAATGATTTTTTGACTAGTTATTTCACAGAAAAATAAATTTTTGACGAGTTATTTGACAGAAACCTCACTTTTTTGTAATATCGAAGGCTAACCCCTTTGGATTTTCTCAAAAAAATTGATATATTTTATAACCTCCCAAAAATTAAGTTTGGATTGGTAACACATAGCCGATTGAGAATACAAGCCCTAGGTGCAAGAAAAATTAATTCTTCACGAGTTATTAACCGGAAACCGCCCTTTTCAATAATAACGAAGGCTAACCCCTTTGTATTTTCTCAAAAATTTTGAAATTTTTTAGAACCTCCTGAAAAATAGGTATGGATAGGTAACGCGTAGCAGATAGAGAATACAAGCCTCATGTGCAAGAAAAATGAATTTTTCATGAGTTATTAACTAGAAACCTCCCTTTACAATAATATCGAAGGCTA
Organism: Neostapfia colusana; assembly: GCA_030760725.1. Classification (NCBI taxonomy): domain Eukaryota; kingdom Viridiplantae; phylum Streptophyta; class Magnoliopsida; order Poales; family Poaceae; genus Neostapfia; species Neostapfia colusana. The sequence goes on along the minus strand of JASWHV010000008.1, from coordinate 71,604 downwards.
ACCCCTTTGGTTTTTTCTCAAAAATTTTGATATTTTTTACAACCTTCCAAAAAATAAGTACGGATAGGTAACGCGTAGCCGATATAGAATACAAGCCTCATGAGTAAGAAGAATGATTTTTTGACTAGATATTTCACGGAAAAATAAATTTTTGACGGGTTATTTGACAGAAACCTCACTTTTCGGTAATATCGAAGGCTAACCCCTTTAGATTTTCTCAAAATTTTTCATATTTCTTATAACCTCCCAAAAATTAAGTTTGGATTGGTAACACATAGCCAATTGAGAATACAAGCCTCAGGTGCAAGAAAAATGAATTTTTCACGAGTTATTAACCGTAAACCTCCATTTTCAATAATACTGAAGGCTAACCACTTTGTATTTTTCTCAAAAATTATGATATTTTTTAGAACCTTACCAAAAAATAAGTATGGATAGGTAACGCGTAGCCTATATAGAATACAAGCCTCATGAGCAAGAAAAATGATTTTTTGACTAGTTATTTCACAGAAAAATAAATTTCTGACGTGTTATTTGACAGAAACCTCACTTTTCGGTAATATCGAAGGCTAACCCCTTTGGATTTTCTCAAAATTTTTCATATTTCTCATAACCTCCCAAAAATTATGTTTGGATTCGTAACACGTAGCCAATTGAGAATACAAGCCTCAGGTGCAAGAAAAATGAATTTTTCACGAGTTATTAACTGGGAACCTCCCTTTTCAATAATATCGAAGGCTAACCCCTTTGATTTTTTCTTAAAAATTTTGATATTTTTTACAACCTTCCAAAAAATAAGTATGGATAGGTAACGCGTAGCTGATACAGAATACAAGCCTCATGAGCAAGAAAAATGATTTTTTGACTAGTTATTTTACAGAAAAATAAATTTTTGACGAGTTATTTGACAGAAACCTCACTTTTCGGTAATATCGAAGGCTAACCCCTTTGGATTTTCCAAAAATTTTTCATATTTCTTATAACCTCCCAAAAATTAAGTTTGGATTGGTAACACGTGGCCAATTGAGAATACAAGCCTCAGGTGCAAGAAAAATGAATTTTTCACGAGTTATTAACCGGAAATCTCCATTTTCAATAATACTGAAGGATAACCCCTTTGTATTTTTCTTAAAAATTATGATATTTTTTAGAACCTTACCAAAAAATAAGTATAGATAGGTAACGCGTAGCCGATATAGAATACAAGCCTCATGAGCAAGAAAAATGATCTTTTGACTAGTTATATCACGGAAAAATAAAATTTTGACGAGTTATTTGATAGAAACCTCACTTTTCGGTAATATCGAAGGCTAACCCCTTTGGATTTTCTCAAAATTTTTCATATTTCTTATAACTTCCCAAAAATTAAGTTTGGATTGGTAACACGTAGCCAATTGAGAATACAAGCCTCAGGTGCAAGAAAAATGAATTTTTCATGAGTTATTAACCGGAAACCTCCTTTTCAATAATACCGAAGGCTAACCCCTTTGTATTTTTCTCCAAAATTTTGATATTTTTTAGAACCTTACCAAAAAATAAGTATGGATAGGTAACGCGTAGCGGATACAAAATACAAGCTTCATGTGCAAGAAAAATGATTTTTTGACTAGTTATTTCACAGAAAAATAAATTTTTGACGAGTTATTTGACAGAAACCTCACTTTTTTGTAATATCGAAGGCTAACCCCTTTGGATTTTCTCAAAAAAATTGATATATTTTATAACCTCCCAAAAATTAAGTTTGGATTGGTAACACATAGCCGATTGAGAATACAAGCCCTAGGTGCAAGAAAAATTAATTCTTCACGAGTTATTAACCGGAAACCGCCCTTTTCAATAATAACGAAGGCTAACCCCTTTGGATTTTCTCAAAAATTTTGAAATTTTTTAGAACCTCCCGAAAAATAGGTATGGATAGGTAACGCGTAGCAGATAGAGAATACAAGCCTCATGTACAAGAAAAATGAATTTTTCACGAGTTATTAACTAGAAACCTCCCTTTACAATAATATCGAAGGCTAACCCCTTTGGTTTTTTCTCAAAAATTTTGATATTTTTTACAACCTTCCAAAAAATAAGTACGGATAGGTAACGCGTAGCCGATATAGAATACAAGCCTCATGAGCAAGAAGAATGATTTTTTGACTAGTTATTTCACGGAAAAATAAATTTTTGACGGGTTATTTGACAGAAACCTCACTTTTCGGTAATATCGAAGGCTAACCCCTTTGGATTTTCTCAAAATTTTTCATATTTCTTATAACCTCCCAAAAATTAAGTTTGGATTGGTAACTCGTAGCCAATTGAGAATACAAGCCTCAGGTGCAAGAAAAATGAATTTTTCACGAGTTATTAACCGGAAACCTCCATTTTCAATAATACTGAAGGCTAACCCCTTGTATTTTTCTCAAAAATTATGATATTTTTTAGAACCTTACCAAAAAATAAGTATGGATAGGTAACGCGTAGCCTATATAGAATACAAGCCTCATGAGCAAGAAAAATGATTTTTTGACTAGTTATTTCACAGAAAAATAAATTTTTGACGAGTTATTTTACAGAAACCTAACTTTTCGGTAATATCGAAGGCTAACCACTTTGGATTTTCTCAAAATTTTTCATATTTCTTATAACCTCCCAAAAATTAAGTTTGGATTCGTAACACATAGCCAATTGAGAATACAAGCCTCAGGTGCAAGAAAAATGAATTTTTCACGAGTTATTAACTGGGAACCTCCCTTTTCAATAATATTGAAGGCTAACCCTTTGATTTTTTTAAAAAAATTTTGATATTTTTACAACCTTCCAAAAAATAAGTATGGATAGGTAACGCGTAGCTGATACAGAATACAAGCCTCATGAGCAAGAAAAATGATTTTTTGACTAGTTATTTCACAGAAAAATAAATTTCTGACGTGTTATTTGACAGAAACCTCACTTTTCGGTAATATCGAAGGCTAACCCTTTGGATTTTCTCAAAATTTTTCATATTTCTCATAACCTCCCAAAAATTATGTTTGGATTCGTAACACGTAGCCAATTGAGAATACAAGCCTCAGGTGCAAGAAAAATGAATTTTTCACGAGTTATTAACTGGGAACCTCCCTTTTCAATAATATCGAAGGCTAACCCCTTTGATTTTTTCTTAAAAATTTTGATATTTTTTACAACCTTCCAAAAAATAAGTATGGATAGGTAACGCGTAGCTGATACAGAATACAAGCCTCATGAGCAAGAAAAATGATTTTTTGACTAGTTATTTTACAGAAAAATAAATTTTTGACGAGTTATTTGACAGAAACCTCACTTTTCGGTAATATCGAAGGCTAACCCCTTTGGATTTTCCAAAAAATTTTCATATTTCTTATAACCTCCCAAAAATTAAGTTTGGATTGGTAACACGTAGCCAATTGAGAATACAAGCCTCAGGTGCAAGAAAAATGAATTTTTCACGAGTTATTAACCGGAAATCTCCATTTTCAATAATACTGAAGGCTAACCCCTTTGTATTTTTCTTAAAAATTATGATATTTTTTAGAACCTTACCAAAAAATAAGTATAGATAGGTAACGCGTAGCCGATATAGAATACAAGCCTCATGAGCAAGAAAAATGATTTTTTGACTAGTTATTTCACAGAAAAATAAATTTTTGACGAGTTATTTTACAGAAACCTCACTTTTCGGTAATATCGAAGGCTAACCCCTTTGGATTTTCTCAAAATTTTTCATATTTCTTATAACCTCCCAAAAATTAAGTTTGGATTCGTAACACATAGCCAATTGAGAATACAAGCCTCAGGTGCAAGAAAAATGAATTTTTCACGAGTTATTAACTGGGAACCTCCCTTTTCAATAATATTGAAGGCTAACCCTTTGATTTTTTTAAAAAAAATTTTGATATTTTTACAACCTTCCAAAAAATAAGTATGGATAGGTAACGCGTAGCTGATACAGAATACAAGCCTCATGAGCAAGAAAAATGATTTTTTGACTAGTTATTTGACAGAAAAATAAATTTTTGATGAGTTATTTGACAGAAACCTCACTTTTCGGTAATATCGAAGGCTAACCCCTTTGGATTTTCTCAAAAATTTTCATATTTCTTATAACCTCCCAAAAATTAAGTTTGGATTGGTAACACGTAGCCAATTGAGAATACAAGCCTCAGGTGCAAGAAAAATGAATTTTTCACGAGTTATTAACCGTAAACCTCCATTTTCAATAATACTGAAGGCTAACCCCTTTGTATTTTTCTTAAATATTATGATATTTTTTAGAACCTTACCAAAAAATAAGTATAGATAGGTAACGCGTAGCCGATATAGAATACAAGCCTCATGAGCAAGAAAAATGATCTTTTGACTAGTTATATCACGGAAAAATAAATTTTTGACGGGTTATTTGACAGAAACCTCACTTTTTGGTAATATCGAAGGCTAACCCCTTTGGATTTTCTCAAAATTTTTCATATTTCTTATAACCTCCCAAAAATTAAGTTTGGATTGGTAACACGTAGCCAATTGAGAATACAAGCCTCAGGTGCAAGAAAAATGAATTTTTCACGAGTTATTAACCGGAAACCTCCATTTTCAATAATACTGAAGGCTAACCACTTTGTATTTTTCTCAAAAATTATGATATTTTTTAGAACCTTACCAAAAAATAATTATGGATAGGTAAAGCATAGCCTATATAGAATACAAGCCTCATGAGCAAGAAAAATGATTTTTTGACTAGTTATTTCACAGAAAAATAAATTTCTGACGTGTTATTTGACAGAAACCTCACTTTTCGGTAATATCGAAGGCTAACCCCTTTGGATTTTCTCAAAATTTTTCATATTTCTTATAACCTCCCAAAAATTATATTTGGATTCGTAACACGTAGCCAACTGAGAATACAAGCCTCAGGTGCAAGAAAAATGAATTTTTCACGAGTTATTAACTGGGAACCTCCCTTTTCAATAATATCGAAGGCTAACCCCTTTGATTTTTTCTTAAAAATTTTGATATTTTTTACAACCTTCCAAAAAATAAGTATGGATAGGTAACGCGTAGCTGATACTGAATACAAGCCTCATGAGCAAGAAAAATGATTTTTTGACTAGTTATTTCACAGAAAAATAAATTTTTGACGAGTTATTTGACAGAAACCTCACTTTTCGGTAATATCGAAGGCTAACCCCTTTGGATTTTCCAAAAATTTTTCATATTTCTTATAACCTCCCAAAAATTAAGTTTGGATTGGTAACACGTAGCCAATTGAGAATACAAGCCTCAGGTGCAAGAAAAATGAATTTTTCACGAGTTATTAACCGGAAACCTCCATTTTCAATAATACTGAAGGCTAACCCCTTTGTATTTTTCTTAAAAATTATGATATTTTTTAGAACCTTACCAAAAAATAAGTATAGATAGGTAACGCGTAGCCGATATAGAATACAAGCCTCATGAGCAAGAAAAATGATCTTTTGACTAGTTATATTACGGAAAAATAAAATTTTGACGAGTTATTTGATAGAAACCTCACTTTTCGGTAATATCGAAGGCTAACCCCTTTGGATTTTCTCAAAATTTTTCATATTTCTTATAACCTCCCAAAAATTAAGTTTGGATTGGTAACACGTAGCCAATTGAGAATACAAGCCTCAGGTGCAAGAAAAATGAATTTTTCACGAGTTATTAACCGAAAACCTCCATTTTCAATAATACTGAAGGCTAACCACTTTGTATTTTTCTCAAAAATTATGATATTTTTTAGAACCTTACCAAAAAATAAGTATGGATAGGTAACGCGTAGCCTATATAGAATACAAGCCTCATGAGCAAGAAAAATGATTTTTTTGACTAGTTATTTCACAGAAAAATAAATTTCTGACGTGTTATTTGATAGAAACCTCACTTTTCGGTAATATCGAAGGCTAACCCCTTTGGATTTTCTCAAAATTTTTCATATTTCTTATAACCCACCAAAAATTAAGTTTGGATTGGTAACACGTAGCCAATTGAGAATACAAGCCTCAGGTGCAAGAAAAATGAATTTTTCACGAGTTATTAACCGGAAACCTCCATTTTCAATAATACTGAATGCTAACCCCTTTGTATTTTTCTTAAAAATTATGATATTTTTTAGAACCTTACCAAAAAATAAGTATAGATAGGTAACGCGTAGCCGATATAGAATACAAGCCTCATGAGCAAGAAAAATGATCTTTTGACTAGTTATATCACGGAAAAATAAAATTTTGACGAGTTATTTGATAGAAACCTCACTTTTCGGTAATATCGAAGGCTAACCCCTTTGGATTTTCTCAAAATTTTTCATATTTCTTATAACCTCCCAAAAATTAAGTTTGGATTGGTAACACGTAGCCAATTGAGAATACAAGCCTCAGGTGCAAGAAAAATGAATTTTTCACGAGTTATTAACTGGGAACCTCCCTTTTCAATAATATCGAAGGCTAACCCCTTTGGTTTTTTCTCAAAAATTTTGATATTTTTTACAACCTTCCAAAAAATAAGTACGGATAGGTAACGCGTAGCTGATACAGAATACAAGCCTCATGAGCAAGAAAAATGATTTTTTGACTAGTTATTTCACAGAAAAATAAATTTTTGACGTGTTATTTGACAGAAACCTCACTTTTCGGTAATATCGAAGGCTAACCCCTTTGGATTTTCTCAAAATTTTTCATATTTCTTATAACCTCCCAAAAATTATATTTGGATTCGTAACACGTAGCCAACTGAGAATACAAGCCTCAGGTGCAAGAAAAATGAATTTTTCACGAGTTATTAACTAGGAACCTCCCTTTTCAATAATATCGAAGGCTAACCCCTTTGATTTTTTCTTAAAAATTTTGATATTTTTTACAACCTTCCAAAAAATAAGTATGGATAGGTAACCCGTAGCTGATACAGAATACAAGCCTCATGAGCAAGAAAAATGATTTTTTGACTAGTTATTTCACAGAAAAATAAATTTTTGACGAGTTATTTGACAGAAACCTCACTTTTCGGTAATATCGAAGGCTAACCCCTTTGGATTTTCCAAAAAATTTTCATATTTCTTATAACCTCCCAAAAATTAAGTTTGGATTGGTAACACGTAGCCAATTGAGAATACAAGCCTCAGGTGCAAGAAAAATGAATTTTTCACGAGTTATTAACCGGAAACCTCCATTTTCAATAATACTGAAGGCTAACCCCTTTATATTTTTCTTAAAAATTATGATATTTTTTAGAACCTTACCAAAAAATAAGTATAGATAGGTAACGCGTAGCCGATATAGAATACAAGCCTCATGAGCAAGAAAAATGATCTTTTGACTAGTTATATCACGGAAAAATAAAATTTTGACGAGTTATTTGATAGAAACCTCACTTTTCGGTAATATCGAAGGCTAACCCCTTTGGATTTTCTCAAAATTTTTCATATTTCTTATAACCTCCCAAAAATTAAGTTTGGATTGGTAACACGTAGCCAATTGAGAATACAAGCCTCAGGTGCAAGAAAAATGAATTTTTCACGAGTTATTAACCGAAAACCTCCATTTTCAATAATACTGAAGGCTAACCACTTTGTATTTTTCTCAAAAATTATGATATTTTTTAGAACCTTACCAAAAAATAAGTATGGATAGGTAACGCGTAGCCTATATAGAATACAAGCCTCATGAGCAAGAAAAATGATTTTTTTGACTAGTTATTTCACAGAAAAATAAATTTCTGACGTGTTATTTGATAGAAACCTCACTTTTCGGTAATATCGAAGGCTAACCCCTTTGGATTTTCTCAAAATTTTTCATATTTCTTATAACCCCCCAAAAATTAAGTTTGGATTGGTAACACGTAGCCAATTGAGAATACAAGCCTCAGGTGCAAGAAAAATGAATTTTTCACGAGTTATTAACCGGAAACCTCCATTTTCAATAATACTGAATGCTAACCCCTTTGTATTTTTCTTAAAAATTATGATATTTTTTAGAACCTTACCAAAAAATAAGTATAGATAGGTAACGCGTAGCCGATATAGAATACAAGCCTCATGAGCAAGAAAAATGATCTTTTGACTAGTTATATCACGGAAAAATAAAATTTTGACGAGTTATTTGATAGAAACCTCACTTTTCGGTAATATCGAAGGCTAACCCCTTTGGATTTTCTCAAAATTTTTCATATTTCTTATAACCTCCCAAAAATTAAGTTTGGATTGGTAACACGTAGCCAATTGAGAATACAAGCCTCAGGTGCAAGAAAAATGAATTTTTCACGAGTTATTAACTGGGAACCTCCCTTTTCAATAATATCGAAGGCTAACCCCTTTGATTTTTTCTTAAAAATTTTGATATTTTTTACGACCTTCCAAAAAATAAGTATGGATAGGTAACGCGTAGCTGATACAGAATACAAGCCTCATGAGCAAGAAAAATGATTTTTTGACTAGTTATTTTACAGAAAAATAATTTTTTGACGAGTTATTTGACAGAAACCTCACTTTTCGGTAATATCGAAGGCTAACCCCTTTGGATTTTCCAAAAATTTTTCATATTTCTTATAACCTCCCAAAAATTAAGTTTGGATTGGTAACACGTAGCCAATTGAGAATACAAGCCTCAGGTGCAAGAAAAATGAATTTTTCACGAGTTATTAACCGGAAACCTCCATTTTCAATAATCCTGAAGGCTAACCCCTTTGTATTTTTCTTAAAAATTATGATATTTTTTAGAACCTTACCAAAAAATAAGTATAGATAGGTAACGCGTAGCCGATATAGAATACAAGCCTCATGAGCAAGAAAAATGATCTTTTGACTAGTTATATCACGGAAAAATAAATTTTTGACGGGTTATTTGACAGAAACCTCACTTTTCGGTAATATTGAAGGCTAACCCCTTTGGATTTTCTCAAAATTTTTCATATTTCTTATAACCTCCCAAAAATTATGTTTGGATTGGTAACACGTAGCCAATTGAGAATACAAGCCTCAGGTGCAAGAAAAATGAATTTTTCACGAGTTATTAACCGGAAACCTCCATTTTCAATAATACTGAAGGCTAACCCCTTTGTATTTTTCTCAAAAATTTTGATATTTTTTAGAACCTTACCAAAAAATAAGTATGGATAGGTAACGAGTAGCCTATATAGAATACAAGCCTCATGAGCAAGAAAAATGATTTTTTGACTAGTTATTTCACAGAAAAATAAATTTTTGACGAGTTATTTGACAGAAACCTCACTTTTCGGTAATATCGAAGGCTAACCCCTTAGGATTTTCTCAAAAAATTTGATATATTTTATAACCTCCCAAAAATTAAGTTTCGATTGGTAACACATAGCTGATTGAGAATACAAGCCCTAGGTGCAAGAAAAATGAATTCTTCACGAGTTATTAATCGGAAACCTCCCTTTTCAATAATAACGAAGGCTAACCCCTTTGGATTTTCTCAAAAATTTTGAAATTTTTTAGAACCACCCGAAAAATAGTTATGGATAGGTAACGCGTAGCAGATAGAGAATACAAGCCTCATGTGCAAGAAAAATGAATTTTTCACGAGTTATTAACTAGAAACCTCCCTTTTCAATAATATCGAAGGCTAACCCCTTTGGTTTTTTCTCAAAAATTTTGATATTTTTTACAACCTTCCAAAAAATAAGTACGGATAGGTAACGCGTAGCTGATACAGAATACAAGCCTCATGAGCAAGAAAAATGATTTTTTGACTAGTTATTTCACAGAAAAATAAATTTTTGACGTGTTATTTGACAGAAACCTCACTTTTCGGTAATATCGAAGGCTAACCCCTTTGGATTTTCTCAAAATTTTTCATATTTCTTATAACCTCCCAAAAATTATATTTGGATTCGTAACACGTAGCCAACTGAGAATACAAGCCTCAGGTGCAAGAAAAATGAATTTTTCACGAGTTATTAACTAGGAACCTCCCTTTTCAATAATATCGAAGGCTAACCCCTTTGATTTTTTCTTAAAAATTTTGATATTTTTTACAACCTTCCAAAAAATAAGTATGGATAGGTAACCCGTAGCTGATACAGAATACAAGCCTCATGAGCAAGAAAAATGATTTTTTGACTAGTTATTTCACAGAAAAATAAATTTTTGACGAGTTATTTGACAGAAACCTCACTTTTCGGTAATATCGAAGGCTAACCCCTTTGGATTTTCCAAAAAATTTTCATATTTCTTATAACCTCCCAAAAATTAAGTTTGGATTGGTAACACGTAGCCAATTGAGAATACAAGCCTCAGGTGCAAGAAAAATGAATTTTTCACGAGTTATTAACCGGAAACCTCCATTTTCAATAATACTGAAGGCTAACCCCTTTATATTTTTCTTAAAAATTATGATATTTTTTAGAACCTTACCAAAAAATAAGTATAGATAGGTAACGCGTAGCCGATATAGAATACAAGCCTCATGAGCAAGAAAAATGATCTTTTGACTAGTTATATCACGGAAAAATAAAATTTTGACGAGTTATTTGATAGAAACCTCACTTTTCGGTAATATCGAAGGCTAACCCCTTTGGATTTTCTCAAAATTTTTCATATTTCTTATAACCTCCCAAAAATTAAGTTTGGATTGGTAACACGTAGCCAATTGAGAATACAAGCCTCAGGTGCAAGAAAAATGAATTTTTCACGAGTTATTAACCGGAAACCTCCATTTTCAATAATACTGAAGGCTAACCACTTTGTATTTTTCTCAAAAATTATGATATTTTTTAGAACCTTACCAAAAAATAAGTATGGACAGGTAACGCGTAGCCTATATAGAATACAAGCCTCATGAGCAAGAAAAATGATTTTTTGACTAGTTATTTCACAGAAAAATAAATTTCTGACGTGTTATTTGATAGAAACCTCACTTTTCGGTAATATCGAAGGCTAACCCCTTTGGATTTTCTCAAAATTTTTCATATTTCTTATAACCTCCCAAAAATTATGTTTGGATTCGTAACACGTAGCCAATTGAGAATACAAGCCTCAGGTGCAAGAAAAATGAATTTTTCACGAGTTATTAACTGGGAACCTCCGTTTACAATAATATCGAAGGCTAACCCCTTTGATTTTTTCTTAAAAATTTTGATATTTTTTACAACCTTCCAAAAAATAAGTATGGATAGGTAACGCGTAGCTGATACAAAATACAAGCCTCATGAGCAAGAAAAATGATTTTTTGACTAGTTATTTCACAGAAAAATAAATTTTTGACGAGTTATTTGACAGAAACCTCACTTTTCGGTAATATCGAAGGCTAACCCCTTTGGATTTTCCAAAAATTTTTCATATTTCTTATAACCTCCCAAAAATTAAGTTTGAATTGGTAACACGTAGCCAATTGAGAATACAAGCCTCAGGTGCAAGAAAAATGAATTTTTCACGAGTTATTAACCGGAAACCTCCATTTTCAATAATACTGAAGGCTAACCCCTTTGTATTTTTCTTAAATATTTTTTAGAACCTTACCAAAAAATAAGTATAGATAGGTAACGCGTAGCCGATATAGAATACAAGCCTCATGAGCAAGAAAAATGATCTTTTAACTAGTTATATCACGGAAAAATAAAATTTTGACGAGTTATTTGATAGAAACCTCACTTTTCGGTAATATCGAAGGCTAACCCTTTTGGATTTTCTCAAAAATTTTCATATTTCTTATAACCTCCCAAAAATTAAGTTTGGATTGGTAACACGTAGCCAATTGAGAATACAAGCCTCAGGTGCAAGAAAAATGAATTTTTCACAAGTTATTAACTGGGAACCTCCCTTTTCAATAATATCGAAGGCTAACCCCTTTGATTTTTTCTTAAAAATTTTGATATTTTTTACAACCTTCCAAAAAATAAGTATGGATAGGTAACGCGTAGCTGATACAGAATACAAGCCTCATGAGCAAGAAAAATGATTTTTTGACTAGTTATTTTACAGAAAAATAAATTTTTGACGAGTTATTTGACAAAAACCTCACTTTTCGGTAATATCAAAGGCTAACCCCTTTGGATTTTCCAAAATTTTTTCATATTTCTTATAACCTCCCAAAAATTAAGTTTGGATTGGTAACACGTAGCCAATTGAGAATACAAGCCTCAAGTGCAAGAAAAATGAATTTTTCACGAGTTATTAACCGGAAACCTCCATTTTCAATAATACTGAAGGCTAACCCGTTTGTACGAAAAAATAAGTATAGATAGGTAACGCGTAGCCGATATAGAATACAAGCCTCATGAGCAAGAAAAATGATCTTTTGACTAGTTATATCACGGAAAAATAAAATTTTGACGAGTTATTTGATAGAAACCTCACTTTTCGGTAATATCGAAGGCTAACCCCTTTGGATTTTCTCAAAATTTTTCATATTTCTTATAACCTCCCAAAAATTAAGTTTGGATTGGTAACACGTAGCCAATTGAGAATACAAGCCTCAGGTGCAAGAAAAATGAATTTTTCACGAGTTATTAACCGAAAACCTCCATTTTCAATAATACTGAAGGCTAACCACTTTGTATTTTTCTCAAAAATTATGATATTTTTTAGAACCTTACCAAAAAATAAGTATGGATAGGTAACGCGTAGCCTATATAGAATACAAGCCTCATGAGCAAGAAAAATGATTTTTTTGACTAGTTATTTCACAGAAAAATAAATTTCTGACGTGTTATTTGATAGAAACCTCACTTTTCGGTAATATCGAAGGCTAACCCCTTTGGATTTTCTCAAAATTTTTCATATTTCTTATAACCCCCCAAAAATTAAGTTTGGATTGGTAACACGTAGCCAATTGAGAATACAAGCCTCAGGTGCAAGAAAAATGAATTTTTCACGAGTTATTAACCGGAAACCTCCATTTTCAATAATACTGAATGCTAACCCCTTTGTATTTTTCTTAAAAATTATGATATTTTTTAGAACCTTACCAAAAAATAAGTATAGATAGGTAACGCGTAGCCGATATAGAATACAAGCCTCATGAGCAAGAAAAATGATCTTTTGACTAGTTATATCACGGAAAAATAAAATTTTGACGAGTTATTTGATAGAAACCTCACTTTTCGGTAATATCGAAGGCTAACCCCTTTGGATTTTCTCAAAATTTTTCATATTTCTTATAACCTCCCAAAAATTAAGTTTGGATTGGTAACACGTAGCCAATTGAGAATACAAGCCTCAGGTGCAAGAAAAATGAATTTTTCACGAGTTATTAACTGGGAACCTCCCTTTTCAATAATATCGAAGGCTAACCCCTTTGATTTTTTCTTAAAAATTTTGATATTTTTTACGACCTTCCAAAAAATAAGTATGGATAGGTAACGCGTAGCTGATACAGAATACAAGCCTCATGAGCAAGAAAAATGATTTTTTGACTAGTTATTTTACAGAAAAATAATTTTTTGACGAGTTATTTGACAGAAACCTCACTTTTCGGTAATATCGAAGGCTAACCCCTTTGGATTTTCCAAAAATTTTTCATATTTCTTATAACCTCCCAAAAATTAAGTTTGGATTGGTAACACGTAGCCAATTGAGAATACAAGCCTCAGGTGCAAGAAAAATGAATTTTTCACGAGTTATTAACCGGAAACCTCCATTTTCAATAATCCTGAAGGCTAACCCCTTTGTATTTTTCTTAAAAATTATGATATTTTTTAGAACCTTACCAAAAAATAAGTATAGATAGGTAACGCGTAGCCGATATAGAATACAAGCCTCATGAGCAAGAAAAATGATCTTTTGACTAGTTATATCACGGAAAAATAAATTTTTGACGGGTTATTTGACAGAAACCTCACTTTTCGGTAATATTGAAGGCTAACCCCTTTGGATTTTCTCAAAATTTTTCATATTTCTTATAACCTCCCAAAAATTATGTTTGGATTGGTAACACGTAGCCAATTGAGAATACAAGCCTCAGGTGCAAGAAAAATGAATTTTTCACGAGTTATTAACCGGAAACCTCCATTTTCAATAATACTGAAGGCTAACCCCTTTGTATTTTTCTCAAAAATTTTGATATTTTTTAGAACCTTACCAAAAAATAAGTATGGATAGGTAACGAGTAGCCTATATAGAATACAAGCCTCATGAGCAAGAAAAATGATTTTTTGACTAGTTATTTCACAGAAAAATAAATTTTTGACGAGTTATTTGACAGAAACCTCACTTTTCGGTAATATCGAAGGCTAACCCCTTAGGATTTTCTCAAAAAATTTGATATATTTTATAACCTCCCAAAAATTAAGTTTCGATTGGTAACACATAGCTGATTGAGAATACAAGCCCTAGGTGCAAGAAAAATGAATTCTTCACGAGTTATTAATCGGAAACCTCCCTTTTCAATAATAACGAAGGCTAACCCCTTTGGATTTTCTCAAAAATTTTGAAATTTTTTAGAACCACCCGAAAAATAGTTATGGATAGGTAACGCGTAGCAGATAGAGAATACAAGCCTCATGTGCAAGAAAAATGAATTTTTCACGAGTTATTAACTAGAAACCTCCCTTTTCAATAATATCGAAGGCTAACCCCTTTGGTTTTTTCTCAAAAATTTTGATATTTTTTACAACCTTCCAAAAAATAAGTACGGATAGGTAACGCGTAGCTGATACAGAATACAAGCCTCATGAGCAAGAAAAATGATTTTTTGACTAGTTATTTCACAGAAAAATAAATTTTTGACGTGTTATTTGACAGAAACCTCACTTTTCGGTAATATCGAAGGCTAACCCCTTTGGATTTTCTCAAAATTTTTCATATTTCTTATAACCTCCCAAAAATTATATTTGGATTCGTAACACGTAGCCAACTGAGAATACAAGCCTCAGGTGCAAGAAAAATGAATTTTTCACGAGTTATTAACTAGGAACCTCCCTTTTCAATAATATCGAAGGCTAACCCCTTTGATTTTTTCTTAAAAATTTTGATATTTTTTACAACCTTCCAAAAAATAAGTATGGATAGGTAACCCGTAGCTGATACAGAATACAAGCCTCATGAGCAAGAAAAATGATTTTTTGACTAGTTATTTCACAGAAAAATAAATTTTTGACGAGTTATTTGACAGAAACCTCACTTTTCGGTAATATCGAAGGCTAACCCCTTTGGATTTTCCAAAAAATTTTCATATTTCTTATAACCTCCCAAAAATTAAGTTTGGATTGGTAACACGTAGCCAATTGAGAATACAAGCCTCAGGTGCAAGAAAAATGAATTTTTCACGAGTTATTAACCGGAAACCTCCATTTTCAATAATACTGAAGGCTAACCCCTTTATATTTTTCTTAAAAATTATGATATTTTTTAGAACCTTACCAAAAAATAAGTATAGATAGGTAACGCGTAGCCGATATAGAATACAAGCCTCATGAGCAAGAAAAATGATCTTTTGACTAGTTATATCACGGAAAAATAAAATTTTGACGAGTTATTTGATAGAAACCTCACTTTTCGGTAATATCGAAGGCTAACCCCTTTGGATTTTCTCAAAATTTTTCATATTTCTTATAACCTCCCAAAAATTAAGTTTGGATTGGTAACACGTAGCCAATTGAGAATACAAGCCTCAGGTGCAAGAAAAATGAATTTTTCACGAGTTATTAACCGGAAACCTCCATTTTCAATAATACTGAAGGCTAACCACTTTGTATTTTTCTCAAAAATTATGATATTTTTTAGAACCTTACCAAAAAATAAGTATGGACAGGTAACGCGTAGCCTATATAGAATACAAGCCTCATGAGCAAGAAAAATGATTTTTTGACTAGTTATTTCACAGAAAAATAAATTTCTGACGTGTTATTTGATAGAAACCTCACTTTTCGGTAATATCGAAGGCTAACCCCTTTGGATTTTCTCAAAATTTTTCATATTTCTTATAACCTCCCAAAAATTATGTTTGGATTCGTAACACGTAGCCAATTGAGAATACAAGCCTCAGGTGCAAGAAAAATGAATTTTTCACGAGTTATTAACTGGGAACCTCCGTTTACAATAATATCGAAGGCTAACCCCTTTGATTTTTTCTTAAAAATTTTGATATTTTTTACAACCTTCCAAAAAATAAGTATGGATAGGTAACGCGTAGCTGATACAAAATACAAGCCTCATGAGCAAGAAAAATGATTTTTTGACTAGTTATTTCACAGAAAAATAAATTTTTGACGAGTTATTTGACAGAAACCTCACTTTTCGGTAATATCGAAGGCTAACCCCTTTGGATTTTCCAAAAATTTTTCATATTTCTTATAACCTCCCAAAAATTAAGTTTGAATTGGTAACACGTAGCCAATTGAGAATACAAGCCTCAGGTGCAAGAAAAATGAATTTTTCACGAGTTATTAACCGGAAACCTCCATTTTCAATAATACTGAAGGCTAACCCCTTTGTATTTTTCTTAAATATTTTTTAGAACCTTACCAAAAAATAAGTATAGATAGGTAACGCGTAGCCGATATAGAATACAAGCCTCATGAGCAAGAAAAATGATCTTTTAACTAGTTATATCACGGAAAAATAAAATTTTGACGAGTTATTTGATAGAAACCTCACTTTTCGGTAATATCGAAGGCTAACCCTTTTGGATTTTCTCAAAAATTTTCATATTTCTTATAACCTCCCAAAAATTAAGTTTGGATTGGTAACACGTAGCCAATTGAGAATACAAGCCTCAGGTGCAAGAAAAATGAATTTTTCACAAGTTATTAACTGGGAACCTCCCTTTTCAATAATATCGAAGGCTAACCCCTTTGATTTTTTCTTAAAAATTTTGATATTTTTTACAACCTTCCAAAAAATAAGTATGGATAGGTAACGCGTAGCTGATACAGAATACAAGCCTCATGAGCAAGAAAAATGATTTTTTGACTAGTTATTTTACAGAAAAATAAATTTTTGACGAGTTATTTGACAAAAACCTCACTTTTCGGTAATATCAAAGGCTAACCCCTTTGGATTTTCCAAAATTTTTTCATATTTCTTATAACCTCCCAAAAATTAAGTTTGGATTGGTAACACGTAGCCAATTGAGAATACAAGCCTCAAGTGCAAGAAAAATGAATTTTTCACGAGTTATTAACCGGAAACCTCCATTTTCAATAATACTGAAGGCTAACCCGTTTGTACGAAAAAATAAGTATAGATAGGTAACGCGTAGCCGATATAGAATACAAGCCTCATGAGCAAGAAAAATGATCTTTTGACTAGTTATATCACGGAAAAATAAATTTTTGACGGGTTATTTGACAGAAACCTCACTTTTCGGTAATATTGAAGGCTAACCCCTTTGGATTTTCTCAAAATTTTTCATATTTCTTATAACCTCCCAAAAATTAAGTTTGGATTGGTAACACGTAGCCAATTGAGAATACAAGCCTCAGGTGCAAGAAAAATGAATTTTTCACGAGTTATTAACCGGAAACCTCCATTTTCAATAATACTAAAGGCTAACCCCTTTGTATTTTTCTCAAAAATTAAGATATTTTTTAGAACCTTACCAAAAAACAAGTATGGATAGGTAACGCGTAGCCTATATAGAATACAAGCCTCATGAGCAAGAAAAATGATTTTTTGACTAGTTATTTCACAGAAAAATAAATTTTTGATGAGTTATTTGACAGAAATCTCACTTTTCGGTAATATCGAAGGATAACCCCTTTGGATTTTCTCAAAATTTTTCATATTTCTTATAACCTCCCAAAAATTAAGTTTGGATTGGTAACACATAGCCAATTGAGAATACAAGCCTCAGGTGCAAAAAAAAATGAATTTTTCACGAGTTATTAACTGGAAACCTCCTTTTCAATAATACCGAAGGCTAACCCCTTTGTATTTTTCTCAAAAATTTTGATATTTTTTAGAACCTTACCAAAAAATAAGTATGGATAGGTAACGCGTAGCGGATACAGAATACAAGCTTCATGTGCAAGAAAAATGATTTTTTGACTAGTTATTTCACAGAAAAATAAATTTTTGATGAGTTATTTGATAGAAACCTCACTTTTTGGTAATATCGAAGGCTAACCCCTTTGGATTTTCTCAAAAAATTTGATATATTTTATAACCTCCCAAAAATTAAGTTTGGATTGGTAACACATAGCCGATTGAGAATACAAGCCCTAGGTGCAAGAAAAATTAATTCTTCACGAGGTATTAACCAGAAACCTCCCTTTTCAATAATAACGAAGGCTAACCCCTTTGGATTTTCTCAAAAATTTTGAAATTTTTTAGAACCTCCCGAAAAATAGGTATGGATAGGTTCTGCGTAGCAAATAGAGAATACAAGCCTCATGTGCAAGAAAAATAAATTTTTCACGAGTTATTAACTAGAAACCTCTCTTTTCAATAATATCGAAGGCTAACCCCTTTGGTTTTTTCTCAAAAATTTTGATATTTTTTACAACCTTCCAAAAAATAAGTACGGATAGGTAACGCGTAGCCGATATAGAATACAAGCCTCATGAGCAAGAAGAATGATTTTTTGACTAGTTATTTCACGGAAAAATAAATTTTTGACGGGTTATTTGACAGAAACCTCACTTTTCGGTAATATCGAAGGCTAACCCCTTTGGATTTTCCAAAAATTTTTCATATTTCTTATAACCTCCCAAAAATTAAGTTTGGATTGGTAACACGTAGCCAATTGAGAATACAAGCCTCAGGTGCAAGAAAAATGAATTTTCACGAGTTATTAACCGGAAACCTCCATTTTCAATAATACTGAAGGCTAACCCCTTTGTATTTTTCTTAAAAATTATGATATTTTTTAGAACCTTACCAAAAAATAAGTATAGATAGGTAACGCGTAGCCGATATAGAATACAAGCCTCATGAGCAAGAAAAATGATCTTTTGACTAGTTATATCACGGAAAAATAAATTTTTGACGGGTTATTTGACAGAAACCTCACTTTTCGGTAATATTGAAGGCTAACCCCTTTGGATTTTCTCAAAATTTTTCATATTTATTATAACCTCCCAAAAATTAAGTTTGGATTGGTAACACGTAGCCAATTGAGAATACAAGCCTAAGGTGCAAGAAAAATGAATTTTTCACGAGTTATTAACCGGAAACCTCCATTTTCAATAATACTGAAGGCTAACCCCTTTGCTAGTTATTTCATAGAAAAATAATTTTTGACGAGTTATTTGACAGAAACCTCACTTTTTGGTAATATCGAAGGCTAACCCCTTTGGATTTTCTCAAAAAATTTGATATATTTAACAACCTCCCAAAAATTAAGTTTGGATTGGTAACACATAGCCGATTGAGAATACAAGCCCTAGGTGCAAGAAAAATGAATTCTTCACGAGTTATTAACCGGAAACCTCCCTTTTCAATAATAACGAAGGCTAACCCCTTTGGATTTTCTCAAATTTTTTGAAATTTTTTAGAACCTCCCGAAAAATAGGTATGGATAGGTAACGCGTAGCAGATAGAGAATACAAGCCTCATGTGCAAGAAAAATGATTTTTTCACGAGTTATTAACTAGAAACCTCCCTTTTCAATAATATCGTTGGCTAACCCCTTTGGTTTTTTCTCAAAAATTTTGATATTTTTTACAACCTTCCAAAAAATAAGTACGGATAGGTAACGCGTAGCCGATATAGAATACAAGCCTCATGAGCAAGAAGAATGATTTTTTGACTAGTTATTTCACGGAAAAATAAATTTTTGACGGGTTATTTGACAGAAACCTCACTTTTCGGTAATATCGAAGGCTAACCCCTTTGGATTTTCTCAAAATTTTTCATATTTCTTATAACCTCCCAAAAATTAAGTTTGGATTGGTAACACGTAGCCAATTGAGAATACAAGCCTCAGGTGCAAGAAAAATGAATTTTTCACGAGTTATTAACCGGAAACCTCCATTTTCAATAATACTGAAGGCTAACCCCTTTGTATTTTTCTCAAAAATTATGATATTTTTTAGAACCTTACCAAAAAATAAGTATGGATAGGTAACGCGTAGCCTATATAGAATACAAGCCTCATGAGCAAGAAAAATGATTTTTTGACTAGTTATTTCACAGAAAAATAAATTTCTGACGTGTTATTTGACAGAAACCTCACTTTTCGGTAATATCGAAGGCTAACCCCTTTGGATTTTCTCAAAATTTTTCATATTTCTTATAACCTCCCAAAAATTATGTTTGGATTCGTAACACGTAGCCAATTGAGAATACAAGCCTCAGGTGCAAGAAAAATGAATTTTTCACGAGTTATTAACTGGGAACCTCCCTTTTCAATAATATCGAAGGCTAACCCCTTTGATTTTTTCTTAAAATTTTTGATATTTTTTACAACCTTCCAAAAAATAAGTATGGATAGGTAACGTGTAGCTGATACAGAATACAAGCCTCATGAGCAAGAAAAATGATTTTTTGACTAGTTATTTCACAGAAAAATAAATTTTTGACGAGTTATTTGACAGAAACCTCACTTTTCGGTAATATCGAAGGCTAACCCCTTTGGATTTTCCAAAAAATTTTCATATTTCTTATAACCTCCCAAAAATTAAGTTTGGATTGGTAACTTGTAGCCAATTGAGAATACAAGCCTCAGGTGCAAGAGAAATGAATTTTTCACGAGTTATTAACCGGAAACCTCCATTTTCAATAATACTGAAGGCTAACCCCTTTGTATTTTTCTTAAAAATTATGATATTTTTTAGAACCTTACCAAAAAATAAGTATAGATAGGTAACGCGTAGCCGATATAGAATACAAGCCTCATGAGCAAGAAAAATGATCTTTTGACTAGTTATATCACGGAAAAATAAATTTTTGACGGGTTATTTGACAGAAACCTCACTTTTCGGTAATATTGAAGGCTAACCCCTTTGGATTTTCTCAAAATTTTTCATATTTCTTATAACCTCCCAAAAATTAAGTTTGGATTGGTAACACGTAGCCAATTGAGAATACAAGCCTCAGGTGCAAGAAAAATGAATTTTTCACGAGTTATTAACTAGGAACCTCCCTTTTCAATAATATCGAAGGCTAACCCCTTTGATTTTTTCTTAAAAATTTTGATATTTTTTACAACCTTCCAAAAAATAAGTATGGATAGGTAACGTGTAGCTGATACAGAATACAAGCCTCATGAGCAAGAAAAATGATTTTTTGACTAGTTATTTCGCAGAAAAATAAATTTTTGACGAGTTATTTGACAGAAACCTCACTTTTCGGTAATATCGAAGGCTAACCCCTTTGGATTTTCCAAAAAATTTTCATATTTCTTATAACCTCCCAAAAATTAAGTTTGGATTGGTAACACATAGCCGATTGAGAATACAAGCCCTAGGTGCAAGAAAAATTAATTCTTCACGAGTTATTAACCGGAAACCTCCCTTTTCAATAATAACGAAGGCTAACCCCTTTGGATTTTCTCAAAAATTTTGAAATTTTTTAGAACCTCCCGAAAAATAGGTATGGATAGGTAACGCGTAGCAGATAGAGAATACAAGCCTCATGTGCAAGAAAAATAAATTTTTCACGAGTTATTAACTAGAAACCTCTCTTTTCAATAATACCGAAGGCTAACCCCTTTGGTTTTTTCTCAAAAATTTTGATATTTTTTACAACCTTCCAAAAAATAAGTACGGATAGGTAACGCGTAGCCGATATAGAATACAAGCCTCATGAGCAAGAAGAATGATTTTTTGACTAGTTATTTCACGGAAAAATAAATTTTTGACGGGTTATTTGACAGAAACCTCACTTTTCGGTAATATTGAAGGCTAACCCCTTTGGATTTTCCAAAAATTTTTCATATTTCTTATAACCTCCCAAAAATTAAGTTTGGATTGGTAACACGTAGCCAATTGAGAATACAAGCCTCAGGTGCAAGAAAAATGAATTTTTCACGAGTTATTAACCGGAAACCTCCATTTTCAATAATACTGAAGGCTAACCCCTTTGTATTTTTCTTAAAAATTATGATATTTTTTAGAACCTTACCAAAAAATAAGTATAGATAGGTAACGCGTAGCCGATATAGAATACAAGCCTCATGAGCAAGAAAAATGATCTTTTGACTAGTTATATCACGGAAAAATAAATTTTTGACGGGTTATTTGACAGAAACCTCACTTTTCGGTAATATTGAAGGCTAACCCCTTTGGATTTTCTCAAAATTTTTCATATTTCTTATAACCTCCCAAAAATTAAGTTTGGATTGGTAACACGTAGCCAATTGAGAATACAAGCCTCAGGTGCAAGAAAAATGAATTTTTCACGAGTTATTAACCGGAAACCTCCATTTTCAATAATACTGAACGCTAACCCCTTTGCTAGTTATTTCATAGAAAAATAATTTTTTGACGAGTTATTTTACAGAAACCTCACTTTTTGGTAATATCAAAGGCTAACCCCTTTGGATTTTCTCAAAAAATTTGATATTTTTTATAACATCCCAAAAATGAAGTTTGGATTGGTAACGCATAGAGGATAGAGAATACAAGTCTCATGTGCAAGAAAAATGAATTTTGGACGAGTTATTTATCGGAAAGCTCCCTTTTCGGTAATATCAAAGGCGAACACCTTTGGATTTATCTCAAAAATTTTGATATTTTTTAGAACTTATCTAAAAATATGTATGGATAGGTAACATGTAGCCGATAGAGAATACAAGCCTCATGTGCAAGAAAAATGAATTGTTCATGAGTTATTAATCGGGAACCTCCCTTTTCAATAATATCAAAGGCTAACCCCTTTGGATTTTTCTCAAAATTTTTGATATTTTTTACAACCTTCCAAAAATAAGTATGGATAGGTAACGCGTAGCCGATACATAATACAATCCTCATGTGCAAGAAAAATGAATTTTTGACTAGTTATTTTATAGAAAATCAAATTTTTGACGAGTTATTTGACAGAAACCTCCCTTTTGTAATATCGAAGGCTAACCCCTTTGGATTTTCTCAAAAAAATTGATATTTTTCATAACCTTCCAAAAATTAAGTTTGGATTGGTAACACGTAGCCGATTGAGAATACAAGCCTCATTTGCAAGAAAAATGAATTTTCATGAGTTATTAACCGGAAACCTCCCGTTTCAATAATACCGAAGGCTAACCCCTTTGGATTTTTCTCAAAAATTTTGATATTTTTAGAACCTTCCAAAAAATTAGTGTAGATAGGTAGCGCGTAGACGATACAGAATACAAGCCTTATGTGCAAGAAAAATAATTTTTTGACGAGTTATTTGATAGAAAAATGAATTTTTGACGAGTTATTTGACGGAAACCTCCTTTTCGGTAATATCGAAAGCTAACCCCATTGCATTTTCTCAAAATTTTTGATATTTTTTAGAACCTCCCGAAAATAGGTATGGATAGGTAACACGTAGCCGATAGAGAATACAAGCCTCATGTGCAAGAAAAATGAACTTTTCACGAGTTATTAACCGGGAACCCCCCTTTTCAATAATATCGAAGGCTAACCCCTTTGAATTTTTCTCAAAAATTTTGATATTTTTTACAACCTTCCAAAAAATAAGTATGGATAGATAACGTGTAGACGATACATAATACAAGCCTCATGTGCAAGAAAAACGAATTTTTGACTAGTTATTTCACAGAAAAATAATTTTTTGAAGAGTTATTTGAGAGAACCCTCACTTTTCGGTAATATCCAAGGCTAACCCCTTTGGATTTTCTCAAAAAATTTGATATTTTTCATATCCTTCCAAAAATAATTTTGGATTGGTAACACGTAGCCGATTGAGAATACAAGCCTCACGTGCAAGAAAAATGAATTTTCATGAGTTATTAACCGGAAACCTCCCGTTTCAATAATACCGAAGGCTAACCCCTTTGGATTTTTCTCAAAAATTTTGATATTTTTTAGAACCTTCCAAAAAAATAGTGTAGATAGGTAGCGCGTAGCCGATACAGAATACAAGCCTTATGTGCAAGAAAAATGAATTTTTGACGAGTTATTTGATAGAAAAATGAATTTTTGACGAGTTATTTGACGGAAACCTCCTTTTCGGTAATATCGAAAGCTAACCCCTTTGCATTTTCTCAAAATTTTTGATATTTTTTAGAACCTCCCGAAAATAGGTATAGACAGGTAACACGTAGCCGATAGAGAATACAAGCCTCATGTGCAAGAAAAATGAACTTTTCACGAGTTATTAACCGGGAACCCCCCTTTTAAATAATATCGAAGGCTAACCCCTTTGGATTTTTCTAAAAAAATTTGATATTTTTACATCCTTCCAAAAAATAAGTATGGATACGTAACGCGTAGCCGATACAGAATACAAGCCTCATGTGCAAGAAAAATGAATTTTTGACGAGTTATTTGACGGAAACCTCCTTTTCGGTAATATCGAAGGCTAACCCCTTTGGATTTTCTCAAAAATTTTGATATTTTTTAGAACCTCCTGAAAAATAGGTATGGATAGGTAACACGTAGCCGATAGAGAATACAAGCCCATGTGCAAGAAAAATGAACTTTTCCCGAGTTATTAACGGGAACCCCCCTTTTAAATAATATCGAAGGCTAACCCCTTTGGATTTTTCTAAAAAAAATTTGATATTTTTACAACCTTCCAAAAAATAAGTATGGATACGTAACGCGTAGCCGATACAGAATACAAGCCTCATGTGCAAGAAAAATGAATTTTTGACGAGTTATTTGACGGAAACCTCCTTTTCGGTAATATCGAAGGCTAACCCCTTTGGATTTTCTCAAAAATTTTGATATTTTTTATAACATCCCAAAAATGAAGTTTGGATTTGTAACGCATAGCGGATAGAGAATACAAGTCTCATGTGCAAGAAAAATGAATTTTTGACGAGTTATTTGTTGGAAAGCTCCCTTTTTGGTAATATCAAAGGCTAACCCCTTTGGATTAATCTCAAAAATTTTGATATTTTTTAGAACCTACCGAAAAATTGGTACGGATAGGTAACATGTAGCCGATAGAGAATACAAGCCTCATGTGCAAGAAAAATGAATTTTTCATGAGTTATTAATCGGGAACCTCCCTTTTCAATAATATCGAAGGCTAACCCCTTTGGATTTTTCTCAAAAAATTTGATATTTTTTACAACCTTCCAAAAAATAAGTATGGATAGGTAACGCGTAGCCGATACATAATACAAGCCTCATGTGCAGAAAAATGAATTTTTGACTAGTTATTTCAACAAAAAATAATTTTTTGAAGAGTTATTTGACAGAAACCTCACTTTTCGGTAATATCGAAGGCTAACCCATTTGGATTTTCTCAAAAAATTAGATATTTTTTATAACCTCCCAAAAATCAAGATTGGATTGGTAACACGTAGCCGACTGAGAATATAAGCCTCATGTGCAAGAAAAATGAATTTTTCATGAGTTATTAACGGGAAACCTCCCGTTTCAATAGTACCGAAGGCTAACCCCTTTGGATTTTCTCAAAAATTTTGATATTTTTTAGAATCTTACCAAAAATAAGTATGGATAGGTAACGCGTAGCCGATACAGAATACAAGCCTTATGTGCAAGAAAAATGAATTTTTGACGAGTTATTTGACAGAAAAATGAATTTTTGACGAGTTATTTGACGGAAACCTCCTTTTCGGTAATATCGAAGGCTAACCCCTTTGGATTTTCTCAAAATTTTTGATATTTTTTATAACCTCCTGAAAAATAGGTATGGATAGGTAACACGTAGCCGATAGAGAATACAAGCCTCATGTGCAAGAAAAATGAACTTTTCACGAGTTATTAACGGGAAACCCCCTTTTAAATAATATCGAAGGCTAACCCCTTTGGATTTTTCTCAAAAAATTTGATATTTTTACAACCTTCCAAAAAATAAGTATGGATACGTAACGCGTAGACGATACAGAAAGAAGCCTCATGTGCAAGAAAAATGAATTTTTGACGAGTTATTTGACGGAAACCTCCTTTTCGGTAATATCGAAGGCTAACCCCTTTTGATTTTCTCAAAAATTTTGATATTTTTTATAACATCCCAAAAATGAAGTTTGGATTTGTAGCGCACAGCGGATAGAGAATACAAGTCTCATGTGTAAGAAAAATGAATTTTTGACGAGTTATTTGTTGGAAAGCTTCCTTTTTGGTAATATCAAAGGCTAACCCCTTTGGATTAATCTCAAAAAATTTGATATTTTTTAGAACCTACCGAAAAATTGGTACGGATAGGTAACATGTAGCCGATAGAGAATACAAGCCTCATGTGCAAGAAAAATGAATTTTTCATGAGTTATTAATCGGGAACCTCCCTTTTCAATAATATCGAAGGCTAACCCCTTTGGATTTTTCTCAAAAAATTTGATATTTTTTACAACCTTCCAAAAAATAAGTATGGATAGGTAACGCGTAGCCGATACATAATACAAGCCTCATGTGCAGAAAAATGAATTTTTGACTAGTTATTTCAACAAAAAATAATTTTTTGAAGAGTTATTTGACAGAAACCTCACTTTTCGGTAATATCGAAGGCTAACCCATTTGGATTTTCTCAAAAAATTAGATATTTTTTATAACCTCCCAAAAATCAAGATTGGATTGGTAACACGTAGCCGACTGGGAATATAAGCCTCATGTGCAAGAAAAATGAATTTTTCATGAGTTATTAACGGGAAACCTCCCGTTTCAATAGTACCGAAGGCTAACCCCTTTGGATTTTCTCAAAAATTTTGATATTTTTTAGAACCTCCCGAAAATAGGTATGGATAGGTAACACGTAGCCGATAGAGAATACAAGCCTCATGTGCAAGAAAAATGAACTTTTCACGAGTTATTAACCGGGAACCCCCTTTTCAATAATATCGAAGGCTAACCCCTTTGGATTTTTCTCAAAAATTTTGATATTTTTTACAACCTTCCAAAAAATAAGTATGGATAGGTAACATGTAGACGATACATAATACAAGCCTCATGTGCAAGAAAAACGAATTTTTGACTAGTTATTTCACAGAAAAATAATTTTTTGAAGAGTTATTTGACAGAAACCTCATTTTTCGGTAATATCCAAGGCTAACCCCTTTGGATTTTCTCAAAAAGTTAGATATTTTTCATAACCTCCCAAAAATTAAGATTGGATTGGTAACACGTAGCCGATTGAGAATACAAGCCTCCTGCGCAAGAAAAATGAATTTTTCACGAGTTATTAACCGGAAACCTCCCTTTTCAATAACACCAAAGGCTAACCCCTTTGGATTTTTCTCAAAAATTTTGATATTTTTTAGAATCTTACCAAAAATAAGTATGGATAGGTAACGCGTAGCCGATACAGAATACAAGCCTTATGTGCAAGAAAAATGAATTTTTGACGAGTTATTTGACAGAAAAATGAATTTTTGACGAGTTATTTGACGGAAACCTCCTTTTCGGTAATATCGAAGGCTAACCCCTTTGGATTTTCTCAAAATTTTTGATATTTTTTAGAACCTCCTGAAAAATAGGTATGGATAGGTAACACGTAGCCGATAGAGAATACAAGCCCATGTGCAAGAAAAATGAACTTTTCACGAGTTATTAACGGGAACCCCCCTTTTAAATAATATCGAAGGCTAACCCCTTTGGATTTTTCTAAAAAAAATTTGATATTTTTACAACCTTCCAAAAAATAAGTATGGATACGTAACGCGTAGCCGATACAGAATACAAGCCTCATGTGCAAGAAAAATGAATTTTTGACGAGTTATTTAACGGAAACCTCCTTTTCGGTAATATCGAAGGCTAACCCCTTTGGATTTTCTCAAAAATTTTGATATTTTTTATAACATCCCAAAAATGAAGTTTGGATTTGTAACGCATAGCGGATAGAGAATACAAGTCTCATGTGCAAGAAAAATGAATTTTTGACGAGTTATTTGTTGGAAAGCTCCCTTTTTGGTAATATCAAAGGCTAACCCCTTTGGATTAATCTCAAAAATTTTGATATTTTTTAGAACCTACCGAAAAATTGGTACGGATAGGTAACATGTAGCCGATAGAGAATACAAGCCTCATGT
Organism: Neostapfia colusana; assembly: GCA_030760725.1. Classification (NCBI taxonomy): domain Eukaryota; kingdom Viridiplantae; phylum Streptophyta; class Magnoliopsida; order Poales; family Poaceae; genus Neostapfia; species Neostapfia colusana. The sequence continues at coordinate 43,612 of JASWHV010000008.1, read as the reverse complement.
GCAAGAAAAATGAATTTTTCATGAGTTATTAATCGGGAACCTCCCTTTTCAATAATATCGAAGGCTAACCCCTTTGGATTTTTCTCAAAAAATTTGATATTTTTTACAACCTTCCAAAAAATAAGTATGGATAGGTAACGCGTAGCCGATACATAATACAAGCCTCATGTGCAGAAAAATGAATTTTTGACTAGTTATTTCAACAAAAAATAATTTTTTGAAGAGTTATTTGACAGAAACCTCACTTTTCGGTAATATCGAAGGCTAACCCATTTGGATTTTCTCAAAAAATTAGATATTTTTTATAACCTCCCAAAAATCAAGATTGGATTGGTAACACGTAGCCGACTGAGAATATAAGCCTCATGTGCAAGAAAAATAAATTTTTCATGAGTTATTAACGGGAAACCTCCTGTTTCAATAGTACCGAAGGCTAACCCCTTTGGATTTTCTCAAAATTTTTGATATTTTTTAGAACCTCCCGAAAATAGGTATGGATAGGTAACACGTAGCCGATAGAGAATACAAGCCTCATGTGCAAGAAAAATGAACTTTTCACGAGTTATTAACCGGGAACCCCCTTTTCAATAATATCGAAGGCTAACCCCTTTGGATTTTTCTCAAAAATTTTGATATTTTTTACAACCTTCCAAAAAATAAGTATGGATAGGTAACATGTAGACGATACATAATACAAGCCTCATGTGCAAGAAAAACGAATTTTTGACTAGTTATTTCACAGAAAAATAATTTTTTGAAGAGTTATTTGACAGAAACCTCACTTTTCGGTAATATCCAAGGCTAACCCCTTTGGATTTTCTCAAAAAGTTAGATATTTTTCATAACCTCCCAAAAATTAAGATTGGATTGGTAACACGTAGCCGATTGAGAATACAAGCCTCCTGTGCAAGAAAAATGAATTTTTCACGAGTTATTAACCGGAAACCTCCCTTTTCAATAACACCAAAGGCTAACCCCTTTGGATTTTTCTCAAAAATTTTGATATTTTTTAGAATCTTACCAAAAATAAGTATGGATAGGTAATGCGTAGCCGATACAGAATACAAGCCTTATGTGCAAGAAAAATGAATTTTTGACGAGTTATTTGACAGAAAAATGAATTTTTGACGAGTTATTTGACGGAAACCTCCTTTTCGGTAATATCGAAGGCTAACCCCTTTGGATTTTCTCAAAATTTTTGATATTTTTTAGAACCTCCTGAAAAATAGGTATGGATAGGTAACACGTAGCCGATAGAGAATACAAGCCCATGTGCAAGAAAAATGAACTTTTCACGAGTTATTAACGGGAACCCCCCTTTTAAATAATATCGAAGGCTAACCCCTTTGGATTTTTCTAAAAAAATTGATATTTTTACAACCTTCCAAAAAATAAGTATGGATACGTAACGCGTAGCCGATACAGAATACAAGCCTCATGTGCAAGAAAAATGAATTTTTGACGAGTTATTTGACGGAAACCTCCTTTTCGGTAATATCGAAGGCTAACCCCTTTGGATTTTCTCAAAAATTTTGATATTTTTTATAACATCCCAAAAATGAAGTTTAGATTTGTAACGCATAGCGGATAGAGAATACAAGTCTCATGTGCAAGAAAAATGAATTTTTGACGAGTTATTTGTTGGAAAGCTCCCTTTTTGGTAATATCAAAGGCTAACCCCTTTGGATTAATCTCAAAAATTTTGATATTTTTTAGAACCTACCGAAAAATTGGTATGGATAGGTAACATGTAGCCGATAGAGAATACAAGCCTCATGTGCAAGAAAAATGAATTTTTCATGAGTTATTAATCGGGAACCTCCCTTTTCAATAATATCGAAGGCTAACCCCTTTGGATTTTTCTCAAAAATTTTGATATTTTTTACAACCTTCCAAAAAATAAGTATGGATAGGTAACGCGTAGCCGATACATAATACAAGCCTCATGTGCACAAAAATGAATTTTTGACTAGTTATTTCAACAAAAAATAATTTTTTGAAGAGTTATTTGACAGAAACCTCACTTTTCGGTAATATCGAAGGCTAACCCATTTGGATTTTCTCAAAAAATTAGATATTTTTTATAACCTCCCAAAAATCAAGATTGGATTGGTAACACGTAGCCGACTGAGAATATAAGCCTCATGTGCAAGAAAAATGAATTTTTCATGAGTTATTAACGGGAAACCTCCCGTTTCAATAGTACCGAAGGCTAACCCCTTTGGATTTTCTCAAAATTTTTGATATTTTTTAGAACCTCCCGAAAATAGGTATGGATAGGTAACACGTAGCCGATAGAGAATACAAGCCTCATGTGCAAGAAAAATGAACTTTTCACGAGTTATTAACCGGGAACCCCCTTTTCAATAATATCGAAGGCTAACCCCTTTGGATTTTTCTCAAAAATTTTGATATTTTTTACAACCTTCCAAAAAATAAGTATGGATAGGTAACATGTAGACGATACATAATACAAGCCTCATGTGCAAGAAAAACGAATTTTTGACTAGTTATTTCACAGAAAAATAATTTTGTGAAGAGTTATTTGACAGAAACCTCACTTTTCGGTAATATCCAAGGCTAACCCCTTTGGATTTTCTCAAAAAGTTAGATATTTTTCATAACCTCCCAAAAATTAAGATTGGATTGGTAACACGTAGCCGATTGAGAATACAAGCCTCCTGTGCAAGAAAAATGAATTTTTCACGAGTTATTAACCGGAAACCTCCCTTTTCAATAACACCAAAGGCTAACCCCTTTGGATTTTTCTCAAAAATTTTGATATTTTTTAGAATCTTACCAAAAATAAGTATGGATAGGTAATGCGTAGCCGATACAGAATACAAGCCTTATGTGCAAGAAAAATGAATTTTTGACGAGTTATTTGACAGAAAAATGAATTTTTGACGAGTTATTTGACGGAAACCTCCTTTTCGGTAATATCGAAGGCTAACCCCTTTGGATTTTCTCAAAATTTTTGATATTTTTTAGAACCTCCTGAAAAATAGGTATGGATAGGTAACACGTAGCCGATAGAGAATACAAGCCCATGTGCAAGAAAAATGAACTTTTCACGAGTTATTAACGGGAACCCCCCTTTTAAATAATATCGAAGGCTAACCCCTTTGGATTTTTCTAAAAAAAATTGATATTTTTACAACCTTCCAAAAAATAAGTATGGATACGTAACGCGTAGCCGATACAGAATACAAGCCTCATGTGCAAGAAAAATGAATTTTTGACGAGTTATTTGACGGAAACCTCCTTTTCGGTAATATCGAAGGCTAACCCCTTTGGATTTTCTCAAAAATTTTGATATTTTTTATAACATCCCAAAAATGAAGTTTGGATTTGTAACGCATAGCGGATAGAGAATACAAGTCTCATGTGCAAGAAAAATGAATTTTTGACGAGTTATTTGTTGGAAAGCTCCCTTTTTGGTAATATCAAAGGCTAACCCCTTTGGATTAATCTCAAAAATTTTGATATTTTTTAGAACCTACCGAAAAATTGGTACGGATAGGTAACATGTAGCCGATAGAGAATACAAGCCTCATGTGCAAGAAAAATGAATTTTTCATGAGTTATTAATCGGGAACCTCCCTTTTAAATAATATCGAAGGCTAACCCCTTTGGATTTTTCTCAAAAATTTTGATATTTTTTACAACCTTCCAAAAAATAAGTATGGATAGGTAACGCGTAGCCGATACATAATACAAGCCTCATTTGCAGAAAAATGAATTTTTGACTAGTTATTTCAACGAAAAATAATTTTTTGAAGAGTTATTTGACAGAAACCTCACTTTTTGGTAATATCGAAGGCTAACCCATTTGGATTTTCTCAAAATTTAGATATTTTTTATAACCTCCCAAAAATCAAGATTGGATTGGTAACACGTAGCCGATTGAGAATATAAGCCTCATGTGCAAGAAAAATGAATTTTTCATGAGTTATTAACTAGAAACCTCCCGTTTAAATAGTACCAAAGGCTAACCCCTTTGGATTTTTCTCTAAAATTTTGATATTTTTAAAACCTTCCAAAAAATAAGTATGGATACGTAACGCGTAGCCGATACAGAATACAAGCCCCATGTGCAAGAAAATGAATTTTTGACTAGTTATTTCATAGAAAAATAATTTTTTGACGAGTTATTTTACAGAAACCTCACTTTTTGGTAATATCGAAGGCTAACCCCTTTGGATTTTCTCAAAAATTTTGATATTTTTAATAACATCCCAAAAATGAAGTTTGGATTGGTAACGCATAGAGAATAGAGAATACAAGTCTCATGTGCAAGAAAAATGAATTTTTGACGAGTTATTTATCGGAAAGCTCCCTTTTCGGTAATATCAAAGGCTAACACCTTTGGATTTATCTCAAAATTTTTGATATTTTCTAGAACCTACCTAAAAATAGGTATGGATAGGTAACATGTAGCCGATAGAGAATACAAGCCTCATGTGCAAGAAAAATGAATTTTTCATGAGTTATTAATCGGGAACCTCCCTTTTCAATAATATCAAAGGCTAACCCCTTTGGGTTTTTCTCAAAAATTTTGATATTTTTTACAACCTTCCAAAAATAAGTATGGATAGGTAACGCGTAGCCGATACATAATACAATCCTCATGTGCAAGAAAAATGAATTTTTGACTAGTTATTTTATAGAAAATCAAATTTTACGAGTTATTTGACAGAAACCTCCCTTTTTGTATTATCGAAGGCTAACCCCTTTGGATTTTCTCAAAAAATTTGATATTTTTCATAACCTTCCAAAAATTAAGTTTGGATTGGTAACACGTAGCCGATTGAGAATACAAGCCTCATGTGCAAGAAAAATGAATTTTCATGAGTTATTAACCGGAAACCTCCCGTTTCAATAATACCGAAGGCTAACCCCTTTGGATTTTTCTCAAAAATTTTGATATTTTTTAGAACCTTCCAAAAAAATAGTGTAGATAGGTAGCGCGTAGCCGATACAGAATACAAGCCTTATGTGCAAGAAAAATGAATTTTTGACGAGTTATTTGATAGAAAAATGAATTTTTGACGAGTTATTTGACGGAAACCTCCTTTTCGGTAATATCGAAAGCTAACCCCTTTGCATTTTCTCAAAATTTTTGATATTTTTTAGAACCTCCCGAAAATAGGTATAGATAGGTAACACGTAGCCGATAGAGAATACAAGCCTCATGTGCAAGAAAAATGAACTTTTCACGAGTTATTAACCGGGAACCACCCTTTTAAATAATATCGAAGGCTAACCCCTTTGGATTTTTCTAAAAAAATTTGATATTTTTACAACCTTCCAAAAAATAAGTATGGATAGGTAACATGTAGACGATACATAATACAAGCCTCATGTGCAAGAAAAACGAATTTTTGACTAGTTATTTCACAGAAAAATAATTTTTTGAAGAGTTATTTGACAGAAACCTCACTTTTCGGTAATATCCAAGGCTAACCCCTTTGGATTTTCTAAAAAAATTAGATATTTTTTATAACCTCCCAAAAATTAAGATTGGATTGGTAACACGTAGCCGATTGAGAATACAAGCCTCTTGTGCAAGAAAAATGAATTTTTCACGAGTTATTAACCAGAAACCTTCCTTTTCAATAATACCAAAGGCTAACCCCTTTGGATTTTCTCAAAAATTTTGATATTTTTTAGAATCTTACCAAAAATAAGTATGGATAGGTAACGCGTAGCCGATACAGAATACAAGCCTTATGTGCAAGAAAAATGAATTTTTGACGAGTTATTTGACAGAAAAATGAATTTTTGACGAGTTATTTGACGGAAACCTCCTTCTCGGTAATATCGAAGGCTAACCCCTTTGGATTTTCTAAAAATTTTTGATATTTTTTATAACCACCTGAAAAATAGGTATGGATAGGTAACACGTAGCCGATAGAGAATACAAGCCTCATGTGCAAGAAAAATGAACTTTTCACGAGTTATTAACGGGAAACCCCCTTTTAAATAATATCGAAGGCTAACCCCTTTGGATTTTTCTCAAAAAATTTGATATTTTTACAACCTTCCAAAAAATAAGTATGGATACGTAACGCGTAGACGATACAGAAAGAAGCCTCATGTGCAAGAAAAATGAATTTTTGACGAGTTATTTGACGGAAACCTCCTTTTCGGTAATATCGAAGGCTAACCCCTTTGGATTTTCTCAAAAATTTTGATATTTTTTATAACATCCCAAAAATGAAGTTTGGATTTGTAGCGCACAGCGGATAGAGAATACAAGTCTCATGTGTAAGAAAAATGAATTTTTGACGAGTTATTTGTTGGAAAGCTTCCTTTTTGGTAATATCAAAGGCTAACCCCTTTGGATTAATCTCAAAAAATTTGATATTTTTTAGAACCTACCGAAAAATAGGTACGGATAGGTAACATGTAGCCGATAGAGAATACAAGCCTCATGTGCAAGAAAAATGAATTTTTCATGAGTTATTAATCGGGAACCTCCCTTTTCAATAATATCAAAGGCTAACCCCTTTGGATTTTTCTCAAAAATTTTGATATTTTTTACAACCTTCCAAAAAATAAGTATGGATAGGTAACGCGTAGCCGATACATAATACAAGCCTCATGTGCAGAAAAATGAATTTTTGACTAGTTATTTCAACAAAAAATAATTTTTTGAAGAGTTATTTGAAAGAAACCTCACTTTTCGGTAATATCGAAGGCTAACCCATTTGGATTTTCTCAAAAAATTAGATATTTTTTATAACCTCCCAAAAATCAAGATTGGATTGGTAACACGTAGCCGACTGGGAATATAAGCCTCATGTGCAAGAAAAATGAATTTTTCATGAGTTATTAACGGGAGGTTCCTCCCGTTTCAATAGTACCGAAGGCTAACCCCTTTGGATATTCTCAAAAATTTTGATATTTTTTAGAACCTCCCGAAAATAGGTATGGATAGGTAACACGTAGCCGATAGAGAATACAAGCCTCATGTGCAAGAAAAATGAACTTTTCACGAGTTATTAACCGGGAACCCCCTTTTCAATAATATCGAAGGCTAACCCCTTTGGATTTTTCTCAAAAATTTTGATATTTTTTACAACCTTCCAAAAAATAAGTATGGATAGGTAACATGTAGACGATACATAATACAAGCCTCATGTGCAAGAAAAACGAATTTTTGACTAGTTATTTCACAGAAAAATAATTTTTTGAAGAGTTATTTGACAGAAACCTCACTTTTCGGTAATATCCAAGGCTAACCCCTTTGGATTTTCTCAAAAAGTTAGATATTTTTCATAACCTCCCAAAAATTAAGATTGGATTGGTAACACGTAGCCGATTGAGAATACAAGCCTCCTGTGCAAGAAAAATGAATTTTTCACGAGTTATTAACCGGAAACCTCCCTTTTCAATAACACCAAAGGCTAACCCCTTTGGATTTTTCTCAAAAATTTTGATATTTTTTAGAATCTTACCAAAAATAAGTATGGATAGGTAACGCGTAGCCGATACAGAATACAAGCCTTATGTGCAAGAAAAATGAATTTTTGACGAGTTATTTGACAGAAAAATGAATTTTTGACGAGTTATTTGACGGAAACCTCCTTTTCGGTAATATCGAAGGCTAACCCCTTTGGATTTTCTCAAAATTTTTGATATTTTTTAGAACCTCCTGAAAAATAGGTATGGATAGGTAACACGTAGCCGATAGAGAATACAAGCCCATGTGCAAGAAAAATGAACTTTTCACGAGTGATTAACGGGAACCCCCCTTTTAAATAATATCGAAGGCTAACCCCTTTGGATTTTTCTAAAAAAATTTGATATTTTTACAACCTTCCAAAAAATAAGTATGGATACGTAACGCGTAGCCGATACAGAATACAAGCCTCATGTGCAAGAAAAATGAATTTTTGACGAGTTATTTGACGGAAACCTCCTTTTCGGTAATATCGAAGGCTAACCCCTTTGGATTTTCTCAAAAATTTTGATATTTTTTATAACATCCCAAAAATGAAGTTTGGATTTGTAACGCATAGCGGATAGAGAATACAAGTCTCATGTGCAAGAAAAATGAATTTTTGACGAGTTATTTGTTGGAAAGCTCCCTTTTTGGTAATATCAAAGGCTAACCCCTTTGGATTAATCTCAAAAATTTTGATATTTTTTAGAACCTACCGAAAAATTGGTACGGATAGGTAACATGTAGCCGATAGAGAATACAAGCCTCATGTGCAAGAAAAATGAATTTTTCATGAGTTATTAATCGGGAACCTCCCTTTTCAATAATATCAAAGGCTAACCCCTTTGGGTTTTTCTCAAAAAATTTGATATTTTTTACAACCTTCCAAAAAATAAGTATGGATAGGTAACGCGTAGCCGATACATAATACAAGCCTCATGTGCAGAAAAATGAATTTTTGACTAGTTATTTCAACAAAAAATAATTTTTTGAAGAGTTATTTGAAAGAAACCTCACTTTTCGGTAATATCGAAGGCTAACCCATTTGGATTTTCTCAAAAAATTAGATATTTTTTATAACCTCCCAAAAATCAAGATTGGATTGGTAACACGTAGCCGACTGGGAATATAAGCCTCATGTGCAAGAAAAATGAATTTTTCATGAGTTATTAACGGGAGGTTCCTCCCGTTTCAATAGTACCGAAGGCTAACCCCTTTGGATATTCTCAAAAATTTTGATATTTTTTAGAACCTCCCGAAAATAGGTATGGATAGGTAACACGTAGCCGATAGAGAATACAAGCCTCATGTGCAAGAAAAATGAACTTTTCACGAGTTATTAACCGGGAACCCCCTTTTCAATAATATCGAAGGCTAACCCCTTTGGATTTTTCTCAAAAATTTTGATATTTTTTACAACCTTCCAAAAAATAAGTATGGATAGGTAACATGTAGACGATACATAATACAAGCCTCATGTGCAAGAAAAACGAATTTTTGACTAGTTATTTCACAGAAAAATAATTTTTTGAAGAGTTATTTGACAGAAACCTCACTTTTCGGTAATATCCAAGGCTAACCCCTTTGGATTTTCTCAAAAAGTTAGATATTTTTCATAACCTCCCAAAAATTAAGATTGGATTGGTAACACGTAGCCGATTGAGAATACAAGCCTCCTGTGCAAGAAAAAAGAATTTTTCACGAGTTATTAACCGGAAACCTCCCTTTTCAATAACACCAAAGGCTAACCCCTTTGGATTTTTCTCAAAAATTTTGATATTTTTTAGAATCTTACCAAAAATAAGTATGGATAGGTAACGCGTAGCCGATACAGAATACAAGCCTTATGTGCAAGAAAAATGAATTTTTGACGAGTTATTTGACAGAAAAATGAATTTTTGACGAGTTATTTGACGGAAACCTCCTTTTCGGTAATATCGAAGGCTAACCCCTTTGGATTTTCTCAAAATTTTTGATATTTTTTAGAACCTCCTGAAAAATAGGTATGGATAGGTAACACGTAGCCGATAGAGAATACAAGCCCATGTGCAAGAAAAATGAACTTTTCACGAGTTATTAACGGGAACCCCCCTTTTAAATAATATCGAAGGCTAACCCCTTTGGATTTTTCTAAAAAAAATTGATATTTTTACAACCTTCCAAAAAATAAGTATGGATACGTAACGCGTAGCCGATACAGAATACAAGCCTCATGTGCAAGAAAAATGAATTTTTGACGAGTTATTTGACGGAAACCTCCTTTTCGGTAATATCGAAGGCTAACCCCTTTGGATTTTCTCAAAAATTTTGATATTTTTTATAACATCCCAAAAATGAAGTTTGGATTTGTAACGCATAGCGAATAGAGAATACAAGTCTCATGTGCAAGAAAAATGAATTTTTGACGAGTTATTTGTTGGAAAGCTCCCTTTTTGGTAATATCAAAGGCTAACCCCTTTGGATTAATCTCAAAAATTTTGATATTTTTTAGAACCTACCGAAAAATTGGTACGGATAGGTAACATGTAGCCGATAGAGAATACAAGCCTCATGTGCAAGAAAAATGAATTTTTCATGAGTTATTAATCGGGAACCTCCCTTTTAAATAATATCGAAGGCTAACCCCTTTGGATTTTTCTCAAAAATTTTGATATTTTTTACAACCTTCCAAAAAATAAGTATGGATAGGTAACGCGTAGCCGATACATAATACAAGCCTCATTTGCAGAAAAATGAATTTTTGACTAGTTATTTCAACGAAAAATAATTTTTTGAAGAGTTATTTGACAGAAACCTCACTTTTTGGTAATATCGAAGGCTAACCCATTTGGATTTTCTCAAAATTTAGATATTTTTTATAACCTCCCAAAAATCAAGATTGGATTGGTAACACGTAGCCGATTGAGAATATAAGCCTCATGTGCAAGAAAAATGAATTTTTCATGAGTTATTAACTAGAAACCTCCCGTTTCAATAGTACCAAAGGCTAACCCCTTTGGATTTTTCTCTAAAATTTTGATATTTTTAAAACCTTCCAAAAAATAAGTATGGATACGTAACGCGTAGCCGATACAGAATACAAGCCCCATGTGCAAGAAAATGAATTTTTGACTAGTTATTTCATAGAAAAATAATTTTTTGACGAGTTATTTTACAGAAACCTCACTTTTTGGTAATATCGAAGGCTAACCCCTTTGGATTTTCTCAAAAATTTTGATATTTTTAATAACATCCCAAAAATGAAGTTTGGATTGGTAACGCATAGAGAATAGAGAATACAAGTCTCATGTGCAAGAAAAATGAATTTTTGACGAGTTATTTATCGGAAAGCTCCCTTTTCGGTAATATCAAAGGCTAACACCTTTGGATTTATCTCAAAATTTTTGATATTTTCTAGAACCTACCTAAAAATAGGTATGGATAGGTAACATGTAGCCGATAGAGAATACAAGCCTCATGTGCAAGAAAAATGAACTTTTCACGAGTTATTAACCGGGAACCCCCTTTTCAATAATATCGAAGGCTAACCCCTTTGGATTTTTCTCAAAAATTTTGATATTTTTTACAACCTTCCAAAAAATAAGTATGGATAGGTAACATGTAGACGATACATAATACAAGCCTCATGTGCAAGAAAAACGAATTTTTGACTAGTTATTTCACAGAAAAATAATTTTTTGAAGAGTTATTTGACAGAAACCTCACTTTTCGGTAATATCCAAGGCTAACCCCTTTGGATTTTCTCAAAAAGTTAGATATTTTTCATAACCTCCCAAAAATTAAGATTGGATTGGTAACACGTAGCCGATTGAGAATACAAGCCTCCTGTGCAAGAAAAATGAATTTTTCACGAGTTATTAACCGGAAACCTCCCTTTTCAATAACACCAAAGGCTAACCCCTTTGGATTTTTCTCAAAAATTTTGATATTTTTTAGAATCTTACCAAAAATAAGTATGGATAGGTAACGCGTAGACGATACAGAATACAAGCCTTATGTGCAAGAAAAATGAATTTTTGACGAGTTATTTGACAGAAAAATGAATTTTTGACGAGTTATTTGACGGAAACCTCCTTTTCGGTAATATCGAAGGCTAACCCCTTTGGATTTTCTCAAAATTTTTGATATTTTTTAGAACCTCCTGAAAAATAGGTATGGATAGGTAACACGTAGCCGATAGAGAATACAAGCCCATGTGCAAGAAAAATGAACTTTTCACGAGTTATTAACGGGAACCCCCCTTTTAAATAATATCGAAGGCTAACCCCTTTGGATTTTTCTAAAAAAATTTGATATTTTTACAACCTTCCAAAAAATAAGTATGGATACGTAACGCGTAGCCGATACAGAATACAAGCCTCATGTGCAAGAAAAATGAATTTTTGACGAGTTATTTGACGGAAACCTCCTTTTCGGTAATATCGAAGGCTAACCCCTTTGGATTTTCTCAAAAATTTTGATATTTTTTATAACATCCCAAAAATGAAGTTTGGATTTGTAACGCATAGCGGATAGAGAATACAAGTCTCATGTGCAAGAAAAATGAATTTTTGACGAGTTATTTGTTGGAAAGCTCCCTTTTTGGTAATATCAAAGGCTAACCCCTTTGGATTAATCTCAAAAATTTTGATATTTTTTAGAACCTACCGAAAAATTGGTATGGATAGGTAACATGTAGCCGATAGAGAATACAAGCCTCATGTGCAAGAAAAATGAATTTTTCATGAGTTATTAATCGGGAACCTCCCTTTTCAATAATATCGAAGGCTAACCCCTTTGGATTTTTCTCAAAAATTTTGATATTTTTTACAACCTTCAAAAAAATAAGTATGGATAGGTAACGCGTAGCCGATACATAATACAAGCCTCATGTGCAGAAAAATGAATTTTTGACTAGTTATTTCAACAAAAAATAATTTTTTGAAGAGTTATTTGACAGAAACCTCACTTTTCGGTAATATCAAAGGCTAACCCATTTGGATTTTCTCAAAAAATTAGATATTTTTTATAACCTCCCAAAAATCAAGATTGGATTGGTAACACGTAGCCGACTGAGAATATAAGCCTCATGTGCAAGAAAAATGAATTTTTCATGAGTTATTAACGGGAAACCTCCCGTTTCAATAGTACCGAAGGCTAACCCCTTTGGATTTTCTCAAAATTTTTGATATTTTTTAGAACCTCCCGAAAATAGGTATGGATAGGTAACACGTAGCCGATAGAGAATAGAAGCCTCATGTGCAAGAAAAATGAACTTTTCACGAGTTATTAACCGGGAACCCCCCTTTTCAATAATATCGAAGGCTAACCCCTTTGGATTTTTCTCAAAAATTTTGATATTTTTTACAACCTTCCAAAAAATAAGTATGGATAGGTAACGTGTAGACGATACATAATACAAGCCTCATGTGCAAGAAAAACGAATTTTTGACTAGTTATTTCACAGAAAAATAATTTTTTGAAGAGTTATTTGACAGAAACCTCACTTTTCGGTAATATCGCTAACCCCTTTGGATTTTCTCAAAAAATTAGATATTTTTTATAACCTCCCAAAAATTAAGATTGGATTGGTAACACGTAGCCGATTGAGAATACAAGCCTCCTGTGCAAGAAAAATGAATTTTTCACGAGTTATTAACCGGAAACCTCCCTTTTCAATAATACCAAAGGCTAACCCCTTTGGATTTTTCTCAAAAATTTTGATATTTTTTAGAATCTTACCAAAAATAAGTATGGATAGGTAACGCGTAGCCGATACAGAATACAAGCCTTATGTGCAAGAAAAATGAATTTTTGACGAGTTATTTGACAGAAAAATGAATTTTTGACGAGTTATTTGACGGAAACCTCCTTTTCGGTAATATCGAAGGCTAACCCCTTTGGATTTTCTCAAAATTTTTGATATTTTTTAGAACCTCCTGAAAAATAGGTATGGATAGGTAACACGTAGCCGATAGAGAATACAAGCCTCATGTGCAAGAAAAATGAACTTTTCACGAGTTATTAACGGGAACCCCCCTTTTAAATAATATCGAAGGCTAACCCCTTTGGATTTTTCTAAAAAAATTTGATATTTTTACAACCTTCCAAAAAATAAGTATGGATGCGTAACGCGTAGCCGATACAGAATACAAGCCTCATGTGCAAGAAAAATGAATTTTTGACGAGTTATTTGACGGAAACCTCCTTTTCGGTAATATCGAAGGCTAACCCCTTTGGATTTTCTCAAAAATTTTGATATTTTTTATAACATCCCAAAAATGAAGTTTGGATTTGTAACGCATAGCGGATAGAGAATACAAGTCTCATGTGCAAGAAAAATGAATTTTTGACGAGTTATTTGTTGGAAAGCTCCCTTTTTGGTAATATCAAAGGCTAACCCCTTTGGATTAATCTCAAAAATTTTGATATTTTTTAGAACCTACCGAAAAATTGGTACGGATAGGTAACATGTAGCCGATAGAGAATACAAGCCTCATGTGCAAGAAAAATGAATTTTTCATGAGTTATTAATCGGGAACCTCCCTTTTCAATAATATCGAAGGCTAACCCCTTTGGATTATTCTCAAAAATTTTGATATTTTTTACAACCTTCCAAAAAATAAGTATGGATAGGTAACGCGTAGCCGATACATAATACAAGCCTCATGTGCAGAAAAATGAATTTTTGACTAGTTATTTCAACGAAAAATAATTTTTTGAAGAGTTATTTGACAGAAACCTCACTTTTTGGTAATATCGAAGGCTAACCCATTTGGATTTTCTCAAAATTTAGATATTTTTTATAACCTCCCAAAAATCAAGATTGGATTGGTAACACGTAGCCGATTGAGAATATAAGCCTCATGTGCAAGAAAAATGAATTTTTCATGAGTTATTAACTGGAAACCTCCCGTTTCAATAGTACCGAAGGCTAACCCCTTTGGATTTTTCTCAAAAATTTTGATATTTTTAAAACCTTCCAAAAAATAAGTATGGATACGTAACGCGTAGCCGATACAGAATACAAGCCTCATGTGCAAGAAAATGAATTTTTGACTAGTTATTTCATAGAAAAATAATTTTTTGACGAGTTATTTTACAGAAACCTCACTTTTTGGTAATATCGAAGGCTAACCCCTTTGGATTTTCTCAAAAATTTTGATATTTTTTATAACATCCCAAAAATGAAGTTTGGATTGGTAACGCATAGAGAATAGAGAATACAAGTCTCATGTGCAAGAAAAATGAATTTTTGATGAGTTATTTATCGGAAAGCTCCCTTTTCGGTAATATCAAAGGCTAACACCTTTGGATTTATCTCAAAAATTTTGATATTTTCTAGAACCTACCTAAAAATAGGTATGGATAGGTAACATGTAGCCGATAGAGAATACAAGCCTCATGTGCAAGAAAAATGAATTTTTCATGAGTTATTAATCGGGAACCTCCCTTTTCAATAATATCAAAGGCTAACCCCTTTGGATTTTTCTCAAAAATTTTGATATTTTTACAACCTTCCAAAAAATAAGTATGGATAGGTAACGCGTAGCCGATACATAATACAATCCTCATGTGCAAGAAAAATGAATTTTGACTAGTTATTTTATAGAAAAATAAATTTTTGGCGAGTTATTTGACAGAAACCTCCCTTTTTATAATATCGAAGGCTAACCCCTTTGGATTTTCTCAAAAAATTTGATATTTTTCATAACCTTCCAAAAATTAAGTTTGGATTGGTAACACGTAGCCGATTGAGAATACAAGCCTCATGTGCAAGAAAAATGAATTTTCATGAGTTATTAACCGGAAACCTCCCGTTTCAATAATACCGAAGGCTAACCCCTTTGGATTTTTCTCAAAATTTTTATATTTTTTTAGAACCTTCCAAAAAAATAGTGTAGATAGGTAGCGCGTAGCCGATACAGAATACAAGCCTTATGTGCAAGAAAAATGAATTTTTGACGAGTTATTTGATAGAAAAATGAATTTTTGACGAGTTATTTGACGGAAACCTCCTTTTTGGTAATATCGAAGGCTAACCCCTTTGGATTTTCTCAAAATTTTTGATATTTTTTAGAACCTCCCGAAAATAGGTATGGATAGGTAACACGTAGCCGATAGAGAATAGAAGCCTCATGTGCAAGAAAAATGAACTTTTCACGAGTTATTAACCGGGAACCCCCCTTTTCAATAATATCGAAGGCTAACCCCTTTGGATTTTTCTCAAAAATTTTGATATTTTTTACAACCTTCCAAAAAATAAGTATGGATAGGTAATGTGTAGACGATACATAATACAAGCCTCATGTGCAAGAAAAACGAATTTTTGACTAGTTATTTCACAGAAAAATAATTTTTTGAAGAGTTATTTGACAGAAACCTCACTTTTCGGTAATATCCAAGGCTAACCCCTTTGGATTTTCTCAAAAAATTTGATATTTTTTATAACCTCCCAAAAATTAAGATTGGATTGGTAACACGTAGCCGATTGAGAATACAAGCCTCCTGTGCAAGAAAAATGAATTTTTCACGAGTTATTAACCGGAAACCTCCCTTTTCAATAATACCAAAGGCTAACCCCTTTGGATTTTTCTCAAAAATTTTGATATTTTTTAGAATCTTACCAAAAATAAGTATGGATAGGTAACGCGTAGCCGATACAGAATACAAGCCTTATGTGCAAGAAAAATGAATTTTTGACGAGTTATTTGACAGAAAAATGAATTTTTGACGAGTTATTTGACGGAAACCTCCTTTTCGGTAATATCGAAGGCTAACCCCTTTGGATTTTCTCAAAATTTTTGATATTTTTTAGAACCTCCTGAAAAATAGGTATGGATAGGTAACACGTAGCCGATAGAGAATACAAGCCTCATGTGCAAGAAAAATGAACTTTTCACGAGTTATTAACGGGAACCCCCCTTTTAAATAATATCGAAGGCTAACCCCTTTGGATTTTTCTAAAAAAATTTGATATTTTTACAACCTTCCAAAAAATAAGTATGGATACGTAACGCGTAGCCGATACAGAATACAAGCCTCATGTGCAAGAAAAATTAATTTTTGACAAGTTATTTGACGGAAACCTCCTTTTCGGTAATATCGAAGGCTAACCCCTTTGGATTTTCTCAAAAATTTTGATATTTTATATAACATCCCAAAAATGAAGTTTGGATTTGTAACGCATAGCGGATAGAGAATACAAGTCTCATGTGCAAGAAAAATGAATTTTTGACGAGTTATTTGTTGGAAAGCTCCCTTTTTGGTAATATCAAAGGCTAACCCCTTTGGATTAATCTCAAAAATTTTGATATTTTTTAGAACCTACCGAAAAATTGGTACGGATAGGTAACATGTAGCCGATAGAGAATACAAGCCTCATGTGCAAGAAAAATGAATTTTTCATGAGTTATTAATCGGGAACCTCCCTTTTCAATAATATCAAAGGCTAACCCCTTTGGATTTTTCTCAAAAATTTTGATATTTTTTACAACCTTCCAAAAAATAAGTATGGATAGGTAACGCGTAGCCGATACATAATACAAGCCTCATTTGCAGAAAAATGAATTTTTGACTAGTTATTTCAACGAAAAATAATTTTTTGAAGAGTTATTTGACAGAAACCTCACTTTTTGATAATATCGAAGGCTAACCCATTTGGATTTTCTCAAAAATTAGATATTTTTTATAACCTCCCAAAAATCAAGATTGGATTGGTAACACGTAGCCGATTGAGAATATAAGCCTCATGTGCAAGAAAAATGAATTTTCCATGAGTTATTAACTGGAAACCTCCCGTTTCAATAGTACCGAAGGCTAACCCCTTTGGATTTTTCTCAAAAATTTTGATATTTTTAAAACCTTGTAAAAAATAAGTATGGATACGTAACGCGTAGCCGATACAGAATACAAGCCTCATGTGCAAGAAAATGAATTTTTGACTAGTTATTTCATAGAAAAATAATTTTTTGACGAGTTATTTTACAGAAACCTCACTTTTTGGTAATATCGAAGGCTAACCCCTTTGGATTTTCTCAAAAATTTTGATATTTTTTATAACATCCCAAAAATGAAGTTTGGATTGGTAACGCATAGAGAATAGAGAATACAAGTCTCATGTGCAAGAAAAATGAATTTTTGATGAGTTATTTATCGGAAAGCTCCCTTTTCGGTAATATCAAAGGCTAACACCTTTGGATTTATCTCAAAAATTTTGATATTTTCTAGAACCTACCTAAAAATAGGTATGGATAGGTAACATGTAGCCGATAGAGAATACAAGCCTCATGTGCAAGAAAAATGAATTTTTCATGAGTTATTAATCGGGAACCTCCCTTTTCAATAATATCAAAGGCTAACCCCTTTGGATTTTTCTCAAAAATTTTGATATTTTTACAACCTTCCAAAAAATAAGTATGGATAGGTAACGCGTAGCCGATACATAATACAATCCTCATGTGCAAGAAAAATGAATTTTGACTAGTTATTTTATAGAAAAATAAATTTTTGGCGAGTTATTTGACAGAAACCTCCCTTTTTATAATATCGAAGGCTAACCCCTTTGGATTTTCTCAAAAAATTTTATATTTTTCATAACCTTCCAAAAATTAAGTTTGGATTGGTAACACGTAGCCGATTGAGAATACAAGCCTCATGTGCAAGAAAAATGAATTTTCATGAGTTATTAACCGGAAACCTCCCGTTTCAATAATACCGAAGGCTAACCCCTTTGGATTTTTCTCAAAATTTTTATATTTTTTAGAACCTTCCAAAAAAATAGTGTAGATAGGTAGCGCGTAGCCGATACAGAATACAAGCCTTATGTGCAAGAAAAATGAATTTTTGACGAGTTATTTGATAGAAAAATGAATTTTTGACGAGTTATTTGACGGAAACCTCCTTTTTGGTAATATAGAAGGCTAACCCCTTTGGATTTTCTCAAAATTTTTGATATTTTTTAGAACCTCCCGAAAATAGGTATGGATAGGTAACACGTAGCCGATAGAGAATACAAGCCTCATGTGCAAGAAAAATAAACTTTTCACGAGCTATTAACCGGGAACCCCCCTTTTCAATAATATCGAAGGCTAACCCCTTTGGATTTTTCTCAAAAATTTTGATATTTTTTACAACCTTCCAAAAAATAAGTATGGATAGAAAACGTGTAGACGATACATAATACAAGCCTCATGTGCAAGAAAAATGAATTTTTGACTAGTTATTTCACAGAAAAATAATTTTTTGAAGAGTTATTTGACAGAAACCTCACTTTTCGGTAATATCCAACACTAACCCCTTTGGATTTTCTCAAAAAATTAGATATTTTTTATAACCTCCCAAAAATTAAGGTTGGATTGGTAACACGTAGCCGATTGAGAATACAAGCCTCCTGTGCAAGAAAAATGAATTTTTCACGAGTTATTAACCGGAAACCTCCCTTTTCAATAATACCAAAGGCTAACCCCTTTGGATTTTTCGCAAAAATTTTGATATTTTTTAGAATCTTACCAAAAATAAGTATGGATAGGTAACGCGTAGCCGATACAGAATACAAGCCTTACGTCCAAGAAAAATGAATTTTTGACGAGTTATTTGACAGAAAAATGAATTTTTGACGAGTTATTTGACGGAAACCTCCTTTTCGGTAATATCGAAGGCTAACCCCTTTGGATTTTCTCAAAATTTTTGATATTTTTTAGAACCTCCTGAAAAATAGGTATGGATAGGTAACACGTAGCCGATAGAGAATACAAGCCTCATGTGCAAGAAAAATGAACTTTTCACGAGTTATTAACGGAAACCCCCCCTTTTAATTAATATCGAAGGCTAACCCCTTTGGATTTTTCTCAAAAAATTTGATATTTTTACAACCTTCCAAAAAATAAGTATGGATACGTAACGCGTAGACGATACAGAATACAAGCCTCATGTGCAAGAAAAATGAATTTTTGACTAGTTATTTCACAGAAAAATTAATATTTGACGAGTTATTTGACGGAAACCTCCTTTTCGGTAATATCGAAGGCTAACCCCTTTGGATTTATCTCAAAAATTTTGATATTTTTTAGAACCTACCGAAAAATAGGTACGGATAGGTAACATGTAGCCGATAGAGAATACAAGCCTCATGTGCAAGAAAAATGAATTTTTCATGAGTTTTTAATCGGGGACCTCACTTTTCAATAATATCGAAGACTAACCCCTTTGGATTTTTCTCAAAAATTTTGATATTTTTTACAACCTTACAAAAAATAAGTGTGGATAGGTAACGCGTAGCCGATACAGAATACAATCCTCATGTGCAAGAAAAATGAATTTTTGACTAGTCATTTTATAGAAAAATAAATTTTTGACGAGTTATTTGACAGAAACCTCCCTTTTGTAATATCGAAGGCTAACCCCTTTGGATTTTCTCAAAAAAATTGATATTTTTCATAAACTTCCAAAAATTAAGTTTAGATTGATAACACGTAGCCGATTGAGAATACAAGCCTCATGTGCAAGAAAAATGATTTTTTCATGAGTTATTAACCGGAAACCTCCAGTTTCAATAGTACCGAAGGCTAACCCTTTTGGATTTTTCTCAAAAATTTTGATATTTTTTAGAACCTTCCAAAAAAATAGTGTAGATAGGTAACGCATAGTCGATACAGAATAGAAGCCTGATGTGCAAGAAAAAAGAAGTTTTGACGAGTTATTTGATAGAAAAATGAATTTTTAACAAGTTATTTGATCAAAATCTCCTTTTTTGGTAATATTGAACGCTAACCCCTTTGGATTTTTCTCAAAAGTTCTGATGTTTTTTAGAACCTCCCCAAAATAGGTATGGATAGGTAACACGTAGCAGATAGAGAATACAAGCCTCATGTGCGAGAAAAATGATTTTTTTTCATGAGATATTAATCGTGAACCTCCCTTTTCAATAATATCGAAGGCTAACCCCTTTGGTTTTTTCTCAAAAATTTTGATATTTTTTACAACCTTCCAAAAAATAAGTATGGATTGGTAACGCGTAGCCGATACAGAATACAAGCCTCATGTGCAAGAAAAATGATTTTTTGACGAGTTATTTCATAGAAAAACAAATTTTTGACGAGTTATTTGATAGAAACCTCCGTTTTTGGTAATATCGAAGGCTAACCCCTTTGGATTTTCTCAAAAAAATTTATATTTTTTGTAACCTCCCAAAAATTAAGTTTGGATTGGTAACGCATAGTGGATAGAGAATGCAAGTCTCATGTGCAAGAAAAGTTAATTTTTGACGAGTTATTTGTCGGAAAGCTTCGTTTTTGGTAATATCGAAGGCTAACCCCTTTGGATTTTTCTTAAAAATTTTGATATTTTTTAGAACCTCCCGAAAAATAGATATGGCTATGTAACACGTAGCCGATAGAGAATACATACCTCATGTGCAAGAAAAATGAACTTTTCATGAGTTATTAACCGGGAATCCCCCTTTTCAATAATATGGAAGGCTAACCCCTTTGGATTTTTCTCAAAAATTTTGATATTTTTTACAACCTTCCAAAAAATAAGTATGGATAGGTAACGCATATACGATACATAATACAAGCCTCATGTGCAAGAAAAACGAATTTTTGACTAGTTATTTCACAGAAAAATTAATATTTGACGAGTTATTTGATGGAAACCTCCTTTTCGGTAATATCGAAGGCTAACCCCTTTGGATTTATCTCAAAAATTTTGATATTTTTTAGAACCTACCGAAAAATAGGTACGGATAGGTAACATGTAGCCGATAGAGAATACAAGCCTCATGTGCAAGAAAAATTAATTTTTCATGAGTTTTTAATCGGGGACCTCACTTTTCAATAATATCGAAGACTAACCCCTTTGGATTTTTCTCAAAAATTTTGATATTTTTTACAACCTTACAAAAAATAAGTGTGGATAGGTAACGCGTAGCCGATACAGAATACAATCCTCATGTGCAAGAAAAATGAATTTTTGACTAGTCATTTTATAGAAAAATAAATTTTTGACGAGTTATTTGACAGAAACCTCCCTTTTTGTAATATCGAAGGCTAACCCCTTTGGATTTTCTCAAAAAAATTGATATTTTTCATAAACTTCCAAAAATTAAGTTTAGATTGATAACACGTAGCCGATTGAGAATACAAGCCTCATGTGCAAGAAAAATGATTTTTTCATGAGTTATTAACCGGAAACCTCCAGTTTCAATAGTACCGAAGGCTAACCCTTTTGGATTTTTCTCAAAAATTTTGATATTTTTTAGAACCTTCCAAAAAAATAGTGTAGATAGGTAACGCATAGTCGATACAGAATAGAAGCCTGATGTGCAAGAAAAAAGAAGTTTTGACGAGTTATTTGATAGAAAAATGAATTTTTAACAAGTTATTTAATCAAAATCTCCTTTTTTTGTAATATTGAACGCTAACCCCTTTGGATTTTTCTCAAAAGTTTTGATGTTTTTTAGAACCTCCCCAAAATAGGTATGGATGGGTAACACGTAGCAGATAGAGAATACAAGCCTCATGTGCGAGAAAAATGATTTTTTTTCATGAGATATTAATCGTGAACCTCCCTTTTCAATAATATCGAAGGCTAACCCCTTTGGTTTTTTCTCAAAAATTTTGATATTTTTTACAACCTTCCAAAAAATAAGTATGGATTGGTAACGCGTAGCCGATACAGAATACAAGCCTCATGTGCAAGAAAAATGATTTTTTGACGAGTTATTTCATAGAAAAACAAATTTTTGACGAGTTATTTGATAGAAACCTCCGTTTTTGGTAATATCGAAGGCTAACCCCTTTGGATTTTCTCAAAAAAATTTATATTTTTTGTAACCTCCCAAAAATTAAGTTTGGATTGGTAACGCATAGTGGATAGAGAATGCAAGTCTCATGTGCAAGAAAAGTTAATTTTTGACGAGTTATTTGTCGGAAAGCTTCGTTTTTGGTAATATCAAAGGCTAACCCCTTTGGATTTTTCTTAAAAATTTTGATATTTTTTAGAACCTCCCGAAAAATAGATATGGCTATGTAACACGTAGCCGATAGAGAATACATACCTCATGTGCAAGAAAAATGAACTTTTCATGAGTTATTAACCGGGAATCCCCCTTTTCAATAATATGGAAGGCTAACCCCTTTGGATTTTTCTCAAAAATTTTGATATTTTTTACAACCTTCCAAAAAATAAGTATGGATAGGTAACGCATATACGATACATAATACAAGCCTCATGTGCAAGAAAAACGAATTTTTGACTAGTTATTTAACAGAAAAATAATTTTTTGAAGAGTTATTTGACAGAAACCTCACTTTTCGGTAATATCCAAGGCTAACCCCTTTGGATTTTCTCAAAAAATTATATATTTTTTATAACCTCCCAAAAATTAAGATTGGATTGGCAACACGTAGCCGATTGAGAATACAAGCCTCCTGTGAAAGAAAAATGAATTTTTCACGAGTTATTAACCGGAAACCTCCCTTTTCAATAATACCGAAGGCTAACCCCTTTGGATTTTTCTCAAAAATTTTGATATTTTTTAGAATCTTACCAAAAATACGTATGGATAGGTAACGCGTAGCCGATACAGAATACAAGCCTTATGTGCAAGAAAAATGAATTTTTGACGAGTTATTGGACAGAAAAATGAATGTTTGACGAGTTATTTGACGGAAACCTCCTTTTCGGTAATATCGAAGGCTAACCCCTTTGGATTTTCTCAAATTTTTTTATATATTTTAGAACCTCCTGAAAAATAGGTATGGATAGGTAACACGTAGCCGATAGGGAATACAAGCCTCATGTGCAAGAAAAATGAACTTTTCACGAGTTATTAACCGGGAACCCCCCCCCCCCCTTTTAAATAATATCAAAGGCTAACCCCTTTGGATTTTTCTCAAAAATTTTGATATTTTTACAACCTTCCAAAAAATAAGTATGGATACGTAACGCGTAGCCGATACAGAATACAAGCCTCATCTGCAAGAAAAATGAATTTTTGACTAGTTATTTCACAGAAAAATGAATTTTTGACGAGTTATTTGACGGAAACCTCCTTTTCGGTAACATCGAAGGCTAACCCTATTCGATTTTCTCAAAAATTTTGATATTTTTTATTAGATCCAAAAAATGAAGTTTGGATTTGTAACCCATAGCGGATAGAGAATACAAGTCTCATGTGCAATAAAAATGAATTTTTGACGAGTTATTTGTTGGAAAGCTCCCTTTTCGGTAATATCAAAGGCTAATCCCTTTGGATTTATCTCAAAAATTTTGATATTTTTAGAACCTACCGAAAAATAGGTACGGATAGGTAACATGTAGCCGATAGAGAATACAAGACTCATGTGCAAGAAAAATGAATTTTTCATGAGTTATTAATCGGAAACCTCCCTTTTCAATAATATCAAAGGCTAACCCCTTTGGATTTTTCTCAAAAATTTTGATATTTTTTACAACCTTCCAAAAAATAAGTATGGATAGGTAATGCGTAGCCGATACATAATACAAGCGTCATGCGCATAATTTTTGACTAGTTATTTCAACGAAAAATAATTTTTTGAAGAGTTATTTGACAGAAACCTCACTTTTCGGTTATATCAAAGTCTAACCCCTTCGGATTTTCTTAAAAAATTAGATATTTTTTATAACCTCCCAAAAATCAAGATTGGATTGGTAACGCATAGACGATTGAGAATACAAGCCTCCTGTGCAAGAAAAATGAATTTTTCACGAGTTATTAACCGGAAACCTCCCTTTTCAATAATACCGAAGGCTAACCCCTTTGGATTTTTCTCAAAAATTTTGATATTTTTTAGAATCTTACCAAAAAATAAGTATGGATAGGTAACGCGTAGCCGATAGAGAATACAAGCCTCATGTGCAAGAAAATGAATTTTTGACTAGTTATTTAATAGAAAAATAATTTTTTGACAAGTTATTTGACAGAAACCCCACTTTTTGGTAATATCGAAGCCTAACCCCTTTGGATTTTCTCAAAAATTTTGATATTTTTTATAACATCCCAAAAATGAAGTTTGGATTGGTAACGCATAGCGGATAGAGAATATATGTCTCATGTGCAAGAAAAATAAATTTTTGACGAGTTATTTGTCGGAAAGCTCCCTTTTCGGTAATATTGAAGGCTAACACCTTTGGATTTATCTCAAAAATTTTGATATTTTTTAGAACCTACCAAAAAATAGGTATGGATAGGTAACATGTAGCCGATAGAGAATACAAGCCTCATGTGCAAGAAAAATGAATTTTTCATGAGTTATTAATCGGGAACCTCCCTTTTCAATAATATCAAAGGCAAACCCCTTTGGATTTTCTCAAAAATTTTGATATTTTTACAACCTTCCAAAAAATAAGTATGGATAGGTAACGCGTAGCCGATACATAATAGAATCCTCATGTGCAAGAAAAATGAATTTTCGACTTGTTATTTTATAGAAAAATAAATTTTTGACGAGTTATTTCACAGAAACCTCCCTTTTTTGTAATATCGAAGGCTAACCCCTTTGGATTTTCTCAAAAAATTTGATATTTTTCATAACCTTCCAAAAATTAAGTTTGGATTGGTAACACATAGCCGATTGAGAATACAAGCCTCATGTGCAAGAAAAATGAATTTTCATGAGTTATTAACCAGAAACCTCCCGTTTCAATAATACCGAAGGCTAACCCCTTTGGATTTTTCTCAAAAATTTTGATATTTTTTAGAACCTTCCAAAAAATAGTGTAGATAGGTAGCGCGTAGCCGATACAGAATACAAGCCTTATGTGCAACAAAAATGAATTTTTGATGAGTTATTTGATAGAAAAATGAATTTTTGACGACTTATTTGACGGAAACCTCGTTTTCGGTAATATCGAAGGCTAACCCCTTTGGATTTTCTCAAAATTTTTGATATCTTTTAGAACCTCCCGAAAAATAGGTACGGATAGGTAACACGTAGCCGATAGAGAATACAAGCCTCATGTGCAAGAAAAATGAACTTTTCACGAGTTATTAACCGGGAACCCCCCTTTTCAATAATATCGAAGGCTAACCCCTTTGGATTTTTCTCAAAAATTTTGATATTTTTTACAACCTTCCAAAAAATAAGTATGGATACGTAACGCGTAGCCGATACATAATACAAGCCTCATCTGCAAGAAAAATGAATTTTTGACTAGTTATTTCACAGAAAAATAATTTTTCGACGAGTTATTTGACGGAAACCTCCTTTTCGATAACATCGAAGGCTAACCCCTTTCGATTTTCTCAAAACTTTTGATATTTTTTATAACATCCCAAAAATGAAGTTTGGATTTGTAACGCATTGCGGATAGAGAATACAAGTCTCATGTGCAATAAAAATGAATTTTTGACGAGTTATTTGTTGGAAAGCTCCCTTTTCGTTAATATCAAAGGCTAACCACTTTGGATTTATCTCAAAAATTTTGATATTTTTAGAACCTACCAAAAAATAGGTACGGATAGGTAACATGTAGCCGATAGAGAATACAAGACTCATGTGCAAGAAAAATGAGTTTTTCATGAGTTATTAATCGGGAACCTCCCTTTTCAATAATATCAAAGGCTAACCCCTTTGGATTTTTCTCAAAAATTTTGATATTTTTTACAACCTTCCAAAAAATAAGTATGGATAGGTAACACATAGACGATACATAATACAATCCTCATGTGCAAGAAAAATGAATTTTTGACTAGTTATTTTATAGAAAAATAAATTTTTGACGAGTTATTTGACAGAAACCTCCCTTTTTTGTAATATCGAAGGCTAACCCCTTTGGATTTTCTCAAAAATTTTGATATTTTTCATAACCTTCCAAAAGTTAAGTTTGGATTGGTAACACGTAGCCGATTGAGAATACAAGCCTCATGTGCAAGAAAAATGAATTTTCATGAGTTATTAACCGGAAACCGTTTCAATAATACCGAAGGCTAACCCCTTTGGATTTTTCTCAAAACTTTTGATATTTTTTAGAACCTTCCAAAAAAATAGTGTAGATAGGTAGCGCGTAGCCGATACAGAATACAAGCCTTATGTGCAGGAAAAATGAATTTTTGACGAGTTATTTGATAGAAAAATGAATTTTTGACGAGTTATTTGACGGAAACCTCCTTTTCGGTAATATCGAAGGCTAACCCCTTTGGATTTTCTAAAATTTTTTGATATTTTTTAGAACCTCCTGAAAAATAGGTATGGATAGGTAACACGTAGCCTATAGAGAATACAAGCCTCATGTGCAAGAAAAATGAACTTTTCACCAGTTATTAACCGGGAACCCCCTTTTCAATAATATCGAAGGCTAACCCCTTTGGATTTTTCTCAAAAATTTTGATATTTTTTACAACCTTCCAAAAAATAAGTATGGATAGGTAACATGTAGACGATACATAATACAAGCCTCATGTGCAAGAAAAACGAATTTTTGACTAGTTATTTCACAGAAAAATAATTTTGTGAAGAGTTATTTGACAGAAACCTCACTTTTCGGTAATATCCAAGGCTAACCCCTTTGGATTTTCTCAAAAAGTTAGATATTTTTCATAACCTCCCAAAAATTAAGATTGGATTGGTAACACGTAGCCGATTGAGAATACAAGCCTCCTGTGCAAGAAAAATGAATTTTTCACGAGTTATTAATCGGAAACCTCCCTTTTCAATAACACCAAAGGCTAACCCCTTTGGATTTTTCTCAAAAATTTTGATATTTTTTAGAATCTTACCAAAAATAAGTATGGATAGGTAACGCGTAGCCGATACAGAATACAAGCCTTATGTGCAAGAAAAATGAATTTTTGACGAGTTATTTGACAGAAAAATGAATTTTTGACGAGTTATTTGACGGAAACATCCTTTTCGGTAATATCGAAGGCTAACCCCTTTGGATTTTCTCAAAAATTTTGATATTTTTTAGAACCTCCCAAAAAATAGGTATGGATAGGTAACACGTAGCCGATAGAGAATACAAGCCTCATGTGCAAGAAAAATGAACTTTTCACGAGTTTTTAACCGGGAACCCCCTTTTAAATAATATCGAAGGCTAACCCCTTTGGATTTTTCTCAAAAATTTTGATATTTTTACATCCTTCCAAAAAATAAGTATGGATACGTAACGCGTATCCGATACAGAATACAAGCCTCATGTGCAAGAAAAATGAATTTTTGACTAGTTATTTAACAGAAAAATGAATTTTTGATGAGTTATTTGACGGAAACCTCCTTTTCGGTAATATCGAAGGCTAACCCCTTTTGATTTTCTCAAAAAATTTGATAGTTTTTATAACATCCCAAAAATGAAGTTTGGATTTGTAACGCATAGAGGATAGAGAATACAAGTCTCATGTGCAAGAAAATGAATTTTTGACGAGTTATTTGTTGGAAAGCTCCCTTTTTGGTAATATCAAAGGCTAACCCCTTTGGATTTATCTCAAAAATTTTGATATTTTTTAGAACCTACCGAAAAATAGGTACGGATAGGTAACATGTAGCCGATAGAGAATACAAGACTCATGTGCAAGAAAAATGAATTTTTCATGAGTTATTAATCGGGAACCTCCCTTTTCAATAATATCAAAGGCTAACCCCTTTGGATTTTTCTCAAAAATTTTGATATTTTCTACAACCTTCCAAAAAATAAGTATGGATAGGTAACGCTTAGCCGATACAGAATACAAGCCTCATGTGCAGAAAAATGAATTTTTGACTAGTTATTTCATTGAAAAATAATTTTTTGAAGAGTTATTTGACAGAAACCTCACTTTTCGGTAATATCGAAGGCTAACCCCTTTGGATTTTCTCAAAAAATTAGATATTTTTTATAACCTCCCAAAAATTAAGATTGGATTGGTAACGCGTAGACGATTGAGAATACAAGTCTCCTGTGCAAGAAAAATGAATTTTTCACGAGTTATTAACCGGAAACCTCCCTTTTCAATAATACCGAAGGCTAACCCCTTTGGATTTTTCTCAAAAATTTTGATATTTTTTAGAATCTTACCAAAAAATAAGTATGTATAGGTAATGCGTAACCGATACAGGATACAAGCCTCGTGTGCAAGAAAATAAATGTTTGACTAGTAATTTCATAGAAAAATAATTTTTTGACGAGTTATTTTATAGAAACCTCACTTTTTGGAAATATCGAAGGCTAACCCCTTTGGATTTTCTCAAAAATTTTGATATTTTTTATAACATCCCAAAAATGAAGTTTGGATTGGTAACGCATAGCGGATAGAGAATACAAGTCTCATGTGCAAGAAAAATGAATTTTTGACGAGTTATTTGTCGGAAAGCTCCCTTTTCGGTAATATCGAAGGCTAACACCTTTGGATTTATCTCAAAAATTTTGATATTTTTTAGAACCTACCGAAAAATAGGTATGGATAGGTAACATGTAGCCGATAGAGAATACAAGCCTCATGTGCAAGAAAAATAAATTTTTCATGAGTTATTAATCGGGAACCTCCCTTTTCAATAATATCAAAGGCTAACCCCTTTGGATTTTTCTCAAAAATTTTGATATTTTTACAACCTTCCAAAAAATAAGTATGGATAGGTAACACGCAGCCGATACATAATACAATCCTCATGTGCAATAAAAATGAATTTTTGACTAGTTATTTTATAGAAAAATAAATTTTTGACGAGTTATTTGACAGAAACCTCCCTTTTTTGTAATATCGAAGGCTAACCCCTTTGGATTTTCTCAAAAAATTTGATATTTTTCATAACCTTCCAAAAATTAATTTTGGATTGGTAACACGTAGCCGATTGAGAATACAAGCCTTATGTGCAAGAAAAATGAATTTTTCACGAGTTATTAACCGAAAACCTCCCTTTTCAATAATACCGAAGGCTAATCCCTTTGGATTTTTCTCAAAAATTTTGATATTTTTTAGAATCTTACCAAAAAATAAGTATGGATAGGTAACGCGTTGCCGATACAGAATACAAGCCTATGTGCAAGAAAATGAATTTTTGACTAGTTATTTCAACGAAAAATAATTTTTTGAAGAGTTATTTGACAGAAACCTCACTTTTCGGTAATATCGAACGCTAACCCCTTTGTATTTTCTCAAAAAATTAGATATTTTTTATAGCCTCCCAAAAAATTAGAGATTTTCTCAAGAAAATGAATTTTTGACTAGTTATTTCATAGAAAAATAATTTTTCGACGAGTTATTTTACAGAAACCTCACTTTTTGGTAATATCGAAGGCTAACCCCTTTGGATTTTCTCAAAAATTTTGATATTTTTTATAACATCCCAAAAATGAAGTTTGGATTGGTAACACATTGCGGATAGATAATACAAGTCTCATGTGCAAGAAAAATGATTTTTTGACGAGTTATTTGTCGGAAATCTCCCTTTTCGGTAATAACGAAGGCTAACACTTTGGATTTATCTCAAAATTTTTGATATTTTTTAGAACCTACCGAAAAATAGGTATGGATAGGTAACATGTAGCTGATAGAGAATACAAGCCTCATGTGCAAGAAAAATGAATTTTTCATGAGTTATTAATCGGGAACCTCCCTTTTCAATAATATCAAAGGCTTTCCCTTTGGATTTTCTCAAAAAATTTGATATTTTTTACAACCTTCCAAAAAATAAGTATGGATAGGTAACGCATAGCCGATACATAATACAATCCTCATGTGCAAGAAAAATGAATTTTTGACTAGTTATTTGACAGAAACCCTCACTTTTCTGTAATATCGAACGCTAACCCCTTTGGATTTTCTCAAAAAATTAGATATTTTTTATAACCTCCCAAAAATCAAGATTGGATTGGTAACGCGTAGACGATTGAGAATACAAGCCTCCTGTGCAAGAAAAATGAATTTTTCATGAGTTATTAACCGAAAACCTCCCTTTTCAATAATACCGACGGCTAATCCCTTTGGATTTTTCTCAAAAATTTTGATATTTTTTAGAATCTTACCAAAAAATAAGTATGGATAGGTAACGCGTTGCCGATACAGAATACAAGCCTATGTGCAAGAAAATGAATTTTTGACTAGTTATTTGAACGAAAAATATTTTTTTGAAGAGTTATTTGACAGAAACCTCACTTTTCGGTAATATCGAACGCTAACCCCTTTGGATTTTTCTCAAAAAATTAGATATTTTTTATAGCCTCCCAAAAAATTAGAGATTTTCTCAAGAAAATGAATTTTTGACTAGTTATTTCATAGAAAAATAATTTTTCGACGAGTTATTTGACAGAAACCTCACTTTTTGGTAATATCGAAGGCTAACCCCTTTGGATTTTCTCAAAAATTTTGATATTTTTTATAACATCCCAAAAATGAAGTTTGGATTGGTAACACATTGCGGATAGATAATACAAGTCTCATGTGCAAGAAAAATGAATTTTTGACGAGTTATTTGTCGGAAATCTCCCTTTTCGGTAATAACGAAGGCTAACACCTTTGGATTTATCTCAAAATTTTTGATATTTTTTAGAACCTACCAAAAAATAGGTATGGATAGGTAACATGTAGCCGATAGAGAATACAAGCCTCATGTGCAAGAAAAATGAATTTTTCATGAGTTATTAATCGGGAACCTCCCTTTTCAATAATATCAAAGGCTTTCCCTTTGGATTTTCTCAAAAAATTTGATATTTTTTACAACCTTCCAAAAAATAAGTATGGATAGGTAACGCGTAGCCGATACATAATACAATCCTCATGTGCAAGAAAAATGAATTTTTGACTAGTTACTTCATAGAAAAATAAATTTTTCACGAGTTATTTGACAGAAACCTCCCTTTTTTGTAATATCGAAGGCTAACCCCTTTGGATTTTCTCAAAAAATTTGATATTTTTCATAACCTTCCAAAAATTAAGTTTGGATTGGTAACACGTAGCCGATTGAGAATACAAGCCTCATGTGCAAGAAAAATGAATTTTCATGAGTTATTAAGTGGAAACCTCCCGTTTCAATAATACCGAAGGCTAACCCCTTTGGATTTTTCTCAAAAATTTTGATATTTTTTAGAACCTTCCAAAAAAATAGTGTAGATAGGTAGCGCGTAGCTGATACAGAATACAAGCCTTATGTGCAAGAAAAATGAATTTTTGACGAGTTATTCGACAGAAAAATGAATTTTTAACGAGTTATTTGACGGAAACCTCCTTTTCGGTAATATCGAAGGCTAACCCCTTGGATTTTCTCAAATTTTTTGATATTTTTTAGAACCTCCTGAAAAATAGGTATGGATAGGTAACACCTAGCCGATAGAGAATACAAGTCTCATGTTCAAGAAAAATATTTTTTTTCACGAGATATTAATCGTGAACCTCCCTTTTCAATAATATCGAAGGCTAACCCCTTTGGTTTTTTCTCAGAAATTTTGATATTTTTTACAACCTACCAAAAATAAGCATGAATAGGTAACGTTTAGCCGATACAGAATACAAGCCTCATGTGCAAGAAAAATGATTTTTTGACGAGTTATTTCACAGAAAAATAAATTTTTGACGAGTTATTTGATAGAAACCTCCCTTTTCGGTAATATCGAAGGCTAAACCCTTTGGATTTTCTCAAAAATTTTTATATTTTTTGTAACCTCCCAAAAATTAAGTTTCGATTGGTCACGCATAGCGGATAGAGAATGCAAGTCTCGTGTGCAAGAAAAATGAATTTTTGACGAGTTATTTGTCGGAAAGCTTCCTTTTTGGAAATATCAAAGGCTGACCCCTTTGGATTTTTCTCAAAATTTTTTATTTTTTTAGAACCTCCTGAAAAATAGGTATGGATATGTAACATGTAGCCGATAGAGAATACAAGCCTCATGTGCAAGAAAAATGAACTTTTCACGAGTTATTAACCGGGAACCCCCCATTTTCAATAATATCGAAGGCTAACCCCTTTGGATTTTTCTCAAAAATTTTGATATTTTTTACAACCTTCCAAAAAATAAGTATGGAAAGGTAACGCGTAGCCGATACATAATACAAGCCTCATGTGCAGAAAAATAAATTTTTGACTAGTTATTTCACAGAAAAATAATTTTTTGAAGAGTTATTTGACAGAAACCTCACTTTTCTGTAATATCGAAGACTAACCCCTTTAGATTTTATGAAAAGAATTAGATATTTTTTATAACCTTCCAAAAAATAAGAATGGATTTGTAACACATAGCCGATTGAGAATACAAGCCTCCTGTGCAAGAAAAATGAAATTTTCATGAGTTATTAACCGGAAACCTCCCTTTTCAATAATACCGAAGGCTAACCCCTTTGGATTTTTCTCAAAATTTTTTATATTTTTTAGAATCTTACCAAAAAATAAGTATGGATAGGTAACGCGTAGCCGATACAGAATACAACCTTATGTGCAAGGAAAATGAATTTTTGACGAGTTATTTGACAGAAAAATTATTTTTTGAAGAGTTATTTGACGGAAACCTCCTTTTCGGTAATATCGAAGGCTAACCCCTTTGGATTTTCTCAAAAATTTTGATATTTTTTAGAACCTCCTGAAAAATAGGTATGGATAGGTAACACGTAGCCGATAGAGAATACAAGCCTCATATGCGAGAAAAATGAACTTTTCACGAGTTATTAACCGGGAACCCCCCTTTTAAATAATATCGAAGGCTAACCCCTTTGGATTTTTCTCAAAAATTTTGATATTTTTACAACCTTCCAAAAAATAAGTATGGATACGTAACGCGTAGCCGATACAGAATACAATCCTCATGTGCAAGAAAAATTAATTTTTGACTAGTTATTTCACAGAAAAATAATTTTTTGACGAGTTATTTGACTAAAACCTCCTTTTCGATAATATCGAAGACTAACCCCTTTGGATTTTCTCAAAAATTTTGATATTTTTTATAACATCCCAAAAATGAAGTTTGGATTTGTAACTCATAACGAATAGAGAATACAAGTCTCATGTGCAAGAAAAATGAATTTTTGACGAGTTATTTGTTGGAAAGCTCCCTTTTCGATAATATCAAAGGCTAACCCCTTTGGATTTATCTAGAAATTTTTGATATTTTTTAGAACCTACCAAAAAATAGGTACGGATAGGTAACATGTAGCCGATAGAGAATACAAGCCTCATGTGCAAGAAAAATGAATTTTTCATGAGTTATTAATCGGGAACCTCCCTTTTCAATAATATCGAAGGCTAACCCCTTTGGATTTTTCTCAAAAATTTTGATATTTTTTACAACCTTCCAAAAAATAAGTATGGATAGGTAACGCGTAGCCGATACATAATACAAGCCTCATGTGCAAGAAAAATGAATTTTTGACTAGTTATTTCAAAGAAAAATCATAATTTGACAAAAAATCCAACGGGGTTAGCCTTTGTTTTTTACCAAAAACGGCAATTTTCATTAAAATTCGCTGTAAATTCATTTTTCTCGCCCGTGAATCAAAACTCACCGTAAATTCATTTTTCTTGCTCGTGAAGCTTCTTATCTTTGTCAGATACGCGTTATATTGTCATACTTAAATTTTGAAGCATTTCGGAGAAAATCAAAATTTCACAAAAATATACAAAGGGGTTAGCATTTGCTTTTTTTCCAAAAATGGCATTTTTCATCAAAACTCATCGTAAATTCATTTTTCTCGCCTCTGATGCTTCTTATCTTTGTAAGTTATGTGTTATATTGGCATACCATAATTTTAAAGCATTTCAGAAAAAACAAAATTTCACAAATAATCCAAAGGGGTTAGACTTTGCTTTTCTACCAAAAACGACAATTTTCATCAAAACTCGCCGTAAATAAATTTTTCTCACCGGTGAATCAAAACTCGCTGTAAATTCATTTTTTTCACCTGTGAAGCTTCTTATCTTTGTGAGATACGTATTATATTATCATATCTAAATTTTAAAGCATTTCAGAAAAATTCAAAATTTCACAAAAAACCCAAAGGGGTTAGCATTTGCTTTTTACCAAAAACCACAATTTTCATCAAATCTTGTCTTAAATTCTTTTTTCTTACCCGTGAAGGTTGTTATCTTTGTCGGTTACGCGTTATATTGTCATACCTAAATTTTGAAGCATTTCAGAGAAAATCAAAATTTCATAAAAAAATCCAAAGGATTAGCATTTGCTTTTTACCAAAAACGGAAATTTTCATCAAAATTCGTCTTAAATTCATTTTTCTCGCACATGAAGCTTCTTATCTTTGTTAGTTACGTGTTATATCGTCATACCTAAATTTTGAAGCATTTCTGAAAAAAATCAAAATTTGGCAAAAAAATCCAAAGGGGTTAGACTTTGCTTTTTACCAAAAACGGCAATTTTCATCAAAATTAGCCATAAATACATTTTTCTCGCACGTGAATCAAAACTCGCCGTAAATTCATTTTTCTCGCCCGTGAAGCTTCTTATTTTTGTCAGATACGCGTTATATTGTCATACCTAAATTTTGAAGCATTTCGGAGAAAATCAAAATTTCATAAAAAATCCAAAGGGGTTAGCATTTGCTTTTTACTAAAAACGGTAATTTTCATCAAAATTTATCGTAAATTTATTTTTCTCGCTCATGAAGCTTCTTATCTTTGTCAGTTATGTGTTATATTGTCATACCTAAATTTTGAAGCATTTCGGAAAAAATCAAAATTTCATAAAAAATCCAAAGGGGTTTACTTTTTAGCAAAAACGACAAGTTCCATCAAAACTCGTCGTAAATTCAATTTTCTCGCCTGTGATGCTTCTCATCTTTGTTAGTTACGTGTTATATTGGCATATCTAAATTTTGAAGCATTTAGGAAAAAAAATAAAAATTTCCCAAAAAATCCAAAGGGCCTTTGCTTTTCTACCAAAACGACAATTTTCATCAAAACTTGCCGTAAATTCATTTTTCTCACACGTGAATCAAAACTCGCTGTAATGTTCATTTTTCTCGCCCGTGAAGCTTCTTATCTTTGTCAGATACACGTTATATTGTCATACCTAAATTTTGAAGCATTTCGAAAAAAAATCAAAATTTCACAAAAATCCAAAGGGGTTAGCCTTTGCTTTTCTACCAAAAATGGCAATTTTCATCAAAACTCACCGTAAATACATTTTTCTTGCCCCTGAATCTTCTTATCTTCATCAAATACGAGTTATATTGTCATATCTAAATTTTGAAGCATTTCGGAAAAAAAATCAAAATTTCACAAAAATCCAAAGGGCTTAGCCTTTGCTTTTTACGAAAAACGACATTTTTTATCAAAACTCGCTGTAAATTTATTTTTCTCACCCGTGAAGCTTCTTATCTTTGTCAGATACGCGTTATATTGTCATACCTAAATTATGAAGTATTTTGGAAAAAAACAAAATTTCACAAAAAATCCAAAGGGGTTAGCCTTTGCTTTTTACCAAAAACGGCAATTGTCATCAAAACTTGTCGTAAATTCACTCTTCTCGCCCGTGAAGCTTCTTATCTTTGTCGGTTACGCGTTATATTATCATAACAAAATTCTAAAGCATTTCGGAGAAAATCAAAATTTCACAAAGAAATCCAAAGGTGTTAGCATTTGCTTTTTACCAAAAACGGCAATTTTCATCAAAATTCGTCATAAATTCATTTTTCTCGCCCATGAAGCTTCTTATCTTTGTCAGTTACATATTATATTGTCATACCTAAA
Organism: Neostapfia colusana; assembly: GCA_030760725.1. Taxonomy (NCBI): domain Eukaryota; kingdom Viridiplantae; phylum Streptophyta; class Magnoliopsida; order Poales; family Poaceae; genus Neostapfia; species Neostapfia colusana. Next base: position 7,558 of record JASWHV010000008.1, on the reverse strand, counting down.
TTTTGAACCATTTCGGAAAACTCAAAACTTGACAAAAAATCCAAAGGGGTTAGCCTTTGTTTTTTTTTCCAAAAATGACAATTTTCATCAAAATTCGCCGTAAATTAATTCCCCCTCCCGTAAATCAAAACTCGCCGTAAATTCATTTTTCTAGCTCGTGAATCTTCTTATCTTTGTCAGATACGCGTTATATTGTCATACCTAAATTTTGAAGCATTTTAGAAAAAAAATCAAAATTTCACAAAAAATCCAAATAGGTTAGTCTTTACTTTTTACCAAAAACGGTAAGTTCCATCAAAACTCGTCGTAAATTCATTTTTCTCACCCGTGATGCTTCTTATCATTGTAAGTTATATGTTATCATTGCAAGTTATGTGTTATCATTGTAAGTTTAGGTGTTTTCACTATTATTAACCAGTTTGGTGGAATGAACTCGTTGCTGCAAATCGAAGCATCACCTTCCATATCCCTTGTGTGGATAGCACCTACTGGCCATCTTGGGCATGGATTGTCGCATGGACAACCTAAGCAATCTGATAGACCCTCCATTGTCATGGTAAGGATATTTCATTAATAGTGTGGCTCATGGGATGTAAATTGTTTTACAATTTTTCACTAATTGAATCTGTACTAATCATCTAATATGCCTTTTTACTTTGTTTATGGTGGTCATCTCTCGCTAATGGTCTCTTATCTCCAAATATATAGCAACGGTTCACATCCAATCTCTGAAGCTAGAAATAATGTCCTTGTTTAAGCACGGGGGATAGATGATGATGATGATAATGATGGCCTCATTCGGCAGGAGACGTTGTCTTGACATGTGTTTATGTTTATCATGTAGGTTATACTTTTCTTTATATGGTGCCGTTAAATTGAGATGCTTGTATTCGTACATGGGTTTTCAGGGAATTGCTGATTGACTTTTACACTACTTCCAGAAAGCAAAAACCAGATCAGATATATTATTTCCAGAAAGTAAAAACCAGATAAAAAATGAATCTTACAATTGCTCTTTTTTGTTACAAATATTCATATAACTTAAGCGAGATAAGCACATATGAAAATGTGACTTTATATTATATCTGTGAGAGAAAGTTCACTTTTTTATTTCTTCCAACCCCTTCCGCACGCGTGGAATCCGAACATTTGTGCTTGCAACATCAGCCTGGATTGAGCCATCCATCTGTTCACCTACCAATCCGGACGTCTCATGCATAGGAAATTATGAAGATCCGGCTCATACATCCTACTTCCTCGGTCCCTTCATCTCCACCACGCCGTCTAAAAAAATCCCGTTTTCCCATTATCTTTGTCACCTGATAGGAAATTGAATGGCACGCAGCAGGCGAGCGGGCTCTCATGCAGGCCCGCATGCATGCAGAGTTGGAGGCAGGACTGTCCTGCATTAGAATTAAAGGAGTTAAGTGATGGGGGATCAAAACAGGAGTAATTGCTGGGCGCATGTATACATAATCAAATTAGCTTCATTGGTCATTGCACCTAAGACCAACGACCTTTCATTTTCGCAAACCGAGCCAGAAAATGGCCGAAGTTAACGTTTCCTCCCTGGCTGCATGCATGCAGGAGAATTGATTGGCTTCATTGGTCATTGCACCTAAGACCAACGACCTTTCATTTTCGCAAACCGAGCCAGAAAATGGCCGAAGTTAGCGTTTCCTCCCTGGCTGCATGCATGCAGGAGAATTGATTGGCTTCATTGGTCATTACACCTAGACCAAAGACCTTACATTTTCGCAAACCGAGCCAGAAAATGGTCGAAGTTTCCTCCCTGGCTGCATGCATGCAGGAGAATTGATTGGCTTCATTTGTCATTACACCTAGACCAAAGACCTTACATTTTCGCAAACCGAGCCAGAAAATGGCCGAAGTTAACGTTTCCTCCCTGGCTGCATGCATGCACGAGAATTAAAGCTAGAGTATGTGATGGTTTCATGCAAAAAGGAGTAATTGCTGGCTGCATGTACACGTAATCAAAAGCTGCATTTATTAAGCCTTTCATTTTCGCAAACCCACTCAGAAGAATGGCAAAAGTTAAAACGTTTCCTCTCCCACTCTGTTGCGCCATATATAACTGCCTCTCCGGTGGCTCTCCAACATGTATCGATGGCAGCCATCTCGTCAAAGAACCGCCTCCTCCTCCTTCCATTCCGCGTCCCGCTCCCAAGGTCACGAGAGGTCGGGATCCATCGACAAGTTGTATCTTGTCGAATCTGTGGTGCGGCGAGCACGTTATCTTTTGCTGCGGCAACGGTGCTTCTTTTAGGACCCCTAAGGCAAGATTTTTTGCTGCACCTTGTACGCCTGTTCTGGGCAACAATCTCAAGATTACCGAAGGCCTCAAGGTGAGTTTCTCATCACTTCTCTTTTTTGTGTCATGGACACGACTTGAATGTCTTGTTCTGTAGGAGACTTTTTGTTTTCTTATTTTCATTTAGAATACGTTTCTCCTCCCGCCTATCCAAGAAATTTAATTAGTTAGCTGTCTGTTAGAATAGCAGAGATTGATCAAGGGGTAATTAATTAAGTTGCTTAGAATAGCAGATGCAACTAATTATAGCTAGAACGGTACGTGGACGGGCGCGCGATATATCTGCGCGGCACGGCATGCAAGGAGAGATCCCAGCATAAGCTTAAGTTATTAGCTGCTACAAAGCCATCGACACATGCATATTAACTATGTGTCGTGGTATGCCTATTACCGCGCGCGTACGCAGCGCTATGAACTCAGCACGCGTCAAATACTACTGACTGCATGCATGTCCACTACTACTGCCGCATCAATGACACCGAACGTCGCGGCCGGGCATGTGGCAAATTACTATGCGATATTGTATTAATTACCAATTTGCATGCATGAACATATATCATACATAAGGAATTTACGCATAATAATTAGATTACTGAATTAGAGCCAAGGCGAGGTGGGCGACCCTTCCTCTCCTAGCTCGTTATTGAAGCGCAGCCAACAGAGCGGCGAAACGCAGAGTGGCAATCTGGATCCAAACGCGCGCAGCCTACGTCGCTGGGATCCAAAGCGGATCAGTCCATGCAGAAAAAGTAACCGCCGCCGCTGCCCCTTGGCTTTCACGCGAATTTACGTCGCTGCATCCCCTTGATATATACCAGTCCAGCCCATTCCCATTCGACGTCCAAGAACCATCGCCCCCTCCACCCTTCTCGCATCTCATCAGCGTTAGAACCGGGCGCAGCGGCGCTGGACATTGGTGACGCGCTGGCGGCGCATGCAGAGCACCTTCTCGAGCGGTGTTGCTTTGGGACTGCCGGTGGTGCTCTTCGCTTCACCACTCCCAGATCCTGCTCTGGTGCTGGCGATGCTCCATGCTGCAACCAGCAAGAAACGTGGTCGTCCGGCTGCCTTTCGACTCGCGCCCTGGAGCAGAGCAGTTGGCTTTGGGTTGGTCGTCGGTTCGCCTCTCTTCGTCCGTTCGCCTCTGAATGGGCCCGTTCTATTGAGTGCTCATACGTGTCATTTATTTCTGCTGATGTAGTAAAACATGGTACGGGATAGATGTTAAGTAATAGATTTAATTCATTTAACATATTGATTATTTTTCTGCTGTTGCATAAACATAAGATTCCGTATAGATGATTGACTATTTTTTGCAGAAAAAAGGAATGAACTGCACATCTTAAATTGTCGTTAGTTTAGGCCATGCAGTCAATTTGTGATTTTCTCATATCTTTTTTGAACTACACAAAACTATTTGTTGACCTTTTTCTCTTGTGTGCCTTATCTCCATATATGTTGTAGGTTCTACTGTATATTCTGGGCTATCTTGGTAATAAGTAACATTGAAGCCTCTTACTGTTGTAACTATGAGCGATGTATTGATTGGGTCATGTTTCGCGTGGGTGATGCAAGGTGCATGATTGATAATGTGGGTGACTTGTCTATACAATTACAGCTTTGTAATGAGGTATCAAGCAATACACATTTTCATGTCTCAAATCTAAAAAGAAACTATATGCAGTTTTGGGATACTTTAATCACACCTGATAAATGTTTTGGTTACTTAATGCAGGTAGTATCAATATTTTAAAAAGAAATATTATCTACCATTAGATGCATAATGGAATATGGTTATTATTGTAGATATGTATACTATAACATTTTCTCTATTATTATAAATTCTTCAACATTGTAAGTATTGGATACATCAAAGGATAACTATGTTACTACTACAATCTTTGGAGGTATGTGTGCTAATTTACGATCTTAAACTTAATTTTTGGTTGCAAATGTTATGTTTTAAGTAATGAGGTATTTTCCTTTTATATTCTTATATATCACTATTAAATTGCATAATAGAAATTATTAGACCACTATGTCTCTAATGTTTGTTTAAGCTTACATTGGTCTACTTAATAGTGGTATATTAATTATACATTCTTGGTTTTCCCTTTTATTATATTACTTATTCATTTGAAGTAACATCATATAAGGTAAGAATCTGAATAAATAATGAATAGAAAATATTTCTTGTGATTAATTTAAATTCCCTAATTAAAATGATAATGTACTACATTGCAACATTTGCTAGTTATCATCCATTTATTTGTATTCTTAAGGTGTTGCTTGGGGATAGATCATTAGGCATATGGGTAGAGACTTGACCAAAAAGTTGGCCTATGAAGACGTAGGAGACAAATCTTGTTCTTTTTCGTACCTAATATCTGTACCATACAAGTAAGTCCTAAAGTTCACTTGTGAATTTTGTCCTAAAGTTCACTTGTGAATTTCAAGGCATTCTAGCTTGAATGAAGAAATTTCAAATTAGTATGAATTACCATGAGAGTGCCTACCATTAGTATTATAGCCAATCCTCATGAGAATTAAATATTCATGATATGGATTAGGCAAGAGTTTTAGGGTTAAGGGGTAAGGGGTAAGGGTTAAGGGCTTTTTAAGGTTTTAGGGTTTTGAGTTTTTTAGGGTTTTGGGTTTTTTAAGGTTTTAAGGTTTTAAGGTTTTAAGGTTTTAAGGTTTTAAGGTTTTAAGGTTTTAAGGTTTTA